>OY740807.1:11702411-12902411 GCA_963514005.1 Raja brachyura | reverse complement strand
CCAATCAAGTTAATAGGGAAGGAGCAGTTGCTTAAATTCCAGTCAAATGCCACTAAAAGCACACCCAAAACAAGATAGGGAATCCACGTAAAGTCATAGTCGAGTCACAATCTGCACAGAGCAAGTAGTCCTAGGATAGAAACAACTTGGCATTTCAAAAAAGTCCACCATTTTACTACACGATAGTCTTCCACAATTTAGTATGTTGTACAGAACAATCTTCCCCATTCAACTAAAGGCAGTGATGCGATTAAGCGTCAAAAAACAGATGAAAGTTGCATCTGGACTTAAAGATCTTAATTGTCTGAACAATAATGAAGCTTACTGCCACACCTATTTCCTACAAAAGCCAATTATTAATGCAGTCTGAAGAAGAGTCCCATCCTGAAACATCACTTGTCCAATCCCTCCACAGAAGCTGGATGACCTGCAGAGTTCCTCCAGCACATTTTTTATTATTAATGCAGTAACATCCAGGACACAAAAACTAGGCTGGGAAGAATCACCAGAAAAGTGATCAAAATTCAGGTTATACAAAACAAGTTGAGAAGATTCAAGGGGTTTGTGTGAAGTCACATTCTATGCCTCAGAGGGCGGTGGAGGCAGGATCTCTGGATGCTTTCAAGAGCTAGATAGGGCTCTTAAAAATAGCAGAGTCAGGGGAGATGGCGAGAAGGCAGGAACGGGGTACTGATTGGGGATGATCAGCCATTATCACATTGAATGACGGTGCTGGCTCGAAGGGCCGAATGGCCTACTACTGCACCTACAGTCTATCAAACCCCCAAGGAAACCAATATACAGTGCACTCAGAAAGTATTCAGACCCCTTCCCATTTTCCACATTTTGTTATGTTACAGCCTTATTCTAAAATGGGTTAAATTCTTCTTTTTTTTTAAATCATCGATCTACACACAATACCCCATAATAAAAAAGCAAAAACAGGTGTTTAGAAATTTTTGCAAAGTAATTAAAAATAAGTAACTGAAATATCACATTTACTTAAGTATTCAGACCCTTTGCTATGACACATTTGAGCTTAGGTTCATCCTGTTCCCATTGTATATCCTTGAGATGTTTCTACAACTTGGAGTCCACCAGTGTAAATTAAATTGATTGGACAAGATTTGGAAAGGCCCATACCCGTCTATATACAGTCCCACAGTTGACAGTGCATGTCAGAGCAAAAACCAAGGACCAAAGGAATTGTCCGTAGACCTCAGAGACAGGATTGTGCCGAGACACAGATCTGGGGAAGGGTATAAAACAATTTCTGCAGCATTGCAGGTCCCAAAGAGCACAGTGGCCGTCATTCTTAAATGGAAGAACTTTGGAACCACCAGAACTCTTCATAGAGCTGGTCGCCCGGCCAAACTGAGCAATCGAGGGAGGTGACCAAGAACACGATGGTCACTCTGACAGAGCTCAAGGTCCTCTATGGAGATGGGAGAACCTTCCAGAAGGACAACTATATCTGCAGCACACCACCAATCAGGCCTTTATGGTAGTGACCAGAAAGAAGCCATTCCTCAGTAAAAGGCACAGGACAGCCCGCTTGCAGTTTGCCAAAAGGCACCTGAAGGACTCTCAGATCATGAGAAACAAGATTCTCTGGTCTGATGACACCAAGATTGAATGTTTTAGCCTGAATGTCAAGCGTCACATCTGGAGGAAACCAGGCACCGCTCATCATCTGGCCAATACCATACCTACGGTGAAGCATGGTGGTGACAGCATCATGCTGTGGGGATGTTTATCAGTGGCAGGAACTGGGAGACTAGTCAGGATCAAGGGAAAGACGAACAGAGGAAAGTACAGAGAGATCCTTGATGAAAACCTGGAGCATTCTGGACCTCAGACTGGGGCAGAGGGTCACCTTCCAACAGGACAACGACCCTAAGCACACAGCCAAGACAACGCAGGAGTGGCTTTGTGACAAATCTGTGAATGTCATTGAGTGGCCCAGCTAGAGCCCGCACTTGAACCCGATCAAACATCTCTGGAGGGACCTGAAAATAGCTGTGCATCAACACTCCCCATCCAACCTGACAGAATACGAGAGGATCTGCAGAGAAGAATGGGAGAAATTACCCAAATACAGGTGTGCCAAGCTTGTAGCGTCATTCCCAAGAAGACTTGAGGCTGTAATCGGTTCCAAAGGTGCCTCAACATAGTATTGAGTAACGGGTCTGAATACTTATGTAAATGTGATATCAGTTATTTCTTTTTAATTACTTTGCAAACATTTACTTTGAAAACACCTGTTTTCGCTTCTTCATTCTGGGGAATTTAATCAATTTAAAAATAAGGCTGTAACATCACAAAAGGTGGAAAAAGTGAAGGGGTCTGAATACACATATGGATCCTTTCAGCACAGTCCCTCAGAACACGGGTCTTTAAAGCAGACAGGACGGGAACAATGAACCACCCAGTGACAAATTTAATTAACCTGCTCTCCTCCTCCCAACTCTAATAGCCCCACATCCCAATGTGTGCCTGGCTGTCAAGGTGGTGCTGTTCCTCACACTCAAATGTAGGATGGCACTGATTTTTTGCATGGATGTCAAACAGATGTTAGTACAAATTTGTCAGGTTGGGCGTCAGCCCAATACAGGCTGGAAAATTGGACCGGCCAGCAGACCATTTTAAATAGCAGCTGGAAACAGTACATCAGTATAGCCCGAGGCAATCTCCCAATGGAGTCCCAACAGTAAACCAAGTCAACAGGATGAAGTTATGAAACCAACAGCTAAGTGTTGAGAATTCTGGCTGATAAAATGGCTTTTTCTAATATTTAGCTTAAAAAAAGATCAACTGCATTTTGATTGTGGTCAGCCACTAAAGGCAACAGCTATATCAATCCGTGCAAACACCACAAATGCAAAGACATATTAGCTACAATTTAATTCTGTTAAATCAATTTGCAGCAGTGACATTATATTCATCCATTGTTAATTTGGTGTTGAGGTAAATTTGGAGTACAAGGATACAAGCTCCAAATGATTAACTACAATACAACTGAACATGTTATTGGACAAAAAACAGTGTTGGAGTAACTCAGCAGGTCAGGCAGCATTTGAGGAATGTGGTCAGTACAACAGGAGTCACAGTGAGGATCTCACACAACTCTTGTCAGCGAGAGGAAAACATTTCTCAAAAGTAGGCAAACCAGAGATTTTGCAGTGTAGCAGTAAAATGTTAAAAGAACTGCAGATGTTCGTTTACAAAAAAATACAACACTGGAGTAACTCAACAGGTCAGGCAGCATCTCTGAAGACTGAAAACCTGCTGAATTACTCCAGCTCGGTCTTTTTTTTGGTAAACTAGGATCTGCAGTTCCTTGTGTCTGCAACTATTTGACAGGATACATGTCATTTAATAGTCACAGGTAATTTGGCCATCACAAAACCATTAAATTAACCATGTACTTAATTACAGCTGAGATTTATTTATTTAATCAAGCTGAGATTTGAATCCTCGTGGGGAGGTTTTATGTTTTAAAAAAAATGACTATTATATTGTGAATAAGTTACTTTAATGACATTTGAACAGTTTGAGTCAAAGCCACAAGTCAATGGCTATGATTTGATCCTTTACTGCATTTCCCCTGCTATTCAACCCAGTAAGTCAAACCTGATTCTTGGGCAATCCATTTCCCCAACCAGTTTCCACATAACATCAAGTGCATTAACTCCTAGTCAGCCAGCTGTTGATAATTCACAGTAGTCAATTAGAACTGAGACGAGGAAACACTGTTTCTCACAGAGAGTGGTGAGTCTGTGGAATCTTTCTCCTTAGAGGGCGGTGGAGGCAGGATCTCTGGATGCTTTCAAGAGAGCTAGATAGGGCTCTTAAAAACAGCGGAGTCAGGGGATATGGGGAGAAAGCAGGAACAGGGTACTGATTGGGGATGATCAGCCATGATCACATTGAATGGCGGTGCTGGCTCGAGAGGCCTACTCCTGCACCTATTGTCTATAATATACAAACTAAAACATCTTTGGAATATGGGGATCGGGAAGAATTCTGGTTAAATATTGATGGCGTTTGTCATATGACAGCATCCCAGTGAGAAGAACAATTGATGGCAAAGCCTGACCATGTCACCAAGTCCAGGTCTAGAGTTTACTGAAGACCTTTTAGAGCATTTTGAAAGATCAATACAGGCAACAACATAACCCTTTTAAACAGATTTGAAGAGTACTTCAAGCAGTTTGGTTACAATTGAACTTCGCCAATTGATTTAAGTTTGTCACACCCACAAATGGATACAAAACATCTTTAATGTCAACCCAAGAAGTTTCCAACAACACAATTTCATTAGGTCAGAATTTACAATAGCAAAGTTTCACAACTATCAAATTAGGAACCGATGACTTGTGCAAGCTTAATTGTGTGCAGATGTTGCAAGAATTAACCTGGAGGTGGTGGATTATAAACTGGGAGGTGTGATAGCTTTCGATTCCAGACTGATGGGACTTGGTGTTGAGGCTTTTTCTGTTTTATCTTTGTTTGGGCATAATGAGAAACATCAATTGATATCCAGGGCTGTTCTTCAATTCCTGCATGTGACAGGATTGTATGTAAGAATCTAGTTCAAACTCTGAACTGTGGAAGGCAGTAATACGCTTAGCAGCGTCTACACTGCCAGAACCCGAAAAAAGAAGAAAAAAGCTTTCGATTCCAGCTCAGAGGTTGTTTAGACCAATCAGGGTGAGAGAGAAGCAGGAAGACAAAACAAACAGCTTCTAAAGCAACCACAACCTAGTGATAAGTCAATAAGTCTTGGTCAAAAATGTGGAAGCAACAATCTGCTGCAGGAACTTGGCAGTGAATAAAATGTTATTTTGGGGGTCAGAAAAAGGAGTAAGGGGAGGTAGGAGTCGTTGACATTTTCAGGTACAACCCTATCTATCATTACAAGTCCAAAATCTGGAAGGTTGGATTTCATTTTCCAATGGAACTGAAAGCCGAGATACAAGAGATTGCAAATGCCAAAATCCTGAGCAAAACAAGTGCTAGAGGAACTCAGCAGGTCAGGCAGCATCTTGACGAGAATGGATAGGCAATGTCTTGGATCAGGGTAGACAAAAGTGCTGGAGAAACTCAGCAGGGGCGGCAGCAGGTATGGAGCGAAGGAAATAGGCAACGTTCGGGCCGAAACCCTTCTTCAGACACACTCAACAAATTTGGAATCTTTTTGCGAGTCCTCTTCCTTAGATATACATGGATACCAAATATGATTACAGTTAATGCATGCAGTAATGGTCAATCAATAATGTGCCAGTTACTCTCCTACAAAATGCCAATGAAGACTTCGTAGATCCAATAGCTGGGGACAATAAACAGCTGCATTCAAGTTTCTTCCCAAAATGGATATTCAAATGAAATTCTTCATGACTAAAGCAAGTTGAACTCACCAAGTTGAGTCATGTTTTGGTTTGAAGACCTCCACCAATTTTACATTAGATACTGTGATGAGACTCAGAACACTAATGGAACCCCAGTAATAACTACTCTTCTGAAGTACGTAAGAGACTATAGTTGACTAGGTACGTTTCAACCTTTGTCCATTATTTAATTAATCAACTAGAGACCAGTTCTGAAGCATTGTTGTAGCCTCCAGTTAACATATAAAGAACCATCTCAATGTCAGGGAATGGAGTTTGTAAAAGGCAGCAGTACTGCTGATTCAATAAAATATGACACTTGAAATTTGACTAACCATATACAAAAGTGCTCATGATTTAAGTACCGGAAACATACACCTCACACGTCAACATTTCTGGGAAGACAATGCGTTAGAATAACAGTTCAATATGATGTTTCTATTCCACCGTACAATTCCAATAATTCACTGCCTATTTGGAAATTATATTGCCTTGACATCTGAATCACCAGCTAATATTTACCTCTTTGCTTCCTCTACACTCACCAGGGCCCAGGTTCCCTTTAATATCTTAACCAATTCAGAGGTAATGATGCTCAACATAAAGAGCAAATTTAAGATGTTCTAATGTGAATAAAACATTCAATATCCAGAAATTCTGACAGCCTGGCACAGAAATCCCAAATGTGCCAGTTTTGTTGTATTACCCCAATCCACTCCAACACCCCCCTCCCCCATTGAAAATGAGCAATTCTTCCATTTTATTTAGTGATTAGATGTCTAAGAAACCCTGCAGTTAGCATTTACTACCTGTAATATTGTAGAGCAGATTGTTATTCCATCAGTGTTATCGCAGGACTACCTATTTTTAAATTGCTGCAATTTTTAAGAATTTAACAGATTGATTTAGATTAAAGAGTTACAGTCCATAGATTGGAAACAGGCCCCTTAGCCCAACTTGCCTGTGCCAACCAAGATGCCCTGTCTACATTTATATCCCTGCAAATCCTTTCAATCCATGTACTAGTCCAAATCACTGTTATAGATGGCAGACAAAAATGCTGGAGAAACTCAGCGGGTGAGGCAGCATCTGTGGAGCGAAGTAAATAGGCAACGTTTCGGGCCGAAACCCTTCTTCAGACTGATGTGAGGGTGGGGGGCAGGAAGAAGAAAGGAAGAGATGGACCCAGTGGGCCGAGGGAGAGCTGAGAAGGGGAGGAGAAAGTAAGGACTACCTGAAAATAGAGAAATCAATGTTCATAGCGCTGGGGTGCAAACTGCCCAAACGAAATATGAGGTGCTGCTCCTCCAATTTACGGTGGCCCTCACTCTGGCCATGGAGGAGGCCAAGGACAGAAAGGTCGGATTCGGAATTGAGGGGAAGTTGAAGTGCTGAGCCACCGGGAGATCAGTTTGGTTATTGCGAACCGAATGGTGGTGTTTGGCGAAGCGATCGCCAAGCCTACACTTGGTCTCACCGATGTAGACCAGCTGACATCTAGAGCAGCGGATGCAATAGATAAGGTTGGAGGGGGTGCAGGTGAACCTCTGCCACACCTGGAAAGACTGCGTGGGTCCTTGAATGGAGTCGAGGGGGAGGTAAAGCGACAAGTGTAGCATTTCTTGCAGTTGCAAGGGAAAGTGCCTGGAGAGGGGGTGGTTAGGGTTGGAAGGGACGAATTGACCAGGGAGTTACGGAGGGAGCGGTCTCTGCGGAAAGCAGATGGGGAGGAGATGGGAAAATGTGGCAAGTGGTGGGGTCACGTTGGAGGTGGTGAAAATGATGGAGGAATATTTGTTGTACGTGACGGCTGGTAGAGTGGAAGGCGAGGACAAGGGGGACTCTGCCCTTGTTACTAGAGAGGGGGGGGGGGGGAGAGGGGAGATGGGGAGTGAGAGTTGACTCACAGGGTATAGAAGATGCCCTGGTGTGGATCAACTCATCCTGGGTGCAGATGCAGCGTAGACAGAGGAATTGGGAGTAGGGGATGGAGTCCTTACAGGAAGCAGGGGGGAAGAAGTGTAGTTCAGATAGCCATGGGAGTCAGTGGGTTTCTAGTGAATGTCGGTCAGGAGTCTATCACTCGGGAAGGAGACAGTGAGATAGTCAAGAAATGGTAGGGAAATGGTCCAGGTGTATTTGTGTGCTGATGGAAGTTAGTGGTGAAATGGATGAAGTCAGCGAGTTGTGTGTGGGTCCAGCATCTGCAGTTCCTGCTTAAACATTACTTTTATAAATGTTCATGTGGATCTATGTGCACATTCACACAAACAAAACTAAATTAACATGGACAGAAGCTAGCTATTGGGAAAGCAAATGACATGTTCTCCTTTATTATTATACAGCGATTTATTGACATCTTACTGCAATTAGGTTCAAGGTGAGAGGGGATAAATTTAATAAGAACCCGAGGCAACTTTTTCCCCACAGGTGGTATGTATATGGAACAAGCTGCAAAGGAAGTGGTTGATGCAGGTATAATAGCATTTAAAATACATTTGGATAGGTACACGGATGGGAAAAAGTTTTACAGGGAAATCTGTCAAACATGAACAAATTATCCTAGCGTAGATGGGCATCTTGGTCAGCAAGGACATGTTGAACTAAAGGCCCCATTTCCATGCTCTATGACTAGGACTCTCATGTACGACCACACTTGGGGTATTGTGGAGTCATGGTCTTGAAAACAATTATCAGGATCGAATAAGATCAATAGTATGGCCCGCGGGTGGGAAGGGTTATTAACAAGGAATGATCAGATCAACTGGGCTTGTGGTTGAAAGTAGGGAAGAGATCTCATTGAAATTTGAACATCCTAGCTGAACCAGATAAATGCAGGTGTAGCAGGAACTACAGCAGCTGGTCAGAAATTAGGAATGATTGGAAGGCAGAGGTTAGGGTCAGTAAGTCTCAAAGGAAGGGCAGACAGGGACAGGTAAAGGAATATGGTGATGCTGACAGACTGAGGTGTGCTTATTTTAAGGAGTATTGCAGAAAAAGCAGATTATTTTAGAGGCTGGATCAGAGCATGGAGCTCTGTGTGGGCATTATGGAAACATGGCTAAGAAGGAAAGTATAGAGAATCCAGGGAATTATAGGCCAGTGAGCCGCACGTCAGTATTAGAGAACCAACGGAAGAGGATTTTTCAGGATAGGAAGTATTTCTATTTGAAAGAGAATGGGTTGACTAGGGACAGCCAGCACAGGTTTGTACACTGCAGGTCATGTCTTACTAATTTGATTAAGTTTTCTGAGGTGGTGGTAAAGGTGACCAATGAGGTCAGGGCTGTGGATGTGGTCCACGTGGAATTTCGTAATACATTTGATAAAGTTCCCCAAGGTAGGCTGATCCAGAAGATTAAAATGCACGCGATTCAGTGACAGTCTTATGGATTCCAAACTAGAAGACAAAAGAGGGTTGCAGTGGAATGACAATTTTTGGGCTGGAGGTCTGTGGCCAGTGGAGCTCTGCAAGGATCTGTGCTGGGACCTCTGTTGGTTAGCAAGTTCGCAAATTACACCAAAATTGCTGGGGTCGCAGACTGTGAGGATGTCCGTCAAAATATCCAGCGGGATATAAATCAGTGCAAAAGTGGGGGGGAGCAGTGATAGATGGAGTTTAATTCAAGCAAGTGTGAGGTGTTGCACTTTGAGGTCAAGTGCATGGGGAAATATATATAATTAATGGCATAACCCATAACTCCCCGAAAGTGACAACACAAGTAGCTAGAGTGGTAAAAGCGCCATATGATCTGCTTGCTTTCATAGGTCGAGACAGAGCATAGAGTCAGGAAGTCATTATGCAGCTTTTATAGGACTTTGATTAGACCACATCTCGAGTACTGCTTGCACACTGGTTGCCCCATTACAAGAAAGATATGGAGGCAATGGAGAGTGTGCAGAGGAGGTTTACTAGAATGATGCCTGGATTGGGTGATAGGACTACAGGTAGTAGTTGGACAGATACGGATTGTTTTCTCTGGATTGTTGGTTAGGGTCGATCGGATAAAAGTATATAAAATTATGAGAGGCACAGATACAATAGTCACATCTTTTCCCCCAAAACGGGGGAAAAAAACAAATACTGGAGCATTTCGGCAAAGTTTAAAGGAGATGTGCAGGGTTGGCAAGTGTCTGGAATACACTGCCAGGGATCGTGATTGAGGTAGATATGCCAGTGGAATTTGAAAGATTTATGGATCGATGTATGGATTTGCAGGGAATGGAAGAATGTGGATTATGTCCAAGCAGACAAGAGATAGTCTTGACATCATGTTCGGCTCAGCACAGAGATTGTGGGCTAAAGCACCTGTTCCTGTAATATACTGTTCTATGCAGGACATTTGACCCTGGTTCTAGGTTCTTTAGCTAGGTAAATCTCAGAAAAGGGTAGAGGGCATTTAGAACTGAGATGACATTTCCCCATTTAGAAGACAGTTTGTGGATGCTCAGAACTGATAAAATTGATTTCAGGATAATACAGCAATTAAGAACGCAACAAAATAGCCAAGACAGGAGGTCAGCCAGGCATGAGTAATGAATGGCAGAACAGGTTCAAAGGGTCACATGATTAACCCATGTTTCCTATTCTAGTTTACCAGACAAGTCCAAGTATTTCAAAATAAACCACCAAACTTCAGGTTATTCCTTCTAGGTGTAAATAAAGGGCAGATAAAGCCAAACTCTACAATCTTTTCAGTCTCCAAAATAACTAAAGTCATGCCATCAAATTAACACAAGATGTCAGTAGCTCAAAACCCAAAGCTATAAATCCATTGATATACAATTCAGTTGCAGCAACTCCAACTTCAGATGGATGCACGCAATTAAAGTTCGAGAAACGTTTCAGTTTCAAGATGAAACACCTTAATGTGTCAAGCTGCTAAATATTTCAAGTGGGTGAGAATTCTTTTTTAAAAACGACAGCAGCAGTCAGCACAGCCTAAGCTCCAGTTTCCAAGAGCCTTTCCTTGTCCAAAGCCTCGGTTTCCTCAGCAGAACATTAGGCAAAAGAGGCGTGTGGAGGGAGGGAAAAAAATCCAGAGCTGAAAGTATAAACATTTCCTCCGACAAGTGACATTGTGCCCCACTGCAGTTCAAGGTTGAACCAACCCGAGTCCTTTGGTTCTATTTAATTACATATTATATATAAATCAGGCATAATGTCACTGACAGGAGGAAATGTTTCAACTTTCAGTTTTGGATTTATTTTCTCCCACACCCTTCCTTAGCCCGCTGTTTCACCAAGGAACTAGAGGATTTGAACCGGGAAGGACTCAATATACTATACGAAAGGTAAATTATGTATTATTTTATATACAATACAACATCGCATTTTAAATTTTGTGATGTTATATTATACTATACATGCGTATTATGTATAATATAAATTATAACATGCATCATACAACTCATGCAGAGGAAAGCGACATCAATCCGGGCGGCGGATGACACTTGCCCGGGCTGGATCAGGCCGTGACCCGGCGCTTCGGGCCCGGCAGCTTGAGGGCGCGGCACCGGCCGGCGGGCGGCCTGACCTTACCTGCAGGTGCTCCTGGAAGCGGATGGGCAGGATCTGCGCCATGTCGGGGCTGGGGTGGGCGTCGGGCCTCAGCGGTCGGGTCGGGCCGGTCTCGGCGGCGGCGGCGGCGGAGAGTGAGAGCAAGTGTGGGGGAGGTGGGGAGACCTGGATGAGGGGGGGAAAAAATGACAGGCGGTTAGACCATGGCCGGATGGACCGCAGCCCTCTCGTCTCCCTCGCGGCTGAGCGCAGCGTTCACCTGTCCGTCGGCAGCGCGGCCTCAGCGCTCCCTCTGCCTCCTTATAAACCGTCCGGGGCAACGAGCCGCAGCACAGCAGCAGTCAACCCGCAATGGCGGAGAACCGGAAACAGCGCGGCGGAACGCTACACCCGCCCAGCCCAGCCCCGCCCCACCGTGAGGGTGAGCCGCCGCCAGCCTGGCCTCGAGGAAGGGGAAGGCGAGACCCCAACCCTTCCTCTCTAACTCTGCACCTTTGACCGCTCAAACCCATTTAAAAATAACCCACGTTCATTTAATTCTAACCTTGTTTGAAAATATTGTTATATTTTACTTTTATTCCCTCCCGGAGGCTGGGAATTCGAGGGACTATTCTTCTCCCGCGTAGGTTTCGATACAAGTTTCTTGCCACATCATTGGCATGTGATTGTGCGTCACTTCCTCCAGAGCTTCCGGGTTTTTGCCCCTTTCCTGCGGTTGGTTTCATTCATTAAAAGCTGACGCTGCTGCAGTGTTGGAAGGTTGCACCGTCCTCTCACTCTCAGCTGGGCGCTCATGCCCATGCCTACCCATCGGAGATTTGGTTCTAATTCCAAACACTACAATAAGTTATGCGAAGTTATTTGCTATGCATCTGATATCCTGCTGTGCAAAATTTAACGAGGCAGAAAATGCTGGAAATAACAGATAGGACAACAGCAGTAATTAACATGTTTCAGGTCAACTCTATGACCTTAACAAGCTGTTTTAAAAAAACCTTACAAACAATAACGTTATTTTTAGGTGCTGTCACTTTTTGGGGGTAAACGGTTAAAGCATAAATGGCAATAAGTGACTTATTTTGTAAGTGTAAGTTGAAGGATAAATATTGTGCAGGGTCAGGATGCTTGGGATATCTGCCCTGCTCTTTGGAGAGTGTTATTGGATCGTTTACATCACCGACAGGAAAGACAAGGCCTTATTTTATCATTCATTTGAAAGATGACACCCCCCTATAATACATTATAGATAAGAATCCATTCCACTGCTTATTAAATGATTCCTTTTTTTTACCCTTCATGTATTCCTTCCATCTCTTCATTGTGAAAATCTAGAATATCTTAAATTTGATATTTTTTCTTTGTAATATGCATTCTAACATCAGTGACATTTTAACCTGATGGATTACTTTTATTTATCACTACCTGATATTTTCTCAACAATTTCCTTTCAAAGCTGAAAATAACAACCGCCTCTCTTAATCATGTAAAACAAACTCTCACGGTATCTTGAGATATTTTGCAGGTGTTTTGTAATGTACAGCTAGAGATAATATGACAGGTGACCAGAAGTTTGATTAAAATAATGCTCCAGTAAATGTTTCCAGGAGAGCAGGGAAAGGTTAAGTCGTTAACTACTGTACGAATTGTTGTTGGGTGTGGACTCGGTGGTCCGAAGGGCAGTTTTCCACAGTGTATCTCAACTAAACTAAGTGCCCAGATGGAAAGTAGTTCTAAGGATGAGTTGTGGATCAATATGTTTTCCAATTGCATTTGGACATTATTTACTTGGTCCCACCCAAACCACCTGATTCACCAAGCGAGTTGGCAATCAACTTGCCCTTCTGTATCAATCCAAGAGGAAGGGCATATCAAGCTACAAACAGTTGACAAATGGCTCCTCACTCCACGTTATCAGTTTTGTTCCATTGGGACTGCCCAAGAGAATCACAATTACATTCCAGCAGCCGATCCCACTCTGGTTGTGACGTCGGTCTGCTGATCCATTGTCCCAGCTTAGTGGGTTAATACCATGCTCCATCTGCCTCTGTGACACAGAAACATTCTGAGTTAGTAAATCTTAACTAAGTGTTAACAATTAGATTCCCTTCACAGGGCAGAGGAGCAGGGGTACAGCATCAGTGCTATTATTCCTATCGCTATGCATTGAACATATGCAGGGATGTTTTATGAATTTGGATAGCCTTCTGTGACTCGCTTTCTGGAAGAACCAGCATCCATACAAAAGAAGACACAAAGTGCTGGAATAAGTCAATAGGTCAGGTAGCATCTCTGGAGGACATGGATAGGTGATGTTTTAGGACAGGATCCTTCTTCAACATCCACATAAATATCATCAGAAATTTTATGAAAGGGAAAGATTATTCTTTATTCACACCATTCAGACAATGTTGGTGTTACGTGTCCATGATCAGCAGCTTTTTATTCCAAGCAGATTTATTTAATATAAAATTAATTTGCACCAGCTATCAGATCAGTAACTAAACCATTGTGCTAACGTACCTATAATATCACCGACAGTTAAAATCTGATGTAAAAATAGAATGTTGGAAACACTCAGGATCTGAGGAGAAATGAATCAAAGGTTTTACATTTGATTTCAGCTGGTGACCTTTCATCAGCTTTGTACATGTGGCAGCGGACCAGCAGTGTTTCAGCATTCCCTGCTTTTATTTCACAGGCTTTCTTGCTGGATTGCAACAGCTACCGACAGCCATCATCAGTGGCCAGCAGTCCAGTAAAGGTTATATTCAGTCAATGCTTTGATGAAGGAAGGAGAATTTTTGTTTGTAAGATCACTGTTATAAGTAAAAAGAATTCTGCCAGACAAGGCATGGATTGAATTTGGTATATCTTTTGGCTTTTTTCTGAATGGGATAGTTCCAAAAGGTCAGTCCAAGCCGGCCTGTACCAGATACACATAAGCTCCCTCGGCTGAATGTAGTTACTTTGAAGCTTATCAGTGCAAATCATTTTTTAAAAAATGCAGTTTATGCACATGCTTGTGATCAAAAACATACTTAGCTTGAAGTAAGTTATTCTTAAAAAAACATCAATTAAAAGGTTAAACACTTGAAAACTATCGATTTACCTTGTGCGGACACAAACCTAAGTGTATATATGAAAGGACAATAGACAGACAACAGGTGCAGGAATAGGCCATTCAGCCCATTGATCTTTACTTCTTTGTTTGTCATAATTCTATTGGCTGGAAGAAAACATAACTGTTAAATTCAATTGTTCAATAAATGATGGGGCCACAAATATAACAATTTTTTAAAGGGTGGCACAGTGTCGTAGCTGGTAGAGCTGCTGCCTTACAGCGGCAGACTGGGTGTTTGTACGTTCACGCCATGACTGCATGGGTTTCCTCCCACATCCCAAAGACGTGCGGGTTTGTAGGATAATTGGCCTCTGTGAATTGCTCCCAGTGTGTAGGGAGTGGATGAGAAAGTGGGATAACATAGAACTGGTGTGAACAGGTGATTGATGGTCGGTGTGAGTTTGATGGGCCAAAGGGCCTGATTCCATGCTAAATCTCTAAACTAAACTTTCAAGCCATATCTGTCTCCAGCAAGCTATATTCAGCCTGGGTGAATCTTGCAGCATAGGGGGCCTGGTAGTGTGGCAGGGGTATGACTTGTAGGACATAAGTACGTATTATCATACAAAATTTTACACCAAGTCATATAAACATGTGACTTTGTATGTAGCAACTAACAAAATACCTCCTAAGTACTTTAGAGCCATATAATTACTTTTAAAGTAAAGTCATTGTTGTTTTACATGAAGCACAGCAGCCAAATTAACCATAGCAAGTTCCACCAAGCAAAAACATAATAATGATCATATCAAACATTTAGGAATTATATTGCCCTGTCCACTACGAAATACCCCCCTGGTCCTTGTCAAAATAATATCATGGAACGCAGAAGAATATAGGGCAGGAACAGGCTCTTCAGCCCACAGTGTTCATGCCGATCATGATGCCAAGTTAAACTAACCTCATCTACCTGAATATAATCTATATCCTCCATTCCTGCTTATTCAAATGCCTCTTAAAATCCACTTTTGGATCTGCTTCTACCACCACCATTGGCAGTGCATTCCAAGCACCCACCATTCTGTGGAAAACAATTTTGTCCCTCACACTTAAAGCTATGCCCTCTAGTCTTTGACATTTCCACCCTGGGAAAAAGGTTCTGACTGTATCCTATCTACACCCCTCTTAATTTTATAAATTTCTATCAGTTCTAACCCCAGCATCTGACAATCCAGACAAAACAATATCTTCCAATCCAGGCAGCACTTTTGATCAATTTCTTCTGCACCGTCTTCAAAGTCTCCTGTAGTGAGGCAACCAGATCTGCA
The DNA here is from genome assembly GCA_963514005.1 of Raja brachyura. Next base: position 12,887,111 of record OY740807.1, on the reverse strand, counting down.
AACACAAATGTTCAGAACAGAATATTTTTCTACACCCAACCAACAGAGGTCTCCTCTGAAACCCTTGCTAAAGGACAGTTCAGCATCACCACTGGAGTGTTGGCCTAAAATCTTGTGCTCGAGACTCTGAAGTGAATCTTGGACTCACCATCTCTGACTATTGTACACACTGAGCTGCAGCAGAGAAACAATTTCACCGTCATTTTTAATGAAAAGAGGAGAGGTGGTAACTTTACTGAGGAATTCCAGATCCTGAGCCCTAGAAAACATATTGACAGCATTAACTTTCAATGTTTTTATTTAGACCATAATATGTAGTGGTTCATTTTCCTTTCTCTACCCACTCACTAATGCTTTTGTGAGCAAATACTAAACAAATCACATTGTCCAGATTTAATTGGGTTGAGGCTCAAGAAAGAGATTTCTCTCAATTTCTCGCAACCCTAATGAACCTAATCAAAGATTCATAGATGTGAATGTTGGCAGAGATCAGGGCTGGGCTGCACTGATAGAATTCCCAGTCAAGGTCAGGCTTTATAGATAGAGAAGGCATCTTTCATCCAATTGCTGCACCAAACCCACATCCTTCAAATACAGCAACAATAGCTGGAACGGGAAGGAGGGATAAACAAAAAGATCAGGGGAATGTTTTTTTTAAAGTAAATTAGTTCAGTTGTTACATGTTGCAAATGAATTAAATGTAAGTCACAACTGGACTGAGAAATGTTGAAAGTATTAAACAAATTGACAGCAAGGTATGCTCACCAATTAGCCTCAGTGTTGCTATGCCTGCTGCTTTAGTTGTGAAAGAGTACCCAATAATAAACTGTTGTTTTCATAAGTGGGGGTTAGTTTGTAACACATTTTATTGAACATGGAATAATACAAATGATATTTTAAAGCAGTTTCTTTATCATAAGCAAGTTATTATCAGAATTTGTAAAAAAGTTATAAAAATAAATCAGACGAAAGTGACATATAAATATATAGGAATCATTTAACGCAACTATTCATACATCACCACCCTGCAATTACTGCATTTTATCCACCATTTCTGTCCCTTTTCCGTTCAGTCTGCTGGAAAAGTGCAATCTGAATCACCTAACTATGCATCCGATAGTGCAAAATACCCCTGCCTAGTGGGTTCCAACCTGTCTAAACCCAGTATCACGGTAAGTATCCTGATGGTAGCAAGGCAGCATTTCACGGCAGGTGGCAGAGTGGCCTTTAGGTAACAACATCAGATATTCTGAGCTATTTGGCTAAAAATGATTTTTACCCGAGGAAAAAGATTTGAGAGGCAGTTCACATTTTCTCACTTTAAAGGTGATCACCGTAGGTGGTCTGTCAACATTTTACATCATAAATTCCTCTTTCCACATTTATAATAGACTTTGCCTAAATAGCCCAGTCATGCTCCCTGTCACAGTGCGATGAGATCAATCATGAGTTTGAACACAGTACAAGGGGGAGGGGGGGGGAGGGGAGGGGGCTGATTGGCCCATTGGCCCATGCACTGATGGGTATATCCTGTGTCGATGTCCACCACTCTCTAACCCCACCGCCCTTCGACTCAACTCCATGTGTACAATGGCTCAGAGAGATGCCATTTGTCCCTGCAGATAATCAATATTCTTTCTAATATCTGTGGACATTGAATACCATTCATTCCTGATATTGGGATGGGTTCCTTTACAGTCAGCATTTCCTCCCATCTTTTCTGCACCTTCACTGCCCCGCCCAGTTCTGCGACTTGTCCATCTTGCGCTGAAGGTATCGAGCTCGAGCATCTGATATGGACGTCTCATCATTCCTCTTTTCCAGCTTCCTCAGAGCATCTTCCCGAGCTTGTTCTGCAAGGGAGAGGGAAGGTAAAATACCTCCATTTAAATCTACAAAGCAGCACCATGTTTAGACAGCAAATAACTCTTTCAGTTCAGACATGTGCACACCATGCATGTAATAAAATACTAACAATAAACATTTCAGACCCTGCGCGCAAATGGTGTAAAGCAGCGGATTCCCAAAATTGCTTTCTGTCCTGCACGTTAGATGTTGTCACAATGCTGAAATCTCAAGGGTCTGGTTTTCCTCCCCAACTCTGGGCAAAGAAGGAAGGTGGAGGCAATGATGGTTGGGAGGGTGTGGGAATGGGATGGCCTGGTAATGATCTATCATTTGTGCCTTCAAGTGCTGCATGTGTATTGGTTATATGTGAATTATCACATTTAAACTACTCAGGAATCAATATAATTACAAGTACAAACTACAGAAAGGGCACATGAGACCAAGCACCAATAGATAGCACAGTGGCGCAGCTGGTGGAGCTGTTGCCTCATAGCACCAGAGACCCAGGTTTGAACCTGGCCTTGTGTGCCTGTCTGTGTGGTGTTTGCACGTTCTTCCTGTGACTGCGTTCTTTCCTTCCAGGTGCTCCTGTTTCCACCCAAAGGTGCACAGGTTCATAGGTTAACAAGCCTCTGTAAATTGCCCATAATGTGAAGGTAGTAGATGAGAAAGTGGAATAATATAGAACTAGTGTGAAAGGGTAATCGATGGGCAGCGTGGACACGGTGGACCAAAGAGCCTGTTTTCATGCTGTCTTTTTCAATTTAAAAAACCCAAAGGTCACTGTCTCAAGATAGGACAGAGGATGAGGAGGCAAAGACTCACCGGACACTCTCTTGGCCTGGTGTTTGTTTTGACTCTGTCCAGCCATATTTGTGGTCACCTCATTCCTCGCCACACTACTCAGCTGGTACGCATCAACTTCATGCAACTTGGGCAGCAGATCCTTCACCCACTCGTAACGAATCGGGCACAGAGTCCGCATGTAAATCTTGGATGTGGCCATAACATCATGAAAAATAACCCAATCCAGCTGGGTCTCTTGATCAAACAGCTGCCAACAAAAAAACAGTGATTTTCTTTTCAAAATTCTTTATCTTGAAGTCATTTTCTGCTTCTTACCTTTGTATCATGCAAGATTTTCAGGGGTAATTGCCCTGGAACATGACTTTTCTAAACTCCTGTAGATGTCAACCCAGAGAATCCTCTGATCCTCCAATCTGGTCTCAAACAATCCGCTAATTTCTTTGGTATCTGTGCCTTAAATTCACTGCCCTATCTCTCCACCAATGATACACTCCATAAAAACCTATCTCTTTAATTGAGTGTTAGTTGTTTTGGTTTGATAATGCTCATTAAAAAACTGTGAAATGTTTCATGGGGCACAACACACATTTGGGATGTCTTATCATTCATTGGGTGAAGGCCCCACTGAGGTGACAAATGTTAGTCTAAACACTTCAAGCTTCACCTGAGCCAGTGAGGTGCAAGAATTGATAAGAGTCGTATCTCTGATCACAGGTAGTCTCCGGGTTACATAAGATTTCCGTTCTCGAAAACTGTTCCGAAGCTGTGTTCTCCATAAATCAGAAACGTCCATTTTCTATAACTACTCTTATCATATGGCTCTTGCTATAATTCGGACACAAGGAATTGCAGATGCTGGAATGATGAACAAAACACTAACTGCTGGAGGAATTCAGTGAGTCGGCATTATCTGTGGGAGGGGGAGGGGGTGTTACCTAATATTGGAAAATTAAATGTTCTGACTGTTGGTTTATAAGATACAGAAGCTGAATATGAGGTGCTGTTATTCTTGCTGTTAGTCTTTCATAATATTTCCCTGATATTACATGTAATAAATTAATGGAATATATATTGTATGTAGTCATTATTCAATACCCTAAAGAACAATTCTTTAAAATGTTTGATAGAAGTTGTGTAATGTTGCATTTCCATACATCAGGTCATCAGTCACCCAGAGATACCCTGTAGTCCATATTGGGAGAGCCTCAGGTTTAGCAGAGAACATTCACCACCAATGCATCACCTGCTGTAAAACATGCAAGGAGAAATTAGATTACAAATAAACGCTGCATCAAGGTACATACCACAGAGGATGGGTGAATGTGAACAGCAGATCCATGTCCATCCATTGTGTGAAAGGTTTTACTGACAGATCTGCAAATAAATAAGTCACATGGTTTTAGAAAAACAACAGGAGATCCAACAGAGAAAGTTCATGCACAGGGAGATGTGAATCAATGATCGGACTCTGAAGTTTGATTGATTGATTTGAATTGATTTGATTGATGATGATATTGATGAGATTTTATTTTATTTAACACTTTGATGGGATTGATGCTTTGACTGAGATTGATGCATTGATTTGATTGATTCTTTGATTGGTGACATGAATGCATTGATGTGTTTGATGCGATTGATGATATGATTGATCTGCTTGATGATTTGATTGGTGCTTGATGATTTAATTGATGTGCATGATGTGTTTGAGTTTAGGTTATTGTTACATGTTCAGTGAAAAGCTTTTGTTGTGTGCTAACCAGTCAGCAGATAGACAATACGTAACTACAATCAAGCCATCACAGTGTACAGATACATGATAAAGGGAATGATGTGAATAGTGCAAGATAAAGCCTGTAAAGTCCGATCAAAGATAGACTGAGATGATGTGATTGATATGCTTGCTGATTTCATTGATAATTTGATGATGGATTCGATGGGTTGCTTTATTGAAAGATACGGCATGGAAAGAGGCAGTTCGGCCCACGCCGACCATTGATGATTTAATTGATCCGTTCACATCAGTTCTACGTGTTAAAGAAGGAACTGCAGATGCTGGAAAATCGACGGTACACAAAATGCTGGAGAAACTCAGTAGGTGCAGCAGCATCTATGGAGTGAAGGAGATAGGCAACGTTTCGGGCCAAACCCTTCTTCAGACTGATGGGGGGTGGGGGGAGGCGGGGGGAAGAAAGGAAAAAGGAGGAGGACCCCAAGGGCTGAGGGAGAGGTAGGAAGGGGAGGAGACAGCAAGGGTCAACAGAATTGAGAGAATTCTATGTTCATGCCAAGAGGATGCAGACTCCCCAAGCTGAATATGAGGTGCTGTTCCTCCAATTTGCGGTGTTGCTCACTCTGGCCGTGGAGGAGGCCCAGGACAGAGAGGTCGGATACGGAATGGGAGGGGGAGTTGAAGTGCTGAGCCACCGAGAGGTCAGATTGGTTATTGCGGACCGAGCTGAGGTGTTCGGAGAAACGATCGCCAAACCTCCGCTTGGTCTCACCGACATAGATCAGTTGACATCTAGAGCAGCGGATGCAATAGATGAGGCTGGAGGAGGTGCAGGTGAACCTCTGTCGGACCTGGAACGACTGCTTGGGTCCTTGAATGGAGTGGAGAGGGGAGGTAAAGCAACAAGTGTAGCATCTCTTGTGGTTGCAAGGGAAAGTGCCCGGGGAAGGGGTGGAGCGGGGGGAAGGGAAGAATTGACAAGGGAGTTGTGGAGGGAGCGGTCTTTGCGGAAGGCAGACAGGGGGTAGATGGGAAGATGTAGTGTGTGGTGGGATCACGTTGGAGGTGGCGAAACTGGCGGAGGACTATGTGTTGTATGTGACGGCTGGTGGGGTGAAAGGTGAGGACCAGGGGGACTCTGCGCTTGTTGCGAGTGGGGGGTTGGGGAGAGAGGGCAGTGTTATGGGGTACGGAGGAGACCCTGGTGCGAGCCTCATTTATAGTGGGGGAGGGGAATCCCCGTTCTCTGAAGAATTAGGAAATTTGTGATGCCCTGGTGTGGAACACCTCATCCTGGGAGCAGATGCGGCGTAGACAGAGGAATTGGGAATAGGGGATGGAGTCCTTACAGGAAGCAGGGTGGGAGGAAGAGTAGTCCAGGTAGCCGTGGGTGTCAGTGGGTTTATAGTGGATGTCGATCAAGAGTGTATGCCCTGCGATGGAGATAGTGAGGTCAAGGAATGGTAGGGAAGTGTCGGAAATGGTCCAGGTGTATTTGAGTGCCGGATGGAAGTTGGTGGTGAAACGGATGAAGTCAGTCAGTTGTGTGTGGGTGCAGGAGGTGACACCAAAGCAGTCGTCGATGTAACGGAGGTAGAGGTCGGGAATGGGGCCCTGGTACACCACGAACAAGGATGGTTCGACGTACCCAACAAAGAGGCATGCGTAGCTACGGCCCATGCGTGTGCCCATAGCAACGCCTTGTATTTGGAGGAAATGGGAGGAGTCAAAAGAGAAGTTATTGAGGGTAAGGACCAACTCCGCTAGGCGGAGGACAGTATCAGTGGACGGGTATGGGTTGCTCCTCCGGTCGAGGAAGAACCGGAGGGCTTTGAGACCATCCTGGTGGGGGATGGAGGTTCTATGTTCTCTCACTTCTACAACTCACTACACACTGGGAGCAATTTACTGAGGCCAATTAACCTACAAACCCATACGTCTTTGAGATGTGGAAGGAAATGTGTGCACCTGGAAGCAATCAAAGTTCTTGCCAATGATTACTGATGATGTCTTCAGTTGGTACCAGTGTACCAACCAGCTCCCATACAGTGAACAGCAGGCAGAATTCTGCTGTCAGTTTGACTCCGGCAGTCACTCAAGTCAAGCATTGATTGTATACCAAGGCTCACTTAGCTCCTTGACTATTGAAATGAACCATGCCCCCAACTTGCTTCCTGTAAGTATCCTGCGCAAAATAAGTTAGTTGGGCGGGACTACAGTAAAAACATGATACAGGTTTAGCACCAGAATTCGGACAAGTCACTAACAGTAAGAGAGTTTCCACGCCTGAACTGCCACACTCGAGCTGAAATGGGCAGTAATGGCACTGACTAGACAAAATGAAAAACTGACACAAGTGACAGTTTCCCTTTTTGATGGAATCAAATAAAAAAAATTAAAAAGGAGAATGAACAAAGATATCAGACCACGGTTAAGGCAGGAGACTAATTACCTTCTGGCCACATTGGAGAAGTACCCAGTACACAAACATCTTCTCAATAGCTCAGACTTGGAGCCAGTGTACGTCTCTGTGGGAAAGTCCTTTCTCTGCAAACAACAGGGAGATAAACCCTGGGTTATGTACAAAAGGATGAGGGGGAGACAGAGAGAGAGAGAGAGAGAGAGAGAGATGCAGTGGGAAGAGTAGAAGAGGAAACATGCTTTCAAAATTTGAACTCAAGCAAATCTAGATTCTTGGGCACTCAGACCTGTTTCATTTTCTTCAGTATCTCTTGGAGCTGGGTCTCCACGTTAAACGCCGTCTTTATCGCCCGCCAGTGGATCCAGTATTTTTGGCACCAAGACGACGGGGAGTCGCTGAGGACGAGTACCACAAATGTGAGTGCATGGGAGAACTGGATCAGGAAACAACAGAAGTAACAGATCCCTAGCTTGCACAGAGCAAAGGCAGCATAACAAAAGTCAACAACTTCAACAGGAATTCTACCCATCGCTTGTTTGTGATGCCAGACATTAAATATAGGGGCAATTCAACCAATTCTTGGGTCAGGGCGTCACATATCACCCATTTTGGAGACATAAGTTTATAATCTAACCACTCATTACCAGTGCAGAAATGAGGAGGTGCTACACTGTCAGAGCTGTTATAGTCATGGGAATACACAACGGAAACAGGCTCTTCAGCTCATCAAGTCCATGCCAAACATCAACCAAACGTTGACACTATTCCCATTTTTATATTCCTTACATTAAACTCATCAACTTCTTCCCAGATCTCACCACGCACCCTTACATTTGAGGCAATTTACAACGACTGATTAACCTACCAACCTACATGTATTTTGGATGTGGAAGGACACTGGAGCACCCAGAGGAAATTTGTGCAGTCAGACAGAAACATAAAAACAAGGGTGGCACAGTGGCGCTGGTAGAGCCGCTGAGTACCAGAGATCCGAGTTCGATCTTGATCTCGGGTGCTATCTGTGTGAAGTTTACATGTTTTCCCAGTTTGTCGACTAATTGGCCTTTGTAAAATTGTCCCAAGTGTGTAAGGAGTGCATGAGAAAGTGGGATAACATAGAACTAGTGTGAACAAGTAATCAATGGTCGGCCTGGACTCAGTAAGCCAAAGGGTCTGTTTCCATCTGTATTTCTGGAACAGTACAGCAAAGGAACAGGCTCTTCAGTCCAGTCTGAAGAAGGGTCTCGACTCGAAACTTCACCCATTCCTTTTATCCTGAGATGCTGCCGGTCCCATTGACTTACTCCAGCATTTTGTGTCTCTTCAGTCCAACATGTCTGCACTGACCAGAATACCAAATGAAACTGATCCCTTTTGCCTGCACATCCCTCTATTTCCCGCCTGATCGAATGTCTCTTAAACCTTGCTATCATATCAGCTTCTACCACCTCCCCTGGCAATGTGTTCTAGGCCCCTACCATTCTCAGTGTAAAAAAAAACTTCCAAATCACCTTTAAACTTTTTCCCATCTCACCTTAAACTCCAGTACATGACATTTCCAATCTGGGAAAAAGAGTCTATCTACTCTGCCTGTGACTCTCATAATTTTATACTTTTATATACTTTTATTAAGTCACATGTAGAACGTGCAAACAGACAACATCTGAAATCAGGATTGAACCCAGGTGCCTGGTGCTCTGAGGCAGTGGTTCGACCAGCTGTGCCATTGCATCTTTCAAATGAGACATTAAACTGAAGCTGCTGCATTAACAGTCAGTCTTCATAACAATAACTAAACGTAGAAACTATTTCATTCTGGGATAGCGTCACATTGTGGAAAGCTGCTTCACAAATAACGATTAACTTTCTTTCCCCAATGAAGGGTCATAGAGTCATACAGCACAGAAATAGGCCCTTAGGCCCATCCTGTCCATGGTAACCAAGATGCTCCCTCCATGTTATTCCCATTTGCCTGGCCCCACATCCCTCAAAACCTCTCCCATTCATGTACCTGTCCAACACAAAACATTGTCTGTCAATTTCCAATTCCTACACATGCCGCCTGACCTGCTGGGTCAACAACAGATTGTTGTTTATTCCAGATTCCAGCACCTCTTACTTGGCAAGTCTTTCACCTCCAAGAAAGCAACATGGTTCAGAGTAGGCTCCCTAACTCTGACATTTCCCAGACCAGACTTTTTAAACATGCCCAAGATGACCACATCGCTGAGTCCTTCTTCCCTCCCCGGATGGCCATACCTTGCCTTGCATTTCTCGAAGATGCTGAGTAATGTCAAAAAGTCGTTGCTGCCTCCTGCTTCCTGAGCCAGCTCCTGGTGCCTCAGCTCAGCTTCCTTCTGCTTGTCTGGGTTCCCTGTCAGGACAAAGCGTTGGAACTCAGCAGATGCCATTTCAACAGCTCATTCCATCCCAACAGGTTTTTCATGCACTCCTGCTGCCCACCTTTCTCCTGCCAACTATCCCATTCTTCCCCCCCTACGACTCTATACCCAGCCAGTGAAGATCCCATACCAGCCCTCTTAAGATGAACCACACACACGCCGGCATGGGGGTGACCATAGTAACTCTCAGGCCTCCTCTTTTTCATTCTTGAGCATATCACCTCTTCCTGAAGCCTGCTCCTGTGTGCAGCCTTGTAGAGGTGTCCCAGTACACCTATATCGTCTTCCTTCCATCCCATCCCAGGGTAATTGACGGTTTCCATGTTTACAGACAATTTAGTCCGTAAGTACACAAAACTCACCCAATATGGTAAGAGCACCTTCACAGTGTTGTAATGAATGGAATCGAAAGCACATAAGATTGATGAGTGAACACTTGCTAAAGGTGGGGCAAGTTTGGAAGTTAGTTCTGGGAATGAACGTGCACGTACGTCAAACTTTTGAAATGTAATCATATTATCAGAGTCCAGCCGTACATGCAAATTAGGCACTTGGAACCCAGGAACGGTTAGTTTCTTCCCAGCTGTTACCTGGCAACTGAGCCGTCCTCTCACCAGCTAGTAGAGTGCGGTCCCCTTCCCATCTACCTCATTGGAGACCTTTAATCAGACGATATCCTTTATCTGTGTACTGTGGATGGCTTGGTCATGTATAGTGTTTTCTTTGACTGGGCGGCACGCAACAAAAAGCTCAGTACACATGACAATAATAAACTAAACTAGGAATAGAAGCAGGCATCGGCAGGGACTGGTCATTTAGCTCAGAGCTACCTTTCTGTACTAACCCCAAATCCCTTGATTCGCATAAGATCCAAAAACCTCCAGTTTTAATGTACCAGAGCCCCCAAAGGCATCTTTCCCATAGAATTCTGAAGACCCTTTACTGCCTGGGTGAAGAAAATTCTTTCTCATCTCTGCCCTGAATGGCTAAATCCTTATTTTGAGACGGTGACCCCTAGTTCTAGAACACCCATACCCAAGGGAAACATTAACCCCTCATCGATCCTGTCAAGCCCCAGAAGACATTTCTCTGCAGGATGCTACAATGTTCACTGACAGACTACTGCTATCAATGTGGTGGCCATTCCTCACACGGGAATCCCAAAGGGATGCTTAAACGTAGCAGTGCAGTCAAACCTTACCTGAACCTGTCAACTCCCCAACACTAGCACTTTTGTCATTAGAGACTGGGCACTGATCGTGACATGCAACCCTCTCTGATAAAGTTCCCTACTTTCTGAACCAAGGAACTGAGAATAATTGTTGCAGCCCAGCACAGTGTGTGCAGTTGATCGATTGTAATTGTAATTGGAATCCTTAAAGCAACTGACCCATTCCTTCTCTCTAGAGATGCAGTCTGGCCCGCTGAGTTACTCTAGCATTTTGTTTCTACCTGGCACAAACAAAAGCCTGATTGAAATAAATAATGTATATTGAACTAATGCAATATATCAAGTTGCTCTCATACTTAACAATGGTTGGACTGTCACACAAATCCTGTGGGCCAGTATTTCAAGCCCTACTCCAGAGACATGGCACTCTAACCTAGAGCGATACTCAAATAGAACACCCAAGAACAAATGAGCTGCAGAAAGTGATGGACATTGTCCGGTCCATTATGGGTATTACCTTCCCACCATCAAAGGAAGTGCTGCCTCTAAAATGCACCTAAAATCAAAGAGCCACATCACCTCTCATTTTACTGCTATCCTCGGGAAGATGTTGCTGGAGAACTGTGGCCTCCAGGTTTAAGAACAGCCTTGTCCCATCAATAATGAGGCTCTTGAACCACTCTGCGCAACCTTATCCATTCAGATAGATTTTATTTTTTAAATATTCAAGATCAAGCAGAGCTAAACAAATCTGCTCTGGGCTACACACCTCCTCAATCAAGACGACCAGAAGCAGATTTAATGGCCATCTGTCACATTGGTGTGAGAACCTGCCAAGTGTAAAATGGCTGTCACCTTCACTCCTGTGCCATTCACAGGGAGGTGCCCTGGGAGCATATGGGAAGGGGCTGGACAAACTATTTCAAGACCCCCGCCATTCCCTATCCCGCTCTTACCTGGGCGAATGAACACATTTTCCACAGAGAGCATCGCAGCCACTGGAAGCAAAAGGCACTCACAGCCCACCGCTGCGGCTTTTATCAGAGCCCGCGTCAAAGATGGTGGGAGGGGAAGCTCCACCATCAGCCGCCCGAGTTTGGTCACGTGACCTGCCCTATAAGAGGCAAGGAGAAAGAAATGACCCGAAAAGTCAATGCAAACCAAGGCTCTATCAGCCCCCCCTGGTGGTTCATGAACCCTAGAAACCACAGTGAAGATAACAATAGTAGTCGACCTGGTTAATATTCACTGCCCAAATCACTTGGGCATTATTATGTACAATGCCTTCCATAATGTTTGGGACAAAGACCCATCATTTATTTATTTGCCTCTGTACTCCACAATTTAAGATTTGCAATGGAAAAAATCACATGTGGTTAAAGTGCACATTGTCAAATTTTAATAAAGGACATTTTTATACATTTTGGTTTCACCATGTAGAAATTACAGCAGTATTTATACATAGTTTCCTCCCCGCCCCATTTCAGGGCAGCATAATGTTTGGGACACATGGCTTCACACGTGTTTGTAATTGCTCAGGTATGTTTAATTGCCTCTTTAATGCAGGTATAAGAGAGCTCTCAGCACCTAGTCTTTCCTCCAGTCTTTCCATCACCTTTGGAAACTTGTATTGCTGTTTATCAACCTGAGGACCAAAGTTGTGCCAATGAAAGTCAAATAAGCCATTATGAGACAAGAATAAAACTGTTAGAGACATGAGCCAAACCTCAGGCTTTCCAAAATCGACTGTTTGGAACATCATTAAGAAGAAAGAGAGTACTGGTGAACTTACTAATCGCAAAGGGACTGGCAGGCCAAGGAAGACCTCCACAGCTGATGACAGAAGAATTCTCTCTATAATAAAGAAAAGTCCACAAACACCTGTCTGACAGATCAGAAACACTTTTCAGGGGTGGATTTGTCAATGACCACTTATTGCAGAAGACTTAATGAACAGAAATACAGAGGCTACACTGCAAGATACAAACCACTGGTTAGCTGCAAAAATAGGATGGCCAGGTTACAGTTTGCCAAGAAGTACTTAAAAGGGCACAGTTCTGGAAAAAGGTCTTGTGGCCAGATGAGACGAAGATTACCATATCAGAATGATGGCAAGAGCAAAGTATGGAGGAGAGAAGGAACTGCCCAAGATCCAAAGCATACCACCTCATCTGTGAAACACGGTGGTGGGGTGTTATGGCCTGGGCATGTATGGCTGCTGAAGGTACTGGCTCACTTATCTTCATTGATGATACAACTACTGATGGTAGTGGCATAATGAATTCTGAAGTGTATAGACACATCCTATCTGCTCAAGTTTAAACAAATGCCTCAAAACTCATTGGCTGCCGGTCAATTCTACAGCAAGACAATGATCCCAAACGTACTGCTAAAGCAACAAAGGAGTTTTTCAAAGCTAAAGAAAAAGGTCAATTCTTGGGTAGCCAAGTCAATCATTCGATGTGAACCCAATTGAGCATGCCTTTTATATACTGAAGAGAAAACTGAAGGGGGCTAGCTCCTAAAACAAGCATAAGTTAAAGTTGGCTGCAATACAGGCCTGGCTGAGCATTACCAGAGAAGACACCCAGCAACTGGTGGTGCCCTTGAATCGCAGACTTCAAACAGTCATTGCATGCAAAGGATATGCAACAGAATACGAAACATGACTACTTTCATTTACATCACATTGCTGTGTCCCAAACAATATGGTGCCCTGAAATGGGGGAACTATGTATAAACACTGCTGTAATTGCTACATGGTGAAACCAAAATGTATAAAAATGGCCTTTATATAAATTTGACAATGTGCACTTTAACCACTTGTGATTTTTTTTCTATAACAAATCTCAAATTGTGGAGTCCAGAGACAAATAAATAAAGGATGGGTCTTTATCCCAAACATTATGGAGGGCATGGAGAGCTATTCATGGGAGTTTGCTAATGGCAGTTTGCCTACTTAAGAGTCATACAGCATGAAAACAGGACCTTCAGCCCAAATCGTCCATTTCAACCAAGAACCCCCATCTAAGCTAGGCCCATTTGCCTTTGTTTGGCTCATATCCTCAAAATCTTTCCTTTATGACTCTCTATTTTGGGGAGGCTTCTTGTTAGGGTCGTTTTGGCAGTACATTTTACATCAGAGTCAGCGGCTTCGGGTTTGACCCTAACTCCTGGACACTTCCAGTGCAGTGCTAAGGAACGGCCACATTATTAGAGGTTCACCTTTCTGATAAATTGTCAAACCGACCAGATTACGCTCTCACTCACCTGTCAATGGCGTCATTCTGGTAAAGCTGTTTCAGTGCCTCCAGGATGTGCCTCTCCTCTGGGCTATCCACATACGGGAACCTGGGGAATAATCAAAAACAAATCTCAACTTGATAGTGCAATATTGCAAAGCTTCCTCTGGTGTTGGAGTCAGTGAGGGACTGGACTGTGCAGACAACCAAATAGGGAAGGCTCACCTAATCTGCTCAGGCTGTTTCCTTAAGTTTACATTTTCCTCTCCGCTGGTGGAGAGCAATTTAGTTGAGAGATACAGCAAAGAAACAGACCCTTTGGCCCATCGAGTCCACGGTCACTATCAATCACCCATCCGCATTCATTCTATGTTATCACCCCTTTGCACCCACTCCCTGCACACTAGGGGCAGTTTACAGAGGCAATTTAACCAACAAACCCGCAGGTCTTTGGGATGTGGGAGGACATCAAAGCACCCAGATTAAATCCATGTGGTCACAGGGAGAACGTCCAAATTCCACAAAGACAGCACCAGAGGTCACGATCGAACCTGGGTCTCTGGAGATGTGAGGCTGTGGCTCTACCAGTTGCACCTCTGTGCCACCCTGTCTCTGGATTCATCTGTTAAACAATACTAATCAATTCTCTGTAGCAAGCAGAGTGCCCCAGCATTGAAGCCAGTCGATTGGGTCACTTTGGCAACCTGTTGGGATGGACCTTTCTTAGTTTGGTCTGGACAATCATTCCAGCCAATGGGCAGATCAACCAGAACAGGGCATTTACTGAGGCTTAGCAGAGCTCAGCGGTCGCAATATGTGTGCACTTCCCCATTTGATGTCAGGTTTTTACCCGAGTCGTCTGAAGAGGAGTACTGATCCAAAACATTGGCCTGTCCATTCCCTCCACGGATGCTTCCTGATCTGCTGAGTTCCTCCAGCACTTTGTGTTTTTGCTCAAGATTCCAGAACCTACAGTTCCTCGTGTCTCCATCTTTTCGCCCATTTAATTCCAGGGCCCTTGTTGATTTTCCCCAAACCATGACCCTAAATCAACCATGACTCTAAATAGGACACCGTTCAAGCAGCCCCAAGCTGATGCGGACCGTCAAGCCTCAGAGCATTAAGCCACAGGATTAGAAACTTTAACGAGCGACTAAGAAACTGCATCCTCTCAAAAACTGAACTACTCATGGAAAATGCAAACAAGCAGATCAAGTAACGGTGATGAAGTATCTGCAGGAGAGTTGATTCAGATGGGAATATTCTCCTCCCTTGAGGAAATCCATGCATGCAGTGAAGCAGAAGACAGCTCACAAGCTCACTGCACTACACCGTAACCTGCCAAAAAGGCACAGCCACGGGTGGGAAGCGGCCACAAAGCCAACGAAAAGCAGTTTTTGGCAGCACTGAGACGTTGCTGTTTTCCTTGAAGTGAAGAGAACTCACATTCTATCAGTGCTGTGATGTAAAAGAAGCTCAAAAAATAATGCGTGTTTGTGTCCTGGCAGTATAATAAGTGTGGTGCAGCTAGTAGAGTCGCTACCGCACAATGCCAGAAACTGGGGTTCAAACCTGACCTTCAGTGCTGTCTACGTGGAGTTGTCCTGAAAGTTGGATAACATCGAACTAGTGTGAATGGGTGATCGATGGTCGACATGGAGGGCCAATGGGCATGTTTCCAAACTGTATCTTTCAATTAATCAAAAATGGCGCTGGCACATTAGAAAATTGCAGTGAATGAAAAGCATTAACTGTCCCAAGCACATGATCTCTCCCATTGCAAAGAGTAACAGTTGCATGGCAATAGCATATCCTGCATGTTTCTCCCAAGTTGAAAACCATTTTGACATGCAAATGCATCATTCCTTTGTCATTGTTGAGTCTATATCCTGGAACTCCATCCTAAAAGCAGCATGAGAACAGCTTTACTAGAAGAATGATTGTGCTTCAAAGTGTGGAAAGGTACAGGTACATCTGCTATAGTGCCATAGTTGCATTCCTAAGAAACCATGTCTTACAGAAAATCACATTATAAAAACAATTGTGCCAATGGGGAAAAGGGGATGAGGTGCTGCAGAGTAGCAGACTCGCAATAACAAAGTTATTGTTCCCGCAGGATTTTCAATAATAAAGGTATTTATTTTGTTACTGCAGGCTAAAAATGCTAAAGGCTATACGGTACATTGTTAATGGAATATTGTTACACAAGTATTCACCCATGCCTAGCAGTCCAGGTGCAAGAGAATATCCCTTGTCTCTGTGGAAGGTAGTTAAAGAGTAGAGATTGTGTCTGGATCATGTTACCCAATCACGTTGTTCACACCAAGGCACTTCAGGGTAAGGATGACCGACGTAAGACTAGCTCTCTGGATCTCTGGGACCATGTGATCTGGCATGCACCTCTCCCAGAATTCTTTGCTGTAGATCCTGTAGCATTTTCCAGCAGATGTTCGTCCAGCTCTTCCAGTTCGCTGCGTGGCTTCACTTCTGCAGGAGACAACAGAAGATGGTTTGCCTTGAACTGGAGTAAAACCTTTGTGCCTCAAGGCAAAAACTTCAACTGTGCTGAATGAGCCAGTATTTGTTAGTTACAGAGGCACAAAAAACTATGGCTGTCGGAATCTTGAGCAAACCACAAAGGGATGGAGGAACATCTTCCCGTTATCAGGCTTCTGAATGGTCCTTACATAAGTTAGGGTACTGTGTTATTCACCTCTACTCCATTGTGGACAATGGACTTTGTGTATGGATCTGAGGCACTACAATGCTGAGAACTATATTCTGTACTCTGCATCTTCCCCTTCTGCTCTATCTTTTGTAATTGAGTTTGAGTTGATCAGATTCGTGTATAGCATTATCCAATTTGATTTGATAGCATGCACAAAACATTTTCATTGTACCTCAGTTCACATGACAATAATACACTTAAGCCTAAACTCAGTAGGTCAGGCAGTATCTGTGGAGGGAACAGATATTTCAGATAAGGACGCCTAAAGTCTGAAGAACATTGGTGCCCAAAACATGTCCTATCTTTAAATTCCACATGTTTCTTGTACAGTGAATACACACAGGTTTTGATCCATTACATACAGTGCATTCAGAAAGTATTCAGACCCCTTCACTTTTTCACATAAGTAACAGCCTTATTCTAAAATGCATTAAATTCATTTTTTTATCATCAATCTACACACAATACCCAATAATAAAAAAGCAAAAATAGGTGTTTAGAAATTTTTGCAAAGTAATTAAAAATAAATAACTGAAACATCACATTTACATAAGTATTCAGACCCTTTACTCAGTACTTTGCTGAGGCACCTTTGGCAGCGATTACAGCCACAAGTCTTCTTGCGTATGATGCTACAAACTTGGCACACCTGTATTTGGGTAATTTCTCCCATTCGTCTCTGCAGATCCTCTCAAGCTCTGTCAGGTTGGATGGGGAGCGTCGATGCACAGCTATTTTCAGGTCCCTCCAGAGATGTTCGATTGGGTTCAAGTGCGGGCTCTGGCTGGGCCACTCAAGGACATCCACAGATTTGTCCCGAAGCCACTCCTTCGTTGTCTTATCTCTGTGTTTCGGGTTAGAAGGTGAACCTCTGCCCCTGTCCGAGATCCAGAACGCTCTGGAGCAGGTTTCCATCAAGGATCTCTCTGTACTTTGCTCCATTCATCTTTCCCTCGATCCTGACTAGTCTCCCAATTCCTGCTGCTGAAAAACATCCCCACAGCATGATGCTGCCACCACCATGCTTCACCGTAGGTATAGTTTTGGCCAGGTGATGAACAGTGACTGGTTTTCTCCAAACGTGACGCTTGGCATTCAGGCCAAAGAGTTCAATCTTGATTTCATCAGACCAGAAAATCTTGTTTCTAATGTTCTGGGAGTCCTTTAGGTGCCTTTTGGCAAACTCGAAGTGGGTTGTCATGTGCCTTTTACTGAGGAGTGGCTTCCGTCTGGCCACGCTACCATAAAGGCCTAATTGGTGGAGTGCTGCAGATATAGTTGTCCTTCTGGAAGGTTCTCTCATCTCCACAGAGGAACTCTGGAGCTCTGTCAGAGTGACCATCGGGTTCTCGGTCACCTCCCTAACCAAGACCCTTCTCCCCCGATTTCCCATTTGGCCGGGCGGCCAGTTCTATGAAGAGTCCTGGTGGTTCCAAAGTTCTTCCATTTAAGAATGACGGAGGCCACTGTGCTCTTCGGGACCTGCAATGCTGCAGAAATAGTTTTATACCCTTCCCCAGATCTGTGTCTCAACACAATCCTGTCTCGGAGGTCTACGGACAATTTTGCTCAATTTTGAGTGTCATAATCATAGCAGAGGGTCTGAACACTTATATCAATATGATATTTCAGTTCTTTATTTTTAATTACTTTGCAAAAATTTCTAAACACCTGTTTTCACCTCGTCATTCTGGGGTATTGTGTGTAGATTGATGATAAAAAAAATGAATTTAATCAATTTTAAAATAAGGCTGCAACGTACCAAAATGTGGAAAAAGTGAAGGGGTCTGAATACTCTGAATGCACTGTAAATATTCCAACAGGGTGAATGGGGAGTGTGTTGATCAATAACGGTTCAGTTTAGGATTCAATAAGAATGCACGGATGGGATTTGGCCTTATGACACTTTTCAAGAGGATTAGGGTGAAGGCTTGGGATGCCCTATGATCAGATTCCTGGCATCTGACTGGAATACTGAGCCTGCAGCAAGTGGGTTTATTGAGAACCGATTTTTTTTTTTTAAACTCACTTTGAAATAGGAACAACCTCCAGTACGTCTAGTCCAACAAGTGGATTGTGATTCAGCTGCTTCACGAAGCCACAATCTACAACATACCTGTGATGAAAGGAGCATGATAAGCAATCATCAGCATCCTGCAGAAGCAGTCACCAGTCAAAAAGTACAATACACATCGCCTGATGATACACAACTTGCAACAAACAGCTATCCAATTCTGCCAAATATTTTGCATATGCGTGAGCATTAAAACTTTCATTTCCTGATTTCTGCTCTGCTCCCAGCTGTACAATCACAGATGAAATTCTGAGGGTTTTCCCCTGAGGTGTATTTTCAACAGAGAGAACATGCTCTTTTATATCACTGTCCACAACTCATGGCTTTCCATGAGTGCTTGGTGCCAATGAAGTGCCTTCGATACATGGTCACAAATTTGCCAACAAGCAGCTTCCACTGAAAGGATTAAAAAAATAACTAATATAATAAATAATAACTAAATAATAACTTATAATTATGTTGATTGAACGATAGCTATTGGTCAGGATTATGGGGACAATCTCACTATGCCAAAACCTTATCTAAATGGTGTCAGATTAGGAAAAGTGGAGGTGCAAGAAGACCTGGGTGTCCTTGTGTATCAGTCACTGAAAGTAAGCTTGCAGGTACAGCAGGCAGTAAAGAAAGCAAATGGCATGTTGGCCTTCATAGCGAGAGGAATTGAGTAAAGGAGCAAGAAGGTCCTGCTGCAGTTGTGCAGTACCCAGGTGAGACCACACCTTGAGTATTGTGTGCAGTTTTGGTCTTCTAATTTGCGGAAGGACATTCTTGCTATTGAGGTAGTGCAGCATAGGTTCACCAGGTTCATTCCCGAAATGGCGGGACTGACAGATGATGAAAGAATGGATCGACTGGGGTTATATTCACTGGAATTTAGAAGGATGAGAGGAGATCTTATCGAAACATATAAAATTCTTAAGGGATTGGACAGGCAAGATGCAGGAAAATTTTTCCCGATGTTGGGGAGCTCAGAACCAGGGGTGCACAGTTTAAGAATAAGGGGTAGACCATTTAGGACTGAGATGGGGAAAAACTTTTTCATCCAGAGAGTTGTGAATCTGTGGCATTCTCTGCCACAGAAGGCAGTGGAGGCCAATTCACTGGATGTTTTCAAGAGAGTTCGATATAGCTCTTAGGGCTAACAGAATCAAGGGATATGGGGAGAAAGCAGGAACGGGGTACTGATTTTGGAAAATGTTCACAGTATTTCGGTAAATGTGAAAATAATAAACCAAGAGCAAGAGTTGGTAGACTGGGACGTTGTAACATTTTTAAAATATAAAATGGCACCTGTCATTTCTCAGTATTGCACTGACGTGTCTGACAGAGTGTGGCCAGGTGGACTATGTGCAAAGATACTCTCCCTATTGATGGCTGCCCTAGCAATGCTTAGCAAGTAGACTTATTACCAGAGTTCCAATAAATTATACATTCATTTTCTGCAAAAGGTTAAGTGGGAAAGCCGCCATTCTGCAAAGGAAGGTGGCACCTAGAGAGAGACAGTTGCCAGAGACCCTGCTCCTTATCACTTTGGAACTGTGTAGATAATAGGACCAGTCAGGGTAAAGAGTTTCTTCTGGAGACAAATGCACGTCAATACTTGGTCTGGATGTACAGTTTTTCAGTGACTAAAAGAAAAAAAAATCACATGATGGCTGGGCACCACTAATCAGTTCCTTGGGAGAGAGCTCAAGATAAGAGCCTAATTAGGGACTGGCAATAACTCCTAGCTTGCACTTTCTTACCTTATTCTGTCAATAGTCAAAGAAGTGGCTGCTATATTAGTAGCAACAATGCATTTCCTGATGTGGGGTGGTGCAGGAAGGAAAACCTTTCTTTGCTGATCTGAAGGAAAGAAAACACTGTAAGGACTAAGATAAGAGAACCATGCATATTAATTAAAAGGGCGCTCTTACAGTTAGGAAAAAAATACCATTAGTTTAACCATTGGCCTGAAATAGGCTGCGTGTGCAAAAATGGGAAATGTTATATTTTTCTTTTGAATCATCGAGCAATGATCCATCAGCGAACAAAAGGGGTATTTTTTTTATTTAACACAACCCATCTGCACAGATGCTGGAGTGTGTTTTTTTGCACTCAATGTTACCTGTTGACATAGAGCCATAGAGGGGCAGGATGAGCAATCCTTCAACCGATCCATCTCTCACGTCATATTGATAATCAATGGATTCTCCTTTCTGGAAAAGCGAGTCACACGCCCGCTCAATCTCAGACTGCCCTGTGCAAACAAAACACCATATTAGCCTCACTGCAAACATATGGACTCATCAGGCCAGAATATAGGAGGCCATTCGGCCCATTCGGCCTGTGACAGTGATGCAATCTCATTGTCTGCACTTTCTATTATCCTGCAAACTATTCTTCCTCCAGCAACCATCCAACAACCTTATGAATGGAATCAACTCTCACATGTTTCCAGATCGAAAGTTCCAATTCCCTGTACTTAATTGAGAACATTTCTCATCCCTTTTCATCTTTTAGAAATGGTTTTACATTTCTGGCCTTTAGTAATTGACAGGGAACAGCTTTTCCTCATCACAATTTGTCACAGAAAGGCATAATTTTCTCACCTAAACATCTCTAAGCCAAGAAGTTGAGCACTGCATGTTATACTGTACTAGTTATGTTAAAAACATATTCTTTTTTGGGATCTGCAAACATCTCTGGTAAGGCTGGTATTTATTGCCTCCATCGCCTCACAGCGCCAGAGACCTGGGATCGATCCTGACCTCGGATGCTGTCTGTGTGGAGTTTGCAAGTTGACCACAAGAGTTTCCAACGAGTGCTCCGGAGTCCTTCCAAATCCCAAAGATAACTGGCCTCTATAAATTGCCTCAAATGTGTAGGGAGAGGATGAAAAAATGGGATGACATAGTACTAGTGTGAGTGAGTGATCGATGGTTGGGGTGGACTCGGTGGGCCCAAGGGCCTGTTTCCATGCTGTATCTTTCAATCAATTATTCAATCAAATAAATTTATCTAGGCACTTTTGAAGGTCATCTACGTGATGAAGTACTGTGTCATGCTTTTGCCAGAATATGAATTTTGCCAGTTATTTCCCTCAATGGCATGTTTGAATTATTTGGTTTTCACTGCACAATGGTCTCTTCACCAGAGACTAGAAGAGGTTTACCAGAATGCTGACCAGATTAGTGTATATAAGTTGAACAGATAGATTGGACAAACTTAAGATTGTTTTCTCTTGAGCATCTGAGGCTAAGAGGAGACCTGATAAAAGTATATAAAATTATGAGAGGCATAGAGAGGGTAGGGTCAGAACCTTTTTCTCAGAATGGAAACATTAAAGACCAGAGGTCATAGTTTTACGGTGAAGAGAAAAAAATGAGAGTAAAGGAGATGAGCAGGGCATGTTCTGCTTGACACAGAGAATGGCAGGTGCCTGGAATGTGCTGCTGGAAGTGGTGCTGAAGTTATACAGGACCATAAGTTGACATTGTATCTAAAAAATGGCAACAGCAACTCCCACAATAGTGGCACGTAAGGAGATTTTGGAGGCAAAGCAGATAGTTTAACTTGGCACAGAGAGTGTGTGCCAAAGGGCCCTATGTAGTACTGTTCTGTGTTTTATAAAATCCCTTATATGTTTTCAGACATTAAAAAGGCATCCTAAAATGTTGCTTTCGCATCCATAAGAGTTTACAGATGTGAAAAAGAAATAAGTAAAAATTGGAAAACACTTTGAATAATTAAATTAGAACAAGAAAAAATTAAATTAAAACAAGCATCAGAACAAATTAAAATGTTGCAGCTTGGGATAAATATCACATTCTACACTCTAATAATATTGCTGCCTCTTTATCTGTGAAGCTGTAATACGTCTCGGAGTGCAAGACCCAAATAGTTTCGAACCCAGTTTAGCAGCCAGTTGATGCCTCAAGTCACTTTACAGCGAAGGTGAAGATATTTTGAAGCATTGTAATTTTCCAGTGTAAGAAAACAGTAGCCAACGTGCAGAGAGCAAGATTCCATAACCTTGAACTTGCTCAAAATTCTGTTATGATACATGCATCTCAGCATCAAAGTGTACAGAGGTGACCAGAACAAATGTACAGGAATTTGCTGTATGGGGCTACCTAACATAAATCGGCATTAAAAACTGGCAACTAAACATTCTGGCAACTAAACACACTTTGCCTTGAATATGTGGGGAAACAACAGATGAGTTCATCAGCACTGCCAGACCCTTACCTGTCAAAAACACCAGGATGTCTCCCTCTGACTCATTCATGTGTATGTCCAAAGTGACACTAACAACCTTGGAGAGAGGAACAAGACAATATTACCTCAAACAAACCAGTGCAGATCGGAAAGAATTATCTTGTATTTACCAAATGTTCTATAGTGCATTGCAGCTCATCATTTCAGCAGTAGGTGGCCACTCCCTACAATAAGGTCGAGCAATGAATACAGCCACTTACTGACGTAAATGGTCGGTTTCTCAGAGGACAAATGTCAGCAATATAAAGGTCTTGCTTCCCCCACCCCCCACAGGGTTATTCTCATTCCAAGGAGATTTGTTGAGATGTAGTCAGACTCATAATTTATACCAACCCAAAGGAGACATTAGGACCAGTAATTGAATGTCTGATCAGAGGTTCATTTTAAGATTAATTTGAGCTGAAAAGGGTTTGGAGGTTGAAGAAAAATATTACATAGGTTGCAATTTGCCATAGATTGCAAACAACCAAGGTGCAGCTTTGGTAGTGGAGGATGAAGCAGAGTTGGAGGGATGGGAGAACTTTCAATCATCTTCCAAGGGTCGGCTTGAGACTTGTTTTAATGCAACCATACCACTCAGATTGATTTAGAAACTACCTCTCCTTTGATCTCCCACTAGAATACTAGGCCAGCTACTCAAGCCATGGAACAAATAGACACAAGTGTGCTACATATTCAAACATGGCTCCCCCTTCCCTGCACAACAGCCCTGCTCAAATCGGGAACCTGCAGTTTAATGGGACTTTGCTGTGTAATAGGGAGGATGATTAACAATACCTCTTTAACTAGTCCCATGCCAATTTTATCCTTCGGTCCAATCAGCTCACAGAATAGTTCCTTGACTGGATAAGTCCTGCCCGACACGTGGAAGATGGGGCAGCCATGGAGGAATTCTGAGAGTTTCTCTGTCTCCAGCGTGGCTGACATCACCACCACCTTCAAGGGAACTTCGCGCACAGCTGGCGTCGTGCTCTGTGCCGACAGGGATTTGAGCAAACCGAAGAGAATGTCCTGTGGGGAGAAGGGACTTTATTAGAGAGAGAACCACACAAAACCTTGGCAGACACATTTGGACAGAGGTATGGATAGGAAGGGTGTAGAGGGATATGAGCCAAATGTAGTCAAATGGGACCAGTCCGTAATGACAACTTGGTCAGTACCGATATTTATGAAACATTTAAAACTACATTTAAAAGACATTTGGACACTTACATGGATTGTAAAGGTTTAGAGATATGGGACAGATGTGAGCAGGTGAGACTAGCGTAGATGGGACATCTTAGTTTTCATGCACAAGTTGGGTTGAAAGGCATGTTTCCGTGTTGTATGACTCTATGGCTGTAGCATCCCTGGAGAGAAAGTTTGCATCAATGGACCTTCACTGCCCGTGATTCAAAACTCTGGAGTTGATGACTTGGGAGGAACAGTTTCCCACTCATGAAGGATGCCTTACTGACATTGACTTCAATGGAAAGGTGTCTTTGAAAAGATGTAACAGGAAGAATTCTGCAAATAAAGTACTGTGAATGATATTCATTATGGGCGACTGTTTCTCATGGTAGGAGGGTCAATTAAACAAAAGGATCCAAATTTATGAGTTGCCACTGCTCCTGAGGGGTGTCAGAGGGAAATTAGAGGGGCTTTACACCAGTCTTATTCTGGGACTCCTGTTAATTAGCAAAAGATAGAGATGAGAGATCATTTTAAAAAAACAAGCTACTGAGATTTGAAATGTATAGTCTGGAGACATACTAAAAGTATTAAGAGAGTATTAGCTAAAAACTCAAGGTGTAAAGTTGTTAGGCAGGGCAAGCAACTGAGTCTAATTTGATAGCTATCCCAGAGACACCAGCATAGGTACGATGAGCCAAATGGCTTTCTGCTGTGCTGTTTTATTCTGGAGGTTGGCACTGTAGCACAGCTGGTAGAGCTGCTACCTCATAGAGCCAGAGACCTGGGTTTGATCCTGACCTCAGGAGATGTCTATCTGCAATTTGCACGTTCTCTCTGTGAGTGTGTTTCCTCCAGATTTGTTCTGGTATAGCAAGTGCATGAGAAAGTGGGATAACATAGAACTAGTGTAAATGGGTGATCGATGGTTGGTGTGGACTCAGTAGGTCAAAGGGACGTTTCCAGAGAAATAAACAGGAAATTGAATAGAGAAATAGCATTAACAAGGTCAGTCAGAATTCACAAGAATGCCAAAGTATTACTTAACAGTGCTGAGGCTTCTCTCGTGGGCCTCATCCAGAACAACAACGCTGTACCGATTGAGGCCTGGGTCATGAAGAATTTCTCGCAACAAGCAGCCATCAGTCATGTACTTTATTTTAGTGTCCTGAGGAAAACGGAACCATTGTTATATTACATTTACAGCTCAGGAGTCCATTCAAGCCAACTGGTGCATATTCCTCGAAATCTCCTCCCACTCCACCAAGATATCCTTGTCTGAAGAAGGGCCTCGACCCGAAACGTCACCCATTCCTTCTATCCAGAGATGTTGCCTGTCCTGCTGAGTTACTCCAGCATTTTGTGTTTATCCCCTCTCTTTGTTTCTCCTTCACAGGCTTATCTAATTTTGCAAGGATATCTGTTGTGGCTGATTTCATAAGGACTAGGGAAAACATTTAGTCCCATGAGTAAAACACAAATAGTTGGAGTAACTCAGTGGGTCAGGCAGCATCTGCAGAGGACATGATATGCAATGGGATCCGTCTTCATTTAACCCCTTGATTCTCCAGGAGTTAAATATCAATTTTGTGGACATGACAACAAGTGGGAGGAGAAAGAAAAACATGTTTTCTTCTGATTTTTTAACATAAAGTAATAATATTTCGGGTAGATAAATTCATGTTTATATGACTCAGTCACAGAATTATGCCATTCAGCCCATCGAGTCTGCTCTGTCATTTGAACATGGTTAGTTTGTTTTTCTCTCAACCCCATTCTCCTGCCATCTTCCCATAACCTATGAAACAGAGTCCACATCTCTGAGGATATGACATGGACATCACAAGCTGCAGCACACGTGAGTAAGGCAAGACAGCGCCTTTACCACCTCAGGCAATTGAGGAAATTCAGAGTGTCTCTGAGGATCCTCCAGTGCTTCTACTCAGCGGCTGCGGAAAGCATCTTGTCCGGAAATATCACGATTTGGTTTGGGAACTGCTCTGCCCAGGACAAGAAGGCTCTGCAGAGAGTAGTGCGTTCGGCCGAACGCACTATGGGAACTTCACTCGCCCCTCTGCAGAAACTATACATCAGAAGGTGCAACTCCAGAGCCAATAAGATCATGGGAGACCTCTTCCACCCCTGCAACGGACTGTTCCAGCTGCTACCGTCAGGCAAACACCTCCGTTGCCATGCTGTGAGAACGGAGAGGTTGAGAAGGAGTTTCTTCCTGGAGGCCATTAGGACTGTAAACTCCTACCTCACCAGGGGCTAACTTTACTGGACCATTCTACAGTTTTTTTTTAAATTGCTGTTTTTTTTCCTTTTTCCTTCCTCCCACAATACGTAATAAGTAAAAAGAATATGTGATTCTGTTCCATTCTGTTTGTAGTTTGTTTGTTTGTTTGTTTTTTGCACAAAGTCCGCGGGCATTGCCACTTTTCATTTCACTGCACATCTCGTACGTGTATGTGACGAATAAACATGACTTGACTTGACCCTTACTAATCAAGAACGTATCAATCTGAACTTTAAAGATACCCGATGACTTAGCCTCCACAGCCATCTGTGGCAATGAATTCCACAGATTCCACCCTCTGACTAAAGAAATTCCACCTCCTCATTTGTATTCTAAAGGTACGCCCTTTTACGCCTCTCCCACTACTGGAAACCATTTCTGCATCACATTTTGTCTGCATCTCTCCTACTCTGATAAGCGGGCAGAGTAGGAGAGTTGAAGACAAAATGACATGGAGAAATACATAGTCAAAATGTCACAGGCAGGCAGACATGCACATCAAGATAGACAAAGCAAGCGTTATAAATAATCAATCAGCTTTCAAGGCCAGGGTTGCACACAGCCAACAACCCAGGTCCAATTTCAGCCACCTTGTGAATGACTGCATAGGGCCTCCAATGCAAACATCCTTCACATTGAACTATTGATACCATGACCGACTCACTGGTGACGTCTCACCTCAGAGGAGCAGTCGTCGAAGCGCACCTGGTAACCCACTGTCCGCCCTGGGTTACAGCCCATCTCCTCAGCCACCCTCAGGGCCACTGAAATGGCAGCCACTCGCCGGGGCTGTGTCACCCCAATCACCCCACACCGTCCTAGTCCTGCAAGGGAAAAGGGAAACTTAAAGCAGAAAGACCTAGCCCGCCCTTGACCTCCCCCCGGTCCAGAAAACATTTAACCCCTGCATATATACATAACTTGAGCCTAAATGTAGATGGGTTGGTGAGTAAGTGTGTCGGAAGAAACTGCAAATGCTGGTTTAAACTGAAGATAGACACAAAAAGCTGGGTCTCGACCCGAAAAGACCCCTATTCCTTATCTCCAGAGATGCTGTATGACCCACTGAGTTACTCCAGCTTTTTGTGTCTATCTTGGGTTGATAAGTTTGCTGACACTAAAATTGGAGGAGTTGCAGAGAGTAAGGAAATCTGTCAGAGATACAGCGGAATGTAAATTAGCTGCAGAAATGGGTGGAGAAATGGCTGATTCCATGCATGTGTGAGGTGTTGGTTGTTGGGACATTAAATGTAAGGAGTAGACTGTTAATGGCAAGACCCTTAACAGTATTGATGTGCAGAGTGATCTTGGAGTCCAAGTTAATCGTTCACTGAAGGTGGCAGGTTCATTGCTCACTGAAGGTGGTAGCATGAGTAGATAGGGAGTAAAGCAGATGTTTAATATGCTTGCCTTCGTTGCTAGGGGCATTGAGTATAAGAGTCAGGAAGTCATGATGCAACTCTCTGAGTCTTTGGTTAGAATGCATTTGGAGTGATCAGTGCAGTTTTTGTCACCCTCATTACCCAGGAAGGATGTGGAGGCTTTGGAGGATGTAGAGATTTCCCAGAATACTGCCGGAATTAGTGAGCTCTCGCTACAAGGAGGTCGGATAGATTTGGATTGTTTTCTCTCCAATCTATAGAGACTGTTCCAAACTCTGGCTTTCGACAAGGTCCCACATAAGAGATTAGTATATAAACTTAAAGCATACGGCATTGGGGGTTCAGTATTGATGTGGATAGAGAACTGGCTGGCAAACAGGAAGCAAAGAGTAGGAGTAAACGGGTCCTTTTCACAATGGCAGGCAGTGACTAGTGGGGTACCGCAAGGCTCAGTGCTGGGACCACAGCTATTTACAATATACATAAATGATCTGGATGAGGGAATTGAAGGCAATATCTCCAAGTTTGCGGATGACACTAAGCTGGGGGGCAGTGTTAGCTGTGAGGAGGATGCTAGGAGACTGCAAGGTGACTTGGATAGGCTGGGTGAGTGGGCAAATGTTTGGCAGATGCAGTATAATGTGGATAAATGTGAGGTTATCCACTTTGGTGGCAAAAATAGGAAAACAGACTATTATCTAAATGGAGGCCGATTAGGAAAAGGGGAGATGTAGCGCGACCTGGGTGTCATGGCACACCAGTCATTGAAAGTAGGCATGCAGGTGCAGCAGGCAGTGAAGAAAGCGAATGGTATGTTAGCTTTCATAGCGAAAGGATTTGAGTATAGGAGCAGGGAGGTTCTACTTCAGTTGTATAGGGTCTTGGTGAGGCCACACCTGGAGTATTGCGTACAGTTCTGGTCTCCAAATCTGAGGAAGGACATTATTGCCATAGAGGGAGTGCAGAGAAGGTTCACCAGACTGATTCCTGGGATGTCAGGACTGTCTTATGAACAAAGACTGCATAGACTCGGTTTATACTCTCTAGAATTTAGGAGATTAAGAGGGGATCTTATAGAAACTTACTAAATTCTTAAGGGGTTGGACAGGCTAGATGCAGGAAGATTGTTCCCGATGTTGGGGAGGTCCAGGACAAGGGGTCACAGCTTAAGGATAAGGGGGAAATCCTTTAGGACCGAGATGAGAAGGAGTTTTTTCACACAGAGAGTGGTGGGTCTCTGGAACTCTCTGCCACAGAGGGTAGTTGAGGCCAGTTCATTGGCTATATTTAAGAGGGAGTTAGATGTGGACCTTGTGGCTAAGGGGATCAGAGGGTATGGAGAGAAGGCAGGTACGGGATACTGAGTTGGATGATCAGCCATGATCATATTGAATGGCGGTGCAGGCTCAAAGGGCCGAATGGCCTACTCCTGCACCTAATTTCTATGTTTCTATGTATCTATTGAATACTATTGACCACCCTTGCCCTATATATCTCAGACCTAACTGCCGCTGCAGCTTCCTACTAAACAGTTACCCGCTCAACAGTATCCAAGATGGGGTAATGGTGTACAGGTATACCTCGCTTAATGCTGCTCCGCATACGGCTGCTTTGTTATAGAGCTCTTTCAAATTGGAGCCTTATTTCTCCAGTTACGCCTTGGCTTAAATGAATGTCGGGCACGTAATAGGTAGCATGGAGGTGCTTTTGAACCGTGACAGAGACATAGTTGTCAGACGGTGCCGCTGTGTTTGCTGTGTAGTGGTGTATCAGGGGCTGTGGCGACTGTGTCTGTGGGGTAGCAGGATCCTTCTGCTGGGTGAGGACGGGTGATTTTCCCCGTGCAAGGGACTGGATTTACTAGCGCCTGAAGCTGGCGGAGTATTCTACCGGGTAAGTGCGGGTGATTTTCCTGGGCGGTTTGCACACACAGGAGTGCAAGGAACAAGATTTCCTAGCTCCTATGGGTCTCCAGGCACCTACTGCCGGGTACGAGCAGCTCATTTACCCATTAAGGTTCAGGTGGGTATAGGTTCATACTTCACTGGGTTAATATTTTGCTGTTCCCCTGGTTATATATATTGCTGGGCATATATCTAATGGGCATAGAGTCTGAAGGCAAAGAGACCCGAATTGTCACCCATTCCTTCTCTCCAGAGATGCTGCCTGTCCCACTGAATTACTCCAGCATTTTATGTCTACCTATTGCTGGGCATGGTCGGATTATGGTTTAGGAGTTCTCCAGTTAGGATTGGGTGATTCTTGTGTAGAACACCAGGTGCTGGCGTAACTCAGTGGGTCAGGTACACCCCTGGAGTGGTTCCTTGGAATTGCAAAGATCCAGTTGGGAAATCCATTTGTTTTATATCTCTTTTTATACTGGAGTCAGGAATGGAATTAGTGAGTTAAAAATAACTTCTGAGGGTCGCATCTTATTTATTCCAGACCCCGTAAAAAGTGTTCATTTAGCACTTCTTTCTTGGAGGAATATATCTAAAGCATTAATTGAGGTATTACTATACTTGCTTTGGAATGGAATGGCCACAGGGAATTCCTGCACATTCTGCATACTCCTTGGATGCGATCAGCTCTCAACATCCCAGATGATCACGAGTATTCAGACTGTTAATCCCCAAGCATTTCTAGGAAGTTATTTTCGTCTCCTTTCATTAAGACGTTGTTAAAAGTAAGACTTTCATTAAAAGTATTTATTTAATTACTCTTAATTTCTTTATTGCGTGTTATAAATTTTCCATTTTTAATCTAATTAATCTGTCTTGACTTTTTTTTAAATATTTGAACAAATGTTTACAGTTTGCATTTACTTTCCTTGCAATATGCTGATGGTCTATTTTTACTGATCCCAACCCTCATGGTTACTTCAAGTCTACTTTGGATCTAATACTATCCATAATCAAGGGATATGGTGGAAAAGCAGGAACGGGGTACTGATTCTGGATGATCAGTCATTATCATATTGAATGGCTGTGCTGGATCGAAGGGCCGAATGGCCTACTCCCACACCTATTTTCTATGTTTCTATAAATTGTTGCACAAATGGTGCTTGGATCATTTATCCTTTTGTATTTTTGCACCAGATAGGAATACCTGATGTGCATTATTTCCTATATATCAGTAACAACAAATCCATCATCATGCCTTTCAACAAAGCTGCTCACTTTTTCTTGTCCAGCTCATGGCAAAAACTTTTTTAATGATGGGATATTGGATCCTAGATTAGGCTCAAGCCTCAATGACCTTCAACAAGCACAACTTCTCAGAGAGATGTATAAAATCATAAGGGAATAGATACAATAAATACAGCCTTTTATCCTGGGTAGGAAACATCAAGAACAAGGCGGACAGGTTTAAGGTGAGAGGGACAAGATTTAACAAGAACCTGAGCAGCAAATTCCCATTCAGAAGGTGGTGCTGATATGAAATGATCTGCCACAATATGTAGTTGAGGTAGGTACAATAACAGCATTTAAAATAATTTGTATTCCATAAATTGAAGTAAAATGCCATTCTCCTCCACTGTAGATATTGGACTTTGTCTCTGGAACAGATGCCCTATGCAGATAATGATATTATGCAGTCTGCATTGCTCCCTTCCCTCTACCTATTGAGTTTGATTTCAGTGTATTTATGTATAGTATTATTTGATTTGGTTGAATAACATGCAAAACAAAGCTATTTGCAGGTACATGTGACTATCAGTACATGTAACAATAATAGACATAAACATGGATAGAAAAGGTTTAGAGGGAAATGGGCCAAACGCTGGCAAATGGGGGCAGCTTAGATGCGGGTGAACGAGTTTGGCCCAATGGTCTATTTGCCTGCCATATGATCATCATCAGCACCATGCTTGTGGTATCTTGTTGTACTCTATTGACCTCAGTCTGGGACGTCTGTGGGCACACGGCAGATGCTGGAAGTTGAAGCCAAAACAAAGCACTGGAAGAGCTGTCCCGCTGAGTTACTCCTGCATTTTGTATCGATCTTTGGTGTAAACAGCTCCGTCCTGCACACTGGAGGAGCTCGGCATGTGTGGACGCAGAGGGGTGGACGCAGAGGGGTGGGCGGGACCCCACGGGCATGGGCTCCCGGGGGGGGGGGGGGGGTGGCCGGGGTCCTGTGGGCGGCGATGGGGGGAGGAGGGGGCTCCCAGGGGACTGGTCGGGGCTCCCCGGGCCCGGCCTCACCTGCGCAGTGCAGAAACTGCGGGAGCTGAGTGCTTTTGCCGCTGCCCGTCTCTCCGCTCACGATGAGGAACGGGTGGTCCCTGACCGCCTGGACCAGCTGCTCCCTGTGCCGCCAAATGGGCAGCGACTCAGGCCGTGGCCCGGTCGATCCCTCTGTTCCCCTGCGCTCACGGGGCATCCTCCCTCGGCCTAGGGCCGGGCCCCGTCTCTTGCTGCTGCCGGTCGCCGAGAGCTGGGGGTCGGTGCCCCAGGCCCGCTGCGTCAAGCCGCGGGACGTCAGCACGCCGCGCCCGGTGACGTACACACGTCGTGATCCGTGACGCCACCCAGAGCCGAGGGAGTTCCCCTGGGGAACGCCTCCCCTGCGCCCTCTCCTGCCTTGCGGCGAAATAGCAGTCTCAGCAACCACTGTGTACTTGTCCGAACACCTCCGCTCGGTCCTTTTTTTAAAAAATAAATAAATTTCAAAATAGACTTTATTCAAATTATAAATATATGCAATACATGAACCTTGCGGAAAATCCATCCGACATTTTCGGAGGCTATACAAATTGATCAATACAGTTTATACATTTCTTTTCCCCAAATTTCACAAATGTGTCCCCCCACCCGTGCCACTCATGTGGCCCACTGGCGTGGGATACCGTCCCTTATTTTGAGGATCGTCTCCACCATACCGTGTCCCCCATCTCCGCTCGGTCCGCAATAACCAACCCGACCTCCCGGTGGCTCAGCACTTCAACTCCCCCTCTCATTCCGTATCCGACCTATCTGTCCTGGGCCTTCTCCACGGCCAGAGTGAGCAACACCGCAAATTGGAGGAACAGCACCTCATATTCCGCTTGGGGAGTCTGCATCCTCTGGGCTTGAACATTGAATTTTCCCAATTCTGTTAACCCTTGCTGTCTCCTCCCCTTCCCACCTCTCCCACAGCCCTCGGGCTCCTCCTCCTCCTTTTTCCTTTCTTCTCCCCGCCCTCCCCTACCTCCCATCAGTCTGAAGAAGGGTTTCGGCCCGAAACGTTGCCTATCTCCTTCGCTCCTTAGATGCTGTTGCACCCGCTGAGTTTCTCCAGCCTTTTGTGTACCCCTGTGTAGAATCCAACTCCTGGCATTGATAAACACAAAATTCTGGAGTAACTCAGCGGGACAGGCAGCATCTCTGGATAGAAGGAATGTGTGACGGTTCGAGTCGAGACCCTTCTTCAGTCTCTAATCCCGTTAGGTATATGCCCAGCAAAATATGAACAGCAAAATATTAACCCAGTGAAGCATGAACCGATACCCACCTGAGCTTTAATGGGCAAATGAGCTGCTCATACCCAGCAGTAGGTGCCTGGAGACCATAGAAGCAAGCCATCCTGCGCAACTCACACATTGTGACCATCTACACTAAACCTCTCTCCAGAGATGCTGACTGTCCCGCTGAGTTACTGCAACATTCTGTGTCTACCTCCGCTAAATTGAGTATTGAGTCTAAAGAAAGGTCCTGACCCAAACCCTCACTTATCAATGTTCTCCAGGGATACTGCCTGACCTACTAAGTTATCTTTTTTTGTAAACCAAAATTTGCAGTTACTTCTTCACCATCTATGCTAGTCCCCTTCGTCGTGTTTGATGGCATAAGTGGATTCTTATGTTTCTTCCCAGATTCAAAAGTTTGCAGCTGTCCTATTTCCTGTTTTCTCCTCCAGCCCTTCAATTTCTTGGCCCCCATCGTTCCTCACCCCTAGTGAGTATTATTCATGTTATGAGTTCCACCAGCTGTTTGACTTCAGACACAAAGAATTGCAGATGCTGGAAACTTAAACAAAACACAAAGTGCTGGAGTAACTTAGCTTGTAAAGCGGCATCTGTGAAGGGAATGGATAGGCAATGTTTCGGGTTGGGTCAGCTGGGCTCATCTGAGAGTGAAGACCATCCTTATCAATAGATTCATAGAGTGATACACGCCCATATCCCTCCAAACCTATCATATCAATATACCTGATAAACTGTTTCTTAAATGTTGGGATAGTCCCTGTCTCAACTACCTCCACTGGCAGCTTGCTCCATTCCCCCACCACCCTTTGTGTGAAAAGATTCCTCAGATTCCTATTATATCTTTTCCCTTTCACCTTGAATCTTGTCCTTGATTCGCCTATTCTAGTCAAGAGACTGTGCATCAACCTGATAATAATAATAATAATAATTAATATATTTTATTGTCATTACACATAAGTGCAACGAGATTTGGTTTGCAACTTCTATCCGATGTCATAACTTAAACTAATAAAACTTAGGTTCAGATACCCCGAGAACAAGCTTTGTAAAAGGAACACTAGAACAGTAAAACAATCAAAACAGACTAAAGTGCAGATGTGTCTGTGCGACGTGACCATCCAAGGGAGACAGTCCATGGGGGTGGGGGGCACTCAGCAGGGCCGGTTCAGAGCCGCTATAGCTCTGGGAATGTAGCTGTTCCTGAGTCTGGAGGTGCGGGCGTAGAAGGCCTTGTAACGTCTGCCGGAAGGGAGTAGTTCGAACAGTCCATTACAAGGATGAAAGGAGTCTTTACGGATGCTGACGGCCTTCCTGAGGCATCGTGTGTGGTAGATGCCCTCCAAGGCTGGTAGCAGTGTCCCAATAATCTTTTGCACTCTGTGGACGACGAACTGAAGAGCTCTCCTCTCCGCCTCCGTGCAGCTGAGATACCACACAGAGATGCCATACGTTAGTATGCTCTCTGTCGTGTAGCGGAAGAAGGTTGTCAGCAGCTCTTGGGGCAGACCAGTCCGTTTCAACGTTCTTAGGAAGAACAGTCGTTGCTGTGCTTTTTTGACCAGCGCAGTGGTGTTGGTGGACCATGTGAGGTCCTCTGAGATGTGACCGCCCAGAAACTTAAAACTGGACACTCTCTCCACACTATCCCCGTAGATGGAGATTGGGGCATATTCCCCATTCTGTGACCTCCTGAAGTCGATAATCAGCTCCTTGGAGGTGTTTAGTGACAAGTTGTTCCGTGACCATCAGTCCGCCAGGTTCTGCACCTCCGCTCTGTATTTTGTTTCATCACCGTTGGTGATCAGCCCGATCATTGTTGTGCTGTCTGCAAACTTGACAATGGTGTTGGTGTCGAATGCAGGAACACAGTCGTGAGTGAAGAGAGAGTAAAGCATGGGGCTCAGTACACAGCCCTGTGGTGTGCCGGTGCTCAGGGTGATAGTGGAGGACAGGTGCGGGCCCAGCCTCACTGCCTGCGGTCGCTCCGTCAGAAAATTCAGGATCCAATCGCATATCGGTGAGCTGAAGCCCAGCTGGTGGAGTTTGGTGGTGAGCTTGGTGGGGATGACTGTATTGAAGGCAGAGCTATAGTATATGAAGAGCATCCTCACGTACGTGCCCTGTCTTTCCAGGTGAGTCAGGACAGTGTGAAGAGCCAGAGAGATGGCATCGTCTGTGGATCCATTCGCCCTGTGTGCAAATTGATGAGAGTCCAATGAGGCAGGGATGCTGGATTTGATGTGGGAGAGGACCAGCCTTTCAAAGCACTTCATTGGTATTGGAGTTAGGGCAACCGGGCGGTAGTCATTCGGGTTGGTGACTTTAGACTTTTTCGGCACCGGCACTATGGTAGCTGTCTTCAGGCACTTGGGGACCGTTGCCAGAGATATTCCTCTCATGATTTTATACACCTCTATAAGCTCACCGCTCATCCTCCTGCGATCCAAAGAATAGAGCCCAAGTCTACTCAAACTCTCCTTATCGCTCAGACCCTCTAGTCCTGCTAATATCCTCATAAATCTTTTCTGTACCCTTTCCAGCTTGACAACATCTTTCCTATAACATGGTGCCCAGAACGGAACACAATACTCTAAATGCGGTCTCACCAACGTCTTATATAACTGCAATATGACCTCCCAACTTACAGAATATTGAAAGGCATAGAGTGTTTGTGGAAAGGATGTTTCCACTGATGGGAAAGTCAAGGACCAGAAGTCATAGCCTCAGAATTAAAGGTCGCTGTTTTAGAAAGGAGTAGATGAGGAACTTCTTTAGTCAGAAGGTAGTTCTGTGGAACTCATTGCCACAGAAGGTTGTGGAGGCCAAGTCAGTGGATGTGTTTAAGGCAGAGATAGACAAATCCTTGATTAGAACGGGTGTCAAGGGTTATGGGGAGAAGGCAGGAAAATGGGATTGGGAGGCAGAGATTAGCCATGGTTGAATGACGGAGTAGACCAATGGGCCGAATGGCCAAATTCTACTCTCATAATTTGTAAACTTCTATACTCAATACTCTGATGAAGACCAATGTGCCAAATGCCATTTTGACCAACCTATCTATCTGCGATTCCACCTTCAAGGAACCATGGACCTGCACTCTTAGATCCCTCTGCTCTACAACACTCCCCAGAACCCTACTATTCACTGTGTAGGTCCTGCCCATTTCAGACTTCCCAAAATGCAACACCTCACATTTCTCTGTATTAAATTCCGAATAAAGTACCTAACAATATCAAATCCACTCTACCCAAGCCTTTCACTATTTTGTACGTTTCACCGAGGCCCCCCCTCAGTCTTCTAAACTCCAGTGAGTACAGGCCCAGTGCTGTCAAATGCTCATCATATGTTAACCTACACATTCATGGGACCATTCTTGTGAACCTCTTCTGGGCCCTCTCCAGAGCCAGCACATCCTTCCTCAGATATGGTGCCCAAAACTGCTCTCAATATTCCAAATGCGGCCTGACCAGCACCTTATAGAGCCTCAGCATTACATCCTTGTTTTTTTAATATACAAGCCCTTGCAAAATAAATGCTAGCATTGCATTTGCTTTCTTTACTACCGATTCGACTTGCAGATTAACCTTTGGGGAATCCTGCACCAGCACCCTTTGCACCTCCTATTTCTGGATTGTCTCTCCATTTAGAAAACAATCTATGCCTTTATTCCTACTATCAAAATGCATGACTCCACACTTTGCTACACTATATTTCATCTACACTTCTCCGCCCACTTCTCTGCTCAGTCATTGCTTTCCCTGCACCACCTGCCCTTCCACCTATTGGCTCCTATGTTCCCTTGTTGTTAGGTTTAATAAAAGCAGATCCTGTGAAACCCTCTTTGAGGGTTAATAATTAATGCAAAAGGATTTTTTAAATTGCGCGGTCCCACCGCAGTCCTTAAACAGCTTTAAAAATCCAAATATTGGTATCTAACATAATCCACTTCTTCTTCTTGCGTATGGCATGCACAGCCTAACGTTGTAGGACAACTTGTTCTATTTGATCTTATTTGATTGTGCTTGCCAGGTTGATTGCGTTCGACGAAACAGGGTGGACCACGTGAAGGTTGCAATCTCCCACCCCCAACATAATCCACAGATGACCACTATTACAAAATAATCCAAACTACAAAGTTCCGACCCTTATTTACTTTGGATTCCACTCACGGTCATTGCCAAGTCCAAAGGTCTGGAGAGAATTGGGTGGTCGCAAGAATGGTTACTCTGTAATCCTTCAGTGAGTGAGAGTATTGAGCTCCATTTAAAGGAGCCTTTTCAATGATGTTAATGTCAAAAAGCTGCTTGAGCCTGCTCCAACATTCACTAAAATAACAGCTGTTCATCTAAGTCTAGTTTACATTCCTTTTCTATCCACAAAATGACTGAAGCCTTATCGCACTCGCTGAGCCAAAGAATTCCAAACATGTGTAATTCTTTCTCATCTCAGTCTTCAATGCCAAAACCTAACCCTTGGATAATGATCCTCACATTTCAACCAGCCTGTGGAAACAGCCTCTCAACATCCTTCCCCGTCTTTGTGCATTCTCAATTTTCAAGTAATATGTCTCCCTTTCTCCTGTCCCCACACAATCCTGGTGCACATACATTTCTCCTACCATCTCCCACCACCCCAGTCACCCTGCTCTTTTCCATCAACATACACTGGCTTTACATTTCTCTTCTTTCCTAATCTGACACATTTTGTCTATTTTTTATCTCTAGACTTTGTCACTAACTACACCCATCTACTAATCACCCCTTCCCTTCACTTGTGCGGGCATTTTTTTTAAACAGGGGGTGTTGATTGGAATGTGCTGCCAGGGGTGGCGGTGGAGGAATATACAATAGTAGCATTTCAGAGGCTCATATGACGGGACTGAACGGATATTGATCACACACAAGCAGGGGAGATTCATTTATCTTGGCACCATGTTGGCAAGTATGGACATTGTGGGCCTGTTCCTGTGCTGTGTTATGCTTCCTAGTTGTATATCCCCTGACTTCTGAACAAGAAGTCAGTTTCAGAAGAGGAGCTTGCAAATTCAGGACAGAGATGAAAATAATTGTATCCACTTTTGAGATCTTTTGCAATTCTCCATCCAAGAAGGTTGTGGTGGCTCAAACACAGAGTATATTCAAGTCCAGAAATTGATAGGCCTTTAGATGGGAAGGAAATCACGCAGTACATAGCGAAACACGAGGCTACAATCCGGTGTAATAAACAGACTGCAGGAGGAACTCAACATATGTGGAGGGAATGGATAGGTGACGTTTTGGTTCGGAACTCCAGCCTGAGGAATAACCCTGACCTGAAAGGTCGAATGTCCATTCCATCCACAGATGCAGCCTGACTCAGTGGGTTCCTCCAACACTTTTGCTCGAGATTCCAGGATCTGCAGTCTTGTATTTCTCTAATTAGCACATTTGCAGATGACACAAAGCTGGGTGGCAGTGTGAACTGTGAGAGGATGCTATGAGAATGCAGGGTGACTTGGACAGGTTGGGGGAGTGGGCAGATGACGTTTAATGCGGATAAATGTGAGGTTATCCACTTTGGTAGCAAAAACAGGAAGGCAGATTACTATCTAAATGGCGTCACGTTGGGAAAAGGGGAAATACAACAGGATCTGGGGGTCCCTGTACATCAGTCTATGAAAGTAATCATGCAGGTACAGCAGGCAGCGAAGAAAGCGTTTGGCATGTTGGCCTTTATAACAAGAGGAATCGAATATGGGAGCAAAGAGGTCCTTCTGCAGTTGTACAGAGCCCTAGTGAGACCACACCTGGAGTATTGTGTGCAGTTTTGGTCCCCTAATTTGAGGAAGGACATTCTTGCTATTGAGGGAAGGTTTACAAGGTTAATTACCGGGATGGCGGGACTGTCATATGCTGAGAGAATGCAGCAGCTGGGCTTGCACACTCTGGAGTTTAGAAGAATGAGAGGGGATCTCATTGAAACATATAAGATTGTTAAGGGCTTGGACACACTAGAGGCAGGAAACATTTTCCCGATGTTGGGGGAGTCCAGAACCAGGGGCCACAGTTTAAAAATAAGGAGTAAGCCATTTAGAACGGAGTCGAGGAAACATTTTTTCTCACAGAGAGTGGTGAGTCTGTGGAATTCTCTGCCTCAGAGGGCGGTGGAGGCAGGTTCTCTGGATGCTTTCAAGAGAGAGCTAGATAGGGCTCTTAAAAATAGCGGAGTCAGGGGATATGGGGAGAAGGCAGAAACGGGGTACTGATTGGGGATGATCAGCCATGATCACATTGAATGGAGGTGCTGGCTCGAAGGGTCGAATGGCCTACTCCTGCACCTATTCTCTTAATTTTTAAGAAAGGTATGGGCTTTTAACTGTTCCAGATCACAGCTTTTGAGTTAAGTCAATTGAAAGGCAATGGGGAACAAGATGCTAATTTCCGAGTATGAAAATGGCCATAACGTTCTTAATACTGAAGATATGAAAGTGAATTAGGTGTCAAATTAAACTTCTTTTTATGCTTTATCTGATGGGATAAATTGCAGACTTGATTTTTAAAATCTCAAAATTTTGTAACATTGCTAATATACGGCGACGCGAGTCTCCACCAGAGGTCTCTAGTTGCCCACATTATCAGCAGAAGGAACATCGGAATGGATGAAGACACAGGAGACTAGATGCTGGAATCGTGACCAAAATACAAAGTTTTGGAGGAACTCAGGTGGACAGGTAGCTCCGAGTCCCTCTAGCACTTCGTGTTTTGCATTGGAATTGATGGTTTTTACTGAGGAAACTGTGGCTTCTCTTCCCGCTTGGTCAGTGAATGCGTGTGCCATTCGAGAGATCACGGAGAAGTGATACAATCCTCCACCAGAGAACGATCCAGAACAAGTTACAACAGTTTATATTCGAGTGAAGCGCTTTTGACTGAAACTCCCTCCGCACCAGCCATCCGACAGCGCGGCGTTTCCCCTGGCACTCTCCCTTCAACATCTCTCGGGTATGCAATGAGGATTGAACCACAATGATGAAGACTTGTTGCTAATTATAGAAACAAGAAACTGCAGGTGCTGGTTCAACAAAAAAGACACAGAATTCTGCAGTAACTCTGCGGGCCAGGCAGCATCCCTGGAGAAGGGTACCAGCCCGAAACTTCACGTATTCATGATCGCCAGGGATGCTGCCTGACCCGCTCAGTCACTCCAGCATTCGTGTCTTTCCTTGTTGCTATACCTTTATTTATTTTCGTGACTCAGCACACATTCCAGCCACGCCCCGGGAATCAAAAACTCAGTGATGCCTATCTCTTTAGACTTCCTTACGACATAGGATGCCTTGGCCTATCCTCTACTAATCCCGTTCACCTCGATTACCCCCAAATACCTATTATACCTCCACATAGACAGCACCCAATGTTAGGATTGTGTTCCTTTGTGTAAACAAGCTTCTGCAGTTCCTTGTTTCTACATTACGACTTGAATCCAGGTAATTGGAGCTGTGACTCAATAGGGTGCACCACTGTGTTACCCTAGTGTATCCTGTCCTCTGCTTTTAATGTACGACAGAAGCAAGATATGTATTTCATACTGTAGCACCATTCAATATAGTACCCATCACACTCCTTTGAGATACACAATAGGGCCTTGAAGAAATGGCTCCAAATGCCATGCCCAGAGTCAGAGGGAGTGAATAATTCTTCATACGTAAACTAGAGAAGATCTACCGTCTCTGGAATTCTCTGCCACAGAAGGTAGTTGAGGCCAGTTCATTGGCTATATTTAAGAGGGCGTTAGATGTGGCACTTGTGGCTAAAGGGATCAGGGGGTATGGAGAGAAGGCAGGTACGGGATACTGAGTTGGATGATCAGCCATGATCACATTGAATGGCGGTGCAGGCTCGAAGGGCCGAATGGCCTACTCCTGCACCTATTTTCTATGTTTCTATGTTTCTATGTTTACCAGCATGGATCTGTAAATCCTGGTTAGAGATCCCAGGTGAAATTTCTGAGCCTTGAAAGGAAAGTGTTCGTGAATGTTATTTACATGGACCTTTGAGAAGGTTTCGCTACCTTTGGCAAAGGGAATTGCAGATTAGCTAGTGTCAATAAATAATTCAACGCCCCACTTGAACTATTTATTGAGGATTAGAAATACATTGGCTGAGGTTTTTGTTTAGTTTTGTTGAAAACGTGGATACAGATAATAACCAGGACTGTATTCATGTCATAATATGGACTGCATGCAAATGGCCACCTGGAATGAATCCACATTCTAAATCAGACTGGATCAATACTCAGGCTTATGGAATATACAACATTTATCCATCTTCTATCTCAGATTAGATCCACTTTAATATCTGACTAGGCTAAAGAGCTCTTAAAGATAGCGGAGTCAGGGGATATGGGGAGAAGGCAGCCATGATCACAGTGAATGGCGGTGCTGGCTCGAAGGGCCAAATAGCCTACTCCTGCACCTATTGTCTATTGTCTATAGATTCATGTTCTAACCACTGGTTCTGCATTTTAATTTGACTGGTTCATAACCTTAAATGGATTCACCATAAAATCCGCACTGGATCAACATTCATACTCAAAAACTAGATAAATATTTGAATCAACACTGGACCTATTTCATTAACATTTTATAGCACATACAACTCAGAACAGGCTCTTCGGCCTATAATGTCTGTGCGGAACATAATTCACAAGTTAAAATAATCTCTTCTGCCTGCACGTGATCCATATCTTTCCATTCCCTTGTGTATTCATGCGCCCATGTAAAAGCCTCTTAAATGTCACTATATCTGCCTCAACCCCATCCCTGGCAGTGCATTCCAACACCACCATTCCTGTGTGAAAAACGTTCCATGACACACCTCCTTTAACCTTTGCCCCTCTCAACTTAAAGCTAAGCCTTTCACATTTCCACCCTAGGAAAAATCATCCCTGTCTGCTTTGTCACTGTCTTGATTTTATTTAGTTTGTTTTTGTTTAGTTTGCCAATACAGCATAAAAACAGACCCTTTGGCCCACCGAGTCCATGCCGACCACCGATCACCTGTTCACCCCAGTCCTATGTTATCTCTATTTCTCATCCACCCCCTACACACTAGGGGCAATTTACAGAGGCCAATTTGCTTACACACCCGTGTATCTATGGGATGTGGGAGGAAATCAGAGCACCCGAAGTGCAAACTCCATACACACTGCACCCAAAGTCAGGATTGAAGTTCAGCAGCAGTTCTTCCAGCTGCACCATTGTGCCGTCGCCCTAGATTCATATCATACAAGGAACAGAAAGGAGCACAAAGACTAACCTGTGAACTTCAGCAGCCTCAAACAGGATGCAGAGCTCCAGGGCAGTTTGGTTGACATTGGCTGAACCAC
Organism: Raja brachyura; assembly: GCA_963514005.1. The sequence continues at coordinate 12,844,741 of OY740807.1, read as the reverse complement.
AGATACATATTGCACGGAAGGAGGCTATTTTGCCAATCGTGTCCACACTGACCAAAATGGTATTTACGTTTTCTCACTTCCCAGCTCTTGTTCCATGAGAAGCTATCATCAAGGACCCCCATTATCCCGGCCATGCTCTCTTCTCCCTGCTTCCATCAGGCAGGAGGTGCAGCAGCCCTGCTCATCCACATCGCCAGCTTCAGGACAGCTACTTTCTACAACTATTGGCTTCTTGAATAAACACACACACTCTTCGGGCAATGGAACACTACACACCGTCTTTTCCACTAACCTGGAAATGATTTTGTTTTCTAATTGTGTTTTGCATGAATGTATTTTTTTTGCAGTCTCCATTCTTTTTCCATCTTGCAGAATTTTACACATGATTTATGTTTGTATGACAGAGTCTATGTGCATGAGATACTGCTGCATGCAAGATCTTTAATTGTACCTGTATCTCACCGTATTTGTGCACGTGACAATAAACTCACCTTGACATTTCTTGCAAATCGCAGCTCTTTGGATCCTCTGCCTTTTAAAAGCAGTGAGAGCTTCTGTCTTCCCACTCCTGAATAAAATCATGTTGTTCCGAGTCCCTCAATATCCTCATGTCAGCAGATGGAATCCAGCATTTGTATAGTGCTTTTCACAACCCCAGCCAATGAAGCATTTCTGAAGCTAACAAAATGAATCAGGAAATACAGTGACCACATTGCCCAAAACGGTAGTGTGATAAGACAATCTGCTTTCTTATTTTGTTTTATTTTGTTTGTTGCTTGAGGAGCACATCTGACAACTAATGTCCCTTTTAATTCACACAGTGAAATCTTCCATGTTTATCCCGCAGGGCAGTTTAGTATACCGCCTGAAAAACAGCATCTTGGATGGTGAGACAATCATTCGTTCAGGATGCCACTGTCTGTGGAATCAAAGGCAGGATCATAACCCACTGAGCCATTGCTCAGAGTATCACCTTGAAGTTTGGGTTAACATTCTAGAACTCTATCCTCCCCAAACATCCACCATAAGAATCACAGCAGACTCTCCAAGGTGTCCCTGATTGCATTCAAACCCTCGGCTGTAAAATGGAACAGACTAGTATATGTATCAATGGATGTAGCCTTGCAGACATTGAGATAATTGAGTGCTTTAGTTACACTTCAGGCCACTGTTCACTGCTTTTCTCACCCCTAATTAGATTTCCGTCTAAGATAATTAATGTTCTGAAGTGAATGATGCTATCTTGTAAATGGCAGACGCTAGGGACTCATCATCACTGATATGCCCAGCGTGGATTCCCCTGTTTGATCCAGAAACCTGGAATGTGAAAGGAGTGTAGATTCAGTCCCTCTGAACTCAACCATCTTGCATGGCATCTCTCACCTTCGACATGCACTCAGCTACCAGGTTTAGCTGCAAGTGCAAACTGGGGAGTTGGCAAATTAATAAAATTGGATTTAATTTATGATTTGAGGGCATTGGGATGCAGAAATTATTAAAATGTCAAATGCAGCCAAATTGGACACAGTAAGTTCTCATCGAGACTAATATGATTGTGACTAGGTCATTTTCTCCAGTGACATTGTTCAAGGGACTGACCACAGGACACAGGGAAGAACACCCCTGGTCTTCAGACTGTCCCTGGGTTTCCCCCCCATCTGGTTGGGTTGACATTTACAGCTCTTTGAAATGTGCCACACCCGACAGTCTGGCACTTCCTTGGTAACACTCCGGAGGATCAATTTATGTTATCAGTACAAATTTCTAGAGTGAAACATCAATTCAACTCAACATTTCACAAACCGAGACTTAGAGTTTCTACCTGGTGTTACAACCACAGGTCTAAGATGGTGCAGTCCTGGAAAGGCCATTCTTCCCTTTGCTCCCCTGCAGCCCCTGCGGGGGAGGGGGTAAGATGGCGGATCGGGGTGTGGGCGTTGATGGATCTCAAGGGGCGTCGACAGCCAGAGAAGACAACCTCTGTCTTACGGGGAAAGCCCGGCCGCTGTCCCGCCACACGGACTGTTCGAGAGAGCGTTACCATGGTTACCCTGGCGGATGGTGCGGACGTCGCCATGGTTACCCGGCCAAGCGGTGCGGTCGTTGCCATAGTTACACGGGCGGATGGCTCCGACGTTGCCATGGTTACCAGCACAGATGGTACGGTTGTTGCCATGGTTGCCCGGCCGGCCGAGGCCTGCAGCTCGACGCCTCGATTCCCGATACCCGGAGCCAGGGAGGTCGCAGGCCACACCGGAGTAAATGGAAGATCCAAAGTAATAGTGCGAAGTCGGGAGCGCGCTGTAAAATGGTGCTCAATGTGCTCACGTGTCGACCATTCAGATACTCATTAACTTTGTTCTCCCGCTCACTCCTGCCCCCTCCAACACCTTGAAATCTACCTTGAATGGAATCAAAGTTAGTCCTATGGGTTGTTGATCTTGTCCTGAGCCTAACTTTCCTGCCTGTCCCCTGATCTCGTCAGACCAAATCTCAGCCCTAAATTAGTGACTCGGCCACTTTCCAGAGGCTCACAAACTTACCGGTGAAGAGGTTCTCCCTGATCCTCTCTGAAATGGCCCACGACTTGTTCTGAAACCGCCCCTCGGTTCTAAATCCTCATCCACTCAAAGCAAACACTGTGAAATCCAAAAGATCCTTTAATCTAGAACTATGGACTCGGAGCAGCTTCCCCACCATCAACTCCACATATAGCCAAAAGGAAGCAGGCACCATAATCAATGACATTTTCCTCCTTTCAGCCATACAATAACATCGTGGCTGATCTTCCACCTCAGACTTTTTTCTTTTGTCAGGCGGAAGATACGAAAGCTTGAAAGCACGTAGATTCAGGAACTGCTTCTTCCTTGCTTATCAGAATACTGAACAGGCCTCCCATAAACTAAGCTGCAGTCCAGATCTTCCAATTTACCTATTGTGGACCTTGCACTGTCTATCAATAATGCTATAATGCTGTAACATTATATACAGCACTTGTGTTCTTCAGTTTGCACCACCTGCTGTACTTGTGTACAGCTTAATTGTACGATATGATTTGACTGGCTTGCACTCAAACAAAGCTTTTCACTGCATCTTTGTACCAATGACAATAATAACCCTGCTTAAGAATAAAAGTGGTCACTCAATTAAGGTGGCGAGGAGAAATGCCCTTACTCAATGGGTTATGACCAGAGAGCTTTGGAGTCTGTCATTGAATATATGTAGACACCTTTTTATCAAAGATGGGGCAATCAAGGAGTCAAATGAGCAACAGTCAGTAAAGTGGAGCTGAGGCCAATATCAGAGCAACCATGAATGTTAGAGGAATGGCCTACATCTGCTCCTGTTTCTTATGTCCTTATGAGACACGAGCTTTCTCCGTGGTGATAACTCTGCCAACGTGTAGTGTCTCCAGGGGAATGAACTGAGTAACGGGTGACTCGCCGTAGTAAAAGACCTCCTACGCCTATGGCCTCAGTCTTCCACACCTAAGACCAACTACGACTAGTTGGACTTCAAGTGGAAAATGATCACATGATAAAATGTCATGTTTGCATTTTTTCATCGAGCCAGTTACCGACATACGACTACCCACAACTACCATCACGACCTGTCTACGAGTAAAAAGTGTCCATTTTTCCCATGCTGACCTTTTTTTTACTCGTAGACATTTTTTATCAGGCTGGAAAAAACGCCGCCACCTACTTGATGCCACGTGTACGCGGAGACCACTCACGAGCATGAGGAAGAGTTATAAAGACCTCCTACGATCTCGTGGCGACCATGCTGCGAGTACGAGTCAAGGGCAAACTCGGCAGAGGTCGGCAATTAGGTCATGAAAGTGGGACAGGGGCTCCTTTCCCTTGATGCAGGTTTAGCAAGTCGTAAAGAACTGTTTCTAGTCTTCCTGGGAAACGGGAAAAAAAAATTCTAAGTGAGGATCACCGGGCTAAAGCTGAATGAAACCTGCACCTCAGTGATCGGCCACTTACAGTTTTGCAGTTTGGGGAGCTTCAAACAATTCATAGATGGCAAGGTTACACAAACTGATGATTTGTGGGAAGGCAGACCTGAGGGTCAGGATCTGGCATGAACAGCAACTGGATAAGCCCAGTGACCAGAGACCTCTATTCCTCATGTTCAGCAATTGAAGTGATTATTTCAAGAGCATTTTATCATCATATCCACTGGGATAGGAACAATTACGTTTTTACTTGCTGCAGCTATATGGGAACATTATGGGAATGTGACAACACAACAAATAAACATATAATAAATTATCAGTTACTCTTGATAAACCGGACCATAATAGTTCAAAGCAGTGCAACCTTAGTAGTAAAGTCCATAACCGTTCAGTGTTGAGGTACAGTTATGGTGAGGTTTTCGCAGGATGGTTCAAGAGCCTGATGGATGATGGGAGGAAGCTGTTCTTGAATCTGGAGTTAACAGTTCTTAGGCTCCTGTATCCTCTTCCTGATGGTAGTGGCGACATGAAAGGGTAGCCAGAGTGGTATAGGTCTTTGACAATATTAGCTGCCTTTTTAAGGCAGCAATTCCTGGAGATCCCTTCGATGGTGGAGAGGTCAATACCCGTGATGGACCGGGGAGTGTACACCATTTTATAAAAGCTCACTTATTCTTGGTTCACTTCTCATCTAGGTTTAAAGGTAAGAATAGTGGACTGACATCAGGCAAAATTCTTCTTTGTTTTGTCAAAACACCAGCATGGGGTCTTTATGTTGACCAGGGAGTCTCAATTTAACATGTCATTTGAAAGACAAAAATCGCTGAGAGTGTAGCACTTCCTCAGAGGACACTGGGAGTGTCAATTTGAATGGATAGCTCCCAACCTCTGGTGAAATACCATTCCCAGTGGGGTGCTGCCAAGATTTTTAGGTCATCCCTGACGTTTCAATAATAGTGAGGTGATTTAGTTAGAAAATTGACCTAAATTGTAAAAGTAAATTAAATCACCACGTGCATTTTACCCCATCCAGTGCTAGAAATCCCCAGGAAAGACCCGTTCTTTAAAAGGTTGGCCAAGGATATCGTCTGGTGATTATAGCCGGGTAGCACTCCCGCAGTACCATACCTGTGACTATACCTCTGGCAGGGCAGCACTCCCTCAGCACTGCTCCAGAGACCATATACCTGACAGAGCAGCATCCCCTCAGTAATGTACCATCAATTACATTTCCTGAAAATGCAGAGTTGCTGTTACTGTACAGGATTGTCACCTTAAATCCTGCGTCTATCTGCGCGCCGGACTTGATCATAATCTTCTTGCTAAAAGAGTGCGGGGTGTTGTTTTTTTGTCCACATGAGAAGATCTATAGGACCTTGGTTTAATGTCTCACCCAGCAGAGAGATGTGGATATTTGAGCGGTAATCACTTCATCCTACAGAGAATCCTGACGACATCTGATGTCTCAGAGCTATTTTTGGTCTTTCACATTGATTTTTTCCACAGATGTTGACAGAATTTGTAATAGCTAAAGATTCAGCTTTTAGAAACAGATATTGGTTATTCAATTTATCGTTCTCCATGCCAAACATTCCTCATGCCTGCCTGAGATCTCTTTTCTTTGTCCACATCACCCCTGCTCATTTTTACTTCCTGCTCGATCCTCTGTGATGTTGTTGAGGATACCCTGCCCCAAAACTGCCAGTGTTGTTAAAATAAACCATAGGAGTCAGCCATTGAACTTGGCCTTCCACCAAATCAGTTGACCCCCACCCGACTCCATACACCCGTGATCCCTCAGCGTCCAATAATGCTTTGACCTCAGACTAAGTTGTTTACATTTTTGGCATCCATGCATACAAAAAAAGTGATGAACAAGATCCCACCAGAAGAGAGCAAGAAGGACCAATCAGGCAGAGCTCATTTCTCTCTGACCCATTGAGATCTTTATTACATGGTTCATTAGTAAGAGTGTAGGGCTAATGTTTCCAACTGTAGTCTGGGGTTTACTGTCTGAGATGGTCACAAAAAACCCCAATATGAATTTTTTGGGGGGGGGGGGGGGGGGTACTTCAACAATTCAACTAGCAAATGAACAGTGGTGGAGGGAATTGATAGGAAACGTTTCAGGTCAGGACCCTTCATCAGACTCGCCAAATGTTCCATCCACAGATGCTGCTTGTCCTGCAATTCCTCCAGCACTTGGTGTTTTACTCAAGATTCCAGTAGCTGCAATTCCTTACGTCCAGGCAGAAGAAGGGTCCTTGGCCCAACACATTGCCTGTCCATTTCCATACACAGATTCTATCTTCTCACTTCCTTTGAACATTTCCATCAGATTAGCCCTTGATCTTCTACAATTCAAGTATGCCAGGTCTACAGATCTGTCCTGAACTCTGCCATCAACAAAGGCAAATTAAAATTGAACTACAGCGGCCTTTTATCCCATCCTGGTTACAGTTCCTACAAGTGTCTTGTCCTCTTGGAGTGCATGAAATTAAAAACAGAAATAATCAAGCAAGGTTCCTGATGCTGTCCAGCAGACAGTGAATTGTGCTAAAAAGTACGTGTGTGGTAGATTTTGAAACTAGAGATTCAATGAATTGCAGATGCTGAGATTTTGGTTAAAACATAGTGCTGGAGTAACTCAGCAGGTCAGACAGCATCAGTGGAGGGAATGGATATTCAACCTTTCAGGTCAAAACCCTTGATTACAAGGATGTTAAAAGAGGTTAGGATCTTGCTGCCAGGTCCCCAAGGGCCAAATAACCACTATTTCTTGCCTGCATTGAGAGTGCGTAGTCACACCAAAGTACTGGTGCATAGTTGGGGGGAGAATGGTTTGCTGGAACAGGCATAATGGTTCCCAGCACAAGTCAGAACCATGGAGATGTGGGAAACAAAGACGCTTGGAATTGAGGTAACAATTAATGAATTCAGAGGCAGGCAGGAGATGATGAGAAATATTACGCAGTGAGGTCCAATTTGGAATTTGCTCCAGGGGAAGTCCAATGAGAATATTTGGAATCAGTATGATTCAATAAACCAATTGTGCTCTATGATTCTACAAGGTTGCTGAAGCAACCAATTTCCAGGACCTTGCAACTCTCCTGGCGGGGGGTACCAGCTGATTGATGGCATTGATATCCCTGCCTCTGAAGGGCAGTGCCGAGATAAGGAACTCTCTGGTTGGACAATTTGTGTTAAATCTCTCTTCCCAGATTCGGTCCGCCAACGTAGCAAGTAGTCCCTAGCTTTGGGAGGTGAGAAGAGCGGCAAGGTCACAATTAGGGCGGCTTTAAACTTAAAAAGTAGGTTAGAGGGATAGCAACGCTGGGGTAAAACAGATGCAGAGACTATGTGCTTATGGGGAGGCACTAATGTAAGGAGGTAATTTTTGGCCCATTTTGTTTGAACTAACTTTGCTTTGCCATGGGATCTTCCCGTGCTGTCGAGATAGGCAACAAACTGTAGCGTCTGCAGAGACCTTCTTAAACAAAGTTAATCATATTAACTGGGTCACAGGACAGGACCCAATATAATACAAAGGAGGAACAGCAACACGTTCAGAGAGAAACCACACAGATACAAAGATTTGTGCTGTTGGTCTACTGCTGGAAAATACACTGGAGACAAACACTGAGGAAAGGATACAGATCACCCGGGGGGGGGGGGGGGGGGGGAAGATACCACAAAGCGTTTGTATTCTTCACCACCCATCCCCCATACCCAGCCTAAACGACGACGGCTTTAACCTCTTTACAATAATCGCATTCTGTGTTAAACAGCTGAACGCAGAGGAGGGGAGACCTTCTCCCCTGTGTTCTGGACCGAGTTTAAAATAATTCACCGGGATTCAAACACACTGTCCTTGCAGAGATCAATTTCTTCATGCGTTTATTATTATAAATATATGAAATCAATTTACTTTTTGGAAAAAATTTATAAAGATTTTTTTTTAATTTTTTTAAAAGCAATTCCATGGATCATGGGCTACTAAGGAACTAGTTCATCTGAGGGATGGTTGCAAAGTGATTGATACTAGTCTAAATTATTTTATAAAAGTCCATTCATCAACTGAATCCTGTTTTAATTATATCGAGGGGATTCAAAATTATGGAAAAAATGCAATTGAATATTTGGAGACAATGGTTTATTTTATTGTAGGAGCAGAATTGCCAAAAGGGATTTCAATATTTTAAGGGGGGGGGGGGGGGGGGGGGAGTGCAAGGCAAAGGAGTATGAGATGAATTGGGCAGTGCCAACCACTGGCACTGGTTCAGTCGCTCAGTGCGAGCTGTCACAGCATTCGCCGCCCTGCGGAAGGGATTACGACGCTGGCTTTTGACAGAGGTCCCACCCATTTAATCTGTGTGCACGTCAAGCCGTTGGTTCTGTTGCCAAATAATAAATGTTCCCGATTCAGCGAATAACACCTGATGTGACCAAAAGTGCCAAAATAATGCATCATAGAAAATAGTTTCAGCCAAAAGAGAATACAAACAGCAGGTTTAGTCTCCCCGTTCTGCTCTACTCGAGACTGGGAGATAGAACAGTCTGTCTGGGTCAGAGGTTGATAATCAAGGCCCTCCGGATAATACAGTGCCATCCGCAACACCACAGGTGTCATCTATCGGATGGGACATCAAACTAGGACCCTGTTCAGATCAGTTTAGTTCAGTTTGGAGATAGTGTAAAAACAGGCCCTTTGTCCCGCCGTGTCAACGCCGACCATCACTACACCAGTTCTGTTATCCCACTTTCGCATCCGCTCATTGCAAATCAGGAGCGTTTTAAATATGCCAATTCACTCACAAATAAGTACGAGGAAACCCACGGAGTCACATGGTGAAAGTGCAAACGCGGTTCCCTAGCGTTGTGAGGCAGCAGCTCTACCAGCTGCGCTGCCACGTTTTATCCCTGTTCCATTGATGTTTATGGTAGCCTGCTGCACGCCGTTGCTCCTCTGCTACAGTGATAGCAGCACAAAGTGCCTCGCTGACTGCAAAAAGCTGGGGATGATCTGCGAAGGGTAGATTGGCTAGGCATGGTGAGGGGAGGGAAAGCTTCAGATCACTCGCCCACAACTCGTGCTGCAGGCACAGGATAAAGAGTACCGATGGCGCTTCCTCTGAAGCTCTGGAAGAGACTCTGCGCTGGGACGACCGTAAATCTAGGTGCAGTCAAACCCCACCCTTCATGTTGGCGCCCTGCTCCAACCAGAAGGCGAAGCTCCATGGCAGGGTCCTTGTGTGGGTCTCGACCCGAAACATCACCTATTCCTTTCCGTCTGACCCGCCGAGTTACTCCAGGTTTTTGTGTCTATTCATGATAGCAACACCTCTGCTCCAGATTGACCTGGTTCGCTCGACAAGAACAACTCTATTGATCCCAGAAGCCAGACTCCAACGCTTGACCAGGTCCTATTAGAGGGGGGACAACGAGTGCCATTTGACATGGGGCCTCATGCCCGTCTGCTTCAAAGCGATCTTGATTTGGGGACCTCTAAAATTGAGGGGCCTCTGCTTGATCATGGTTTGGGGGCCTCTAAAATTGAAATTGGCCTGGGCCTCAGTTCATTTATGAGAGAGCCTGTGCTTGACCACAAGATGGGGATTCGGCTGAGCCATGTTGCCAATGGCATTTGCCTGTTGGTGACTTCACTGCTGAAAACACCAGAGATCACAAGTTCTTTTTTATGCACCCCACCAGAGCTACAACTGAGAATGAACGCAAAAACCTTACTTTGAAATAAAACTCAAGAAGGACGAGTCAGGCATTGCTGAATATATTATAAAAACATTTTTAAATATGAATATTTACAAGAGTACACAATATAAGAAAGTTCTGCATATATATTAGCAATTTGTTTAAATAGGGGCACAGCACTTTATCACACAAGAGATGGTTCAGCAGAGAGAGCATGTCCTCCAGCCAATCAGGGGACGGCTTCTGCCACAGGCAGCCAATGGGGGCCAGAGTTGGAAAAGGTAGGAACAAGGCGGCGTCCAATCACAAGCCAACGTTGGCCAGAAGGAAACAAAAATGGGCCAATGTGCTTGCTGATTGGACAGCGGCTCGCCCAACATAGGCTGCATGGGGTTGCTCGGAACATGTGGTTTTACATGCGTGGCAGAGAAGACAGGCATGGCAAGTCAGCCGCAAGATTTTTAAGTATGTCCACTAAAACGCTATGCAAAGTTCTGCTTTCTCTCTCCCTGCAAACACCCACATCACCAAGTTAATTGGCTACACTTGCTCAGGTTTGGTCTTTGGAATATGGGTCTTAGCATCTTTTAGACCCTCCCCTAAGTTGGGAAACAAGAGGCCCTGATACCCGCCTGTGCTGTCGCTAGGATACTGGTTGTGTCCCACGACAAGTGTGTAAAATTCACACACTTGCCATTGCACTGGTGCAAAGTTTCCCCAGCTGACAGGAGAAATGGCACTCAAAACCTACCTCTGGTTTGGCAAGGGTGGGTTGGAACCCAGTTCACAACCCAGTTTGATGTGAGGGGAACCTTGTACTATTTGGTTCCAAACTCACTGCAGTCCAGTGACATTCCTCTCATGGGTCAGACTTTTTCGGGGGTTCATTCAACGTGCATGATCCAAGGTGCTTTGGTCAACACACGAATGGGTGCTGTGACCAGCTACACAGGAAGGCTAAGAGGTCAGTCACCCTGCCCCAGCCAAATATACCACAGCGTTACCCAGCAAAGCTCTGTCTACACCAAATTGCTCAGTTGACACCACTTCTACTTTGCTGCAACCAGGATCTGCTGCAGTCTAGTGCAAAGAATCAATAACTAGAGGGGCCTTCTGATCTATTCAATTACCCGCAGCTCACTTAATGGAGGGAGGCTCCCATGATGAGAGAAAATTACTCCAACACTTGCCTGTTGGTCAAATTACTGACAAAACAGAACATGTTATCAATAGGATAAGGACCTCACTCATTCCTAAAAGAGTCTGGAGAAAATTGTATCGACACAAATGTCATTTGGACCAATTATCAGTCCTGCATTATGAAAAAATACATACAGGAGGAAACCATTCAACCCCTCATGCCTGTTCTGCTAAACTCCTTCTACCTGCCTTGGTTCCATGAACCCCAAAGTCCTTGAAAGCCACTCGCCTCAGCAGGTTTTTGAGTGAGAGTCCAGATTCCACCCGTGTGCAAGGAATACCCCTGACCTTCCTGGCTCCAATGTCAAGGTTGTGCTTCTTTGCTCTGGACAACTTCCAGTAGAGGAGAGGTTTAACCTATGTAATCCAACCAAATCATCTCAATTAAATCATTCCTTAAATCATCTACAATGCCAGGACTACAACCCTGCCTATATAATCTGTCCAAATCTTAACATCCGGAACTCTGGTATCAGCTTCATCCATACTGACTGCAACCCCTTTCATTTCAAGTATCTCTGCTGAGGGTCAACTCCCAGAACTGAGCATAAACTATGGACACTAAGAATCCAAGTGGCCCTTTGGAATAACAGCAACAGACCAAGTAGTGTGTGGTGGTTATGCTGGTAATTCAGTTATTCTAACATGGCCTTTTCTCCCACTATCCCAATAGAGGTTGTGGCTATTATTGAAAATTATCAGCAGGTCCACAGAAGGAGCCAATGTTTTGTACCCACTACTCACCGATTTTCTCCCTCTGTTTGATATCTTTAGAATTTAAGATTTTGTCAGAGCCGATATCTCGCGGTTGGGCATTGCATTGACTTCCATTCTCTTGCACAATCCTCGGTAGGAAGGACTATTCGCCTTTTATTTTGAGGTATTTTCCTCTCTTTGTCTACAGCAGAGGCAACTACAGGGAAACTACCTCCCTCCAGAAATCGAAGCATTGGTGAAGATGACCTCAAGACTGAATTAGGAGCATGGAGAGGACAAGACATGGGCAACCTCTTGCCCCAGACACAGGCGCCAACAGCTCAAACGGATGACAAGTGAACAGATTGGCAGTAAAGAGGGGGCAAGGAAAAACAGAAACAATTACCAAGGAGCAATGCAGGGGCAGAGGCTGCCCCTGAAGACATCGTGGCATCTTCCCTTTAAATCAGGCAGCACATAGTGCTTATTTTTTAGCAATTTTCATACTGACTTGCCCATTGCCAGACAGACGGCGATGCCATTAAAGAGCACTCTTTGAGTAACCAGCATCTCCTCTCATTGGTCCAAAGACAACCCATCCTTAGGGGGTGGGGAAAGTGGACATTCTGCTCCCTCCCAAACCAACACATCCCAGTTTGTTAGTCCAATCAAATGCAGCATTACTATCACAAGTCTGGAGTGAGAGGAGCAGGGGTGGTAGGATATGCTTTGGTTCAAGCCATTTGGACACCAACTTCGTTCTTTCTGGGAGGGGCAGGCATCTCCCGCAGTGTGCACCACACTTGGGAGCTGGGGTGGGGTTTAGGAGCACTCCCAATAACCGACCGGCATTGGGGTTGGATCAGCTGAACGGGACACAATGAAGCTCCAGATGCTGTCAAGGCACAAGGCCTCGACTCTGAACTCTGCGCTTGCTTTCACTCAAACTCCCTTCCCTCTCCCTCCTTGCATTTCCCAGCGTGGGCTGCGCTCAGGCAATCATCACTAAAAACGGGGAAAACATAACAGGAAGCGGAACGCTCGAGCTTTGATGGGATCGCTCAGCCAGCGCTACGGTGGAGAGGGAAGACCAGAGACTTTCGGCCAAAGGAGGAGAAGCAGAAAAGACGAGGGGATAATGGCGAGAGAGAGAAAAACGCAGAGGCGGGCATGTGGCAGGTGGAGTCGAGCAGCCCAGCTCCCCCCCATACACGTACAACCAAAGCCTTCAGCTACTTCTCCTGCTTCAGAGTTGACAACTCAGCAGTCGGCTCCAGCATCACATTCCGTCACTCCCAGCCATTGTCCTTGATCATGTGAGCAAGTTCTATAATGTACTTCCCTTCCTTGTACTTCTGGCTGCTCTCAAAGGCGTGTTCCTGTAAACAAACAAGAATAGTTTAGCGGTAGCAACAACAGCTTGTGTCAGCAGCCTTTCAGGTAGCAAAATATTACAGGAAGAGTCAGGCAAAATACAGCAGAGTTCACATCAGCCTTGACAGGCAAAAATGTGTTTATATTCACTTGACACCAACAATGCTTTTCCTCTACATCTACATTTCCTCCAGGTTTGTAGGTTAATTGGCCTCAGCAAATTGCTCCTAATTTCCAAGGAGTGAATGAGGAAGTAGGATAATGTTCTTAGTGTGAACGGGTGGTTGATGGTTGGTGTGCACTCGGTGGGCTGGAGTTTGTTTCCACGCTATTATCTTTCAATCAATGTGATACTAAGCTACCATTTTAACCAATGCTGTCCATCTAATAACCATATTTCCAAAGTGTTACTGGGTGGGGAGTTCCAAGACTTACACCCACAATGGAATGACAGTAGACACACAAGAAACTTCAGGTCTTGGAATCTTGAGCAAAAACATGCAAATGGCTGGAAGAACTCAGAGGGTTACACCGCTATCTAGAGGAAATAGACCCTTCTTCAGTCTCAAGAAGGGTACGGAACTGAAATGTGATCTGACCTTTCCCTCCTCAGATACTGCTTGACCCACCATTTGTATGTTTTTGTTTCAGGTATGACAGTACATTTCCAAGTCAGGATAAAGTTCATCTTATATTCCACAGGCCATTCAACCTACCAAATCCACGCCAGCTCTTTCACTCAATCCCATTACCCCACCTAATTCTCTGTAACTAATTCTTTGACACACCCTCATCTGCCATTCTCCATCCGGCCACTGACACAAGGATCACGCCACAGCAGTCAATTAACCCAACAACCAGCGTGTCTTTGAGATAAGGGCTGGGAAGCTAGATCGCCCGAGGAAAATCCATGCAGTCAAAGGATAAGGTGAACTCCACACAGACAGCACTGGAGGTCAGAATTGAATCCAGCTTTCTGGAACAATGGAGTGGCTGCACTCCCAGCAGCCAACACCGGAGTGTTGCCCTCAGAGGTAATCCTGCAACTGGTTGGCTTCTCATGTGCCTGGTACGTTTGTCCTTCTAGCCAGTAGAGTTCTTGGCTTTGGAAGGTACTTTCACAAGAGTATATTCAAGTAACCATATCACATTATACCCATGAGTCACAGTGTATGGGGATAGGGAGAATGCAGAATAGTGGCTGGGGTGCCAATCTAACAGATGTTGTTGAGCTGGAGTACTTTGGATTTGCACTCAACCAAGCAATGGAAGAATATTCCATCACACTATCTTACTTGTGCCTTGTAAATGGAGAGCCAAGTAAATTCCTGGCAGCTGAATGTGCAACAGTCAACGTTAGAGTGAATGAAACCGGGGAGAGAGATCCAAAGGAAATCAGATTTGAAGATTAGAGATCTAAGAGGATTAAAGAACAGGAGCTATTTACGAAGATAGGGAAGGAAGTGGTCACGGAGGCATTTGAACACATGTGGGATCTATTTATTTTTAGAGATTCAAACCGCGAACTATTGACGAAGGGACTGTGACCCAAAATATTAACTCTGCCTAACCTTTTCAGTGTTTACTGCTTTAATTTCAAATTTCCAACATCTTCAATGTTTTTGAGTTTCATATTAAGAGAGCTGCTGGGCTTTGATCATTCCCATGTTCAACATTGGAATGTTAGTATCTAGATAGAGGTTTCCTACCATTTCGCAAGCTAACCCACTAACATTGGGAAACAATAACACTAATGTCTTCATTGTATGATCACTACACAATGATAATCTGACAACCATGGTCACAATTGATCATTGTCCAAGAACATAGAACAGTGCAGCACAGTAAGAAGCCCTTCGGCTCACAGCGTCTGTGAAGGACATCATGCCAAAACCAACTCATATCTGCCTGCACATAATCCATATCCTTCCATGCCCTGCATACATATTCATGTGATTTTCAAATAGTCTCTTAAATATCACTATCATAACTACCTCCATCACCACACTGTTAAAAAAAGCTTGCTCCACATAATTCCTTTAAACTTTGCCCCTCTTATCTTAAAGCAATGCCCTCTAGTATTGGATATTTCCATCCTGTGAAAAAGGTTCTCAATGTCTACCTTATACAATTTTATATACTTCTTTCAGTTCTCTCCTCATCTTCAGGGTCCAGAGAAAACAATCCAAGTTTGTCCAACCTCTCCCTGTAGCTAATACCCCCTAATCCATGCATCATTCTGGTAAACCTTGTCTGCACCCATTCCAAAGCCTTCACATCCTTGCTATAATGAGATGACCAGAACTACACATAATACTCCAAATGTGGTCCAACCAAAGTCCTACAAAACTGCCTCATGCCTTCCTGACTCTTATGCTCAATGCCCTGTCCAATGAAAGCAAGCATACCATAAGCTTCTTACTTGAGTGTGTAGAAAGGTCCCCACCCCAAACATCACCTGTCTAATCCCTCCACAAATGTTGCCTGACCCGCCAAGTTCCTCCAGCACTTTGTGTTTTGATCAAGATTCCAGCATCTACAGTTCCCATGTCTCCTTGGGAACCTTGTTTGTGGTTCAGGTCTACGTCAGTTTGTCAAGCGAGGACGTGTGTAAAGTGTCCAATATACTGTCCACAGTAGGAGGGCGGACGATTAACTACAGTTTGCTTTTGTACAATACCCAGAATGCAGACAAAGTGTCAAAAGGCACTTCACTGAAGCGATAAAGGACACACAGCAACTCACATATTTCCAGCCCAGCGTCGTTTTGCAGTTTTCACAGTAAATGTCCGCCACCGCATGCAGGCCCGTGAGTAAAACACGCTCCTCTGCTGGTCCGCAACCTACATTAACTCTGCAAGAAGACAAGAACAAACAGCAGGGTTAACATCAGCCACCACACAATGTAGAAATTAAATATATAAAAGATGAGTGTTGGTGTTTTACCCAAATCACTGTACATGTATGGAGGTACTGTGATTTGGAAGGCAAATGATATGTTGGCCTTCATTGCAAGAGCAGTAGGGTAGAGAGGTCTTGTTTCAATTACGCAGAGTCCAGGTGAGAGCATATATAGGATATTATGTACAGGTTTGAGCTTCCCAACCAATGAATCTTTCATGCAGGAGAGTGATAAAGTAAAAGATTAGCTAAGATCTAATGAATGGTGGAACAAACACAAAGGGTAGAATGGCCGCCTCCTGCTTCCTTTTCTACATTCTTTTAAGGGGAGACACGAACCAGAGAAATTTGAGGCTGGGAAGCAGTGTGGCATGCAGGAGCATAGTTTTTTTTGCGGCTGGAAGCTTAGTGCTGCAGGCTCATTCCTGTGATACTCACACTGAATTGAACAGGTAAGCTCGGCCTTGGCTCCCTTGAAAAGACTGTAAAAGGAAATGGGAAAACGAAAAGCATTGAAAAACCTTTCAGTCAAAGGAGACCGACAAATCCATCAGAGAGCATTGATCCAGAAAATTTCACCAATTTAATACCTTAACAGCCAATAATGTATTCTATTAAATATAGAGATGACGTGCACATGTGACTTAGCAAGCTACAACAAAATTAACAACAAGGTCTTTGTGGTGGTGCTGCTGATGATTTAGAAATGAACCTTGGCGGTAGACTTGGAAGAATGTTTAAAAATAGACATCAGTGGGGAGAGAAAACCAGGGTGAAGTGTGTCTGGATAACTTTGCTGCTAATTCCCAAGACCAAACCACAATGGCCAAAAATGATTGTGGCATTTAAGAGGCTTTTAGATAGGCAGATAGATATGCAGGGAATGGAGGAATTTGGATCGTGTGCAGGCAGATGAGCTTAGTTTATCTTGGCATCATGTTTGGCCCTGACTTTGTGGGCTGAGGGGCCTGTTCGTGTGCTGTACTGTTCTATGTTCCATGCTAAAGTACAGGAAGCATTAGCTAGTTCTCCTCCCAGCTGACTGCTTTCCGAGCTCAAAACACCAAAAGGAGGAAAGTAACAAGGAAAGAAAGGGAGATCTGTATCCTTAATAAATGCTACAGTTTGAGGAATTATGATACAACCCATTCACAAACATTACTTAAGAAAACCCAGTCCCTCATTGACTATTAAGAGACGGGCAAGCAGGACGTTTTCAACCCAATAGATCCTCACACTATCCTGCTTGTTACATGGGCAAATGCCACTGCTGCTGTTTACATAGAATGCATGGACTGCTTTGCTCACACAAGGAACTGTTTAAAGAAGGCGGGGAAGGAAAATATTGGATAACTGCTCCATGTGGAACTTGTTTCCTCAGGGAAAAAGAGGCGAATAATATTGATTCTTTTAAGGGGGAAGCTGGGCATGGTGAGCAGGGTAGATGAAGTTAGATGGGGGAGCACCTGCACCACAGACCTGTTCTAACTTGTAAACGTAATAATTAACCCTTTTAATGCCTTACCTATTCTAATAAGCACCTGAAAGTTTGGCATCACCGTCCCAAATAAGTGATAGGAACAGAATTAGGCCATTCGGCCCATCAAGTCTACGCCACCTTTCAATCATGTCTGATCTATCTCTCCCTCCTAACCCCATTCTCCTGCCTTCTGCCTATAACCCCAGACACCAGTACTAATCAAGAATCTTTCAATGTCTACCTTAAAAATATCCATTGACTTGGTCTCCACAGCCTTCTGAGGCAATGAATTCCACAAATAGCCCATCCACTGTCCACAAAAACTTCTGGTTTCCTGACTGGCTGCTCTACTCCTCATCTGCTTGTCCTGTAGAGAGGTAATGGGTAGACAAATATGAAGGACCCACTCTGTTCGGTCCCTTGTGTGTAGTGTGTAGAGTTGTTTTCCCTGGAATGTCAGAAGTTGAAGGAGACCTGACAGATGTATATAAAATAATGAGATGCATAGAGAGGATAGACAGTCAGAACCTTTTTCCTCGGTGTGGAAATGTCAAAGACAAGAGGGAATATCTTTAAGATGAGAGCAGTAAAGGAGATGTGCAGGTCAAGAGAATATAAATGCCTGGAACGCACTGCCTGGGATGGTGCTGGAGGCAGATACGATAGTGGTATTGAAGAAGCTTTTGGACAGGCACATGGATATGCAGGGAAAGGAAGGATATGGATCTCATGCAGAGATTAGTTTCACATAGCATCATGATTGGCATGCATAGCGTGGGCCGAAGGGCCTGTTCCAATGCTGGACTGTTCCATTTTCCTCAGCGGTCTCTCAAGGAAAAAAGTTTTACTCCAATCACAAAAGAGTTTCTCTGCGGCCAAGGCACTGCCACAGCATCAACCTCCTGCACCCTCACGTCCATATGTTGCACAACACTGACATGCTGTGCAGATTTTACAATTCTCAACCTTGTTTTCCAAATGTACTGTCTTCTCCCTATAATCCCCTCCATCCATAGAAAATGCTACTGTATCCATGTACCTCACTTTACATTCACCCTCCCCCATGAGCAACAATGCCTTCAGCTGCAGGAATTCCCTTTTCCTTTACTCCCTTCCCTCTTTTAAGACTCCTTAAAACGTGCAACTTTAACCCAACCTTTGGTAATAGGCCTTTGTTATGTTTTATGTTGTTGCCTTAGGGTGTTTTACTGGTGTTATGTAAATGCTAGTCTGTGCTGTTGATTCAAAAGCAGCCTTTTGTTTTAAATTCTTAGGATTCAGGAACTTTCCTTTTGGAATTAATAACCGAGCACAAATCATTTAACTGGAAATACAGGCCAGAAAACCATGCTTCAAAGTGGGCCTCCTTTGCTCTATGCGGTGACACAGAATGTTGGCTGGTGTTTCCAGAAACGCTAACAGCTTCTCCGTTTACTGCCAACTTGCTGCTCTGGCTCAGACGGGCAGTGCAGAGCCCTGCATAGAAGAACAGAGCCAGTTCCTGACTCTCCCTCTGGATGAGCTCCAGCTTTGTCTCCAGGTACATGGTGCAAGCCGAGCTTATCAAGACCAATGGAAACTGACCTCAATGACAGAACATAATGGTGCAGCTGTAGAGCTGCTGCCTCAAAACTCCAGCAACCTGGTTCCATACTGACGTCCGGTGCTGCCTATATTTGTATGTGACTATGCGGGATTCCCCCAGGTACACCAGTTTTATCCCCATAACCCAAAATCTTGCAAATGGGTAGATTACCATCAGGAAGGTGGTACAAGAGGTTGAAAACCGTGACCGCCAGGTTTAGCAATAGCTTCTTCCCAACAACTATCAGGCTCTTGAACACAACATAAATCTCAACTATAAACTTCTATGGACTCTCTTTGGTTGCACCAAGGACAAACTTGTTTGCGTTAGTAGTGTGGATATTATTATTTTTTGGTGTAATGCATTATCAGTGAGTCTTGCATTTACAGGCCTGTTATGCTGTTTACAGGCCTGTTGCAAGTAAAAGTGTCATTGTTCCATTGTCAAAACATATGACAATTAAAAACTATTGACTTTTAATTAATTAGCCTCTGTACTTTGTCCCTAATGCAGTGTAGATGGCAAAATGGATAGGAGTCAGAGTGGCACAGGACAGAAACAGGCCCATCAGCCCACCTTTGTACTCGTCTATACCAGCCAAATACCCACATTTAGTTGCAGTCTTGTAGGCGTTGTGGGGAGAATAGGTTACAGGGAAAGTTAGTATGAATTTTGTTTTTGTTTATTGTGCACAAAGGCATAGTCAAAAACCTGTTTTGCATGTGATTCAGGCAGATCATACATTGCAAAAATGCAATCGGACTATACCAGCACAACAAGTAGTGAAAAAGAACACAGATCCTTGGCTGCTTCCCTGAGACAGCATGAAGTATAGATGAAGTTGATGGTAAGGAGGTTGGTGTTGGGGTGGGGGGGGGGGGGGGAGAGAGAAAGAGGACCTGACACAATATTGATGGAAAAGGCTAGCTTGCATAATGGACTGGAATGCAACCACAACTCTCTGCAATTTCTTACAGTGGGGCAAACTGAGCCATTGTGGCGTCAGCCTATACACGGGCCACCTATGCTCGAACCCTCGTCAGGAGATACGAGGGCAGGCACGTGACATCATGGGCTCGAGGTGAGGTGACCTTAAGTACCAGGACACTCCCTCTAGCCTATGACGTCATGTGCCCACCCTCGTATTCCAATGGAATGATTTCAATGGTGCTTTGGTGCATAATAGATAGATGTATGAGACAGCATATGAATTGAGAAAACCAAATAACTTCCTGAAATGCCACTAACATTATTTAAATACAACCAGCACAAAAGATGACGACCTTTCAACAAGCCTCCCATGACTGCAATGGGTTTTTCCCTCAGATTTCAAGCAGCCAGGTCCATTATTATTTCTGAATCAACGTGTGTACCACATCCCACAGCATCCTTGCAAACAAGTGATTTCCAAACCTCCCACTGTCCTACCCCTGGAGGTCAAGCACAGACAAACACCAACATGGTTTGCTCCTGCGCTACAATTCTACTGAATTCATTACCAAACGTTTTGTCAGCCTCCAGACTGCCTACACTATGGGCAGCAGCTGTGGGTTTCGGATCATTCATACCTTGTGGGATATCAAGAACAAAACCTCCCCAGAACTCCAGCTTGCCATGTCTCTCAAAGAATAAATCACCCACAGATTATGTGACAATTGAAAATAATCGATTGGTTCTCTCCACCTCTCCTTTCCTCCTGAGAGTAGGGATGGAGAAGGTGTAGAACAATGAGGTAGGAGCTAGACTTGCGGGCAGTGACCATTTCCTGCATCTATGTCATGACGTTAGGAGAGGGTGAAAACAAAGAGATTTACTGCATTCCACAAGACTTCTTCTGACCGACCTCAGAGGTTAGGGATCTCTGAGAATGCACAAAAAAATCTCTACTATTCCCCACCACCGTGAACTCAAAGACTCATGTGAACCTTCCAAAGGAGTGACTGACGGAGTGGTCGGGTGGAAGGGATGGGAATGATGCTTATGCCAAATGCATGATGTGGGAGAGGAGATAGTTGGGACAATAACGGAAGGTAGGGTCTCAAGGCAAGACAAGAAAGAAAAGGCCCTGCCACGTTGACTGGAAGTTAAGGACACTCCTCATCTCAGTTAAAGTCCAGAGCCATTGTACAATTGGCATACCAAAAACACCAAATCTGGGTATCAACTAATTGGACACACTGAGCGCAGCTGTGATGGGCTAGTGTGGCTGGACGGAGGGAAACCGCAGGTACTTGAAAGATCAGTTACATGCAGAACACAACAGTCTCCCACCAAAATATTGCTTGCAAACTCCCAGGTGTTTCGGTTCTGCCATTACCCAGGTCAAATCTCCAAATATAAAAGGGAACCAAAAGGAAACACCAACCTTGTGCACTCCCATGACAGAGCACCTGTCCATTCAGGTAACAACTGGACCAACACACAGGCAGATTGGTGAGAACTAACCGACAGAACATGTAATTCCACTGTCCTTTCACAAAGAAAAGCCCAAATGTTTCACATCCAGAGAAGTGAACTTGGTGCGGTACCCGAAACAAATGACCACCAGGCAACATCTCACCAACAATAATAAAAGTAAAGTCATTGATTAGTTTTAAGATACAACAAGGGCTGGGACTGGGAGTCAGAGGTGGTGTGAGGGCCATGGGAAGCTTACCCTAACCCCATCATCGGGGATCTCAGCTTCTTCAAGCAAATTATTCCCAGAGTGGCCTTTAATGCTCAATGCTGAGAGTCATTCCTAGGGGCTGGTTTTCTAACTGTCACAGAATCATCAAGCAAGGAGTTTGCAGGCGAGGGATGTTGTAGTCAAACTTCACAGAGCGATTTCATTGCTGGTGTAGAGTCCTGTCAGACTTTGAGCTGTCACCACGAGCTGGCAATCCCCCCACCATCCCAAGGGAATGTGGTAGATGCCAGCCGTGCATCATGGCAGTGTATCAGGGCGGGGGGGGGGGGGGGCAGTAGAGATGTGGGTACTAATCTGCAGGGGATAGACAGGTGGGATGAAGAGACAAGCAATAGTTGAAGGGTTAACCTGAAGAACCTCTGCCCTGCCTCCACCCATAATCACTCATGAACTTGTGAGTTGCTGACTCAGTTTCAGACTCTCGTCCTATCTGGACTGCAGTCAGCCAATAAATCTACAGTAAAACACGTCCTCCAGTAGATCTTCCAGTGTACCATGAACCTATTCACTCCATCAGCTCTGAACGAGAACTTGAGTTTTTTCGACTGAACGAAAGAAAAAGCATGGCAACAGGCCCTTCAACCCACCACTGACCATCGATCACCCATTCACACCAGTTCTATGTTATCCCACCTTCTTATCCATTCCCTACACACAAGGGGCAATTTAAAGAGGCAAGTTAACCTAAAAACCTGCATATCTTGGGATGTGGGAGGAAATCAGAGCACCTGGAGGAAAACCACACATTCACTGAGAAAATGTGCAACCTCCACTTAGAGAGCACCAAGGGTCATAAACAAACCCGGTTCTCTGGCCCTTTGAGGTATCAACCCTACCCCCATGCCACTATGCCGCCCTTTAAATGCAATTTGAAAGTTGCCCATTAATGTACTATAAGCAGCATCATCTAGTTCATAACGCTTTGCCAATCCAGACCTCTTCTCTCTCCTGTCATTACTGGGTTAAGTCACAGCAACTGCGCCATCTGTCAGCAAGTATTGCAGGAAGCTTTCTTTGTTAATCCCTCCATCAGCAGTGGCTGCCTTTTCAGCTGCCAAGATTCCATCCTCTGCAATCTCCTCCCTAATCCTCTCTGCCCACCTCCTTAAAGATGCTGTCATCCCTTTGATCACGTATCCTTTCCCATGCAGTAGCTTGGGGTCAAATGGAACGCTCCTGCAAAGTGCCTCAGGTCCTTATTCAGCACAGCGCTACGTAAATACATCATGTTGATGTTATTGTCAGCTTGTTTTTAAAGAAATACCCGACAGATGGAATGAAGGCCAGAGCGTCAATATTCTGGAATACAAACAGAAACTGCTGGAAATTCTCAGGTCTGGTAGCAGCTGTAGAGAGAAAAACAGCATTGATTGTCGAGGTTGATGATCTTAGATCAGATACAACCTGACAAGCGGATTCCAACAGTTTATGTTTCCATTTGCAAATTTCCAGCCTCTGCAGTATTTTCACTTTCGAGGTTGAGATCTTGGATCACAGTCAAATCACTGAGCCAGTGGTATATTGTCAAATTGAAGCAGGAATTTTTCCTTTCAAAGTTTCAAAATCCTGTGAGCTTTTGGAAGAAAGTGTGGGCAGGACATGCAGATGGGATTTCACTGGCAGGCGGGTCGGAGTTAAGGTGCTGGGCGGAATTAGGTGGAAATTAAGGAAGTTTATTTTGATGAAAGTACACAAGCTCCTTTCACTCATTATTGAAAAGGTGGACACAAAATGCTGGAGTAACTCAGCGGGACAGGCAGCATCTCTGGAGAGAAGGAATGGGTGACGTTGCGGGTCGAGACCCTTCTTCCAACATGGGACTCCATGTCTGAGGACACATCAGCTTCTTGGTTTCACCACTCACCCAATATTGTCCCACTATAGTTTAGAGATAGTGTGGAAGCAGGCTCTTCAGCCCACGCCGGCCATCGATCACCCGTTCACTAGTTCTATGTAGCCCCACTTTCGCATCCTACACACTAGGGGCAATTTATAGAAGACAATCAACTTACAAACCCGCACACCTTTGGAATATGACACGAAACCCAAGCACACATTGAAAACCCACGCTTCAGAGAACATACAATCTCCGCAGCCAGCACCCAAAGTCTGGTTCAAACCCGGTCTCTGGCGCTGAGGCAGCAGCTCTACCGCTGCACCACTGTGCTGCCCATTAACTGAAGGGACAATATTCACATCTATAGTGTCACCTGAAGGAGTCTGGTTTCACAGGCACTCAGCATCTACCAAATCTACTCTGTAACATCCGGGCTGGCCATTGCACCACAAGAGACATCACAGGCATTTTTTCTCTGATCACAATCAGGAGAACAGAGTCTTCACTCCTCCCCAAACCAAACGTCTGCGTGAAAGTGTAGCATCTGTTGACAATGGGACAGCACCATTAGGCCAGGAAGCTCCTTGGCCAGCATCCATCACACCGAGAGAGACCAAGGTCTCACAGAGGTCTTTCTCAGACAGATTCTTAAGCAGACTAGTTTCTTATGCATGTGCATTCTGAAGTGGGATATGCATCACAGCTGGGAAAGCATTAATTCAAGCAGACAGCACCTCCTCAGAGCATCTGAGCCCCTGTCTCAAGCCTACAAGACTATAACCTCACTTTACACATGAATTACAGGCAAAGGTAACACCCAAAAGAACCTGAACTATGTAATTGGCTGTTCCACCACTGGTTACATCACAAGCAAACTCAGTCATGGGTTCACATGACTAATGTTCATGAGATAACAAGCATCAAATCAATGATAATTCACCAAAAAAAATCACCTCAGGTCCTTTGCAATTCAACTGGTGCTTCGTAAGCACCAGGTGTACGTGTCAGTGAATATCCACATTCAGTTTGGGAGCCTGGCCCATGTTTGTCTGAGGCTTAGTACAAGATAGGGCAGCATTTTTATCAGCTGAATCACAACCAGTAATAAGTCACAGAAATCCAGCTCCTTTAATGATTAAAACATTTGAGTGAATTGCCTTTTGACTATTTATTTTTATCAGAAAGAATCAAAACATAAAAGCCCAACACATTGCGAGTATGGAATTCTGTAAACAATCACGGTACTGATATCTAATCGGCTGGTTAGAGTGACTTTATAAAAGTTACAAGTAAAGGTTTTAAAATCGGATTACAATCAGCCAAGACAAAATTACTACTTGCAATTAGATCAGGACAACGGCGTCATTACTAGCCCAAAGTTAATATTTGGAGGGACCAATGGGCTGAGCATGTTGTATCCACCCTCGTTAGTGAGCTCGACCACTCAGGATTTAAAAATCTCACCTTCGTTCCCCAAGACAGGCCCTTCAGCCCACCACGTCCATGCCAACCTTTATTTCCCCCCATCTAGAACTATGGCACACAGTGCCAGATTTGATACTGACCTCGGAAGCTGTCAGTGTGGAGTTTGCATGTTTTCCCTGCGACCGCATGGGTTTCCTCCATGTGCTCTGGTTTCCTCCCACATCCCCAAGATTTGCAGGTTTGTAGGTTAATTGTCCGAAGGGTGCAGGGAGAGGATGCGAAAGTGGAATAATATAGAACCAGTGTGAACAGGTAGTTGATGGTCAGTGTGGCTTCGGTGGGTGCAGGCACCCGTTTCCACGCTGTACGTCTAAACTAAAGGAATTCTGGAAGAGGGCAGTATCCTTCAATGCTTTGCCCATTTTAGTATCCGTTTGAAGGTATTTTAAACCCGATTCCATCGCCTCCTGCCAGTATGTACCAAATACAAATCATTCTGTAAAAACGTACCCCCTCATACCCTTCAGGGATATTAAGCCCTCACCTTACAAACCATTGGGAGAGATTGGTACTGCTGCAAATGGTGGACAGAGAATCAGAGTAAAAAACAAAGACCCATCAATAGCAATCACATCACTATCACAGCAACATACAGCCATTGCGGTACTTCGGAAGTGCAGTCACCATGATAATGTAGCAAATACGGCGGCCAATTTGCACACAGCAAGTCCCCATCCTCAACTAAGCGATAATGAGCAAAGCCTTGTGTGGTGAAGCAATAACCGTTTGCCAGTACAATAATTCTACACTTCAAATATTTCCATGGTACTTGTCCATCTCAGCCTTGATCAAGAGGTGTCCTCGTCTGCCTGACCAGGCCGTGAATCAAAGTCCCACCCCAGGCATTTCTGCACAACCTACACTGGTACTAGTACCGAGGGAGTGCTGCCCTATCAGAAATGTTGCAACCCCCCCCCCCCCCCCCCCAAAATCATGCTCTGACAATTTGTTAACAAGACGAGGGAAATGAAAAGTGGCATCAGCCCTGGGGAGCCTTGCATGGGGTGGGGTCTGGCTTAACCAAGACGCCAGAAATCCAGGTCATGCTGGCATTTTCATGATAAGCGGTAGTTACTGTACAAGAGATTTGCATACAGCTGCAAAAGCAGGTCTGTTCACTTCACTGCCAACTGCATTTAAAAAAAAAATCTAAATAGGATTTATATAGAACTAAACGTCAGTCCATGATACATCAGGTGAGCATAATAGTTTTCAGAAAACGTCTAATAGCAGTCATGTCCCCTTCATTAGCTCTGTGGATCCAAATGGGATACGTCAGTATTAATCAGTCCTCACAATCCCTTTCTTAAAGAGACACTCATCCATGCTCAGCTGAACAAAGGCACCGAGCTTCAGAGATACAGCAGACAAAAATACCCAGCAAAATAAACACACACCAACTGCTGGGGGAACCTAGCACAGGTCCAGAGGGAAAATGGCCAGACCACATTTCAGGTTGAGGTCTAAGAGTCCAATCCTGGCAGACCCGCAGAGTTCCTCCAGCAGTTTTTTATTTTGCTCAGTATTGCAGCATCTGCAGTCTCATGTCTAGAGGGGGGAAAAAAAAAACAGATTGGGTTTTCGAAAAACTTCATCCAATGGGGCCTATGAGCTACCACACAAGCCTCCTGGCCTCTCACTAGATAGTGACAGCAATGGAGGCCTCTTCCTTTCTTCCCCCCCTCCCCATACAGTCAGAGAGAGAAGGTGCAAACTCCACACTGCACCCGAACCCAGGTCTCTGGTGCCTTGAGGCAGCAGCTCTACCATCTGCTGGTCTCTTGGTTGCCCAACAAAGATGAAAGAGCTTCCCTAAAAAAGATCTGACATTCAGCTACAGGAACCACTTTACCAACGTATTCCCTCATCACACTCTTGAGAAGGCATCCTCTTTGGTTCCCACCCTGTCCTCCTGGGTCAACTTGACCCAACTAGCCCTTCAGTCAATTTGCAAACACACTCTGAGGTGAAGGACCAGAGTTCAAGATCTATCCACATCCTAAAACATTACCTAGTGGTCAAAGATGTCCACTGGTCTGTGATCAGGAAACATCCTTCAGAAGGGCACGATAGATTCCATGGGATGGTTTTTCAAGCTCATTTTAAAATAATTCAGCAGAACTCACCAACTAGCACCAAGGCTGGCAGCAAGGGGGGGGGGCTTCCTCGTCAGATTATTCCTGCATGGTCAGAGTCTCACTCCCAACACACTCTGTCCTTGAGGCAATGGACTGTGCATTTGCAATGGTGGTATGGAAACGGATGCAAGGGTTTTGAGATCTATGCTAAGCTCCTTTCGCAGAGGACTCTCTGATCTACAGCCGTTCGCAGGGCTACACACAAACAGAAAGATGACGTACTGCAGGAAGAGCATCAACTTAGTGAAAGATACTCTTTGGTCTGCTCGAACCTTGTTGCTATTCCAGTATAACGAGATGTCCATAAATGAATGCCACAAAACTGACCCAGTCCAGGCTGCAGGTGTACATGCTCAGATAAGCACTGGGGCTTGGTGTAACCAACACAAAGGCTTCGTGGGAAAGGACCTCAATCTAAGATCCTGCCACCAGAGTAATTAGATCCTGCATAACACACCCTATAAGTGTTTGCAAGGGCTAATGTTCAAAGAGGTCACATTAGTGGCACTTTGGTTTTGTTGATATAATGCATTAACTTGATGGTAGGTTGAGTGTATGGACTGGACAAATCCATGTACCGTTTTGCCTTTCTTGTATCTAGTTCGTATCAATAAGATTTGTTTTTGAAATTAAATAAAGTGCAGTGCAGGTAGTTCTGTAGCGTCAGGGGGTTCAGTAAGATGTTAAATCCAAGGGTCTTGCTGCCTCTCCCAAGGCAATGATCCCATAACAGCATGAAAACTGACACCATTCAAGACAAAGCAGCACTCCCAACACCCAGCCTCCATCACAGCCACACTGTACCATGAGGCTGTTCCAGGGGCAACTCTCACATCTGATGACATTTATCAAAGGGGACAAGGACAGCATACCCACCTCCTGCAGATTCCCCTCCTGGTCACATATTACACAAATTTCAAAGTGTATTTCCATTGCACTGCAACTCGCTACCTAACTGCACTACAGGCTGCAACAGTTCAGGGAGGCAGCTCACCACTGGCTTCACGAGGGCAAGCAGGGGGACAGGTAATAAATGTTGTCAGTGCCAGCAACATATACATCCCTTAAGTGAAGGAAAACAAACAGTTCAAAAAAACCCAAGGTAGTTCTTCCTGGGCCAATATTTATTCTTCAATCAACTGCCACAGTGTATGGAGTCATTATCACGTTGCTGTTTGCTGTGCACAAACTGGCAGCTGTGTTTCCAACACTGGCTACACTTTGAAAGTACCTGCACTGCTTTAGCTGGCTCTGAAGGGACATTAAAATGCCCGGCAGATTTATACACCTTTTATTCCTATGTGTGAAGTTATCAGCACAAAAATACAGCTGCCATAGCAGTTTCTTCCCTGGTCGATAGTTTTTAAAATCCAGTTTCAATTCTGGAACTTACCGTTCAGAGTCATGACCTCTACTTTACCGAGGTCAGTGCTGAAACCACAATACCCATGGAACGGACTATACTCAGACTGCAGCCAGGAGTGACCAAAGAGCCAAATGCAGGCACACAAGAGATTAGAGGAACAGTGCTGGGCTTTAATTGAAAACAAATTAAAAAATAAGAATATGCATCATTTTTGCACTGCTCCTCTCCTCCCCCCCCCTCTATTTTTTGATTAAAGCACATTCAGAAAGTTAGCCCTCTGCTCTCACCGAGTTATTAATAGGATCAGAGATCAGGAGTCAAAAGCTTCAGCACACTGGATACCCATGCACATTTATTTTCTTTCTGAAGCATATTAAACTAACAAAATCTGATCAACCACTGCAGCAGGCACAGAACGTGACCGAAACAAGAGTTCTATTGTGAGCCCTGTATTTTGGGTCAGGAAGATTATTTGCAGCCACTGTGGCAAACAGAGTTTGTGTTGTAATACTGAATGTTAAAGCTGACAGAGTATATTTAGTGAGACTTGCCAAACACACAGCCCAGCAAGTAGCACATGGTCAGAAGGTCATGAATCCAAGTTCAGAGACCAGAGCCAGCCCAGTGCATTACAGTGGGAGTACCATGATCCCTCTGGTTGCACAATTAATATAAAAGACCCCACAATACCATGATGTAGAAAAATGTATATATTAAAAAAAATAAACTTAGCTGCCTGGAGGAAATGAAGGACAGCAGACGACAAGGCCACACGGAGGAATAATTCAAAGTTAGTCGTCACCAGGGTTCAAAGAACAGGCAACAAGAAGGATAAAATAGCCCTTACCGTCAACCCTTGCCCACTACTCAATTGGAAGATGTGAACATTCTATGTCCATCTTTGATATTCTTATCCTACAACAGTCACTCAGTCATAGAAAAATACAGAAAGGAAATAGGCCCTCCAGCTGACCAAGATGCCCCATCCAAGCTAGTCCAATTTGCTGGTGTTTAAACCTTATCCCCCGAAACCTTTCCTATCCACGTACCTGTCCAAATGAATTTTAAATGCTGTTAAAGTGCCTACCTCAACTACCTCCTCTGGCAGCTAATTCCAATATACTTATGATCTTCTGTGTGAAAAAGTTGCACCTCAGGTTCCTATTAAATATCTCCTCTTACTTTAAACCCGTGTCCTCTGCTTCTTGATTCTCCTGCTCTGGATAAAAGACTCTGCATTCACCTCATCTATACCCATCAGTTTTTTTTTTCTCCACAGATTTTTTGGTGGAGGAAAGCAAATTCCAGATTTGGAAAGAATGGTCTTACTGAATGATGAGCAGACTTGAAGGGCCACATGACCTACTCTTACTTCCATTTCTCATGTTTGGAAAGTTCCTTCAGATCTAGTTCTACATTACTCTTTATCCTCCACTCCCTACAGATTAGGATAAATTTAAAGAGGCCAATTAACCTACAAACCCACACATTTGGGGGATGTGGGGAAACTGGAGTACCCAGAGGGATCACATGGAGAATCTGCAAAGTCCACACAGATAGCAATCGAGGTTACGATCTAACCCAGGTCTCTGGGCACTGTGAGGCAGCAGCTCTATCAGCTTCGCAATGTGACGTGGAGAAGCATTTTCTGATATCACTCAGCAAGTACCTTGGAAATGAGTTCGTCGTGGTTGGCGAGGTGTGCCCGGCAGTGGATGCAGCTGTATGTCCTGTGGCATGTGGGAAGGTAGGCCTGGAACGTCTTGGATCTTGTCATCTTCACCATGGGGGCCACCGGACGCAGCGCGAACTCCGGGCTGCTCCACGAGGCGCTGAGGCAGGTGGGCTCGCACGGGAAACACTGGAGCACACAGGTGAAGGCCGTGATGTGGCAGGCAAGCGGTGTGGCAGGGCTCCACACGTTGCTGGGCACCAGGGTGGGGAAGGAGGGGAGGGCACTGGCCTCGCAACGAGGGAGTGACAGCCCAGGACACTGGCGTCTAACTCACCAACCTGGCACAGAGAGAACCATTCGTTAGTGCTGGAGAGAGCAATCATCATCATCAGGCCGGTAGCATCAACTCCTGCAAGAACACAGAAACAGGAACAGGAATAGGCCATTTAGCCCGTGAACCCACTCCGCTAACCAATGGCCCAGAACTTACGGTCAAAGCCATGGCTCCTCTTGTTGATGTCGCAGAAAGCTCCCCACAAAAATGCAGTGACTTCTGCTGAGAGCTTCCCCTTTCCAACACCTCCCACCGCTGGCCTCCGGTGCAAGAGACAACGGCGATGTCCTCAACCTGGCTGAGCAGCCAATTCCATGAACGCATTCACAGATAGCAAACCAGGAAATTTAAAAAGACTGTTTAAGTATTCTTTTTAAAATAAGTATTTAAAAAGAATACTTATTTTCAAACACCGTTTAAAGAAATTTAACTGGGTGCTAGATCAAGATATGAACATGCATAATGGGGTAGAATCTGAAACATGATAACAGGATGTAACAAATTTAAAATGTCATACTTAAATATTCAAGAGAATTATATAATTCACTGTTTTTAGGCCCAGATAGTTTACTAAAACAATAATCATGATCTACATTAAAAATGTATTTAGACTTCATTCTGTCTCTATACATAATAAACATCTTGGCATGCAAGCAAGGACACTAGTGAAAACACCCTTAACACTTCTGAACAGGGAGAGGAAGTGTTTTTAAAAATCATCCACTCAAGGCGAGAGATTCTGTTTCACAACACATCGAAAGACAGCTCCTTCAGCACTGTCTCAGCAGAGCACTGTAAGCAGCAGCCTCCATCCAGTGCGCATGTCTCAAGAGTAGGATTTGAATGTTCCATGGCAACTTAGCTTAGAGTTAATGTGTAGGAAGGAACTGCAGATGCTTGTTGAAATCGAAGATTAAGGCACAAAAAGCTGGAGTAACTCAGCGGGACAGGCATCATCTCTGGAGAGAAGGACTGGGTGACTTTTCGGGTTGAGACGCTTCTTCAGTGACATTTCGGATAGAGACCCTTCTTCAAACGTCATCCATTCCTTCTCTCCAGAGATGTTGCCTGTCCCAGTGAGTTACTCCAGCTTTTTGTGTCTATCTTTAGCTTAGAGTTAAGTTTGCCTCCTGACTAGACAAGGCTTTTTCTTCCTTCTCTCATACAATTTGATTGATTGAATTGATTGAAAGATACAGCATAGAAACAGGTCCTTTGGCCCATCGGGTCCACGTGGACTATCAATCACCTAGTCACACTGCTATGATATCCCACTTTCACATCCACTCCTTATACACTCACCATCCACCCCCCATATGTTCTTCTGAACAATATTTGTTGGGCCAATTAACCAACAAACCTCCACGTCTTTGAGACGTGGGAGGAATCCGGAGCACTAAGAGGAAACCTATGTGGTCACAGGGCAAACTTGCAAACTCCACCTAGGCAGCACCCGAGGTCAGGATCAAACCAAGAGTCCCCATCGCTGTACAATACCAGTTCTACCAGCTGTGCCACCCATTCGCCATTTAACTTTCATCACCTGAAGCTGGAGAATAGACTATATTCTGCAAATATTAAACTTTACAGAGGCCACTGAACAGAGCAAGCTAAAATATTGAGGCTGATCAGACCTAGAGAATTAATCTGTATTTCAGTAACAACTGGATATTTTATGTAACATACCGGAAAAACTTTTGAGAGGACTTCCAGGCACATTTAAAACACAAGGCTGCTCTCCAATACTCTTAGTACCAAGGATAGATTTGAGATGTTAACCCAATTAATCTCTCCAGAGGCTGCCTGACTCAAGTAATCCCAACCAATTCTTCTTAATTTTCAATACTGTACCATTTGCCCTACCAACTTAAATTACAACATCATAAACAGGGATAACAGTCAATACAGTGAAAAGGTAACAGCAATGGGTCAAACAGCTTCCTCTGCACTGAAGTTGCTATATTCTACAAACACACTGGATTCAGATTGGCTGCAACTCTTGATGTTTCCAAGCAATGAAATAAGTTTGTGGTGGTTTCTACACATTCAGATCTGCTACGGCATAATTCACCAGTGGCTATAAAATGATGCTATATAGAGAAGGAAAGTCGCTACCCAAGATTCATTCATCAGAACGTTAGTCATGCAGCATGGAAACAGGCCCTTCTGCCCAACTTGCCCATGCCGACCAAGACACGCCATCAACATTAGTCCCATCTGCCCATGTAGGCTGTGGGCCGAGCATCAAAAATGTGTCTAGAAATTAACTCTCATGACCCATGTCTTGGAACTACATTAAATTTTGCACAGATTTAGATAAAATATAATTGAGAAGGAAGTCATAACTCGTCAGTGCCAAAAGTTGCACATTAATTAACTTAATTAGAAAATGAGAAAAAGTAAGCGCAACCTAGTGTCCAATGCCCATATTACACCATGGGGAGCCTATTTCCGTGTTGCAGTCGTGTGTGTGTGTGTGACGTGAATATGACTAATCATACATAATTATATTATATACAAATAATATAAAATAATTGTGAGGTTTTTTTTGAATGAGACTGCCGCAGAGGTCCTCTTGAACAAGCCTAATTAATGGGTGATGCAGTTCCTGTGGGTTCCCCCATTTATTGAACCCCACTGATTGCCAGTGTGCAAAGTGGGGATCATGGCCATAGTGGGACTAGGACAGTGCCAGGCTGGGAGAAGACTAAGACTTAGCCCTAACCGCTTTGGGACTAACTGCGGGCTCCGTATGTGTGGCCCCGCGGCACGTCCACCTCAGCCAGCATGCCCTTCTGGTGGTGACGATGGAGGGGAGCAGCACTGCCCTGCACGCCGTCCGGGCCGCCTTCAGCACCCCCATAGCGCCGGTTCCGTCAGACCGCCCGCTCGCTCGCTTGCTGCAACAGCCCGACTGACCCCTTGCAGCACTCACCGGAACCCTGGCCCAATGCTCACCACCCACCGGAGGCCCGGCCCAACTGTCACCACCCACCGGCGGCCCGACAGCTCGACCGATCCTCCACGGCATCCATCGGCCTACCGACAGACTGACTGACCCCAATCCTTACCCTAGCTCTACATTTGTTATTTATCATTTTTATTTAACAGTTCACATTATAACTTTATAAAGATAAATCAATTGAAAAACAAAATGAACAGCAAGTTGAGCATTACCTTTATTCCTTGGAAACCTTGTTATTGTTTTGATGTACTGAGGAGGCAGCCATGATCCCAGGGTCCTCGCTGCCTAGCGACCATAAAACAAAGCGCGGGATTGGTCAATTTGCGTCCAACCTCAATGTCAAACGTACATTAATTGGGCAATTACTACTCAGAAAATTTGAGGTTTTTCTCATATTTCTTAAAAATGTGCAGGTTTTGGTCTTGACGAGTTTCTGGTATGATTTATATAATATTTTTACACAATATGTTAAAAACTTAGGTAGTTCCGTGAGTTGGGTCACAAACCTAAACGAAAAGGCTCCTCGGCTCACAGCCTAATATCCCTCCCAGCCCCTACCTATCCACATACCTGACCAAGTGTATTTTAAATGTCTCTTAAAACAGGCACATATTCAGTATTCAAGAGTTTTGACTACGCCCACCTGGACAATGGGTTGAGGGTTCAAGCCCCATATCAAACTCATTCATTTCAAGAGGGCTTGCATACAAAAACAGGGATGTAATGCTGAGGCTCAATAAGATGCTGGTCAGGCTGCATTTGGAATATTGTTAGCAAATTTTGGGCACCATATCTGAGGAAGGATTTGCTGGCTCTGGAGAGGGCCCAGAGGAGGTTTACAAGAATTATCCCAGGAACGAGTAGTTTAACATATGAGCGTTTGACAGCACTGGGCCTATACTCGCTGGAGTTTCGAAGAATGAAGTAGGAGCTCACTGAAATGTACAGAATAGTGAAAGGCTTGGATAGAGTGGATGTGGAGAGGATTCCACTAGTGGGAGAGAGTAGGACTAGAGGTCATATCCTCAGAATTAAAGGGCGCTCTTTTAGGAAGGAGATGAGGAGCAATTTCTTTAGTCAGAGGGTGGTGAATCTGTGGAATTCTTTGCCACAGGAGGCTGTGGAGGCCAAGTCAGTGGATATATTTAAGGCAGAGATAGATAGATTCTTGATTAGTACAGGTGTCAGTGCTTAAGGGGAGAAGGCAGAAGAATGGGGTTAGGGGAAAGATAGATCAGCCACGATTGAATGGCGGAGTAGACTTGATGGAACAAATGGCCTACTTTTGCTCCTATCACTTATAATCAGAGAACCAGCCTCACAATCGAGGCTGACCCACACAGGGCAGTACAGCACTGCCAAAGGGCATTATCAAAGCACAACAATGTCTGCTCAAGTGGGCAACAAGATCTCCTGGTGCTATTGGAAAGAGCAGACATACTCCTGAACAATCACTGAAGGGTCCTGACCAGAAATGTCACCTATTCCTGCTCTCCAGAGAAGCTGCCTGACCCACTGAGTTCCTCCAGCACATTGTCTTTTTTTTTTGTACATCAGCATCTTCAGTTAATTGTGTCGATATTTAAACTGCTCCACTGCAAGATCTCCACAAGGTATGCCGACTTTGAAGTTCTCCTCCTCCCTCCGACAGGGGTTTTGCAAGATCCTCTCTCACTGTTCTTCCTTTGCGATTCCTGGTGCTTTCCTGCTCTTTAACCATGTCCTGATCCACCTATCACTTGCCAAGTTTTGTTCCTCCCACATAGAAACATAGAAAATAGGTGCAGGAGCAGGCCATTCGACCCTTTGAGC
Organism: Raja brachyura; assembly: GCA_963514005.1. The sequence continues at coordinate 12,809,531 of OY740807.1, read as the reverse complement.
CAGCACCGGCATTCAGTCAAAATCAGTACTCATTTCCTGCTTTTTCCCCCATAACCCCCGATTCCATTAGCCCTAAGAGATATATCTAACGCTCTCTTGAAAACATACAGTGAATTGGCCTCCACCGCCATCTGCGGCAGAGAATTCCACAGATTCACAACTCTCTGGGTGAAAAAGTTATTCCTCATCTCAGTCTTAAATGGCCTGCTCCCTGTTCTTAAATTGTGACCCCTGGTTCTGGACAACTGCAGTGACTACAAGCCCAGTCGATCCATTCTTTCATCATATGTCATTCCCCCCATCCCGGGAATTCTTGTTCTTGCCACCAAAGTGGATAACCTCACATTTATCCACATTATACTGCATCTGTCATGCATCTGCCCACTCGCCCAACCTATCCAAGTCACCCTGCAGCCTCATAGCATCCTCCGCCCAGCTCACATTGCCACACTGGTTTTTGTCATCCGCAAACCTTAAGATGTTACATTTAATTCCCACAGCACTCTCCTCCCTACTGTAACGGGTCTGAAGACGGGTCCCAATCTGAAACGTCGCCCATCCATGGTCTCCAAGGATGCTGTCTGCCTGCCAAGTTACTCCAGCACTTCGTGTCTATTTTTGAAAACCAGCAGTTCCTCGTGTCGACAATCACTGTCAGCGCTGATGTCAGTTTCTCTCTGGGAATGATGGGGACCTGGAACTCACACCCACAAACCACTCTTGAACTTTCATGCCAGCTGAAAATGTACAATTCAGAGCCACTTCCTCAATATCCACCAAACAAAACCTACTTATTGAATGAACTTTTGCTCACTTGTCAAACTTAAAAACGATTTTGAAGAACATTAGTGGTTCTAAATCAATGCAAATTGTGACTGTTGTTGTTAGCCACCAAATACAAACATTTGTGGCACCCTGCTGTATGCAATTTGGCTATTGTAAAAGCATATATTTTAACACACAAGTTCTGTGGACACAAGGAACTGAAGATACTGGTTTACAATAAACGACACTAAGTGCTGGAGTACCCAACAGGTCAGGCAGCATCTCTGGGGATCATGGATGGGCAACATTTGAAGTTGGGAACCTTCTTCAGGATGGCTGTAATGGAGGGAAGGAAGTGGGGGGTGGGAAATGAATGCTGGAAGAGAGATGGAGGGGGGCCAGGACAAAGGTTGGCATGTGATAGGTGGCAAGACACAAAAACCTGGAGTAACTCAGCGGGACAGGCAGCATCTTTGGATAGAAGGAATTGGTGATGTTTCATAGATAATAGGTGCAGGAGTAGGCCATTCTGCCCTTCAAGCAAGCCCCACCATTCAATGTGATCATCCACACTCAGTACCCTGTTCCTGCCTTCTCCCCAGTCCAGAGAGCTAGATAGGGCTCTTAAAAATAGTGGAGTCAGGGGATATGGGGAGAAGGCAGGAACGGGGTACTGATTGGGGATGATCAGCCATGATCACATTGAATGGCGGTGCCGGTTCAAAGGGCCGAACGGCCTACTCCTGCACCTATTGTCTATTGTCATTAATTCATCTAGCCTAAGATCTCTATCTAACTCTCTTTTGAATGCATCCAGTGAATCGGCCTCCACTGCCTTCTGAGGCAGAGAATTCCACAAATACACAACCCTCTGGATGAAAAAGCTTTTCCTCATCTCAATTCTATATGGCCTACCCCTTATTCTTCATTATGACCTCTGGTTCTGGACACCCTCAACATCATGAACATGTTTCCTGCATTTAGCATGTCCAATCCCTTAATAATTTTATGTTTCTATAAGATCTCATCCTTCTAAATTCCAGTAAATACAAGCCCAATCGCTCCATTATTTCATATTATGACAGTCCCAACATCCCAGGAATTAATCTCATGAACCTTCACCACACTCCCTCAATAGCAAGAATGTCCTTCCTCAAATTAGGAGACCAAAACTGCACACAACACTCAAGGTGTGGTCTCACCAGGGCCCTGTACAACTGCAGAAGGACCTCTTTGCTCCTATACTCAACTCCTCTTGTTATCAAGGCCAACATGCCATGAGCTTTCTTCACTGCCTGCTTTACCTGCATGCTTATTTTCAGTCACTGATGTAAAAGGACACCCAGGTCTCATTGCACCTCCCCTTTTCCTAACCTGACACCATTTCAGATAACAATCTGCCTTCCTGTTCTTTTCACCAAAGTGGATAACCTCACATTTATCCACATTATACTGCATCTGCCATGCATCTGCACACTCACTCAACCTGTCCAAGTCACCCTGCATCGTCACAGCATCCTCTTCACAGTTCACACTGCCAACCAGCTTTGTGTCATCTGCAAATTTGCTATTACTTTTAATTCCTTCATCTAAATCATTAAAGTATACTGTAAATAGCTGCGGTCCCAGCACCAAGCCTTGTAGCACCCCACTAGTCACTGCCTGTTATTCTGAAAGGGACCCATTAATCCCTACTCTTTGTTTCCCATCTGCCAACCAATTTTAAAACATGTCAATACCCTATCCCCAATACCATGTCCTCAAATTTTGCCCACTAATATCCTGTGTGGGACCTTATCAAAGGCGTTTTGATGGTCCAGATACACTACATCCACTGGCTCCCCCTTCTCCATTTTACTTGTTACATCCTCAAAAAAAATCCAGAAGATTTGTCAAGCATGATGTCCCCTTCGTAATCAAACAATCAAATACTTTACTGTCATTCAAAAAGACACCGATAAATGCAAGTCTGAGCAAAATTATTTTGCATCTGGCTCTCCGTGCAACATAAAATAACAAAAGGATAAAATAGATAAAAAGGATAAAATAGATAAAAAGATAAATCCATGCTGACTCGGACCGATCCTGTTACTGCTATCCAAATGTGCCGCTATTTCGTCTTTTATGATTGACTCCAGCATCTTCCCCACCCCGATGTCAGGCTCGATTTCAGGCTTCTTCAGATAAGTGGATACAGGTGGGGGGGGGGGGGGGTGTTTAAATTAACAAATGGTTGGCCAAAGGCCAGAGATAAGATAGGTAATGAGATAGGGAGAGAAGAGGTGTGAATTGTGACACCAGAGGAAGGAAATTTCTGTGGTTATGAAAGGTGCAGCAGATATGCAAGATCTTTCCTCTTCAAACAAGTTCTGTACAATAACTAATGCATTTCAGATTCTCAAAGGTAGACAAAAATGCTGGAGAAACTCAGCGGGTGAGGCAGCATCTATGGAGTGAAGGAATAGGCGTTACGGGTCGAGACCCTTCTTCAGACTGATGTCAGGGGGGGGGGGGGGGGGAGAAGAAAGGAAGCAGCAGAGACTGTAGGCTTGTGGGATAGCTGGGAAGGGGAGGGGAAGGAGGGAGAAAGCAAGGACTACCTGAAATTTAGAAATCAATGATCATACCTCTGAGGTGTAAACTACCCAAGCGAAATAGGAGATGCTGTTCCTCCAATTTGCACTCGGCCTCACTCTGGCAATGGAGGAGGCCCAGGACAGAAAGGTCGGATTCGGAATGGGATGGGGAGTTGAAGTGCCGAGCCACCAGGAGATCAGGTTGGTTATTGTGAACTGACAGAGGTGTTGGGCGAAGCGATCGCCAAGCCTGCGCTTGGTCTCACCGAGAGGGAGCAGTTGACACCTGGAACAGTGGATGCAGTAGACGAGGTTGGAGGAGGTGCAGGTGAACCTCTGCCTCACCGGGAAAGACTAGTTGGGTCCTTGGATGGAGTCGAGGGGGAGGTAAAGCGACAAGTGCAGCATTTCCTGCGTTTGCAAGGGAAAGTACCGGGGAGGCGGTGGTTTGGGTGGGAAGGGACGAATCGACCAGGGAAATTCTCAAGACTATTGCAGGCCAGAAGGCCATTTAATCCAATAGTCCATCTCTGTGCAACAATACAATTAGTCCCCTTCCTCTATTCTTTCCCTGTGGCCCTGCATATCCTTCTCTCATGTACAAAGCAACAATTCTCTTTCACTCCTCTGTACTGGTAATTTCCTCACAATGCCTAGCCTAGCCCACATTTTAACTGATGATACATTTGGACAGGTGTGTGGAAAGGTTTAGAAGGATATAATACAAACGCAGGCAGGTGAGACTAGCTCAGATTGAGCATCTTGTCCCTCTGAACCTTTCCTATCAATCAATCACTGTGCAATGAGTGAATAATATTTTGTCCCTCTAACACGAGTAACCCTCATTCTAAAATCTCAACCCCAGATCTTGTCAACCCTCAGGCATCTTCTTCGTCCCCAGGCATCAACCTAGTGTCATAGGAGTCATAGTGTGGAAACAGATCCTTCGGCCCAACTTGCCCACACTGACCAACATGTCCTAGCTGCACTAGTCCCACCTGCCCTCGTTTGGTCAATATCCCTCCAAATCTATCCTATCCATGTACCTATCCAAATGTGTCTTAAATGTTTGAAGAGTCCCTCTCAACTAGATCCTCTGGCAGCTTGTTCCATACACCCACCACCCTTTGTGTGAAAAAGATACCCCTCAGATTCCAATTAAATCTTTTTCCCCTTCACCTTAAACCTATGTCCGTTGGTCCATGATTCACCTACTCTGGGCACGAGACTCTGTGCATGTACCCAATCAATTCCTCTCATGACTTTATACTCTTCAACAAGATCACCCCTCATCCTCCTGTGCTGCAAGGAACGTTTCCTCTCCCTATAGCTCAGACCCTCTAACCCTGGCAACATCCTTGTAAATCTTCTTTCCAGCTTGACAACATAGTGGTAGACACACACAATGCTGGAGTAACTCAGCGGGACAGGCAGCATCTCCAGAGAGGAGTGGGTAACGTTTTGGGTCGAGACCCCCATGAGCTGACTGAAGACTCGTTCAGCTGACGATAGGCGGACGCGTCATCTCCAGCATGCCCCGCCCTCCCGCTCTGGCTGGCAAAGGGGCGGGGCCTCTGTGGGTGATCGACAGCTCGTCCGCCCGCCCCTCCGCACTGTTGGTAAACAAATCCAGCACGTGACCCGCGCTCTCCCCCCTTGTTTCCCCCCGTCTGCGTCACTTCCGGAGACCGACTCTGTGGTTCCCAGGAGCAACGTTAGCCCGGGTGCTCGCGCCGTCACCGGGCAACCGTCATCGCGGCGTTCTAACCCCGCGGCCCAGCGCGGGAAAGTTGGGGGGGGGGGGGGGGGGAGCGAACCCTGCGCTCGCCTTGAACTGGGACAACGAGAGGGGGCAAATGGCGGGAAGATGATCCCTTGTTATTGCCGGGATAAAGGAAATTGGGACGGGAGATAATGACCAGGGACAAGTGGGGGGGTAGGAGGCTGGATATTCGGCCTGGAGATAGGACAAAACAGAAACTTGGGGCTCATATTGACCCAGGACAACAAAGTAGATGGGTGCAACCGCCCCAAGGAATCGGAACAATGGGGGGGGGGGGGGGGAAGCGATAGAGAAAATAAAAGACCATGCCTCTCCTTGCCCTAGGGAGAACTGGGTTGTCGGAGAAAGTGGGGAACATAGGATGAGAATTAATCTTGGACATAGTGGGACAACGAGGAAAGAGAATAGGAAATAGACCTGGGAACATCTTAACGTGGGCAACAGTGGGCATGGATACCCCAACAATATTTAACATCCGAACGAACAATAAACTACATTAACGTAACCGAAAAATCACCACCCTGTAACCAAAAGAAACATTAAATTATACAGTTCGATCACCCCTTTGAAACATTTCAAAATGCTCTGATGTCCATGTAAACAATAAGGTAAAGGTTTCCACTGCACGTCTATCCTACTCCAAAGATCTGATAACTTTTCCGCCTGAAGTAGAAAATTGATTTCCAAATTAAAAAAAAAATGTATTGAAAGTTCAAACGTAGACTGGGAGCCCCTTTCAAGTCTTTGTTCTGATCCCCGAAGCGTTTCCTGCGCTTTATTTTAAACTGTTGCATCTGGCGAGAGCGTGGGACAGGAACAAAAGAGCACCAAGGTGGTGTGAAGCAAGGGCTAAAATCTACCCTGCTTGATCGTATAGCCAAACACTTACGAGTCTCAAAACAATCGTAACTGGAGGGGATAAATTGGGTCTTCTGCAAGCAAAATGCTATTTTAGAAGCTGGAGCAGTATTGCAACATCTGCATCCTTAAAAAAATATTTCCAATTATTAAATTAGGTTTATATGCCAAACAGCATTTCATTTAACCCCCCTAAACCTTTCGCAGAGCTTCGAGATTAAAAATTGCCGAGCTTCTCGCCGGCCTAAACCACAGATTTCCGACTGCATCACATCAGTTTCTAGCAAAAACAAACCCAGATACCCACTGCACCAGCATCCCTCTAAACAAACAACGCCGCAGGACTGTTACACATGGCTTTTTTTGTGCACAATTCCAATCATTCAAGTATCAGCTTTCTTTGCATTAAAATAAATACATTGCAAGCAGTCTGTAAAATATAAGCTGGAAAAGAGGAAACGCACAATGGGAAATGTTGCATTTGAAACAAAATGTCAGTCCATTTGCAAACCCTTACCTTAAAATATGAAACTATAACTCCTTTACTAATTGTTTCTATTATTTGTCTCTGACTAAACGATTGTTTGGATATTTTTCTTTGCAATTTAAATTACAATTCACGCTAGGCTGAAGAGCTACAACCCCCAAGGAACTGCGGCCACCGCACTTTATACCTAGCGCATCCTAGCTTGCTCGCTCGGTGATTGACAACTTAATCGGCAATCCGGCGCTAGAGCGAACCTAGCAACACCACTGCCATTGGTCAATGCTCATCGACCCGGCCGCAGAGTGTGCACCAATCACGTCTCACAGGAGGGGCGGGGCTTCGGCGGAGATGTTCAGGGTAGGTTGAGTCGCGGCAGACGTCACCTGGTCACCAACACCACCAATAGGCGAGCGGCTGGCGAAAAAAGTGGGGACTTGGATTGAAACCAGCACCAGGAATAATTGCAGGAAATTCCATCAAAAGAGCAAATGCAGACTTGCCCTTCCAGCCTCCAGTCCCGTAGCACACATCCCCAAGCAAAATGTGGCTATGCATTTAGTCTTTGACACCATCGTAAAATAGCAATAGTTCAAAAACCATATCAATAAGACCTTCCATTTGCAACCCCCCTTTTAAATTAGCTTGCATTTGTATAACACCCTGACAACACAGCCTGCATTTATTTTGCCCTTTAAACAAAGAACTCAACCAACACTCTGCCATTGATATTAAAAAAAGGAACTGCAGGTGCTGGTTTACACCCAAGATAGACATAAAATGCTGGAGTAACTCAGCGGATCAGGCTGCATCCCTGGGGAATATGGCTTCAGGTTGGGTCTGAAGAAGCGTCCAGACCTGAAAAGTCACCTATCCACGTTTTCGAGAGATACTGCCAAGTTACTCCAGCATTTTCTGTCTAACTCTATTATTGATGTTGACTTTATCCCTCATCCAGGACAGACCTGTGACAAAGGAGTTGAGTGCCAACTCAACAAAATTAGGCTTGGGAGCAGATGTTATTCCTGCTGAAACCTTGAAGCTTAAGTCGATGGTGACAAGCCTAATCTCTCTATTTGGGAAGAAGAAGATATTGTGGAAGATCTCAGAGATGTCACAATTGTGACCAGCTTCAAGACATGTGGGTTTCTACAGAAGGGCTTTCCCTGCCACCTGCCACAGGAATGTGTCAGAATGAAGTGCAGATGCAGGTTTAAACTGAAGATAGACACAAAAAGCTGGAGTAATTCAGCGGGCCAGGCAGCATCGAGGGTACCCATTCCTTCTCTCCAGAGATGCTGCCTGTCTCGCTGAGTTACTCCAGCTTTTTGTGTTTACCTGCCATAGGAAAGTCATTGTCAGAAGTGTCTGAATGAACAAAGAATTGCTCCGGATCATCCAGAGCCTCAGTGGATATGACCTTCACTTCTGACAAGTACATGGAAAGTGCCAAGGAGCAATATAGCCAGCCTTTATACCTGGGGTTATCTGGCATCACCAAAGTCTTTGACACCATCAGCCAGGACACACTGTGGAACACCCTCCTCCGATTCAGCAGCCCAAGAAACATAGAAACATAGAAATTAGGTGCAGGAGTAGGCCATTTGGCCCTTCAAGCCTGCACCGCCATTCAATATGATCATGGCTGATCATCCAACTCAGTATCCCGTACCTGCCTTCTCTCCATACCCTCTGATCCCCTTAGCCACAAGGGCCACATCCAACTCCCTCTTAAATATATCCAATGAACTGGCCTCAACTACCCTCTGTGGCAGAGAGTTCCAGAGACCCACCACTCTCTGTGTGAAAAAAGTCCTTCTCATCTCGGTCCTAAAGGATTTCCCCCTTATCCTTAAGCTGTGACCCCTTGTCCTGGACCTCCCCAACATCGTTAACAATCTTCCTGCATCTAGCCTGTCCAACCCCTTAAGAATTTTGTAAGTTTCTATAAGATCCCCTCTCAATCTCCTAAATTCTAGAGAGTATAAACCGAGTCTATGCAGTCTTTGTTCATAAGATAGTCCTGACATCCCATGAAGTATGTCTTCATTTTATAGTTTATTTTAGTTTATTGTCAGGTGTACCAAGGTATAGTGAAAAGCTTTTGTTGCATGCTAACCAGTCAATGGAAAGACAATACATGATTACAACCAACCTATCCGGGAGCACCTCAAGACTGCGTGCTCAGCCCCCTGCTGTATTCACTCTATACTCATGACTGCGAAGCCAGTCATAGTGCGAACTCCATCATCAAGTTCACTGATGACACCACTGTTGTGGGACGTATCACTGATGGGGATGAGCCAGAGTATAGAAGAGAGATCGAGCAACTGTCCATATGGTGCCAGCACAATAACCTGGCCCTCAGCACCAGCAAAACCAAGGAACTGATTGTGGACTTTGGAAGGAGTAGGATGGGGACCCACAGTCCCATTTATATCAATGGGTCGATGGTTGAAAGGGTCAAGAGCTTTAAATTCCTGGGCTTGCACATCTCTGAAGATCTTTCCTGGTCCGAGAACACTGATGCAATTATCAAGAAAGCACATCAGCGCCTCTACTTCCTGAGAAGATTACAGAGAGTTAGTTTGTCAAGGAGGACTCTCTCTAACTTCTACAAGTGCACAGTAGAGAGCATGCTGACCGGTTGCATCGTGGCTATGTTCGTCAACTTGAGCGCCCTGGAGAGGAAAAGACTACAAAGAGCAGTAAACACTGCCCAGTTCATCATCGGCTCTGACCTCCCTTCCATCGAGGGGATCTATCACAGTCGCTGCCTCAAAAAGGCTGGCAGTATCATCAATGACCCACACCATCCTGGCCACACACTCATCTCCCTGCTACCTTCAGGTAGTAGGTACAGGAGCCTGAAGACTGCAACAACCAGGTTCAGGAATAGCTACTTCCCCATCAGGCTATTAAACTTGACTCGGACAAAACCATGAACATTAATAGCCCATTATCTGTTATTTGCACTCGATCAGTTTATTTATCCATGTGTGTATATATTTATATAATGACATATGGACACACTGATCTGTTTTGTAGTCAATGCCTACTATGTTCTGTTGTGCTGAAGCAAAGCAAGAATTTAGTTGTCCTATCAGGGACACATGACAATAAACTCACTTGAACTCGAACCATCCACAGTGTAGATACATGATAAAGGGAATAATGTTTAGAGCAAGATAAAGTCCAATTAAAAATAGACTGAGGGTCTCCAATCAGGTAGATAGTAGGACTACTCTCTAGTTGTTGGTACTCATACGAGGACATTGCGGGAAACTGGAGTGGAAATTGCGGGAGCCCTGGTTGAAATTTACGAGTCGTCCTTAAATACAGAAGAGGTGCCGGAAAACTGGAGGGTGGCAAATGTGCTGCCTCTTTTCAAGAACGGCTGCAGGGAAAATGCTGGGAACTATAGGCCTGTGAGCTTAACGTCTACAGTTGGTAAATTACTGGAGAGTATGGGGGATAGGTTATACAGGCATATCTTGGGGATAGGTTATACAGGCATTTGGATGGGCAACGGCTGATTAGGGATAGTCAGCATGGTTTTCGTGAGAGGTCGTGTCTCATAAATCTGATTGATTTTTTTGAAGATGTGAACAAAAAGGTTGATGAGGGCAGAGCTGTAGATGTTGTGTACATGGACGTCAGTAAGGCATTCACCAGGTTCCGCATGGTAGGCTGCTCTGGAAGGTTAGATTACATGGGATCCAAGGAGAGATAGCTGAATGGATAATAAATTGGCTCCATGGAAGGAAGCAGAGGGTGATGGTGGAAGGTTGCTTCTCGAATGGAGGCCTGTGACTAGTGGTGTGCCTCAGGGTTTGGTGTTGGGCCCATTACTGTTTGTCATCTACATCAATGATTGGGTGAGAACATACAGGGCAAGATTAGCAAGTTTGCTGATTATACAAAAGTTAGTGGTTTTGCAGATAGTGAAGATGGTTGTGAAAAATTGCAGCAGGATCTGGATCGATTGGCCAGGTAGGCGGAGGAATGGTTGATGGAATTTAATACAGAAAAGTGTGAGGTGTTACATTTTGGGATGTTGAACAAGGGCAGGACCTACACAGTAAATGGTAGGCCTCTGGGTAGTGTGATCTCGGAGTACGGGTGCATGGTTCCTTGAAGGTCGAGTCGCAGGTAGATAAGGTGGCCAAAAAGGCTTTTGGCACATAGGCCTTCATCAGTCAGAGTATTGAGTATAGAAGTTGGGAGGTCATGTTGCAGTTGCATAAGACGTTGGTGAGATCGCATTTAGAATATTGTGTTCAGTTCTGGGCACCATGTTATAGGAAAAATATTGTCAAGCTTGAAAGGAAAAGAAAAGATTTGCAAGGAAGTTGCCAGGACAAGAGGGTGTGAGCTATAGGGAGAGGTTGAGTAGGCTGGGTCTCTATTCCATGGAGCGCAGGAAGATGAGGGGAGATCTTATAGAGGTATACAAAATCATGAGAGGAATAAATCGGGTAGATGCACAGAGTCTTTTGCCCATAGGGGAATCGAGGACCAGAGGACATAGGTTCAAGATCAAGGAGAAAAGATTTAATAGGAATCCGAGGGATAGGTGTATGGAACAAGCTGCCAGAGGAGGTAGACAAAAGTGCCGGAGAAACTCAGCGGGTGCAGCAGCATCTATGGAGTGAAGGAAATAGGCAGCGTTTCGGACCAAAACCCTTCTTCAGACTGATGGAGGGTGGGGGGGGGGGGTGGGGGGGGCGGGGAGAATACAGGAAAAAGGCGGAGGAGGAGCCCTAGGGCTGAGGGAGTGCTAAGAAGAGGAGGAGACAGCAAGGGCCAACAGAATTTGGAGAATTCAATGTTCAGGCCACCGGGATGCAGACTGCCCAAGCGGATTATGAGGTGCTGTCCCTCAAATTTCCGGTGTTGCTCACTCTGGCCATGGAGGAGGCCCAGGACAGAGAGGTCGGATACGGAATGGGAGGGGAAGTTGAAGTGCTGATCCACCGGAAGGTCAGATTGGTTAATGCGGACCGAGTGGAGGTTTTTAGGTGAAACGATTGAGGCTGGGACCATCCCATCATTTAAGAAACAGTTAGACAGGTTTGGAGTGATATGGACCAAGTGCAGGCAAGTAGGACTAGTGGAGCTGGGACATTGTTGTCAGTGTGGGCGGGTTGGGCCCGATGGGTCTGTTTCCACACTGTATCACTCTATGACGCTCTATGTAGGTATGTTGCAAAACTTACCTTGAGCAGCGCTGCACTTCTGCCGCTCCCCGTGTGCGCAACTTTGGCGCGTTTCAGAGGGGGGCGGGCTTAAAGTGCCGTTTTTCCACAGGCAGGACAAATCGATGAATGTCGGGCGATTTGGTTGCGGAAGAAAAATCGCTCCGACATTTCATGAATGAAGGTATTTTTAAATTACTCTAAGTTATTTATTAACTAGAGTAATTTAAAAATCACCTTCAAAAGCCGTGAGCACCGACAACCGGAAGGATTTAGCGTAGGGGAGAAGAAAAGGTAAATAGTTTATTTTTATATTAAAAGTTGGTTTTTCGGGAGGCTTTAATAATATTTTTATGTTGCGAAATGGGGTCCCAAAAAATCTATGAATAAACAGTATTTTTCCTCCCGACTTCACAGCAAACCGCAACGTTCCAATCCACCGCATTCCACTAAAACCCACTCGCTAGTTGATTTAAATGGCCATTAATTTACAGGAATCAAACACTAAATTCCTTCCATTTGGCCCAGAAATTCATGAAAATGAGATTTTAAAAATATGTTATATTGTGGATTATTGTGTGAATGTTATTTGGATACTTAGGCAATTTAAAAAAAGTTTATCTTTTCTTAAGAAATGGATAGATGTTTAGATCTACTCATTGAATTTTGTAATTAGCTACAATTAGATAACTAACTAATTATATGCTTTAATTTCAGGTCATCCATGTAAGATTGTTTCATATTTGTTTCAGAATGCTTCAATCTATAATAACTGAAAATTTCATTGAGTTTTCTTAATTTTTAAGAAGGTTATGGGCTTTTAACTTTTCCAGATCACAGCTTTTGAGTTAAGTCAATTGAAAGGCATTGGGGAGCAAGATGCTAATTTCCGAGTATGAAAATGGCCATAACTTTCTTAATACTGAAGATATGAAAGTAAATTAGGTGTCAAATTAAACTTATTTTTATGCTTTATCTGATGAGATAAATTGCAGACTCGATTTTTAAAATCTCAAAATTTTGTAACATTGCTACTCTATGACTCTACGCCAGCACTTTGTGTTTTGCTCAAGATTCCATCTGCCTTTTCCACAGAAACCTCCAAACCTGTTAACCAATTCTTCAGTGTAGAACCTTATCAAAGGTTTTCTGAAAATCTAAATATATCATATCTATTGGTTCACCTTTGTTTATTCTCTGAGTCACATTCTCAAAATAAACCAAACATGAGTTTCTTCCCATAAATCCATACTGTCCTTTTCAATCATGTTGTTCTTTTTTTAAGGAAGTCTTTGCATATTTTTAGGCAATATTAAATACTAAATATTAGATATGAGATATTAGACAGGGGTAAAAGACGACTGGGGATAGACAGTAATGTGGAGTTGAGGGTTGCTGTCAGAACAGTATTATCCTGTTAATGGCAGAGGGTGGGCTTGAGTGGTTGAATCCCTCCCAAATACTGATTGGTTCTCCTGTTATTCCATAACAGAGAACCCAGATTTCCAGCGACCTCTCAGTTTAAACCTCCACCCCTCTCCCATTCCTACCCCTCTGCTCTTGGTCTCCTACACTCTTCCAACACAGCCCAAGGTAGACTCAAAGCACAAGACCTCATCTTGCAATAGGACACATTGCACCCTGGAAAAAAATAATAGTCATAATTTCAAGTGAACTGCCTTTCCTGTTTGTATCTGTACTGACCCGTTCTAATGTAAGATCATCCACCAGATGACATAGGTTTAAGGTGAGAGGGGAAAGATTTATTAGGAACTTGAGATACAACTTTTTCACAAAGAAGGTGGTAGGTGGATGGAACGAGCTGCCAGAGGAGATAGTTGGAGATACCTGTGGACGATTACATGGATAGGAACATTTTAGAGGGATATGGACCAATTGCAGGTGGGGCTAGTTATACAGCATGGACACAGGTCGTTCAGCCCACCAAATCCATGCCAACCATTGATCACTCCTTCACACTAGTTCTATGCTATCCCACTTTCTCATCCACTCCCTACACACCAGGGGCAATATACAGAGGTCAATTAACCTAAAAACCCACACGTCTTGGCGATGTTGGTGGAAACTGGAGAACCTGGTGGAAACCCATGCGATCACAGGGAGAACGTGCAAACTCCACACAGATAGCACCCAAGGTGAGGATCAAACCCGGGTCCCTGTCACTGTGTAGCTGCAGCTCTACAAGCTGCACCACTGTGCCACCCCAGTGTAGATGGGGCATCTTGGTTGGCATGGGCAAGTTGGGCCGAAGGTCTGTTTCCATGATCTATGACTCTCGGACTCTATAACTATAAGATTTACTCTCCAGAAAAGGTTTGAAGTTATATAATGCCTTTAATAAGAGTATACATTTAGTTTGCACATTTACAAAGAATTTGCATTTTGTTCCTTTAAGACATATTAAATTTACACCTTTAAGAAGAACTTACATTTAGAAATCCTATTTAACAAGCACTCGCATTGATATAATACAATTAACAAAAGATTGCTTTCATAAAGCACCCAGCAAGATGTTGCCTTTATGTAGACCCTTTACGAGAGCCAGCATATATTTGTATATTTAACTTGTACCTTAAACAGAGATGTATATTTAAATAGCTTCTTTTAACAAGAGTCTCTATTTATTTTTCCAACTTTAACAGGATGCTGCTCTAAAATAGCACCTTGGACAAGGGATTATGGTTACATACGTCTTCTGCAAACACTTGCATTATTTATTGTGGCCACACACAAACTGGAGAAACAACCCCTCATGTACCGCTTGGGTAGCTTACAGTTCAACAGTATGAACACTGAATTGTCCACTATTAGGCAACCTTCCACTTTTCCCCTTCCTCTCTTTCCTGTGACCCTCTCACCCATTTCTCCCACTATCCCATGCCCTCCCACCCCCCCTCACACTGTGCCCTTCCACCCATATCCCTCCCTCTGGCTTTACATTTCACTCCTGTTCTCTTCCTATCTGACACCCTTTTGCCAATCAACCCCCCCACCCTCTCATCTATATCCAGGCTCCCACTACTCTGTTTAAAAAAAATGCCCCACTGAACTTTCTCATCTCAACTTATTGCAATGCTCTCAAATGATGGACAGTTCCAACATGGGAAAAAGGTGCTGACTGTCTACCCTGTCTATGCCCGGGTTCTAACAGGGATTTGCATTCATGTGAGATCTTTAACAACCGTTTGCATTTACCAATTAAAATTTAAATATAAATAATTAAAATTATTAATTTTACCATTTACCAAGCTCGTAAATGCCTATACTTCCTTAGATTGAGGAGATTTAGTATTTCACTGAACACTCTCGTGAACTTCGACTGGTTTACGGTAAAGAGCGTACTTACTGGTTGAATCATGGCCTGGTTCGGTAACTCAAACGTCCAGGTATGAAGGGGGCTGCAGTGAGCGGTAGACATTGCCCAGTCCATCACAGGTACTGACCACCCCAATTTCACTGGGATGTATAGGATGTGCTGCGGCAAAAAGGCAACTAACATCATCAAAAACCGTGCCCTCATTTCACTTCTAACATCAGGAAGAAGGAACAGTAGCTTGAAAACTGTAACCACCAGGTTCAAGAACAGCTTCTTCCTAGCAACCGTCAAGTTCTTGAACTCTGCACTGGACCAATAAAACACATACGTCAGGCTGTTGTTTATAGACTACAGCTCGGCGTTCAATACCATCATCCCCTCTAGGCTGTTTACCAAGATCATGGAACTGGGTCTCTGCAAAACTCTCTGCGACTGGATCCTCGAGTTCCCCATCAACAGGCCACACACAGTCTGTTTGAATTGGCAAAAACACTTCTTCCTCAATAACCATCAGTACAGGAGCACCTCAAGGCTGTGTGCTCAGCCCCCGTTCTACTCACTCTATACCAAGTGTTCCCAACCGTTTTCTTCCCATTTACCCCTGGCAACATTAATAGCACATAACAATAGCGCATAGCTTACCGAGCCCCCATTCGCTGTGATGGCATTTTAGTCTGAGTCACAGAGGCCGACGTCAGGAAATCCTTCAGAGGGGTGAACCCTCGAAAAGCGTCTGGACCTGATGGCATACCTGGCCGTGTTCTAAAAACCTGTGCGGACCAACTGGCTGGAGTTTTTACGGACATTTTCAACCTGTCACTTCTGAGGTCTGAGATTCCCACTTTCTTCAAAAGGGCATCAATAATACCGCTGCCTGAGAAGAGCAAGGTGACGTGCCTCAATGACTATCGACCTGTGGCACTAACTCCTGTGGTGATGAAATGCTTCGAGAGGTTGATCATGGCGCAAATCAACTCCTACCTCGACAAAACCTGGACCCACTGCAGTTCGCTTACTGCCACAACAGATCAATGGTGGACGCGATCTCGCTGGCCCTCCACTCCGCTCTGGACCACTTGGACAACAAAAACTCATATGTCAGGCTGTTATTCATTGACTACAGCTTGGCATTTAACACAATCATCCACTCCAAGCTGGTTACCAAACTCGCAGAACTGGATCTCTGCGCATCCCTCTGCAATTGGATCCTCGACTTCCTCATTCAGAGACCACAGAGACCACCGTATTGGTGGAAATGTGTCAGACTCGATAACAATCAGCACAGGAGCACCTCAAGGCTGCGTGCTCAGCCCCCTGCTGTACTCACTCTATACTCATGACTGCGTAGCCGGTCATAGTGCGAACTCCATCATCAAGTTCATTGACGACACCACTGTTGTGGGACTTATCACTGATGGGGATGAGTCAGAGTATAGAAGAGAGATCGAGCAACTGTCCATATATGGCCAGCACAACAACCTGGCCCTCAACACCAGCAAAACCAAGGAACTGATTGTAGACTTTGGAAGGTGTAGGATGGGGACCCACAATCCTGTTTATATCAACGGGTCGATGGTTGATAGGGTCAAGAGCTTCAAATTCCTGGGCGTGCACATCTCTGAAGATCTTTCCTGGTCTGAGAACACTGATGCAATTATTAAGAAAGCTCATCAGCGCCTCTACTTCCTGAGAAGATTACGGAGAGTTGGTCTGTCAAGGAGGACTCTCTCTAACTTCTACAAGTGCACAGTAGAGACCGGTTGCATCGTGGCTTGGTTCGGCAACTTGAGTGCCCTAGAGAGGAAAAGACTACAAAAAGTAGTAAACACTGCCCAGTCCATCATCGGCTCTGACCTTCCTTCCATCGAGGGGATCTACCACAGTCGCTGCCTCAAAAAGGCTGGCAGCATCATCACGGACCCACACCACCCTGGCCACACACTCATCTCCCTGCTACCTTTGGGTAGAAGGTACAGATGCCTGAGGACTGCAACGACCAGGTTCAGGAATAGCTACTTCCCCACAGCCATCAGGCTATTAAATTTGGCTGGGACAAAACTCTGAACATTAATATCCCTCCATCTGTTATTTCCACTTTATTACTTTATTAATTCATGTGTGTATTTATATATATAATTGTAGTTAATGCCTACTATGTTCTGTTGTGCTATGCAAAGAAAGAATTTCATTGTCCTGTCAGGGACACATGACAATAAACTCTTTTGACTTTTGACTTTGATAACAATGTTATTTCACTTATTTATGAACAACTAATGATGAACAGATACCGGTATACCAGAACCAAACACAGTCAATCAATGAGAATAAATATGTACAAATCCAGAATCAACAAATTTACCCGCTGGGCAGGCAAAATCTACCCCAGGTTGGGAACCCTTGCTCTATACTCATGACTGTGTAGCCGGACATAGTGCAAACTCCATCTTCAAGTTCGCCGACGACACCACCATTGTTGGACGAATTCCAAATGGAGATGAGTCAGAGTATAGAAGTGTGATCGATAAACTGGCCAAAATGTGCCAGCACAACCACGTGGCTCTCAATGTCAGTAAGAGCAAGGAACTGATTGTGGACTTTAGTAGAGGAAGGATGAGGACCCACAAACCTGTCTATATCAACGGGATGATGGTGGAGAGAGTTCAAATTCCTGAACCCTATCCTGGATCCAGCACACTGATACAATTATAACGAAAGCCCATCAATGCCTCTACTTCTTGAGAAGATTGCGGAAATTTGGTATGTCAGAGAGGATTCTCTTGAACCTCTGCAGGTGTACAGTAGAGATCATATTGGCTGTTGCATCATGGCCTGGTTTGGCAACTTACATGCCCAGGAGCAAAGAAGATTGCAAAAGGTTGTGAACACTGCCCAGTCTATCATGAGTTCTGACAAAGGACAAACAAAGGACATTTGTTATCACATACACCAATTGGTGCAGTGAAATGTGACTTGCCAATGCAGCACACGAATAAAGATAATACACAACATTAAAGAATTTAACAGTAAACATAAAAACATCGCCCCACAATGGTTCCCACTGTGGGGGAAGACAGCAAAGTCCAGTCCCATCCCCAGTTCACCCATAGTCGGGCCTATTGAGGCCTCCGCAGTCACCACTACGGCAGCCCGATGCTTCAGGCCCTCTCGCCGGGTGATGGAGTTCTGGCGTCGGGTGAACACTGTCAACGGCCCGGAGTGTCCGGAGAGGCCGCTTCCTCCTCGAAGAACACGGCTCCCGAAGTCCACGAGCCACGCTAGTCGGAGCTCCGACTCTGGCGACCTCCGTGAGATCCCAGGTTCCGCAGTTTTTAAAGTTCAGTGCCGCCCGCGGCTGGAAGCTCCACAGACCGCAGACCGCAGACCGCAGCTCCGCGATGTTAGAGTCGGCGGTCCCAGCCCTCCGGAGCCTACCGCACGGCAACCCGGGCAAGGCATCGCCCGCTCCACGATGGCGCTCCAGCGCTGTGCCGCCACCGAAGCTGAAGTCCCGGCTGGTTCCGGCAGAAAACGCCGCTTCAGACTGCCGGTAGGCCGCAAGGAAGGGGCGAAGACACAGCTCAGAGAAAAGCTGCATCTCCGACCAGGTAGGTGCAGAGAAACAAAGTTTCCCCCTTCCCCCCCCCCCCCCCCCGCATAAAAAGACTAAAAGACCTCCAAAACAAACACTTTTCACTAACTAAAAAAATAAAAAGGATAAAAAGACTAACAGCTGCTGGCAGGGCAGCCATGTCCGACGCCCCCCCCTGTGTGACCTCCCCACCATCGAAAGGATTTACAGGAGTCGTGCCTCAAAAAGGCAGCCAGCATCATCAGAGACCCACACCACCCTGGCCACGCATTAATTTCACCCCTGCCATCGGGAAGAAGGTACAGGAACCTGAAAACTGTAACGTCCAGCTTCTTCCCTATAGCCATCAGGCTATTAAACACTACAACCACCAATAAGCTCTGTAATAATCTCAAATCAGTCGAGTGAAGCACAGCGACGGGACACAAACCAAAGTTCGCAGAGCATCAACACCCATGTCACTGAAGAGGGTGATACAAGCACAGAAATGGCTATGGAGGAGCCCACGCAACAACTGCAAAGACCTCCATTGGAGGGAAAGATCAAAGGGCACAAACCTGGAGTGAAATGGCCCAAAGCTGTTGAAAAGAAAGAGTGGGAGACGGTCAACAGTGACCTTATACATATCTTGGAGCAACAAGTGGGCACAGCAGTGCAAAAGCTTGAAAGGATGGGCAACATAATCTACAGCTATGGAGAAGAACGGTTTGGAGTGAGTAAAGGGAGAGGTGGAAAGAAATTACCAACACCAATCAAGTCCAGGAGGCAGCAGGAGATCGAGAGGCTAATCAGAGAGAGGAGACAGTTGAAAAAGCAATGGAAAAAAGCAACTGACGCAGAGAGAGAAGGTCTCATGCTTCTCCAAGAGGACATCAAGAGCCGATTGACAACCTTGCGAAAAGCAGAGAACATGAGGAAACTTCGCAAGAAGAAAGAACACGCAAGAACACGGTTCTACAAAGACCCTTTCAAGTTCATCAAAGACCTCTTTGCAAAGGAAAAAAGTGGAACTTTGAAAACATCAAAACAAGAATTGGAGGAACACCTGGAAAAGGCCCACCAAGACACGAAAAGGCATGAGCAGTTAGTCATCCCACACGACATCCCGCCTATTCAACCACCTGAATTCAACCTGGACACCAGCCCTCCGAAATGGAAAGAGGTAGAGAACACTGTCCGGAGAGCAAGAGCAGCATCAGCTCCGGGGCCAAACGGAGTACCATACAAGCTCTACAAGAACGCACCGGATGTGTTACGCTTTCTATGGAAGCTCATGAGGGTGGTGTGGAAGAAGCAAACAATACCTAAGGCGTGGCGAAGGGCCGGCGGTGTACTAATACCTAAAGAAAAGGATGCGTCAGACATCAGCCAATTCCGGCCAATATGTCTCCTCAACGTCGAGGGAAAAATCTTTTTCAGCATTGTATCACAAAGGCTATCCACCTATCTGGTAACAAACAAGTACATTGATACATCTGTACAGAAAGCAGGAATACCAGGATTTTCGGGCTGCTTGGAGCATACAAGCATGATCTGGCACCAGATCCAAGCAGCTAAGAAGGACAAGAGAGACCTACATGTGATCTTCCTCGATCTGGCCAATGCATTTGGTTCAGTTCCCCATGAACTCCTTTGGGAATCTTTTGCCTTTTTCCATGTACCAGAGCTCATCACCACCCTGGTCAAGAACTATTTCCAAGACCTGCAGCTGTGCTTCACAACAGCTGAATTCAGTACAACATGGCAGCGCTTGGAAGTAGGCATCATGGCAGGTTGCACAGTCTCACCCTTGGCCTTTACAATGGCCATGGAAGTCATCATCAGGGCCTCAAAATGGGTGGTGGGAGGTGAACGAACCAGGGTTGGGCTCCGTCTGCCACCCATCAGGGCATACATGGACGACATGACCACACTAACCACTACTGCAGCATGCACCAAGCGGCTACTTGGAAAGCTGCAGGAGAACGTCAAGTGGGCCCGAATGAAAATCAAACCAAGTAAATCTCGTAGCATCTCCATAGTTAAAGGGGTGCTTAGAGACACAAGGTTCTGCATCGGTGACGACCCAATACCAACAGTGTCTGAGCAGCCAGTAAAAAGCCTGGGCAGATGGTACAACGCAAGTCTCAAGGACAAGGAACAGGTGCAACAACTAAGGCAAGAAATTGTCAGCGGCCTGGAGAACATCAATCAGACCCTATTGCCTGGGAAACTGAAGCTCTGGTGCCTACAGTTTGGACTCCTGCCTCGGACAATGTGGCCACTGACCGTTTATGAAGCCCCAATAACAACTGTGGAGAAGATGGAGCGAACCATAACTTCATACGCGAAGAAATGGCTCGGTGTCCCACGATGTCTAACTAACATCGGCCTCTACGGCAAAGGGGTCCTGGAACTACCACTCACTAGTCTAACAGAGGAATACAAGTGTTCTAAAGTAAGACTCCAGATGACACTGAGGGACTCTAGAGACAAGACCATCAGTGCTGTTGCGCCGCCCCTAGTAACTGGCCGGAAGTGGACACCATCTGATGCCGTACAGCAAGCTTCATCAGCCCTGAGGCACAAAGACGTCGTGGGACAAGTGCAGCAGGGAAGAGGAGGCTTTGGCCTTACGACAAGTAGACCAACTTGGCGAAAGGCCACAACATCAGAACGGAGGACATTGGTGGTTGAGGAGGTGCGGCGACAGGAGGAGGCCGCAAGAAGTGCAAAGGCAGTCTCTCTTGCCAAACAGGGTCAATGGATACAGTGGGAAGGTGTGGAGCGGAGGAAGATCAGCTGGAAAGAACTATGGGAAATGGAATCAAGCACGATCAGCTTCATCATCAGAGCGACATATGACGTGCTTCCATCACCAAAGAACCTCCATCAGTGGTACGGCGAGGATCCAACCTGTGCCCTCTGCCCAACTCCAGCGACCCTCAAACACATCATGGTAGGCTGCAAGACCAGCCTCACGCAAGGAAGATACACGTGGCGGCATAATCAGGTACTAAAAAGCCTGGCATCAGCCCTTGAGAACAGGCGGTGTGCGTCCAACTCCTTGCCTCCGAGAGCAAGCAACCACCCTTTAAGGGCAACAACCTTTGTCCGAGAAGGACAGAAAATGCCTAAACATCCTTCCACCAGATCAGAAGAAGGAAACCTATGCAGGGCCCGTGACTGGAGGATGTTGGCAGACATCGGCCGACAACTAATCTTTCCACCTGAAATTGCCTTAACCAACCTCAGGCCAGACTTGGTGTTCTGGTCCCCTTCACAGAAGACTGCTTACATCATAGAGCTCACAGTTCCATGGGAGAACTCTGTTGAGGAGGCCTATGAGCGTAAGAAGCTGCGCTACGCAGAGCTTGCAGCAGAGGCAACGCAGCGTGGCTGAAACATCAATGTCTATCCAGTTGAAGTGGGATGCAGAGGATTTGTTGCATCATCTACCATCAGACTGCTGAAGGAGCTTGGAATCCACGGTCAGGCTCTGCGGAAGACCATAAGATCACTCTCAGACGCGGCTGAAAGAAGCAGCCGTTGGATTTGGCTCAAGCGGAAAGACCCATGCTGGACCCCAAGTACATCATGGTGAATCTTTGGGACAGTTTGACACGGGACACGCGCTGAGGGCTGATCATCCTGCAGCGGGCCGCCCTTGTGGAGGGTGTATAGTGTTAAAAGGCCGAAACACCCAGTGATGCAAGGGTACACTACTGATGATGTGTCCTGTGCCCAACTGTCCTGAAAGTTACCCAGCCCAAGATATACGTATACGTATCCCCCCCCTCCCCTTCCCCCCCCCGATGTTGAGCGTCTACCACTCTCAACAATCAACGAATGTCGTGAAATGCTCCCCACCTACTGGCACAAGGGACTTCTTAACACCTTGTCCTGTGTATTTGATTCTGAACCACTATTATTGTTATTATTGTACTATTATTGTTTGTTTTTTATGTGTATGTATGTTTGCATGTGTGTTTACATATATGTGTTATATATATGTGTGCATGTGTGTGTGAGAGTATGTGTATACCTGTATATACACACACACTGAAGTTTTTTTCCCCGTTTATTATATTGTTTGCGGTGTATATGTTTACATATTCTGTTGTGCTGCTGCAAGTAAGAATTTAATTGTTCTATCTAGGACATATGACAATAAAACACTCTCTCTCAGTAACCACTTCTGAGCAACTGCGATCTTCTGTGGACTGTAATTTTTGTTGACTTCGATCTTGTACTATTATAGTTACCCATTACTGTTAATTTTTGTACCATTGATTATTATACATTTATTTGTGTACTATTGCATTTATGAGCCTATTAAGTTGCAACAAGTTGCAGCAAGTAAACATTTAATTGCCCCATTGCCTGTATATATGACAATTAAACAGTCTTGACCAGTGGAAGATTGCATTTAATGCCACCTTTACCAAGAAGCATATTCACAAAAGCTTAAATGTATTTTGCACCTTTAATACAAGCTTTTATTTACGTACATATTTTTATGAAGATTATCTGACATGTTACCTTCAAAGTAGCATTTTACAAAATCTTGCCCATAATTAGCACATTTAGGAAGAGTTTGTATTTACATAGCATCTTTAAAAAGAGCTTGCATTTTTATGCAACTTTAACAAGAATTTGCATTATTCCCAGTAGTGAGTGACTATTATATCATTACATTAACAGTGAGTAAAAGTATCCTGACTGGCTGCAGCATGCCCTGGTGCACCTATTTCAAAGCACAGAAACACAAGAGGCTGCAGAGAGTAGTGGACTCTGCCTGGTCCACCAGTCAGAGGGTGGTGAATCCTTAGGGTCTTTAGTCAGAGGGTGGTGAATCTGTGGAATTCTTTGCACAGAAGGCCATGGAGGCCAAGTCAGTGGATATTTTTAAGGCAGAGATAGATAGATTCTTGACCAGTACAGGGGTCAGAGGTTATGGGGAGAAGGCAGGAGAATGGGGTTAGGATGGAGAGATAGATCAGCCATGATTGAATGGCTGATTAGACCTGATGGGCCAAATGGCCTAATTCTACTCCTATTATTTATGACCACATAACCTTATAGTCCATCATAGGCACAGCCCTCCCCTCCATTGACGGCCTCTACATGAGGTGCTGCCTCGATGAGGCATCTATCATCAACTATCACCACCCTCCGAGCTATGCCATCTTCTCGTTGCTACCATCAGGCAGGAGGTGCAGAGGCTCAAAGTCCATTACCATTAGGTTCAGGAACAGCTACTTTCCTACAATCCCGTCAGGTTCTTGAACCAACCTGCACAACCCTAATCCTACCTCAGCAATGGAACACTACAGACCACCTCTTGCACTGCCATGGACTTGTTTTCTAATGGTGTTTTGCACTTGTCTTTCTTTTCACTGTCTTGTCAAATCTATGTGTAATTAATGGGAAAAAAAACACTTTTTTGTGTGTTGTCTATGTTGCTGCTGCAAATAAATTTTATTTGACATGTACCCCAGCGATCAATGGTCGGTGTGGACTCGGCGATCCGAAGGGCCTGGTGACTTTGCAAAAAGAAGCTGCAAAGCCCCAGATCAGGAAGCTACATCTATCAACCATTGGGTTATGTTGCTTAACAACCATTATCCATACAGGAATAAGAGACCAATCTAGGACAATCCCTGCCATCTGTTCTATATGGATCAGCACCCAGACTAATCCTTTAACCAGTAAACACACCAGGTGAAAAAACCTTAAATTATTTTGGAGCTTTGAATATACCACAGTCAATGCCACTGACCAAGATCAATAACTATACAGTCCAGTGTTGCTGAGGTTAAATTAAGACTCGTTCCTAGAAACATAGAAACATAGAAATTAGGTGCAGGAGTAGGCCATTCGGCCCTTCGAGCCTGCACCGCCATTCAATATGATCATGGTTGATCATCCAACTCAGTATCCCGTACCTGCCTTCTCTCCATACCCTCTGATCCCCTTAGCCACAAGGGCCACATCCAACTCCCTCTTAAATATAGCCAATGAACTGGCCTCAACTACCCTCTGTGGCAGAGAGTTCCAGAGACCCACCACTCTCTGTGTGAAAAAATTCCTTCTCATCTTGGTCTCGGTTCCTGAGCCTGAGTGCAACTGGTAAGGCAATTCATCATTCATTATCTATCCCAAAACATTATGTTCAATTCCCACTGCAGGAACTGGAGCACTGAAATATTGGCTCAGGTTTAAGTTTATTAATGTCACGTGTACAGAGGTGCTGTGAAAACCTTTGTCTGTATGCTATCTAAGCAAATCAGATAGCACTATATATGTGTACATTCAAGCCAACTTGGGTACAGCAAGTAGAACAAAAATAAAAATACCAGATTTCAGAATATAGTTTCACTGTATTGTATTGAGGTAGTTGAGGCCAGTTCATTGGCTATATTTAAGAGGGAGTTAGATGTGGCCCTTGTGGCTAAGGGGATCAGAGGGTATGGAGAGAAGGCAGGTACGGGATACTGAGTTGGATGATCAGCCATGATCATATTGAATGGCAGTGCAGGCTCGAAGGGCTGAATGGCCTACTCCTGCACCTAATTTCTATGTTTCTAACATTTCCAGGGGAAAAGTCCAATATCCGCAGTTAGGTAGGTTGAAAAATTGGGATTGTACCCTAGCTTATGGAAGGAATATTCTGAAGTCTGATCATCGAAGGGAAGAAGCTGTTCCTGAGTCTGGAGCCTCCTAACACCAGCTCAACCCCCAAGCTGCACAGAGGCCTCTTCACAATGGAAACACCCTCTGGTCCATTGTGATGCTCTGTTTGATATCCTAGTTACTGAAAAGATAGCAGCAAAGAAACTTCATTGTCACTGATTCCACACTGTTTCAATCATGCAATGTTTGTCTAATCAACTGCTGATTTGGTCAATTTATTTCTAATCCACATTCAGCAGAATCCCTGATTAATCTCCTCAAATCTTGCTTGCAGGTTCGACTGGGAGATATTTCTGGGTGGACAATTGTTCACAATCCATCCTCCGTTAACCCTGAAGCCATCTCCTACAATCAATCCAATTCCCTCTATGTCTCTGAAGAAGGGTCTCGACCCGAAACGTCGCTTATTCCTTCTCGCCATAGATGCTGCCTCACCCGCTGAGTTTCTCCAGCATTTTTTGTCTACCCTCGATGAGCTAAATTAAAATTCCTACCTATATATCTCATCCCCTCTCATCATACAGAAACAGTGCTCCTGTTTCCTCCCACATCCCAAAGATGTGCAAGTTGGTCGGTTAATTGGCCGTAGTGAAATTGCCACGAGTGTAGAATCGTAGAGAAAATAAAATGGGAGTCATGTTAGATTGCTGTAAATGGAAGGTTTTGTTTGAAAGATACAGCATGAAAACCATCCCTTTTGTCCTCTGAATCCACCCTGTCCCTGACCATCGACCATCTTTCACGCTAGTTTGATGTTACTTTTGCTTCCACTTCCCACACACGAGGAATGATTTACACTGGCCAACTAACCAACAAACCCACCTGATTTTGGGATGTGGGAGAAACCGAAGCACCTGGAGGAAACCCACACATTCACAGGGAGAACGTGCAAACTGTACAGTGACAGCTCCCGAAGTCAGGAATCTGTGAAGCTGTTAGACAGGAGCTCGACCAGCTGTGCCATTGTGCTGTGCCAGAGTTGATGGTTGGCGCAAACGTGTTGGGTCAAAGGGCCTGTGCCTCACTCACTCACCCACTCACCCTGACCCTTGGCATTTTGAAGGATTCATGTGCCGCGAATTCCTGTGCTGCACCGAGTCCAAATCTGGTCATTGATCCTCCGTCCACATTACAATCCAATGTTAAGAGTGCAGGTGGTTGCAAGACCGGTGATCTAGAGTCTTGAACTAACACTCGATAGACCCAGGTTCTAAATCCATCTCGACAGCTCTGGAATTTAAACTCAACTATTGTTTATAATCTGGAAGAACAGGTCTCAGTAATGTTGACATGCCAAGAACTACTGGATGATTGTAAAAATCAACACCCTTCAAGGAATGAAACCTGCTCTCCTTGCCTGGTTCAGTCTACGGGTGACACTATGGTGTGTGAGTTGGGTGACTCCAACCCACTACTCTTCAATGCCCACTGGGGTGGCACTGCAAGACCACCCGGTTATTGGCAACCTCTCGTTACAGCCGTTCAGGTAATAGAAAATCACTCATACAGAATTCACAATTCTCAACTCAAAAATGTAAGTTGCGGAATAAAATCGCTGTCAGCAAATTTTTATGAAAAAAAAGTAAGTAAATACTGTAACGCCATTATTTTTTCAACTCACGTTTCTTGATGTGGCTTCATGATGCAGAGAAAACGAGATAATTGCTGTAGAGCATTACAGCGCATTCAAATCAGTGTTGCAGAGGATAAGAAAGTGGCTACTCACCACCAGCTAAGGGCAGCAATGGATGGACAATAAACCTGGTCTCACCTGCAACACACAGGTCCCAGAAAATGAACATGATGTTGACTGAAGTTTGGAATCTAGTGAGATAGCATGGGAACAGGCCCTTTGGCCCTCTGAGTCCATGCCAACCATTAATCACCCGTTCACACTAGTTCTATGTTGTCCCACTTTCTCATCCACCCTCTACACAGGAGGGGCAATTTACAGACACCCACTAACTTACAAACCTGACTGTCTCTGGGATGTGGGAGGAAACCGGAGCATCTGGAGGAAACCCACGTCGCCACAGGAAGAACGCGTATACTCCACAAAGACAGCACAAAAAAGGTCAGGATCGAAGTTAGGTCTCTGAGATAGCACTTCGACCAGCTTTGCCACAGGCCGCCTTGTGGTCTATTGTGCTTGAGTAATGGGGATAAGCCGGGACTTTCTGTGTAGCGTAGGAGGCCAAGGGTGACATTGAAATGTACAAGATCATGGATAAAATTAATCCTCACAACCTTTTTCCCAGGTGAAGGATAATAGAACCAGAGGGGGTAGGCTCAAGGTGAGAGGGGAAGATTTTAGAGGTACCTCAGGGGTAACTTTTGCACTCAGACTGCAGCAGGTGCCCGGAACAAGGTGCGAAAGGAAGCTATACAGGTGGATACAAATACGATTTTCAAAAGACGTTTGGACTGATATATAGACAGGAAAGGGAGGGATGTAGGCTACCTGGGACCAGCCCAGAATGCCAACTTGTACAAGTTGGGCAGTAAAGCCTGTTTCCATGCTGTACAGATGATTATGAATAAACAATAACAAGTCACTCCTTTAAATGTCCTGTACAGGTGTCAACCAGTTTAACTCACCAGCCCGGTGTGGGAGGGCTCCATTAACCGGGCACTCTCTGGGTTCCAGTGCTGGACTGGCTCATCTTCCAGACAGTGAATGTTCCATCCACTCACACCCTTATGCAATTTTAATGCACGGTTTTAGATGTTACTAAATCTATTATAATTTAGTATTATAATACAAGTTCCAGTGAAACAATTATCTTTAAAGGGAATGTAGGAACCGGAGTTCTGTGTGTGGAGAGAGCATGGGAAAACAGGGGCACAGTGTGTAGAGGAATATATTGAAGTTCCACACAAAATGCTGGAGTAACTCAGCCGGTTTTGACAGCGTCTCTGGTGAATATGGGTAGGTGACGTTTTGGGTCGACACCCTTCTTCTGAAACGTCACCTATTCCTTTTCTCCAGAGATGCTACCTGTCCCGTTGAGTTACTGCAGCTTTTTGTGTGTCTCTTTGGTGAAAACCAGCATCTGCAGTTCCTTCCTACATACATGTTGAAGTTCGCTGGATTGATTCCTGGCATGAGAGGCCTGCCACCAGGTGGAGGGGTCAGAACCACATTCTCCACTGTTAGTGGTGTGAACAATCGCCGAGGGGTGTTCACCCGACGCCGGAGTTCCAGCTTCCCGGCAGAGGGCCTGAAAACATCGGACTGGCTGCGGAGGCCACAAATAGGTGCCGACCTCGGGTGTTTCACAGCGGAAGAGGTCTAAACTTTTTGATGCCTTTCCCCACAGTGGAAATTTTTGATTCTGTTGTGGGGGGACGTTCATGTTGAATTCTATAATGTGTTGTGTCATTTTTTTATTTTTTTTTCTATGGATGTGCGGAAACTTTATTATTTCTTTTATGTAAAGCACTTTGGTCTCAACGCAAGTTGATTTAAACCTGCTATATAAATAACATTTACTTTACTTTCCTTCTTGGTGTGACAAAGCGTGGACCAGCTGGGGAGTCTACAACCGGGGCTGAAACTATCAGGATGAGGGCTTGCTCTTTGAGGCCTAAGGATCCGGATGACACCCTTCTGTCAGAGTTTCGTGAACCTCAGGATTTCTCCACCCAGGGAGCTGAGGATGTCGAGTTGAGTTTAGAGATACAGCGTGGAAACAACACCTTCGCTGACCAACGATCACCCCGAACACTAGTTCTATCCTACACACGAGGGACAATTTACAGAGGCCAATTAACCTACAAACCTGTACGTCTATGGAGTGTGGGATAAACCAGAGCACCCGGAGAAAACCCACGCGGTTACCAGGAGAATGTTCAAACTCCGTACAAACAGCACCCGTAGTCAGGATCAAATCCGGGTCTCTGGAGCTGTAAGGCAGCAACTCTACTGTAGCACCACCCGAGCTGTTGATTCTGGACTGAGATCGAGAGTTTCTTCCATTCTCATGAAAATCAGGGATCTGGGGATAGGGTGGTGAGCGGGGGAATGGTCTAAGGATCAGAAGTTATCTCAGTGGATAGCAGAACAGGGCTGAGGGGCTGAATGGCCTTCTCTTGCGCCAATAAAATGTATGTAGTTGACTGTAAACCCATTTGAGAGCCTCTGAGATCAGAAGTGTATGGCAATAAAGTGAAGCTGGTTCCCTCTAAGGCAATGATTAACTTCCTGATGACTTTGGTGTCAACAGAACACACTCCTCCCTCAGTCTGTGCAGCAGAGAGGACCCTGTCAATCATTTTTTAACCAACCTATAATTTGCTCCAAACTCAATGCCCTGCCTTCCCCGGCTACTCAAGGCCCAATTGATGGCGATGAACCCATAGCCTCCCCCCTCCTGACACCAGCTCAACCCTCAGGCTGCATGGAGACCCCTTCAGGATGGAAACTCCCTCTGGTCCGTTGTGATGCTCTGTTGGACTTCTTTGTTACTGAAACTGTAGCAGCAAACAACTTCATCGTCACTCGACTCCACACTGTTGCAATCATGCATTGTTTGTCTAATCAACAACTGATTTGGTCAATTTATTTTAATCTACATTACACACACTCTTAGAACAGTGCAGTACAGGGACAGCCCCTTTGGTCCACAATACCTGTGCCAAACACAATGCCAAGTTAAACTAATCCCCTCTGCCTGCACATGATCCACATCCCTCCATATCTAAGTGCCTACTTAAAAACCTCTTAAACACCACTATCGGTATTTGTTTCTAACACTAACCTTGGCAACGCGTTCCAGGCACACACCACCCTCTGTGCAAAATACTTTAATTCTGCACATCTCCTTTACATTTTGCCCCTCTCATCTTTAAGTTCTGTCTTCTAGTCTTTGACAATTCCACCCAGCAAAACAGGTTGTCGACCCTACCTGTGTCTCGCATCATTTTATAAACTTCTATCAAGTCTCCCCTCGACCTCCGACATTCGAGAAGAAACAGTATCAGTTTGTCCAAATGTAGAAACAAGGAACTGCAGATGCTGGTTTACAGAAAAATACACAAAATGCTGGAGTAACACAGCGGGTCAGGCAGCATCTCTAGAGAACATGAAGAGGTAACGTTCTAGGTCAGGACCCTTCTTCAGACTGATTGTGGTGGGGGTGTGGGGCCATGGGGTGTGGGGGTGTGGGGCGTGGGGGTGTGGGGTTCGACAGTGGGGTAGGGTGTAGGGTAAGAAGCTGGAAGAGATCAAGGGGCAGAACAAAATGTGACAAGTAATAGATGAACACAGGCGAGGGAGGTTCTTGACAGGCAGATAGTTGGACAAAGGCCAGAGATGAAAAGATAGGAGTGAGACAAAAGGATTGAAGAGTTGCGAATTGTGAAGCCAGAGGAATGAATGGAGCGGCAGGGAGAGGGGCCAACCTCGCCTTATAGTTAATACCCTTTATTCCAGGCAGCGTTCTGATAAACCTCTTCTGCATCCCCTCCAAAGCCTCCACTTCCTCCCTGTAATGGAGCGATCAAGTATCATTCGCTGATTCATCTCCTTAAGTTTCCCCAGCAGGTTCCACTGACATCATTTCTGGGTCGGCAACCCTTAGCAGTTGAGCCTCCGTTGTTCCTGAAGCCAAACAGATTGCACCTCAGAGCGGGAGCAACAGTTCCCTCTGGAGGCCATAAAGCCAGACACATCCAATCCATCAATTGCTGCCCAATCAGTCCTCCCTCATCATCAGCAAAGCGATGGAAAGCGTAATTGAACTCGTCTACACAGAGTACTTACTCACCGAAAACTTGCTCACTGATGGGCCGAAGGGCCTGTTTCCAAGCTGCATCTTTCAATTTAATTCAACACTCAGCCTGATCACATCCACTCTGCCAAAGTTGACCAAACAGCAGAATTACAGGGGTCAGAGGGGGATAGGCGTTGACCTCAAGTTAGCATTTGACCTTGGAGGCCAGGTAAAACTAAAGCAAGTGAGCCTCAAGGGGGAAAACACCCAAATGGTTGGCTCCTCAAAGGACGAGAGTTGTTTCTTGGAACTCAATTATCCCCGCTCCAGGATATCGGTGCAGGTTGGTGTCTTGGGAACTTCATCTTCACCTGCTTCCTACGTCCAGAAATGGCAAAGTTCACCGATGTTTGTGTAATCTCACTACCATTTGCACCCCCTCAGCCAAAGGATAATCAGTTCCATCAACCCCAACCTTCATCCTTGGAGATGCCAACCACTGGAGTATTTACAAACAAGGAACTGCAGATGCTGGTGTCCCACCAAAGGGGACTGTTGTATCCACTCCGAGGTTCAATCAGTTTGGCTTCAGGATCATCGGAGGCTCAACTGTGAAGGATTGCTGACCCAAAGTGGCTGTCAGTGGAACTCGCTGGGAGACTTGAGGAGACAAATTAGCAAATTATATATGATCGCTCCATTACAGGAAGGAAGTGGAGGCTAGGGAGAGATTGCTGAAGAGATTTACCAGAATGTTACCTGGATTAGATGGTATTAGTTATACCGAGAGGTTGGCCCTTCTCCACCTACATTCCTTCCTCTGGCTTCACAATTCACAAAAAAAGATACAAAGTGCCGGAGTAACTCAGCGGGCCAGGTTGCATCTCTAGAGAACATGGATAGATGACATTTTGGATCAGGCCCCTTCTTCAGACTGATTGTAGAGGGGGAGAGAGGAGAGGCAGGACAAAGTGTGGCAGGTAATAGGTGAACACAAATGGGGGGGGGGGGGGGGGGGCGGTAGACAGGTGGAACAAAGGCTAGAGATGAAAAAAATGTGTGACCAAGAGTTCTGAATTGTGAAGCAAGAGAAAGAATGAAGGTGGAAGGGAGAAATAGGTGTGAGTCTAGGTTCGGTTGTGAGCTACTCAAGCTGTTGCTCCATTTTGGGTGCGGCCTCTCTCTGACAATGGAGTATTTTCACCTTGAGGCTCATTTGCTTTAATTTTACCCTGCCCCTAAGGTCAAATGCTACCTCGAGGACAAAGGCTACCCGTCTCTTCTCAGCCACCCTTCATTCCTCTGGTTTGACAGAGTTCAGACAGGAATTTAGGGTCAACCTTCCCTATCTCCCACATTGGAGAGTCCCTCATCCCAGCAATGGGTCTGATGAACCTGTATTGCAGGTATTTTGTTTCTGAGATAAAAAGAGCAAAATGGCACATTACATGTGGAATATTCTAGTGTAACTGCAGCATGACTTCCCCACTCGGGCAGAGTGGTGCAGCTGGTAGAGCTGCTGCCTCACAGCACCAGAGACCCGAGTTTGATCCTGGCCTCAGGAAGCTGCCTGTGTGGAGTTTGCACGTTCTCTCCGTGACTGCGTACATCCCAAAGTTGTGCGGAAGGGTAAATTGTCTCTGTAAATGACCCCTTGTGTGTAGACGAGAGGTGGAATCTGGGAGGAGTTGTTGAGAATGTGGGAGAATAAAAATAGGTTGAATGTATGGTTAGTGTAAAAGGGTGGTTTAAGGGCGGTTTGGACTGAATGGGCTGAAGGGCCCGTTTCCCTGTTGCCTCCTCCCTTGACTCTATGGCTTCCTACTCCAATCCCCACACAATAAAGATCCAATTGCCATTTGCCATCTAACGCTTGCCTGCTCCACATGGTGCAGCCAATTGTCACACAAATAATGATGTGGAAAGATCAAAGCCTCTGTTACTGTCGTTGACTGGAAGATAAACACATTGCCCTGAGACTGGGAAGAACTCCTCTGATAGTTACTGTGTGGTCTGTTACACCCGCCTGAAGGGAGGGACTGAGGGGCCTTACATTAATGCCTCACGCAAAGCTGTGGGGGCCTGTGACAGTGCAACACCCTTGAATCCTTAGAAGTGTTGGCTTGGACATCTCAAGCATGGTGGGTGCCGAGAGCGTGCTGCCAGGGGTAGTGGTGGGGACAGATATGATGGCGGCATTTAAAATGCTTTTGATCGGCACAGGGATATGCCGGAAATGGAGGGATATGGATCACATGCAGGCAGAGACGATTAGTTGAACTTGGCATCATTTTCGGCACAGACATTGTTCTTGTGCTATACGGTTTCATGTAATGGAATTAAAGTAGGGCAGTTTCTGAAAATAGAGTGGCAGGAAAGGACATTCGATAAAGTAAAAGTGAAAGTGAGAACTCTACAAATGACTGCACGATAATCAAGCCATTTAAAATAAATATTTCAAAATAACATTGTCTGTTAAAAAACACATTACAGATATTCAAAGGTAGATACAAAAATCTGGAGTAATTCAGCAGGACAGGCAGTGTCTCTGGAGAGAAGGTATGGGTGACGCTTTGGGTCAAACCCCTTCTTTAGACTGAAGACTCCAGCTTTTTGTGCCTATGTTTGGTTTAAACCAGCATCTGCAGTTCCTTCTGAAGAAGGGTCTCGACCCGAAACGTCGCCAAGTCTGAAGAAGGGTCTCGACCCGAAACGTCGCCTATCTCCTTCGCTCCTTAGATGCTGCTGCACCCGCTGAGTTTCTCCAGCTTTTTGTGTAACCCTCTGCAGTTCCTTCCTACAGTCAGTCAATAGATGAGATCAGAGAGCAGCCATTCCTGCCATCTGGTGGCGGTGCCTCACACTGCAGGAGCACAGGTTCCAAACGATGCAAGATGTGTTCACAGCATCCTTGAGGAAATGTAACATCCCACTGACTCCTGCCATAGTCATAGAGCTATCAAATGGAAACAGCCCTATGGCCCACCTTGTCCATGCCAACCGAAAAAGATAGACAGATTCTTGACCAGTACAGGTGTCAGGAGTTATGGGGAATAGGCAGGAGAATGGAGTTCGGAGGGACAGATAGATCAGCCATGATTCAATGGCGGAGTTGACTTGATGGGCTGAATGGCCTAATTCTATTCCTATCACATGACCTTATGGCATATTGGGTTTGCTTGCCTGCATTTGACCCATAGCCTACCACACCCCTGGCAATACGTTCCAGGCACCCATCACTCTGTGTAAAAAAACTAGAAAAAGGTTCTGACTGTCTACCTTATCCATGCCTCTCATAATTTTATATACTTCTAACAGATCTCCCCTCAACATCCAACACTTGAGGGTAAATAATCCAAGTTTGTCCAACATCTCCTTGTAGCTCCAATTCATGTAATATTCCAGTGAACCTCTTCTGCACCCTCTCCACAGTCTTCTTGTAACGGGACAACCAGAGCTACACACAGTAATGCAAATGCTTCCTAACCAAAAGTTCTATAAAGCTCGAACGTGATTTCTTGATTTTTATACTCCAAGTCCAAGCTGATGAAGGCAGGCATACTATATGTCTCCATTAACAATCTATCTACTCGTGTTGCTACTTTCAGGGAGGTTACCGTAAGGATAAGCCATCTTCTTCAGGATTGAAGTGGGTGAGGATTGATGGGCAAATGTTAGTGGGACCTCTCCGCCAATGGTCCCCTTTATCACCCTCCTAAGTGATCAGATTCACATTCTTCTTGCCGTCCCCTCCTCCCCATAATTCCCCACCCCTGTTCAGTCCACCAATCACCTGCTGGCCTCTGTCTAATCAGCACCCCCCCCCCCTCCCCTCTCCTCTTATCATCCCTCTCCACTCTGTCCCGACCCAAAATGTAAACAATTCCTGACCCTCTCCACAGATGCTGCCCGACCCGCTGAGTTCTTCCAGTTAGACAGACGTTGGCTATGACCAGGCTAACAAACAGGCAGCTCTCTGTGCAGGGTATTGTGTGGAGCAACGAGCTAATGCTGGATGCACCTGCTGCAGGGCTGCATGTGAAAGGGCTGCAGTTCTGCGCCAGCCACTGTCGCATGCTGACTGTGCTAAAACCCCACTTACTGTTTGCCCAGAGGTTGCCTCGAAATAGTAACTGATGTCGCACTAATATTAACTGACTCGTGACGAAAATATCGATTTGAATGTTCTGTGGTTCAAATGCACAAAGATGATCAATATATTCTGAAATTATGAAAAATGGTTAGGAAAGCGAAAGATATTGCGTGGAAATAGGCCCTTCGGCCCAAGTCCA
The DNA here is from genome assembly GCA_963514005.1 of Raja brachyura. Next base: position 12,774,260 of record OY740807.1, on the reverse strand, counting down.
TATCCACCATCAATCACCAGTGCAATATTATCGTACTTTTTGCATCCACTCCATACACATTGAGGACAATTTTACACTTTATAGAGGCTAATTAAGCAACATCTTAGGGATGTGGGAGAAAACCAGAGCACTCGGAGGAAATCCATGTGGTGGCAGGGAGAATGTGCAAACTCCACATAGACAGCACCCAAGGTTAGGATTGAACCTGGATCTCTGGGGCTGTGAGGCAGCACTACAAGCTGCGCCATTCCAAGAATAAAACATGGTGGAGTGTTACATTATGATTTCATGGTGAATGTTCATACACAGATCACACTCAAAATGTGTTTGGCAGAGGTATGCACATTCTCACACACACAGCTCACCAAGGCTGCCATGCACAACCACACAGCCATGGATACTTTCAAATGTTGAGGCTTTGCACAGGGAGACCAAACCTGTTTTTTTTTAAAGCGGTTTGTTTGTTTGTTACTCACCGCGTGCGAGTTGAAAGTATCCTGCTGAGGATGTGGGGCATCTCCGTCCTGGTACCATCCATGCGGTTTGAAAAAAGGGTTTTAAGCAATTACAGGACTTAGCAAGTCTGGCATTAAATACTCATACCCAATTGCTCTTGAGAAGGAGGTGGTGAATCTCCTTAATCCACTGCAGTCCTTATGGTGAAGCCACTTCCACAGGGAGGGGGGGGAGGGAGGGAGGGAGGGGGGGAGGGAGGGAGGGAGGGGGGGGAGTTCCATGATTTAGATCCAGTGTTGATGAATGACATTACCGAAGTGAATATGAAATAAAATCTGCAAATGCTGGAAATTTAAAATAAAAACATAAAATGCTTGATATAGTCAGCAGGTCAGGCTGGATTTGTGGGGAGAGAAACAGAGCGAAGGTTTCAGGTCGCAGACCTTTCATCAGAGTTCAGACCTTCAATTACATTAACGCTGTTCCTCTTTCTACAGATGCAGCCTAACCATTGAGTATTTCCAGCACTTCAGGTTTTTAATTACACATCATGTCAGGATGGTGGGGGACGTTGAGGGGAATCTGCAGGTGGTGCTGTTCTCATGTCTGCTGGCCTTATTCTTCTCAGTGGTCAAGATGCAGGTGAAGTAGAGAGTACTTCCACCCCCAATCTCCCCCCCCCCCCCCCCCCCCCCCCCAGATTTGTGCCTTAAGTTGTTTTCATGCAATGTCAGATGGGAGTCACTTATTGCGGGAACCCTTGCAATACAGCAATATGGAATCAAGGGGGATGGGGTGAAAGCAGGAACGGGGTACTGATTTTGGATGATTAGCCATGATCATATTGAATGGCGGTGCTGGCTCGAAGGGCCAAAAGGCCTACTCCTGCACCTATTTTCTATGCAACTATCTGACCTCGTCTTGTGGCTGCAGCAGATAATGTGGCTCGTCTCGTGAGGGTTCAGTCAGCAGTGAGCTGCTGGACTTGCTGATGGTAGTGACACTGTTTAGTTTAGAGATACAGCATAGAAACAGGCCCTTTAGCCCACTGAGTGCACGCTGACCATTGATCACCCAATCACACCAATTCTATGTTATCCCACTTTTGCACCCATGACACACTTGGGACAATTTACAGAGGCCATTTAACCTACTTCTTTGGGATGTGGAAGGAAACTGGAGCAACCGGAGGAAACCAACATGATCACAGGGTGAATGTGCAAACTCCACAATCGGTGAGTCGATTGGCAGTGGCACTTCCTGCGTTCGGCACAAGGTGGCGACGTTAGACACACTGTCCAGCACAGGGCTGTCTACATCAAAGATCATAGACTTTGGTCGATGATCTTTGGTCTACATGAGGAAAAAGACAGAAGAGATTGTATGAATTCAGTAAGTATCTGTGGATGGAGAAACAGTTAACATTTCTGGTCTAGGGATCCTTCTTCAGAAGTGAATCCTAGATCCCCCCCTTTGTGAAATCTGAGCCCAATATAACGTTGAATTTTTCTTCCCGTTTCTGCAGTGCCAATTTCCTTGGGCAAGAGTCCTCATTCCAGACTGCTGACACTTTCTCCAGTATTCCCAATCCACCCCAGACCCTTTCTCCAGAATTCCCAATACAGCCAGAACCTTTCTCCAGAATTCCCAATCCACCAAGACCTTCCTCTCAGAATTCCCAATCCACCTGGACCCTTTCTCCAGAATTCCCAATCCACCGTGTCCGTTTATCCAGAATTCCCAACCACCTGGATCTTTTCTCCAGAATTCCCAATCCACCCAGACCCTTTCCCTCAGAATTCCCATTTCTCCAGAATTCCCAATCCACCCAGACCCTTTCCCTCAGAATTCCCAATTCTCCAGAATTCCCAATCCACCCAGACCGTTTCCCTCAGGATTCTCAATTCTCCAGAATTCCAAATTCACCCAGACCCTTCCCCCTCACCTCCTACCGGTCATTGCTAACAGCCGGTGGGACACTGACCACCTCGATGTGTTATGCTTCCCTTGCTAACTACAACTTACCACCCACAGAACCTGCAGCCTCCACTCACCGAGGACCATTCCCGGAGGCGGTCGCTGAACCAGCTGATCACGACAGTGGATGGTGGCCCTGGTGAACTGCCCTCCACCTCACGGAGGCCAGAGGTCAGCTCTGGGACTTATCCTCCTCCTCTCTTCTGCACTGTGAAACTTCAGGTCACTACCTCCCTAATTTTTCCCCCAGATCTTTCCCCAGCAGCTTCATTAAAACTTACCAATTAGTGATGGGCCCGAACAGAGTGGATGAGGAGAGGGCGTTTCAACTAGACGGAGAGTCTAGGAGTGTTTCATAGCCTCAGAATAAATGGAGTGTTTTAGGAAGGAGATGAGGAATTTATTTATTCAGAGGGTTGTGAATCTGAGGAATTCATTGCCACAGACGGCTGTGGAAGCTAAGTCAATTAATATTTTTAAAGCATAGATAGATAAGATTGTTGATCAGTACGGGTGTCTGGGGTTATGGGGAGAAGGCAGGAGTATGGGGTTGAGAGGGGAAGGTAGATCAGCCATGATTGAATGGCGGAGTAGGCTAGATGAGCCAAGTGGCCTAATTCTGCTCCTATCACTTATGAACTTATGAGCTTCCTGCCTTGTATTCTGCTGTTCATCCCTACCCCCTGTCTAGACTCCACAGGATTGTCCTGGCAGATCCATCATCTCAGCCGAGATCTGACGAAGGGTCCCACATCTCAAACCTTCTACAGTTGCTGACGTTTCAGATTTCCAACATCTGATACCAGACCACCTAGATTTAGACTAATCATTAACAAAATTTAGATGTATCTGAGGGGGACCTTTTGCACCCAGATAGTGGCGAGTACCTGGGACTCAATGCCAGAGAGTGGTGAAGCAGAGTTGACGATAGCGTTTCAGAAGTGTCTGGAATCGCCCAGGTACAGGTGACTACAGGACAAGTGATGGTAGATGGAATTAATATGGCCTGTTTCTACTCTAACAACCCTCCTGCCACTCTCCCCCTCTCCCCTCCCCTCCCATTTTGAACACTCCCACACCAAACCCCCACTCTACAATCTAAACATCCCACTGCCACTCCACAGCCTTAAGTGTCAGACTGAGGGTGTAGGAGCAGAGGGGAAGGGAATTATAAGCGATTCTGGAGGGCGGAAAAGCAGGTGCTTCAGGAAGAAATCATCACACCAAACAGCGGGTATAATTACGAAGTTTTTTTTTCCATTTAAAAAAAACATTTAAAACACTCACAAATCACACTGTTTTAATCACAAACTTTAGTAGGACAGTATTTACCAGTTTCTACAACATGATACATTAGTTATCTGCTCTTCTGTTCAAGACGTGAATGGTAGCAGACCGGGCCCCACCTCATTTCCTCTGCTGGTGTCTGTGAGTGAGGGGTTCCCCATTCTCTGCATTAGGACCGGACACAAAATATATTTATATGGTGCAACAAAAAACCCTGTTTTCTCCGGAAATTGATTTTAGCAGCAGATAGGCTCGGCAGAAAGAGAACATATTCGAGGACCAGCAAAGGTTAAAAGATTATACGAAGGGCTGGAAGGGAACAGGACAGTGGTAACAAATTCTACTGGCATGTGTGAAGATGAGTCAGTTCGTTATCTGTCCTGTTTTCTCCATCACTCGTGGGGTTCCATTCAGCCACACAATTAGGGGTAAAGTTAGTGAGCCAGTCCCTCCACAGATTCACCCTGTTACCCCACTTACTGCTCAAATATTGGCTACCAACCCACTGTAAACCACCACTGTGAGCAAAATGCAAAGTGCTGGAGGAACTCAGCGGGTCAGGCAGCACTATGGGTGGAGATGGACAGGCAACATTTTGGGTGGAGTGATTGAGAAGGGTCCCAACCCAAAATGTCACTGTCCATTCACTCTGAATCTTCGAGTGAATGGGCAGTTGACATCTCAGGTTGGAACCCTTCTCAATCAGTCTCAACACGACATGTCATCTGTCCATTTCCATCCATAGATGCTGCCTGACCCACTGATATCCTCCAGCATCTTGTGTTTTGGTTAAGATTCCAGATCTGCAATTCCTTGTACATTCACTGTGAACTCTTGTTCCTGTGGATTACAGCATCAGAGCGGGGTGGAGGGTTGGATGTGGGGGGGACGGGACACAAGAAATGGAATTAGTGGGATAACAGTCTGCCGCAGATGTCATTAGTGGTGACACTGCCTCCAGCTGTTCCAGTGCAGTCATTGGCATTAGGTTTGGGAACTGCTGCAAACAGTGGCTCTTCCACGAACCCTCAGCCCAGCCACGCACCTAATGAGTTACCAAGACATGTATCCAGGTTTGGTTGTTGACTGATCTGGGTAAAGTTATTCAGCCTCTGACAAGGGAAGACAACCTGGACTAAACCAGATTCTTGATCCCAGAATACCAAAGGCTCAGATAAGTTGGGATGGAGGGAGTTTTGGAAAGGCATTCTGGAAGAAATCAATGGGGTTTGACAAAGGGAAATGTCCAGCACAAGGGGCAGGAGGTGGCATCAGAGGCAGGAACAGGACTGCAGCAACTAATTCTATGCACGGGGGTGAAGAGAAGTTGGGTTGTTATCTCTTGTCATCTTCAACCGCACAGGGCCTCAGTTCTGCCACACAAACTGACTCAAATTAGCGAGACTCCGTCTAGTCCAATGTGAGCCTCCAGCAGAAGGTGACATCAAGGGCAGGTCACAAGGCTGAAGGTGGCCGGGCGAGGAGAGGGACAATAGCTTGCAGCACAAATTGGATGGAGGCGATGGCTGCTATGAGCCTTCATGGCCACCTGTAGCTGGGACTTTGAAAATGGTGCCAAAACCTGGCGACTCTTGCATATGAACTCAATGGGATGTTTTATGCATTCAGTACTTGATCGGGGATTGTACTCATGTATGGCAATAAAGTTACTGATCTGTATGCAAAAAAAAGAATTTCACTGTACCTTGGTACACAGGATAATAAAGAACCATTGAAGAAACATTGAGGGAGGGGTAGAGGTGCTTCTTCTGATAAAGGGTGCAGGGCCCCTGACTGGACCAGACCAAGGCTAGATTCATCAGTTTAAACCCCAGATCAAAGCTCCTTTGCCAGACAGGGTGAATGATCAGTGGCAGAATCCAAGATGGACCATAAACCAACAAACAAACTTCCCACAATCACAGTGAATGGCAGAACAGGATTGAAGGGCTGAAGGGCCTTCACGCTGAATTGGCCTTCCCTTATTACTGTAATCAACATCAGAATAGGATTAAGATAAAAAGACACAAAATGCTGGAGTACCTCTGAAGAACATGGATAGGTGACACTTCGGGTAGGGGACTGCTCAGTAAACCTCCCAGTAACCCCCACCCCCACCCAAAAACATCACATCACAGCCTGTAAAGTTTATGCCTTGAAACCCAAGTTTCATTTCTCTCTGATCCAGGCATTTCCGGAAGGTCCCAGGTTTTTATTCCAACGTGGTCATTATTTTCATTGCTGAGATCCAGACCACATCACTTGAAGCAGGATTTCATCCCATCTTCTAAGTGAAGCGAATAAATAGTTGAAAAAGGGAAGGGAATGAATTACCGGGGGGGGGGGGGGGAGGGGCTTAATTGAAGTGTTGTCTCTAAGTGCCAGTGCGGACACAATGGGCCAAATGGCCTCACGCAGTAGCGCACAGTAGTTTTCACAAGTGTCCAAAATAAACTTATTTTTAAATATAAAATTATGTGGACGTTGAGACAGGGGAGCTGCTTCCCAACAAACACTTGGCTTGAAATATCTCAAAGTACTTTAAATATTTATATAGTAACGTTTCAAACAAACCATCGGCTTTCAAAGGGAACACTGCCTGCCGGTACAACTTAAAGGTAGCCAGAAGAGAACAAGACACAGCACTTCAAGCCATTGTTGCTGTAGTGAAGGTTTACATCAGCTGGGAGAGTGTTCTGTCTACAAACACAAGCTATCCGCCCACAATGACGAGCTCCGTGCCTCCTCCCCTCCCCGTCCACCCTTCTACCATCTCTCCTCCTACTGCTCCTTGAAGCTATAACTTTCCAGGAACGTCTTCAGTCGCGTTGGGTAGTCGGTCATGACTCCTGTCGCCCCCAAATCAAAGGCTCTCTTGAAGTCTTCCTCGTCGTTCAAAACCCAGATGTAAACCTGAAGGTGTGGGTTGGAAGGAAGAGGGAGTGGGTGAGTACTTGCGAGAAGTTAGTGTTCTTCTCCCCACCCCGCCCTGCCCTGCCACCATGCAAACTCAGGAACGGCAGAGTGAAGAAAACATCTCGGGCAATGTCGGTGGAGTCGCTGCTTCACAGTGCCAGAGACCCTGCTTAGAGCCCGACCTTGGTTACCGTCTGTATGGAGTTTGCACATTCTCCCTGTGACCGCGTGGGTTATCTCCAGGTGCTCTGGTTTCCTCCCATGAGCAGATTGGTAAGTTAACTGGCCACCGTACATTGCCCGCTGGAGTGTGGGTGAGTGGTGGGATCCTGGGGACTATTGATAGGAATATTGGGAGGTTGACAGGGAGGCATGGGATTTCTCTTGAGAACTGGGATCAAATCAATGGGCCAAATTGCCTCCCATTTTAAGCTATCCCTTTATATCTCCCTAAAACTTTTTTTTATTTTTTATTTTATAATCAATTCTATTATTAACAGCTTTATTTGGAATTATAAAAATCACAGAATAAGTAAAAAACACTTATGTAAATCCAAGATAAATGGAGGATTAGCATTACCTAATTTCTTATATTATTTTTGGGCGGTTCAGATTAAGAATATGAATTTTTGGTTGGTAAAAATGGATCAGGAACCAGCTTGGCTAAAGATGGAAAAGGAAGACTGTTTACCGTTAAACATAAGTTCAATTCTTCTTGCTCCAAGTGAAGCACAAAAAAAAACTTACGGGGAAAACCCTATAATTTATAGCAATAGACCTATTTGGAAACAAATAGTTAAGACTTTACATTTGGACAATATGTCACTTTGTTTACCAATTCTGAATAATCACTTATTTAAACCTTCTATACTGGATAAGGGGTTTAGACACTGGAAACATTTAGGAATTATAAGGATAGAACACCTTTACAGGAAAGGAAAATTTCTCTCATTTTAAGAGTTAAAAGATATCTATGGATTACACCCAAATAACATGTTTAGGTATTTACAAATTAGAGACTATATCAAGTCAAACATGCAAGACTATAAGAATAGAGAACCAGGATTACTGGATGAGTGGCTTAAAAAGCATCCAAATACAGAAAAACTAATAGTGTACATATATAATACTCTTTTGGATAGGGAAGTCCCAACAACAGAATCATACCGACAGATATGGGAAAATGAAATAGGCCTATCTATAATGAAAGATACTTGGGAAGAAAGTTTACAACGTATACACCGTTGCTCGTTAAATGCCAGACATACTTTGGTACAATTTAAAGTATTACATAGATTACACTACTCAAAAACAAAATTAAATAGAATTTTTCCTAACATTTCTCCTATTTGCGATAAATGTCAGAATTTAGAAGCTAATTTAACGCATAGTTTTGTAACATGCATAAAACTTAGTAGTTATTGGGCTGATATTTTTGGAATAATTTCTGAAGTTCTTAAAACTAAATTGGACCCCGATCTAAAGCTAATAATATTAGGAGTTCCTGACTCAAGCTTAATATTAACAGTAAGTCAAATAAATTTTCTTGATTACTATTTGATAATTGGAAAAAAATTAATATTAAAATTCTGGAAGGGAACATTATCCCCCACAATCAAAATGTGGACAGTGGAAATGTTGGAGACGTTGCATTTGGAGAGAATTAGGTTTGTCCTAATGGTCAAATATGAACTTTTTGAACAAATATGGTCTCCATTCATTGATTATTTAAAGGGGTAGCTGAGCTCAGCATTGCAACTCAATAAGTACTCTGGTGTAGGATTAAATGAAAACATGTATTCTGGGATTTGTATACACGTCTCTATAGATATTGTTATGTGAAATTGCTCCATTCATTGTTAAGATGTATTCCTTATTTTTTTATTATATAATCATTGTTTTTTTTAATACATTTGTTTTTATTTATAATTTTTTTTAATATTTATTCTTTTTTATTTTTTATTTTCTTATATCATCATTATTAATTAATCACCATCTCTTGATTATTGATCTATACTTTTACTTTTTTAACACTCCCTTACTTTCCAAAAAAAACCAGAAGCATACATAAATTATTCTGTAACATCTGTACAATTTTTGTGACAAGTCTAATTTGTATTTGAAGAACTGTTGTACCTTAGACAATATGCATTGCTTCTAATAAAAGTATTTAAACAAAAACAAAAAACAAAAAAACAAAACAAATTGCCTCCCATGTCCTGAGGAAATATGAAAGATGGACTCTTTCCTTCAGAGCATAGAAGGCGAAGGGGAAATTTAATGGAGGCAATCAAAATGATGTATGTTGTTTCTAAAAAATAATGAAGGGGAAACATTTTAACGGTCAGAGGCTTTGTGGCCATTCAAGACTTGACAAGAACGGAATTGAGATGGAGGAAAAATGGGGAGAATGTCTTTGCTATCACCTGAAACACTGTGGAAGCACTTGTGAAGGAACAACACTTGTGGAGGTCTGAGCAGAATGATGATGGGAGCATGCAGCTCAAAGAGCCAACACTAGATCAATGGAAGGAGCAGCTGATGCTTCAACAAAAATAATATTGCGGATCTTTTTTAAAATAAAGAAAGAAAAAATAGAAAATATTGATGACACTGAACTGGTCGTCGGCAGCAACAGGGAAAGAAAGAACTGCCCCTTCATCAACATGGGCCAAGCAGGTTTTAAGATGCAGAAAAAGGGGGACAGGGAACAAAAGCCAAAGTCTCTGGCAGATCAAAGACGACAAGAGATTCAATGTTAAAGGAAACGACTGCCAGAGAGTGAGTGGAGAGTAAGAAAACTAAGAACGACAGGAGAAAGATACTTCAGATGCGGCAAAGCTGAAAAACAGAGAATACTGGAAACACTCGGCAGGTCAGGCAGCATCTATGAAGAGCGGAGCAGAGTTGACCTATCAGATTGATAAGCTTTCCATAGATGCTGTCTGATGTGCTGAGCTTCTTCTGCTTTGATTACAAGGCATGATCACGGCTATAACCTGGGTGATGAGGCAGTCAATATGTGCACGGAAGCTCCACTAACAGCAACTCTGTGCCTAACTGAATTGGTCCCATTTGTCCGTGCCTCGCCCATATCCCTCCATACCCTTTCTATCCACATACCAGTTCATATACGTATGTTTAAAATGTCATAATTATACCTGCCTTTATCATTTCCTCTGGCAGCTCGTTCCTTGTGCACATCATTCTCTGTGTGAAAAGGTATCCCTCGGGTCCCTTTTACATGTTTCCCTCTCACCCCAAACCTATGCCCTCTAGTATTAAACTACACTAACTTGTGGAAAAGTGCAGCAATTGACTTTGTCTATGATGGTTTCATAAACCTCTATAAGGTCACCCCTAAGCCTCCTGCAATCCAGGGGAAAAAGACACAGCCTGTCCACATAACAAACCCTCCTTACAAGGTAATATCGTCAGGAATTTTTTTGGCACCCTTTATGGTTTAATTACATCCTTCCCGTGGCAGGGCGATTGGAACTATAACAGTTCTCTAAATGTGGCCTTACCCACATATTGTACAGCTGTAACACGACGTCCCAACTCCAGTACTCAGTGTAGGCACAAAGTGCTGGAGTAACTCAGTGGGTCAGGCAGAATCTCTGGAGAAAACGGATAGGTGACGCTTCGGATTGGAACCTTTCTTCAGACCCAAAACGTCAACCATCCATTTTCTCCAGATGTTGCCTGACCCACAGAGTTACTCCAGCACTTTGTGTCGATCTTCGGTATAAAACAGTATCTACACTTCCTTCCTACACATCCAGTACTCAATACCCTGACTGATGAAGGCAAGCATGCCAAATGCCTTATTCCCCCGTCTACCCAGTGTCGTCGCTCGCAGATACTTTCTCCAGTGGATGTGACCTTCATTAAGGGCAAATTGAAAAGGGCTCATTCTGGGGAGGTCAAGTCACGGATGCCAGGCTCACCTGAATTCCTCTCGCTTTAAGATGCTCAAATAGACATTTCCTCATGAGTAACCTGCAGGTAAACAATAGGGAAAATCACAACCCCCACTGAATTTGTGGCAAGGTACCACACATGAGATTAGTGTGCAAAATTAGTGCACATTGTATTGAGGGTAGGATATTGACATGGATAGAGAACTGGTTGGCAGACAGGGAGCAAAAAGTAGGAATTAACGTGTCCTTTTCAGAATGGCAGGCAGTGCCTAATGGGGCGCTGCAAGGCTCAGTGCTGGGACCCCAGTTATTTACTATATATATTAACGATTTAGACGAAGGAATTGAATGTAACATCTCCAAGTTTGCGGATGACACAAAGCTGGGTGGCAGTGTGAGCTGCGAGGAGAATGCTATGCGGCTGCAGGATGACTTGGGCAGATGCATGGCAGATGCAGTATAATGTGGATAAATGTGAGGTTATCCCCTTTGGTGGCAAAAAGAAGGCAGATTATTATATGAGTGGTGTCAGATTAGGAAAAGGGGACCTGGGTGTCCTTGTACATCAGTCATTGAAAGTAAGCATGCAGTTACGGCAGACAGTGAAGAAGGCAAATGGCATGTTGGCCTTCATAGCGAGAGGATTTGAGTATAGGAGCAAGGAGGTTCTACTGCAGTTGTACAGGGTCCTGGTGAGACCACATCTGGAGTATTGTGTGCAGTTTTGGTCTCCTAATTTGTGGAAGGACATTCTTGCTATTGATGGAGTGCATCGTAAGTTCACCAGGTTCATTTCCGGGATGGCTGGACTGACATATGATGAAAGAATGGATCGACTGGGCTTATATTCACTGGAATTTAGAAGGATGAGAGGGGATCTTATAGAAACATGTAAAAGAGATTGGACAGGCTAGATGCAGGAAAAATGTTCCCGATGTTGGGGGAGTCCAGAACCAGGGATCACAGTTTAAGAATAAGAAAATAGGCCATTTAGGACTGAGATGAGGAAAAACTCTTTCACCCAGAGTTGTGAATCTGTGGAATTCTCTGCCACAGAAGGCAGTGGGGGCCAATTCACTGGATGTGTTCAAGAGAGAGTTAGATATAGCTCTTAGGGTTAATTGAATCAAGGGATAAGGGGAGAAAGCAGGAATGGGGTATTGATTTTGGTTGATCAGCCACGAATGGCCTACTCCTGCACCAATTTTCTATGTTTCAATATGTTTCAATTAATTCTCCCACTGGGATCAGGGTATTCAACATCTCACACGGTCAGACTGGGGCACCCAGGGAGGTTGTTTGGCTGGTAGGAGGAGTGCGGGAGGAGGGATGGCATGGCATGGGAGCTCTGGGGAGGGGATAAGACAAGTGATGAGGCAAAGAGGGGGGTTTGAACCATAGATTATATGGGGCATGCAGCCAAGACACCAGAGGACAGTAGTGATGGGAGGAAGGAGATAGACGATTAGGATTAGGGAGGTGGTGGAAAAGAGATACCAGAAGATTGGTGTGGTGGGAGGGGGGGGGGGGGGGGAGACGGGAAGTTCTTCTGAGGTTCAGTGGGGGTTGGGAGAGAGAATACCAGTTGATTGGGAGGAAGTATCAAAGGACTGGTGGGTTGACCGAAACCAGAATATCGGTGGGGTTGATAGAGGGTTGGGTGGGTGACAGGGAGGAGATAGATTTGTGGCGATGGGGAGAGGACGATATCAGAGTATTGTTGGGGGATGAGGGTGGGAGATTGAGACATCAGATGATAAGGGGTGTGGGTGGGGTAGGGGGAACAAGAGGGGGGAGCTGAGGATGAATGGAGACGGCGTTTCAGGTTAGTCTCAGGCACTCACGTGTCAGCGAGCCAGATCCCCAGCCGCTGGGTCCAGGATATCTTGCACGGCCCCTTCAACCTGGAGGTGAATGAGAAATGCACACAGTGAGAGGAAGAGGCACCAGGCGGCTGCATCTACTCTCTGCAGCCACAGGTAGAGCTCGTCTCCAACCTAGACACAGTGCACAGAGGAACCATGGACACAGCCTAGAAGACACTTCAAGCTTTGCCTCCCACGACCAGGGAGTGGCTGGGATGAGAGTCCTGCTCACTGGGTCACACTTGTACGCAGATGGAGAGTGGACTTTGCTCGGAGAGCGGGTGCAGGAGAGGGAAACGTCAGGACATTCACCAGAACAACCCCAGGGTTCGGAAGGAAATGATCAACTTGAAGAAGTCAGGCTATTTGTGGGAATTATATTGTGGCATTTCCCACAGAGAAAGCCAACGACAATTTGGAAGCCTCTGCACAAAAAAGTGATGAAGGTGAAGGGATGGTTCCCAAGCTGAGCGGGGTGGGGTTGGCTGGGTGCAAGTATTTGACTGGATAGAACGCATGTAAAAGGCTGTTCACTGTACCTCGGCACGTAACAATAATATTAAACTAAACTAAGTAGCAAAACTAAGCCCATGTAGCGGGCCAGGCAGCATCTCTGGAGAACGTGGATACCTGACTTTTCAGGACGTGACCCTTCTTCAGATCCAGCTTGAAGGAGGGTTCCGACCCGAAACGTCACCAATCCTTTTTCTCCCGAGATGCTGCCTGACCCAGCATTTTGTGTCTCTCTTTGCTGTAAACCAGTTATTTTCACAAGGCATAGCTGTTGCTCACAAGCTGCTACCCAGTCTTGACAAAGGGTGGTCCAAGTCCAATGGTGAGGAGCATCAAGACAACTTGAGATTGGGTCATGCCACACAGATTGTGCACAGGAACACTCCCCATCGACACAGGTACATGATCTTGGATGGACTTTTCCTAAGCTCCCCTCTTTTACCCCCCTCATCTCCTCCTCTCTCCCCCCCACCCCCCAGCCTCCGTCACCCTAATCCATCCCTTTGTCTTCTTCTTCCTGGCCCCATTCTTCACAGGAGCTTCCAGATACTGGGTTTGCATTTTGGCCTTGGTTTATATCAGAACCCTAGTGGCCGAGAAGTGTTGTTGAAGCAGTCTTAGAAGTTCACAGACTCCAAGTTACTGCACAGAAACAAACCCTTTGGACCAATTTGTCTAAGCCATCCGAGATGCCCCATCTATGCTCATCCCATTTGCCTGCATTTGGCCCAAATCCATCCAACCATTTTCTTTCCATTTACCTGCGCAAATGTCTTGCACTTTTCTTCCTCTGGTAACCCATTTCTACCCTCTGCAACAAAACCCATCCGTCAGGTATCTTTTAAATCTTTCTCCTCTCCCCTAAAATCTGTGCCCTCTAGTTTTATACTCTCCCAGCAGGGAAAAAGACTGTGACTACCCAGCTTAGCTGCACTCCTCATCATTTTCTAAACCTCTATAAGGTCACCCCTCAGCCTCCTTCGCTCCAGAGAAAACCGTCCCAGTCAATCCAGTTTCACCTCATAACTCAAATCCTCCAGTCCTGGCAACATTCTCTTCTGCACTCTCTCCAGTTTTATCACATTTTTTCTGACCAGAACTGCACGCAGTACTCCATCTGCAGTCTCACCAATCCCTTGTGCATGGTCAGGCTGGAGGAGAGGTTGTATGGGGATGGGGGGGGGGGGGTCAGATAGGAGGAATCAACCAATGCCCTGTTTCTATTTTTCTGGGTTAGTGTTGTGGCTGCACTTACAAGGCCCATGTGTCTGCAGCTCTTAACTTTTTCACTCCTCACTCTTTGGGATAAAGATACTGCTACAATCCGGGCATTGGAAGCATAATCAATGTCTCCCTTTCCACCAGTCTTTTTTATATTAACTATTATTAATATAAAATATATACAAAATGAAATACAATGCAAAACTCTTGATACATTCTCAATGTCTGTATATTCAATACTTACTAGTGTTATACCCAGGGATGTTAGCAACTCCCTTGTCCTTATACATGGAACCATTGCCACTCCTAGGGTGATGTCTGAATCCACAGGGAACACTACTGACAACACTATGTGAAATAATTTAGCCCATCTAATCCATGGTGACTGATCGTTCTGATCTTACACTCCCCTCACTTCCCTTTCCCAGAAGCCTTTCCCTTTTGATCCATCCAAAACCCTCCCTCTGTTCTGGTGTTAAAGAAGGAACTGCAATGCTGGAAAATCGAGGGTACACAAAATGCTGGATAAACTCAGCGGATGCAGCAGCATCTATGGAGCGAAGAAGATAGGTAACGTTTCGGGCCGAAACCCTTCTTCAGACTCAGACTCACAGTCGGAAGAAGAGTTTCGGCCCGAAACTTTACCTATCTCCTTCGCTCCATAGATGCTGCTGCACTCGCTGAGTTTCTCCAGCATTTTGTGTACCCTCTGTTCTGGTGGTTGGGGAGAAGATGGTATCTGAGATCTGCTCCAGCCCACCATCTAGTGGCATTAACTGGAAGTGCAGGAGCAGGGACATGGTCAAAAGTGCTGGACTAACTCAGCATGTTTAAGAAAGAACTGCAGATGCTGGAAAATCGAAGGTAGACAAAAATGCTGGAGAAACTCAGCGGGTGAGGCAGCATCTATGGAGCAAAGGAAATACGCCACGTTTCGGGTCGAGACTGTTCTTCAGACTGATTCGGGGGGGGTGGGGCGGGAAGAAGAAAGGAAGATGCGGAGACAGTGGGCTGAGGGAGAGCTGGGAAGGGGAGGAGAAAGTAGGGACTATCTGAAATTGAAGAAGTCAATGTTCATACCGCTGGGGTGTAAACTGCCCAAGCAAAATATGAGGTGCTGCTCCTCCAATTTACGGTGGGCCTCTGGCCATGGCGGAGGCCCAGGACAGAAAGATCAGATTCGGAATGGGAGGGGGAGTTGAAGTGCTGAGCTGCTGGGAGATCAGGTTGGTTATTGTGAACCGAGCAGAGGTGTTCGGCGAAGCGATTGCCAATCCTAAGCTTGGTCTCACCAATGTAGAACAGCAGACACCTAGAGCAGCGGATGTAATAGATGAGGTTGGAGGAGGTGCAGGTGAACCTCTGCTGCACCTGGAAAGACTGCTTGGGTCCTTGAATGGAGTCAAGGGGGGAGGTAAAGCGACAAGTATAGTAGCATTTCCTGCGGACTAACCCAGCAGGTCAAGCAGCATCCCTGGAGAAATGGGACATAATCAACACTACCGGTGACTTTGTGCCACTGCCACAGACGGAGCTCAAGCAGGACAAGTTATTTCAGAGAGGGAGGAGCAAGGAACCAGGGACATGGGCAATGAAATGGGGCAACTCTCAATCCCAGCAGCACTCCCACTGCCCCCTTCCCATCACCAGGGACCAGTGCATCTCATAATGTGGCACAAAACGGACTCACCATCCGGCCCCTGCAGTCTCTGGGGGGGGGGAGTTGTCAAGGTTAGGGAAACGACTTGCCGAGAGTTTCGGTTTCGGTTTATTATTGTCACGAGTACAGAGGTATAGTGAAATGCTTTTGTTTGCGCGCTATCCAATCAAATCAGATAATACTGGAGTTCAATACTATCAAGCCAAATGCAGGTACATAAGGTGAAACAATGAGAAACATGCAGAGTGAAGAACATAGATGGTTCTCAGCTGAAACCTTTCACTTACTTCAGCATGATGGTGGGCATGGGGATCTCGAGGAACTGCTCTCGGAGGGGGACGAACGGCAGGAGCCCCGTGTAGAAGAGACCCACCAGCAGCAGCACCTTCTGCAGGCTAAATAGGAGCGGGATTTTGGGATTCTGTCAACGAAACAAGAGCAGAGAGTTCACGTGGGGGCTGCATGCACACACGCAACCCACGGGTCAGGAAGATTTCCCCCCTCCCCCCCACCTTATTCCCCATGGAGGCCCTTTGCGGTGCTTAGATGAGGAGATGTTAACCAAGTCACAGGGTAATTCCCTGCTCTTCCAATAGCCCACTTAGCTCCACCCAAACCGATTCTCAATTCTATGATCCTTGCACTTTAGCCTTCAGAGGGAATTAGCTATCGAGAGAGATTGGACACACTTGGGATTGGTCTCTCTGTAGTGTCAGAGGTAGAGTGGACCCAAGGTTAGGTTCAATCTCCGACGCTATGAGGCAACAGCTTCACCAGCTGCGTCACTGTGCCGCCCTCCAAGTCGTGCATTCGTAATCTAAATGGGGGGGGAATATACAGCTGCAAATTACTAAAATCTTTTATCCAGGAATATCCCTTTGCTAGCTCTTCAAATGAACATGCCCAAAGCTGTGGAAGGCTCACCATTCTGTAACACTTCTTCACAATAGCTTCACTGCCGTTGCCCCAGACAGTCAAGTTCTGACGATTATACTCCTTCACCAAATCACATACCTGGGGAAAAACAGACACATCAGACCCGGTGCAGACAGTACATGGATAAACCAAGACACACAAATTTGGAGGGTCAGCTGTGGCTTCAAGAGCCAATTTGTCTTATCCTGGGCTGTTGCAGTTTTAAACACTCGGGTGGCATACTCATGCCCCAGAGTTGATGAACTGGCATAAGGGTGGGATGCTTTGTATCAATAATAAGTCTGAGCAACATTAACTCGTTCTCTCTTCACACACACTGACCAATTGATGTCCAGTGCGTTCCTATTTCAGATCGAAAGTTTATTTTTCCCTGTCTGATACCTTCTCGATGAGGAGGTCATTGTCGACTTTAATATCAATGTTGATGGGCGTGGTGGGGAAAGCATCAAACACGTCTTTCAAGAGTGGAATTTGCTTGTCGTCACCTCCATCACAGAAGCCATCTAAAGAGGCAAAAAATCAGTCATTGGATTTGACAGAAGGATGGGCAGATAGGCACTCTCACTTATGCATGCCACACACACACAAACACGCGCGCACACACATACACGGGCACGTTTGACTATGTAGCCACATGCAAATGCTCTGCCACAAAAATATGTACACACAGAAATGTCCATCGGCACAGAGCACAAACGGTTGGCAGTGGAGGTCAGCCAGCAGCTGGGGGCTGGGCCAATTCTCTATCCATCAAGTGCATCATGTGTTTACAGGAATCACAATGGCCCAGAAGCCGATCTTTCAGTCCGCCGACTCCTGTCAGTCCCGTCTTCCCACACTTTCCTTATAATACTGTCCATCATTTTGCATTGTGTCTATTCAATGCACATTAACTTTCTTTCCATCGTTCCAGGTTAAACCAATGCATATTATAAAATCTTCACATCACATTTGTATATTCTAAATCTGTATCTTGATCTGTGAAACTATTCTGGGAGTAGCTTTTCTCAATTGACCTTCATTTGCTCCTATAACCTCTCCAGTATTATTAATACAAGTATGAGACACAGTGAAAAATTCTACTTTGAATGCAGTCCTGAGAAATCATACCGTGCATGAGTACAAGGAGTGGTGCAAAATAGAAAATAAGAGTGCAGAATGTGGTGTTACGGCTACAGAGAAAGTGCAGATTTAAAAAATGCAAGTGCTGCAATTAGGTATTTGGAAGATCTGGAAATTCATCCCTGGCATACGAGGTTTGTTCAAGAGCCTGATAACAGTGGGGACGCAGTTGTTGTTGCATCAAGTGTGATGTGTTTTTAAGTTTTTTGTTTCTTCTGCCCAACAGGAAAGGGGAGAAGGGAGAATAACAGATGTCTGAGTGGTTCTTGATTATACTAAGTGCTTTCCTGAGGTAGTGTGAAGTGTAGAAGTGATGGGTGAGAGGATAGTTTGCTTGATAGATTGGGCTTCATTCACAATTCTATGCAATTTCTTGTCGGACCAGTTACCATATCAAGCTGTGATGCATTGGGATAGGGTGCTTTCTATGGTGCATCTCTCTGTTTCTCTTCAGATACTACAGCAATTTGTCAAGTATTTGGTCATCAGTCCTGATACCTCATTATGTGGCTTGTGTAAAAAAAACATCTGAGAATCCAATTCAATGGAAGAAAAAATTGCAGACACTCTAAATCTGAAATTAAAATTAAAATGCAGCTGAGAAAGTAGAGTTCTACTTGAAGTGAAAGATTGCTCATCAGAACTAGGGAATTCATACAAAGGGTCGTGACCGTGAAATGACAAACCTACTTATTTTAACCTACTGAGTATTTCTAGCATTTTCTTTTTCTTTTCATATATCACATGAAATGTCTGTGGGTCACTGTGCAACTTAAAGCTGACCCAGTAATTCAAGTGACTTGTGGATCAGTGAGAATTGTGCAAACCAGGTCTTACCTCTCTTGAAGGACACGTGTAGCCTGCAGTTGTAGGGTGGAAGATCCTGAGAGGGGTGGGGTAAAATGAAAAGGGATGGCATTAGTACGCTGATCGCTCCACCTTGCTGTACGTGCATTCACCAGATCAATCAGCAGCGGTAAAGTACAACAGAGAATTAAAATCTCCGAACATGTGTCCCAGCCACGCAAGAGAGACAAGGGTCTGCAATGTACAAATGCAACTGACCCACTCATTGAAGCTGTAGTTCTTCCAGCAGGGGAAAGGCCGCAAGAGTGGAGATGTCAAAAAGACTCTCGGGACAGGTACGTGGATAGGAACTGTTTAGAACGATATGGGCCAAACAATGGCAGATGAGCTTAGCGTAGATGTGGCATCTTGGTCGGCATGGGCAAGTTGGGCCAAAGGGCCTGTTTCTGTGCTGTATGACTATATCCCCACAGACCCCACCCCTAAAACAGGAGACATTCTTTTGTTCTGCTGCACCTTATAAATCTCAGATGCTGACGATATATTTAAAGTGCACTACATGATCTTCCTTGAGTCCGTCCATAGCCCTGGTTGGCTTTGTACAAGATCACAGCGGGTTAGAGCGAACATTTCAGATGAGAGAGGCGCACTGACTCACTTGACTTGCTTCTTCACAAACCTACCATTTCCCAGGTTTCCTGAATAGCCCTCGGAACCCCTGGAATTCTGGAAGATTCTCCCATATACCTATGAGATACCCTGCACCCTGGATAACAATGTAGCCTGCACATTGAACCAATATAGTTTGGTGCTTTAAAAATAATCTGAATGTTCTCAATTAATATATTTAGATCAAATTAGCTAATTGGCTGTTGACATCTCTTGTGGACATAATTCCTGGCATAGACATATATTAAAAGGCACAAAGGTGACCCAGGAGCTGCGGTTTAGGCCCGATTTTTGGTCGCACCCGCAGTGGTGCAGTTGGTAGAGCTGCTGCCTCACAGCTCCAATGACCCAGGTTCAACCCCAACCTTCAGAGATCTCCGTGTAGAGTTTATACCTTTCCCCCTGTAACCACCTGGGTTTTCTCCGGGCGATTCGGTTTCCTCCAACATCCCAAAGACATTGTACATTTATGTGTAAAAGACAAAGTAAATTACCCATTGTATGTATGCGTGGTTGAATCTGGGGAGTGGATGGGAGCAAGAAGAAATAAAACTGGATTGGTATAGGATTAACGTAAACATTAATGTACTTGCTGGCTGGCGGAGATACGACGGGCTGAATGGCCTGTTTTGTACCTTATGACTGATCACTCAAACAGCAGCCATACTGCTGATGCACCCACAATGATGAACAAATTTGAGTGGTATAATTTCTATGGTATTCTTGCTGTTCTCACGTATTACAAGGAAGTGTTCACCACCTTTGTCCTTAATGCATTTAGGGTTGGGCACCAAATACAGGACGTTCCAGAAACACTCAGACTTCAAAAATGAATGTGTAAACACAGGGTAGGGCTGACTGCAATAGATTCAAATACGTGCTACATCAGAGATGAATTCAGCCAAATTCACCTGCCTCCTCTTCTGAAAGTATGAGTAACGTAAGCATACTGGTACAGCAGGCAGTGAAGAAAGCTAATGGTTGGCCTTCATTGGGAGAGGATTTGAGTTTAGGAGCAAGGAGGTCCTACTGTAGTTGTGCAGGGCCCTGGTGAGACCGCACCTGGAGTATTGTGTGCAGTTTTGGTCTCCTAATTTGAGGAAGGACATTTTTGCTATTGAGGGAGTGTAGCATAGGTTCACCAGGTTAATTCCCAGGAAGGCGGGACTGACATATGATGAAAGAATGGGTCGACTGTGCTTGTATTCATTGGAATTTAGAAGGATGAGAGGGGATCTTATAGAAACATATGACATTCTTAGAGGATTGGACAGGGTAGACGCAGGAAAAATGTTCCCGATGTTGGTGGTGGTCAGAACCAGGGGCCACAGTTTAAGAATAAGGGGTAGACCGTTTAGGACTGAGATGAGGAAAAATATTTTCACCCTAGTTCTGAATCTGTGGAATTCTCTGCCACAGAAGGCACTGGATGTTTTCAAGAGAGAGTCAGATTTAACTCTTAGGGCTAAAGGAATCAAGGGATATGGGGAAAAAGTAGGAACGGGTACTGATTTGAGATGATCAGCCATGTTCATATTCAATGGCAGTGCTGGCTCAAAGGGCCAAATGCCTTACTCCTGCACCTATTTTTCTATGTTTCGAATAAAAAGTTGTGCAATTGTAAAATAGCTTTCACAGCAGGAGTGGTTCCTGGAACAGAAGGGAACTGAATCAATGTGAACCACTGGCAGATGTCTCGAGTATAATCAGGTGATAAAACTCTAACCCACGCTCGCTCGCAGTATAACTCTCTGTGGTTATTAAGAATCTTGACACATCCTCAAGTTGTAAATATTACATTAAAGCGCTGTCCCACTGTATGAGTTGATTCTAAGAGTTCTCCCGAGTTTGCCCTGTTTCAAACTCAGAGATTTACATTAATGGCCGCTCTTCGGTACTCGGCTCTCGTGGACATTTTTCAACATGTTCACGAGTCTTCCCGAGCTTACCACGTTTCCAGAGTACCTGCCGTTAGCGTTACGAGCCGCTAAGAGACGTCCCAGAGCTCCGACGTACCCGCTATGTTCATTCTCCGTGCTTACCACGAGTTTGATTTTTTCTTAAAACTCGGGAGAGTACTTGAATGAACTCGTACAGTGGGACAAGGCCATTACAGCTTGAAGTTTTTTAAAAAATTCACACACATAGATGGGGAACTTTGTCTGACTTCTAGTCTGCATCCATCTCCAATAATGTGGTACTTTGCTGCAGGGCTGATTCAATAGTAGACAGAATGTAGAAACAAAGAACTGCAGGTGCTGGTTTATACCAAAGATAGACAAAAAGTAACTCAGCGGGTCAGGCAGCATCACTGGAGAAAAAGGATGGGTGACATAGAAGAACGATGAAGGGTAAAGAAGGGGCCCAACCCGAAATGTCAGCCATCCTTTTTCCCCTGAGATGCTGCCACATCCAGCACTTTGTGTCTTTACATCTTCAGTAGTCGTCAGCCCCAGCCATGTATTAGGAGTTAAGTTACAGGAACAGGACAGATAACATGCAGCTCAAAGTTCACTGTTGTTATAGAAGCGTTGGACATTATCATGAACATGGACATTATCACTTCCTGTTAGATCACAAAGCTATTCCTGAACTGAGACTCTTCACCTGACCACAACCACCCCCTTCCTGACACTTGCCCCAGCTGATGGCCCTCTCGTTAACCTCTGACCTACATCTGATCTTCCCGTTTCCGAGGTCTGCCTAGATATCGAGTATGTGATCAAAGTCTGTATTCGTGAACTGCAGCTTGACAACTTTGCACATGAAAAGCAGAGATAAACAACTTCAGGGCTGCATTTAATAGAACATTTGTGGGGAATAGTCAGACAGTGCTGGTCAACAAGTTAAAAAAGAAATTTGTATTTCTGAAGCCCCATTCACCTCCACAATATATCCCAAATTGTCTCCGAATCAGTGAGGTGCCATTGTCGTCAGTCAATCTTTAGTGTTTGGATTAGAGTTTACATATTTGATAGCCTCCTCCGTTTATTTATTTCTAGAACCAGACTATGTGTCATACACATTATTTCTCCAGAATTCTCTTTGTCGGAGGGTTCAGGAGACTAGATCGTTGGGGTAATTTAAGAGGAATTTGAAAGGTTGGTGAATTGAGGACCATGTGGAACTGGTATAGATAAGGCATGGGACAAATGGCCTGTGATCATAGTGCCTGGCATGAGGGGCCAAGGCACAGATTCCTGCTCTTATTTAATTGTGCTTAGTGTTGCTGATGTTTGGGGGCTTCAGGTCATACTTTACAACACAATCCAAGTGCAGAGTGGAGTGAAGTAGTAGAAAGTGCTGCCTTGGGGGCACCTCACCGCACCATGGTGGGAGTGGAGGGAGAGCTGCAGCGCTGGGGAGGGGCAGTACAGAGGGAGTGTCGCACCGTGGGTACAGGACAGCAGCAAGGAGGGGGCCTGCATTGCTGAAGGGAAGGTAGCGCCGAGGGAGCACTGCACCACGGGCGGGATTAGTACTGCGGGAGTGCTGCACTGCTGGGTCGGGTGAAGTACTAAAGGAGAGCCGCATTGCTGGGAGAGGGCAATGCTGAGAATTCCTGATATTTATGTGCGACGTTAAGTCAGCAACTGGACTGTACAAATGTGACCGTCTGGTGATACTGTTCAAAGAACCTTTCTGGTATCACTCATCTTCTACCTTACTTGTGTTGTTTTGTGGTCTTGCATGAGGCAGCTGTCACGTTTGCGGACAAGATTGTAGCACCAAAAGATACCAATAACATACTGTGCAACATGGCACTGTTGTACAAGGCTAATTCAAGGCAGAAAGGTACCACTTACTGAAAAGTTGATGGTTTCGATGTTCACATTGAAACCAGTGGTTCGCCTCAGGTTGGTGTCATGTGACACAACTACTTGCTCATCTTTGGTCAGGTGACAGTCGAGCTCCAGCATGTCTGTTCCCAGCTGCACAGCACTGAAACGATTAAACAGCGGGAGACCATTTTTCCACCAAGTGCAACAAATGCAAGCTTTTATTTTAATCTAAATTAACATCAAGAGTCAGGACTGTTTCATCATCATGTGCACAGAGACCAGAACAATTAAATTCTCATTTGCTGCAGCCTTAGAGACACATAAAATGCAACAGCAAATAAATATACAATAACTTTTCAGTTGTGGATACAAGGAACTACAGATGCTGGTTTACCAAAAATGACACAAAGTACTGGGGTGACTCAGGCAGCATCTCTGGACATGGATAGATGATATTTCAGGTCAGGATTATCTTCAGATTGGTTTACATAGTGTAACATCAGTTATACTATTTTGGTCTGGTTTACCTAAGAAAACCTATTAGTTATACTTAGAGATGCAGCGTGGAACCAGGCCTTTCGGCCCACCGAGTCCATGCCCACCATCAATCAACTGCTTACACTAGTTCTACATTAACCCACATACTCAAATACTCCCTATACACTAGGGGCAATTTACAGATGTCAATTAACTTACATAACCCACCTCTTTGGGATGTGTGAGGAAACAAGATCACCCAGTGGAAACCCGCACGGTCACAGGGAGAATGTGCAAACTCCATACAGGCAGCACCCAAGGTCAGGTCAAGATTGAACCTGGGTCTCTGGCGCTGTGAGGCAGCAGCACTCCCAGCTTGGGTCCAGTGTTAGCACCTCAAAGTATTGGAGACTTGTGGTGTCTATTTAACATCATTCAAGTCCATTGACAGGAAAAGAGAGTCAAGAGTGTTTAATGGTCATGTGTACCGACAACGGAACAATGAAATACACACAGATAACCAGCTTTTTGAGAAGGTTCCACTCCTTCAATGTCAGCAGTAAGATGCTGCAGATGTTCTACCAATCGGTGGTAGCCAGTTCCATTTTCTTTGCTGCCGTGTGCTGGGGTAGCAGGGCGAAGCCCGCGGACACCAATAGGATTAACAAACTCATCAGGAAGGCTGGCTCCGTCCTGGGGGCGGAGTTAGATTCAGGGGAGGTGGTCTTGGAGGGGAGGCCTCAAACTGCAGAGCATCGTTGACAATACAGCTCACCCCCTCCATATCACACTTGTCAACCTGAGGAGTACCTTCAGCATCAGATGGTTACACCAAGATGAAGGACGGAACGCCACAGGGGATCCTTCTTCCCTGTGGCGATCAATCTTTACAACTCTTCCCACTTCGGTCGTGGGGTAGACTGAGACCGACTCCCCTCCCTGTACATCAATCAGAGAATGCTGTACCTGTTTTGCTTTCGGTAAACAGAATACAGAAGGTGAAAAAAACGGGATGGTAGGTTTATCATGGAATAGTCAGAGGCTCACGTGAAATAAAAGCAAAGGTTTGCACATTTCATAAACTCCCCCCCCCCACCTCCACCACCCAGGTGGAAATGTAAAAGACTAGAGAGCATAGCTTTAAGGTGAGAGGGAGAAAGTTTAAAGGAGATCTGCAGGGCTAGTTTTTGTTTACACAGAGGGTGGTGGGTGCCAGGAACAAGCTGCCGGGGTGGTTATGGAGGCCGATGCAACAGTGGCGTTTAAGAGGCTAATAGGCACATAGATGTACTGGGTATGAAGGGGTAGGCAGATGAGATTCATTTAACTTGGCATTATGTTTGGCACAGATCTCATGGACCTAAGAGTCTATTTACGTGCTGTTCTATTCTATGTTCTACGTTCATGATTTCAGATGTATCCTGTTGGCCTTTGTAGTGGGGTAACTCCATTTAATTTGTAGTCTTGCTCTGTGGAAAGGGCCTCCACAGTACCAATTTACACATGTCAGTACGGGTAGCATTGTCATCATGACACTCAGATCTACTGCGCACTGTTACAGCTGCAATTCCAGATGTTGCTTCAAGGATTCCCTGTTCTCCCACAGCTGCTTGGCAGCGTGCTCCAAAGGAATTGGCTCGATGGGTGAAGACTTGGTTTTTACAAACCAGTCCTATATAAACTCTGAGAATATTATACTTCGGTGCACAAGATCTTAATGAATAGCATACCAAATCCTAGTTAATGTCATACAGACCTAACAAATTGTTTGGATCATGATAATCGTAATTCTGTCCATAAATAACGAATTTTAAGGTATTTTCAATGATTTCAAGTTTGTGATATTTGATATTGTCGCTTTAATTTAGTTTACTTCAGAGCTACAGTGTGGAAACAGACCATTTGGCCCATCGAGTCAAGCCACACCAACTATCGATCACCTGTTCATAGTAGTTCTATGTCATTCCACTTTTGCATCCTGCACACTAGGGGCAATTTACAGAGGCCAAATAACCGGCATACCCACACATCTTTGGGATGTGGGAGGAAATCGGAGCACCTGGAGAAAACCCACAGTCACAGGGAGAACGTACAAATTCCGCACAGACAGCACCTGTTGTCAGGATCAAACCCAGGTCCCTGGCTGTGAGGCAGCAGCTATACTGCTGCGCAAACCTCCACCGTAATTGTGTGCTGGTTCCTCTATAAACTGTTTACAGAACAAAAACTGTGCTGTCCCTTCCTGTTTGATATTAGTAAGAATTCTTCAATATGATTGGCTGTGCAGACAATAGAATGACATTACTGTTACTAAGTACCAAGGATCCTTTTGAACCCAGCAACAACTAATCAGTAAAAGGGAATGTACGTCCCCAGAGACCGACCAAAGGTTGTTGGCAGAGGTAAGCAGCAAGCAGCAGCTGAGCAACGTAACACTGTGGCCAGCACCATGTTGATGATCAGATAATCATCTGCTGAAAGAAACAGTGTGGCCAAAAATCCCTCTGCTCTCGGTAACATGGAACTTTGGACATACCACAGAAACGTGAGATAGGGGGCTTTGTTGAACATCTAACGCCAAAGATAGTACCTAGCCGGTTCAGCGCTCACTCAGTGGTAGTATCGGTGCCAGGCCTGTAGTTACACCTTGGGAGTGGAACTTGAAGGCTCCATACAATATGACACCACGCTTCTTTTATATTACACCAAGGCCTTGACCAGTGGTGCCAGAACCCATGGGGAAGTGCAATAGCACAGCTGGTAGAGCTGCTGCCTAACAACGCCAGAGGCCCGGGTTCGACCATGATATCGGGTGCTGACTGTATGGAGTTTGCACGTTGTCTGATCTTACGTGTGCACTGGATTCCTCCCACATCCCAAAAACGTGCAGGTTTATAGGTTTGCAGGTTAATTGGCCTCTGTAAAATTCCCCCTAGTGTGTAACATAAAACTAGTGTGAATGGGTGACCGATAATTGGCATGGACTTGGTGGGCTGAAGGGTCTTTTTTCATTCTGTAACTTTCAATCAATTTTTCAAAAACCCTAGCGACAGTTTGGGTAACTCTTGGAGTACTATTATCAGGACAAACAGAGTTCCGCAGCGGTCAATGCCGGGGCCACGAATCTGCCCGTTGTATATTAATGATTTGGATGAGGGGATTGACGGCTTTGTGGCCAAGTTTGCAGATGATACGAAAGTAGGTGGAGGGTTAGGTAGTGTAGAGGAAGCAGGGACTCCCTGCAGAAGGACATGGACAGGTTGGGAGAGTGAGCAGAAAAGTGGCAGGTGGAATATAGTGCAGCAACGTGTGGAGTCATGCTTTTTGCTAGTAGGAATAAAGCGTAGACTATTTTCTAAATGGGGAGAGAAGAGAAATCAGAGGTGCAAAGGGACTTGGGAGTGCTGGTGCAGGATTCCCAAAAAGTTAATTTGTAAGTCAAATCGGTAGTAAGGAAGGCAAATGCAATGCTAGCATTTATTTCCAGAGGGCTAAAATACAAACACAGGGATGTAATGCTGAGGCTCTATAAGGCGCTGGTCAGGCCACATTAGGAGTATTGTGAGCAATTTTGCGCACCATATCTGAGGAAGGGTGTGCTGGCTCTGAAGAGAGTCCAGAGGAGGTTTACAAGAATTATCCTAGGAATGAGTGGGTTAACATATGATGACGGCACAGGGCCTGTACTCAATGGGGTTTAGAAAGATGAGGGGGGAGCTCATTGAAACTTACCGAATAGTGAAAGGCTTGGATAGAATGGATGTGGAGAGGATGTTTCCACCAGTGGGAGAGTCTAGGACTAGAGGTCATAGCCACAGAATTAAAGGACGTTCCTTTAGGAAAGAGATGAGGAGGAACTTCTTTAGTCAGAGGGTGGTGAATCTGTGGAATTCCTTGCCACAGAAGGCTGTGGAGGCAGTCAATGGATATTTTTATGTCAGAGATCGATAGATTCATGATTAGTACGGGTGTCAGGGGTTACGGGGAGAAGGCATGTCGCCTTCTACGTCATGGTGTTTCTAGACTGCATGATATTACTCTCATCAATACTTCACCACAATTAAATCACTTTTTCTACTGTTCTACAGTGGTATCCTACATCTTCCAGTGAATCAGGCGAGTTGAAAGGCAGAGCAGAAAAGGTGATCCCAGTGAATTGAAAGGGAGACCAGGAAACGGGATCCCAATGGGCCCTGATGCCAAAGCATTGTTTAGTTTAGATTAGAGATACAGCATGGAAACATGCCCTTTGGCCCACCGAGTCCACACTGACCATCAATCACCTGTTCACACGAGTTCTATGTTATCACACTTTTTCATCCATTTCCTACACATTGGGGGGCACTTTCCAGAGGCCAATTAACCTACTAGCCTGCAGGTTTTTGGGATGTGGGAGGACACCAGAGCACCTGGAGGAGACCCACGTATTCACAGGGAGAATGTGTAAACTCCACACAGATTATACCATAGACCAGGATCGAACCCAGACCTCTGGTGCTGTGCGGCAGTTGCTGTACCAGTTACAGTACTGTGCAGCCTGGGATTTCACAACAATCAAATAGCTGATAATCAGAGTTTCACTGCACTTAAAGAATTGGAAGTACTTCAAAACAATAGGCAATTTTTTTACAATTTACGTTCTTTGTAATTAATTTTGAATTTTAGTAAACTTAAATTTTGATGGGTTTCTTTTCTAAAAATATTGATTTTCAAATTCGACGAGTAAGTGAATAAGCAAATTAGTTTTTCAAGTTAAGGCTGTGCAAAAGAAGCATAGGGTCTCAGCCACACAAAGGATTCACCTTTGGGTTTAAAGGTTTTATTGTTTGGCAGGCGAAAGGACAAGTGAAGTTCGAGGGCGCCCTTTTCTGAAGCCGATGTCAGAGATCACGTGCGGACAATCTGCCTGACTCATTATGTTGGCTTGTGATACAACGTGTGAACCGACACTTCTAGTTTTCATCTGTGGTTCCCTTAAGGGGCTGATGAAATAGGGAAGCGGGAATTTGTATTGGGCCACAACCCATGAAGGGGGCCCCAAGAACAAGAGTCTGACAAAGGATTTTTCACAAACATTGAAGTGGTTGAAGTTGACAAAATTATTTAACACACACACACACACACATATATATATATAGTATATTCTATTTCATAGTATAGAGTACACAGAATTACATAGATGTGTAAAGCACAAGGCGAAGACTTCTGGTAAACTTCTTTATAATAAAACCAGATTGACTTCAGGTGCAGTGCCAAAGATTCTGGCCATGTTTTAGCTGGGACATCAAGAGCTTACAAACGATATCAACCAAGACACACCCAAGGATGAAGAATGTCTTTCATTTGGAAGGTTTGCATATTTGGACTGATAACCAAAATAATATCGAGGACCTAGAGAATGTCTGGAGAATGTCCTTTCTTCCCCAATGGCAAGAGTCTGTTGCAGCAATAAAGGTCAACCAGACAAAATTTACAATCTCATTCATTTTACACTGACTACTGTACTGGGCTATCGTATCTGTTTGTAGCTGTATACAGTCAGTGGAATGATCAAAGTGATGTGGTAGAGCAAAGTAAATTTTAATAATATGTCAATGTACTCGTGTATTAACAATTTAAATATTGTTGCTACAGTATATACAATATATGTATGTATATATATATATATAATTATAAAAGCAAATAGCTGATGCGTCTTTTGACTGAAGTGTTTTAGTAGCGTAAAATACAAAATGTTCCCACTTATAAGTAAAAACAGAACAACCACCTACTCAAGCCAAAGGGAACTTAAGACAGAAAGTGCAGGAAATACCCAGAGTACTAAAAAGATGCAAAGTGCTGGAGTAACTCAGCAAGTCAGGAGGCATCTCTGGAGAACATGGATAGGCAACGTTTAGTGTTGGGACCCTTCTTCAGACCCATCCTATCCTATCCTGAAACCTCACCTATTCATATTCTCCAGAGATCGTGCGTGACCCACTGAGTTCATCCAGCATTTTTTGGAGGTAAACCAGCATCTGCAGTTCCTTGTGTCTACTCAGAGTCTGAAGTCTGAAGGGCCCAAACCCAAAATTACATCGATCAATTCCCTTAACTGATGTAGTCTGAAGTTCTTCCAGCACACTTTGTGTTTTCACTCAAGATTCCACGTCTGCAGTTTCTTGTATTGTTACTTCAAATACTTTTTGTTTTTATTCCAAATTTTCTTCTGCTGTTTTTCACTATTTAAAAAGAAAAAATCTGCCCAATGTGGCAAAACAAACTGGGGCTGCTCTCTATCTATCAGTAAAAGTTAAGAACTGGGTTGGAGAGAGGAAGTGCCAGGTGATAATTATCAAGTCTGTTTAAAATTACGAAGGATACTGACAATAAAAAAAGCATGCTTAGCACAGTGGCACAGCTTGCACAGCCGCTTCCTCATAGTACCAGAACCTCGGTTCAATCCTGACCTGTGCTGTCTGTGTGGAGTTTGCACGTTTTCTCAGTGGCTGGGTGGGTTTCCTCCAGGTGCTCCAGTCACCACCCCACACTCCAACGACATGCGGATTGGTAGATTAATTGCCTGCTTAAATTGCCCCTTGTGTGTAGATGAATGATAGAATATGGGGGAAATTGATGACAAAGTGAAGAAAAAACAATTGGATTAGATTAATATTGGATTTGTGTAAATGGGTGGTTGATGTTCAATGTTGATTTGATGGGCCGAAAAGCCTGTTTCCATGGTATATCCCCCTCTCTCTCTCTCCAAGTTACAAGTGCCATGGGACTAGTAATGAGGGGGCATGGATTCAAGAGGATTAATAAAAGAAAGCATCAGAACTGTCACAATCCAGTCAATCTAAACCTGACACCAAACAATTCTGCTCTTCAATCAAACCCCATGGGTAGGAGGGATGTAGAGCAAAGGATAATTCAAGCTTCATTCAGTACACCTGAAGCCAGGATGTTCTCATACTCCAATTTCACTTACTTTCATAATTTATGTTTCACTTTAAAGATTAGAATCTTGCCGTTTTGTGAGGATGCTATTCAGATGCAAAGCCCCATGGCTAACATTTCTACTGGAATAACACAGGAAATCAGGGGTGCCGCACTTTAACTCCTTCACTCCTGGGCACTTGAAGGGCCTTACTTGCCCCATGTGGAGAGGGCAGAGGGTACAATGGAGAATTTGGGATTTGGTAGATATAGATCACACAAGTGGTACAGTGCTTGGGGTTGGCAATCAGTATTAAAGAAATTACATTTTAAATGTGAAAACACTGGATAAGTCAAGAGGAAAAGATTTTAGAGATAGGTAAAAAGGAGTGCAGGTAGTTCTAAGAAACATCCTATTGTAGAAAAGTGTTTTGGAGAGTATTATGCTTGTCTACAGTATTTTACCTAGCCATCGAGAACATCACTCTTTTTGTATGATATTCAACTTGCTGTTACATGTCCACTGAGTCAACCCGCCTACATTTCTTTGCAGCCTTGCCTATTTTGCCTGCATTTGTATCATCAACAAATTCGGCCCATCATCAACAAAACTGAATATAGTCCAGTGTTGTCTCTTGTAGTTTGTGTATTATTTGCTTACTTTTAGATCCTGTTGTCTATCAATTTGTTCTTATCCAAGGCTTCTTTACTCAATATTCAAGAGATTCAAGAGAGTTTATTGTCATGTGTCCCAGACAGGACAATGAAATTCTAGCTTTGCTTCAGCACAACAGAATATAGAAGGCATGAATATAGAAGGCAGAATATACTCGGGGAAGAAAATTAGATTTAAAAGTATCTGTTGCTTGCAGCACAATTTAATAATTCTATGTTGTCAAAAAAGCACAGTAACACACTTAGAAGAGTGATCATAAAACAATTAGAATTTTATGTTGGGTTTGAAAGTGATTTAGTTGAATCATAAACAAGGATCTCCAATCTGAACAAAACAAGCAGCTGTGGCGTGCACATTGGACAAGATAGTAAAGGAAACTAGATGAACAGCTATTTTAGGAGATTACCACTAACAAATACCTTTCGTTGCTCAAAAAACTAAAAAGGTCCACAAGAAAAACAATGGCTATGATGTAGTTTTAAAAAATTGTGCTCATAAGTTCATAGGAACAGAATTAGACAATTCGGCCCATTGAGTCTACTCTGCCATTCAATCATGGCTAATCTATCTTTCCTTCTCAACCCCATTCACCTGCCTTCTGAGCATCAGGGGTGGATTTTCAAATTTAGGTAAATATAACCAAGACATTTTCAGATATCAGCAAATTGAAGTAAACCAGCAAAATACATCAGAATGTATCTCAGGTTTTTAGGGACCTTGTGGAATATATTCAATTGATGGATTACGTCTTACCACATCTGCTCTATGCACAGGAACAACGTTCTCATCAACCCATCTCCATGGTATAATCACCACCACTACCCTGCTCTTCTCCTCACTTGATTGTTCCAAGTGTCCAGTAATGGGGATCGGAGAGTAAAGAGAAAGAAAACACAACTAATGGCTTCCAGATCACAAATTAAAGGAAAAACATGTGAAACTAGATCAGAAGCATAACAGTACAAAATTCAAGCATTAAGACGGACAATGTCGATTGCACACTGGCTCGGGTTTAATGTATTTCCCTGCCTCTCACATAGGGTCAAACCTGTGGCTCAAATCACTTCAGGGTCCTGTTACACATTGTATTCAAAGAATTGAAAGGCTGCTGTGGAGCCTGGCTTTACTTACTGTCTGAAGGCTGCCATTGTATTTTCCAGGTTCTCTCCTGCACCTGTTATGAGAAAGAACAGACACTCAATGTTTCAGGGCTAGAATTATTTTTCACTTGCATTGGTCTTGAGTGCAATATTGCCTAGAGATTCCCATTACACCCCATCCCCCTCAAACCCGGTACTTGTGTATGGCAATGATTTGCCAACATAACATGCAAAACTATTTTTTTTACTGTATCTCGGTGCAAATGACAACAATAAAAAAATCAGGCCAATTTTTATATACATATGCTTGAATAAAGCTGTCTCTCATTCTTCTGAACTGCAAGGAATACAGATTGGCGACACAAAGCATGATACCCACTGCTCCCCCACCAGCAAACTGTTCCAGCGACCCAGAATATTTGCTTCAGCTTGCTAATGGTCTGCAGCATCACACTGTGTGATAGATAACAGGCTTTCAGTGCATCCATGCTGTCCACGGGGGCTTAGGCTCTTCACTGGACTCTTATGTTGTCACATCGTCATCCTGAACCCAAAAGCCCCTCAATGGTTTGCCATGGAAGCTCAGCTACAATTGGCACAATATACTGCCGCCCAAAGGGGGGCAGCTCTCTGCAGCCATCTTATTGGCCATTGGCCACCCAATTAATAGTTGGCATACAGCCTGTGCTACTCTGGTCCATGGACAAGCCTGCAAACCAATTGCAGGTATCCAGTTAAAGAGGCCAAAGTGTAATTGGGTCCCTAGGACGGCACATAGGAGTGCCGTCCTATACCTAGGCGATGTTCCGATACCTAAAGTGGCACCAGCTGGTTGTTGCAGGCACCTCTAGATACATTCAGAAAAGAACCTTATGTAAAGCATCCCAGTCACAGCCAATAAAGGCCCTGTTCTCAGCAAAGGGGTCCTCATGGAGTAGCAGGTGTTGCTCCTTTAATGCTCACTCATTCCAGAGGACTGCCAGCAAGCCACCAGACACCTCTTGCCCCTTCTCCAGGTTCACATGGCACCCATGAACCTTTAGACAAACCAAGAGTGAAGATTCAAAAGTGTTTTATTGTCCAAAGGTCTGGGCTTGTGAATGGCAATCGTCGGCCAGGCCTTGGATCTGGAAGTGAAGGGTGCCTCTTAACTAGCAATCCGTACACCACCCCGCTCTGTGCCCCCTCAAATCCCCACCAGGTCCACTGGGTACCTAGGTTTTACTGCGTTGCAGTGTATTTGGAGAGTGGTGCAGCTGGAAGAGCTGCTGCCTCTCAGTGCCAGCATCCAAGATTCGATCATGATCTCTGGTGCAAATTGTGGTGAGTCTGCACAATTTGTCTGGAGGGGGATCCCCACGGGCCCTCTGATTAAGTCAGATTGGTTGACTAATTATCCACTGTAATTGTCCCTTGTGTATGAGAGAAAGTTAGTGTCTGGGGGGGGGGGGGGGGGTTGATGAGAATGGGGCCGCTGCGAATGAGATCGTGCACAAGCTGGCACAGACTCAATGAAACAAGTGGTCTCCTTCTACGTCATTACAGAAATGGGGAAAGTCACTTCATGCTCTCGAGTGCGAGAGCAGGTTTTACAGATGTGAGAGCAAAACATCAGCCAAACTGCTGGCTGTCAACTGCATCAGAAGGCACTAAACATCTGCAGACTTCCAGCAACAGCAGGCAGGCAGAAAATATCAGCTGCAGCATGCAATGAGGATTCTCTGAAGGGAGGAGGTGGGTGGGTCTTTCCTACGAATTAACCTGCATTAAGGCTTGCTGGGGCTGAGCTCAGGATTAGCAGCACTTTGTGTAGCTATAGGGAAATATCCAGCTGGCATTCTTCCTCCCCCATTGAGATGCCCATACCAGAGCCCTGGGATATTCTCTGATGCTGATTCTACAATCACTAGCCAATGCCGTATTGTTTGGCCTCCCCCCTGCTCCCTGACAGACTCCCCCCCTCAATCCCTCTGGTCCACTTAATCTGCCCTTTCTTTGTTGCACCTGACCATCAAGGCTAAGCAGGTAAGGAAAGAGCTGAGCAGACTTTGCCCAGGCAAAGCCACGGTGGTGGCAGCCCGAGGGTACTCAAGGCGTGTACCAGCCAGATGTGCGGAGTACTCCAGCAGACCTTCAACCTGAGCATGGAGAGGGTTCCTGTGATGTGGATGACATGCTCCCAGGTTCCTGTACCAAAGAGGACGCGTCCCAGCTCCTCCAATGACTATAGATCGGTGGCGCTGACCTCACACATCATGAACTCACCGATCCTGGTTAAACCCTACCTGGACTCCCTGCAGTTTGCTAACCAAAGAAAGGCGGGGGTGGAGGACGCCATCATCCACCTGCTCCATTGTTCCTATGCTCGCCTGGATAATCCGGTAAGCACCGTGAGTCATGCTTTTTGACCTGCAGTGCTTTTAACACCCCCGCCACCTTTCTGTCCTACGTCTCCTCTGTTGTCAGAGTGAGTAAATGCAAATTGGAGGAACTGCATCCCATATTTCACTTGGGCAGCTTCCAGCCCAGTGGTATGAATTTGATTTCTCTCACTTCATGTAGCCCCAACAGTCCCTCACTCTCTATCCCTCCCCCGCCTAATTGCACTATCTTCTCGTTTTCACCCTACAAATAGCTAACAATGGCCCGGTTCCTTTATGATCGTTACTTTTTTGCATATATTTTATTCATTGTTCTTTATCTTTCCACATCATCGTCTATATCACTCGTTTCCCTTATCCCTAACCAGTCTGAAGTAAGGTCTCGACCCGAAACGTCACCCATTCCTTCTGCTGCCTGTCCCACTGAGTTACTCCAGCTTTTTGCGTCTATCTTCGGTTTAAACCAGCATTTGCAGTTTCTTCCTACACATGTTGTAAGGAGCAACTCAGAACTAAGAAGGATCAGGAATTTAGCAACGGCAATATTTCCCAGCAAGTTCACACTCTGGACAAAGAAACTGAAAGATAAAAGTGAAAGAAAAAGTCAGCTGTTGCTGCAGGCATGATTTGCACAGGTTTCCACGGGTGTTTGCTTTCTTCCTGCCCCACCCTCCATTTTCTCGTTTTCCCAAGTCAATTTCAATAGACTCACAGGATTGCTCTTTGCAGCCATAGTTACTACCTCTCTAAGCACAAAGAACGGCTCAAAGTTTAACCCAATAAATGACAGAATTTAGCCAGCAAAATATTTTTCAAACAACACATTGGCTAGGTAATAAAGAACTAGATCAAGATCCAATGGAAACACACAAAACTGTAGATGTTGGAATCATGAACAAAACACAAAGTGCTGGAGGATCTCACAAGTCAGGCAGCATCTGTGGAAGAAAAGGATGAACTACATATTGGGTTGGGACCCTTCTTCAGACTGAGAGCAGTGGGGATGGGGGGAACTGGAAAAGAGAGGTGGGATAGGACAAATCGTTAGGTGGATATAGGTGGGGGGGGGGGGGGGGGTTGATTGTCACTTAATCCACCCACCTGCCAAAGGCTAGAGATGGAAAGGAGACAAGGAGTGTAATATGAGGAGAAAAGAGGTGAAATGTATATCTGGAGCGAAGGATACAGGTGAAAGTGGATAGGGGGAGGGGAAAGTGAAGAAAAAAGGAAAATAGATTCCAGTCATCTTTTCCCAACAAGCGATGATGAACTGTGCAGATCTGAGAAAGGTACGTCCTTCTTCTGGTGCCTGACGCTGCCTGCACCTCCTGCTGGACATCAGTAATCCTCACCACCATAAATAATCTTGATTCAATATTTTCATCATTGACAGAAACCAGGAATGGGAGTTTACGTTTTTTAGTTTAAGATTGGAGATACAGCGTAGAAACACTTCGGCCCCCTTAGTCCACACTGACCATCGATCACCTGTTCACATTAGTTCTATGTTATCCCACTTTCTCATCCACTCCATACACACTAAGGGCGATTTTAGGGACCACTTAACCTACAAACATCCGTGTCTTTGGTATGTGGGAAGAAACCAGAGCACCTGGAGGAAACCCACACGGTCACAGGGAGAACATGCAAACTCCATACAGACAGCACCCAAGGTCAGGATCAAACCTGGGTCTCTGGCACTGAGGCAGCTGCTCCACCAGCTCACCGCTGTGTTGCTCTTCTCTCACTTTCCCTGTTCACTGCTGTCATGTATGACACTGTGGTGGTATTCTTCAGAACTAATGGGAATCCTTTCAACTTGACCACACTCATAGCACAGTATAGCACAAGAACAGGTCCTTCAACCCACAGGAGGGGCAGTGCTGATGGAATGCCATTCGGGAGGGGTGATAATAAAGGAGCACAGCACTGTGGGACCTTGCTATGCATAATTGGCTGCTGCATTTCCATTGTCACAATGTGATGAGTCCTCAAAAGTACATTTGATTGTTGTGAATTTACGTAGGTCTTTACAGGACTATCCCCCACAGAGGGCGGTGGATACCTGGAGTTCACTGCCAGGGAGATGGAGGGAGATACAATAAGTGGGATTTATGAGGCTTTTAGATACGTATATGGATATGTAGGGAATGGAGGGATATGGATCATGAGCAGGCTGCGGAGATAAATTTTACTTGGTATCATGTTCAGCACAGACATTGTGAACCGAAGGCCCTGTTCCTGTATTATACTGATCTGTGCTCCATGCGAGGGTTGGTAGCCCCTTGTGTGCTGGCGAGTTGTGGTATCTGGCCAGGGGCGGGTATTGATACAATATGTAGAGAATAAAGTTGGATTAGATTAGTGTAAACAGGTGGTTGATGGTCAGTGAGGACTCGATGAGCCAGAAGGGTCTGTTCCCATGCATTATATCTGTCTTTCAAAGAACCTTACAATCAGACAGCACCCAAGGTGACTGCAGCATTTAGTGTCTATCTTTGGTTTAAATCAGCATCTGCAGTTTCTTTTTATTATAACCTCACAATCATACCTCAGTGGATGCAGAAGAGGGAATTTCAACAAAGAATATTTTTGGTTTTAATATCACAATGTTAGATTTAAAATGCTGAACACTTTAACTTCTGCAACTTTCCCACGAGAATGCTTCTGACCGAACTGCTGTTTCAAGGTGATGGGAATGACTACATGGTTGAGCCACAGCAGCTGACAGACTGTTTTTCTTGTGATCAGAAGCCACAGTCACGACGGATTTCTGGTCACTGTGCACTCTACGCTTTCCAAGGGACTCTATTTAACTGATGGTGTGATCAATCTGATGTAAAGAGAGAGGGCAGAGACTACACTTGAACTGAAACAAATGACATGTTGGCCTTCATAGCAAGAGGATTTGAGTAAAGGAGCAAAGAGGTCTTACTGCAGTTGTACCGTGCCCTGGTGAGACCACACCTGGAGTATTGCGTGCACTTTTGGTCTCCTAATTTGGGGAAGGACAATAAGGGGTAGGCCATTTAGGACTGACATGAGAAATAACTTTTTCACCCAAATAATTGTGAATCTGTGGAATTCTCTGCCACCAGAAGGCAATGGAGGCCAATTCACTGGATGTTTTCAAGAGAGAGTTGGATATAGCTCTTCGGGCTAACAGAATCAAGGGATATGGGGAGAAAGCAGGAACGGGGTACTGATTTTGGATGATCAGCCATGATCATTTTGAAGGGGTGGTCCACCCTGTTTCGACTAATGCAATCAAACCGACGTGCACAAACAAATAGATCAAATAGAACAAGTTGACCTACAACTTTAGGCTGTGCATGCCACACTCAAGAAGGAGTAGAAGATCATATTGAACGGTGGTGCTGGCTCAAAGGGCTGAATGGCCTACTCATGCACCTATTTTCTATGTTTCTATCTTCTTCTTGCTTATGGCGTGCACAACATAAAGTTGTAATACAACTTGTTCTATTTGATCTTCTGCTTGTGCATGCCAGGTTGATTGCATTCGTCGAAACAGGGCGGACCGCGTGAAGGTTGCAATCTCCTACCCCTATGTTTCAATGAATCTACACTGTTACTGCCTCAGGGTCATTGAAAATAGACCAGAGGAACAAGTGGGCCATGGGAGGGAATAAAGAGCAACCAGGGCTTCTAGCACTCATCCTATAGCAATGAAATGAGATGGAAAGCACAGGTGCCTTGCATCTAAAAAATACTGGGACGTGAAGGGCTTAACTGAAGCTGCGTTCCACTAACTAGGGTGGCACAGTGGCACAGCTGCTGCCTCACAGACAAATAAATGTATGGGGTCTTTGTCCCAAACATTATGGACGGCACTGGAAGTATTATGACTTGAAAGTTCAAAGTGAGTGAGAGGTGGGGCTGTCCAGGGATTTTAGGTTGGGACATTGAAAGTAATTGAAAACAGGGTAGATTAAGCATTTGAAAGTTAAATGCTGCCTGTATGGAGTTTGCACATTTGCCCTGTGACCACGTGAGTTTCCTCCTTGTGATTTGGTTTCCTCCCACATCCCAAAGACGAGTAGGGTTGTATGTTAATTGCCATCTGTAAATTGTCCCTAATTGTAGCATGTAAAAGTTAGATAACAAATAGCTAGTCTTCGGGTGATCGATGATTGGCATGGATTTGGTGGGCCGAAGAGCCTGTTTCCACACGGTAACTCTAAATTAAACTAAACTAGTAGACAGCATACTGAGTCCATGTCGACCAATGATCACCCGTTCACACTAGTTCTATGTTACCTTTAAATCCTCTCCCTACACACTTGGGGCTTCGGGACAGGAAGCTGGAAATGGAGCATTCCCTCATGGTAGAGATCTACTCAATCCTCCAGTTCTGCCAATTTTAACAAGCCCTTCTCAAGAATGTGATTTCTTGTTGCAGCTTGCCCCTGAATGTTTACGAATTTGATGTGTTCTTGCATGCTCTTACAGGCAAGAGAAAATTGAGAAGAAAAGTTGAAAGTGAAAACTACTACAAAAGCATATTAACTTTTACCTGTTTTCAATATCTTTCAAAGTTCCAACCTAAAATCCTTGGACAACCCCACCTCTCACTCACTGAACTTCTTCACAGTCAGAACCATCTCCCCAAACTCTTCCTTTCAAGTCGTAACACTTTCAGAGCCTTCCATGTTTGGGACAAAGACCCATCATTTCTTTATTTGCCTCTGTATTCCACAATTTGAGATTTGTAATAAAAAAAATTCACATGTGGTTAAAGTGTACATTGTCAGATTTAATTAAAGGACATTTGTATACATTTTGGTTTCACCATGTAGAAATTATAGCTGTGTTTTTACATAGTCCCCCCATTTCGGGACACCATAATGTTTGGAACACATGACTTCACGGGCGTTTGTAATTGTTCAGGTGTGTTTAATTGTCTCCTTAATGCAGGTATAAGAGACCTCTCAGCACCTAGTCTTTCCATCACCTTTGGAAACTTTTATTGCTGTTTATCAGCGAGGACCAAAGATGTGCCACGTTAAAGAAGCCATTATGAGACTGAGAAACAAGAATAAAACTTTTAGAGACACCAGCCAAACCCTATCAACAGCTTACCAAAATCAACCGCGTGGAACAACATTAAGAAGAAAAAGAGCACTGGTGAGCTTACTGATTGCAAAGAGACTGACAGGCCAAGGAAGTCCTCCACAGCTGATGACAGAAGAATTCTCTCTATATTAAAGAAAAATCCCCAAACACCTGTCCGACAGATCAGAAACATGTTTCAGGAGTCACGTGTGGATTTGTCAATGGCCACTGTCTGCAGAAGACTTCATGAACAGAAATACCAAGGCTACACTGCAAGATGCTAATTACTGGTTAGCCGCAAAAATTGGATGGCCAGGTTACAGTTTGCCAAGAAGTACTTAAAAGAGCAACCACAGATCTGGAAAAAGGACTTGTGGACAAGTGAGATGAAGATTAACTTATATCAGAGTGATGGCAAGAACAAAGTATGGAGGAGAGAAGGAACTGCCCAAGATCCAAAGCACACCACCTCATCTGTGAAACATGGTGGTGGGAGTGTTATGGCCTGGGCATGTCTAGTTTTATTTGTGGATATTCCCCACCCCCCCAAGGATGCTGGTCCCAGACCACATTCTGATGTTGTCAGCTACTCACAGACAGGATGCTGTGGGTGACCTTGAACTGTTGACCAAATTCATGACTAGCACCTGCAATCACAGCTATCAGAGTCATAGCCCATCCCTATCACAGTGAATGACTCATCAACTAACATGCGTTGACGAGAGAGCAGCAGGGTGATGCATTCACCCGAGTCAGCTGGTGAGCTTTAAATGAGGTTTAGAGATAATGGACGATCTGATTATTATCTTTCCGAATTTGTACCTTTGTATTGGACGGTGACAGCACTATTTCAGGAGACAGCAAACAGCAAATAAACCAACTTGTTAGACTGACATCAGTGGTAGGCAAAGTGCTGGAGCTATATTGAAGGACGTTGTAGCATAGAGTCAAAGAGTCAAGGAAACAGGCCCTTCGGCCCAACTCGTCCATGCTGACTAGTTACCTAACTGAATTAGCCCCATTTGCCCGAGCCTGGCTCATATACCTCCAAACCTTTCTATACATGCACCCGTTTATTTTGCATGTCATAATTAGTCATAATGTGTGACCAAAAATATGAAAAATTGTGTAATACATCTCTTCTAATTCTGAAAGCATTACAGGTATATTGTTTTGTACTGTATAGATGATTCTTTTTTTTTTGGTTTATCAAGTGAAATTTTTATGTTATGCTGACAATGTTTGTTTAGGGTCAGAGCATTTTTTTCATAACTCAGTTTTATCTCACAAACTCTGAATTTGAAAAAGCTAGAATGTCCATATCTTTAGCAAACATGCATCATAGCTCTGTAGGTAGGAAAATAACAATGAATAAGATTAATCTCTTCCAATAATTTTTTAATGTATTACTTTTTGTGATGACATCTGGTCACGTGTGTGACATTTTGGCCCACTTTTCAAAGAATGGCCCAGTACCTTCCTCAATCACTTCCACCAGCTTCTCGTTCCGTGTATGTGGTGTGGAAAATTTGCTCTCGGGTACCTTAAATCGTTTCCCCGTCAGTTTCAACCTATGCCTTCTTGTTTTAAGACTCTTAGTCTGGGGAAATGACTGTACCTATTCCCCTCATTATTTGATATAACTCTATAAGGTATATTAAAAAATGTGCCTTGAAAAAAATAACAGGATTGAGCAGAGCCAACATGAACTGGAAGGGAAAAAACCTGATTGACTAATATGCTGGAGATTTTTGATGACTACCTGGCTCAAGAGTAGCTTCTTCGAAACAATCAGGCTCTTGCACATGGCACAACACTAGCCTCATCTGTGAGCTATGGACAGACAGACAGTTGCACTAAGGACTTCAGGTTTTTTTTGCAGTAGTACTGCAGTTGTTCATTTATTTTGAATGTTATTACATAATATGGTAATTGTGATTACTGGCCTGTTATACTGTTATAAATAATGATTTCATTGTTCTATTGTTGGCACATTTGACAATTAAACTCTTGACTATTGATGCAATTGGAAAGTTATGGGGAATGGCTTTTAGTAGGTACTTGATGTGGCCCCACACAGGAGGTTAATCAATAAACTCGTGCACATGATGGCCTAGAATGAGGATTGGTTATCAGACTTGATTTAAAGATAGGGAATAATTCTCAGGTTGGCAGACAATGACTACCGGAGTCAGTGCTTGAGACTCTTTTCGCTACATCCATCAATAAATAGGGTAAGGGGGCCAATATCATATTGCCAAGTTTGTTGACAATATTAAACTAGAAATGGGGAGTACAGAGGAGGTTGTACAAGTGTTCCGAACGGTTTGGACAAGCTAAATGAATTGACAACAACATGCCATGTCGTAGAAAAGAGTGAAGTTATCCACTTTGGCGCATAAAACAGAATAGAGGGGAATTTTTTAAATGGCGAGAAATTGGATAATGTTATTGGCCAAAGGGACCTTGTTTCTGAAGGCCGATGCACAGATTCAAGAAGTGATAGAGGACAAGTGATACATTCGCTTTTATTATTTGAGTACTGGAGTAGGAAAATCTTATTGCAATGGTACAAGGCCTTGGTGAGGCTCCAACTTGATCACTCCATACAATTAAGGTCTTCTTAACCAACAAAATGTTCTTGCAACTGGGCTGCAGTAAAAGATTAACTGGACTGTGTCCAGAAATTGCGCATTTACTATGCAAGTGATTAAGTGGACTGGGCCTAAACCCAGAAGTCTAGAAGTACAAGAGATCTCATTTTTAACATAAAATACTTAAAGACCTTGGCAGGGGAGATGCTGTAGGTTTGTTGTTGAGAACCAGAAGGACCATAGGGGATAGATAGCTTTGGTCTGAGATGAGGAGCAATCAGTGATTAATCAGACTGATTCGAGTAGGGGGGAGAAAGCAGGAAAAGAGAGGTGGGGGTGGGACCCAATGAACACTAATCCCTGGTTCTCTGGAGGACAGAATTCCAAAGATTCACAAACGCTAGTCAGGAATTGCCTCTCGCTCAGCCAAGGATGCCATGCGCTTTATGCTGACGCTGCTGCTGTGTCCCAAACTTTTCAAGTTTCCAAGATAAAGTCTTTCTCTGACTACTATTTCTCTCAGATCCCTGAAGAAAAGTCCCAACCAAAATCTTCACATGTCCATTCTCTCCACTGATGTTGCCTGGCCAGCCGAGTTCCTCCAGCACTTTGTGTTTTGCTCAAGATTCCAGCATCTAGTGTCTCTCAGATCTCCTCTCATTCATCAAAAGCTCCAGGGACCCATTCAACCAAAACCCACTTCCAAAGGTTATCCCATCACTACTGGAACCAATTCAGTGAAGCCACTTTTCACAATCTCTTAATTATGGTAAACGGGACAATGAAAACAAACCAATTACAGTATCTGCTCAGTTGAATGACCAGGAAGATTGCAACCTTCACGTGGTCCGCCCTGTTTCGACTAATACAGTCAACTCAACGTGCACAACGGAAGATCAAATAGAACAAGTTGTCCAACAACTTTAGGCTGTGCACGCCACACGAAAGAAGAAGAAGAATGACCAGGTGCTGACCTTACTGGCATTGGATGTGAAGACTGAAGTTGAATAACCAGCCCCAGAACCCGAGTTCACATATGAAGAAAACCCACCAGATGCGATACAAAATAGTGGCATTGCCGGTTAGCGGGTTCCAGAAGCGAGCTGGATACAAGAAAGATCTTCACTGCATTGCTAATGAAGCTTCGGGCTGGGGCAGAGAAATGCTTTGCTGAATTCAGCATAGGCCATCGCAGTTAAGAGAGATGAAATAACAAGTTAATCTAAGTTGATCTCATTTGATTCAGGAGGCTTTTGGAAGAAGGCCAGGAGAAGGCCATCTGCTCGCCCATCAGACGGAGGAGTGGAATGCGGAGGTGGAGCACCACGTCGAGGAAACAACAGATGGAAGATGGATCCCTTGCTTATTTGATAGAAGGCACCAGCTAATACAATAGTTGGTCAATAACAACGGGTTGATACAATAATGCGTCACCGTATGAATAACGATATGTATACAGGAGCTTGGTGGTGAAGTAATTATCCCAGCATTCAGACATGGAATAAGCATCAGACACATGAGCAATTACATATAGAAGTAAGTAGAAGAAGTAATACCCATGCAGTATGATGTTGAGGCAGCAGTTAAGCCACTGAAATAATATCCCAGAGACCAGGGTTCACGTCTCACCATGACAATTGTGGAATGTAAATTAATCTAGAGTTCAAAAACAAATTAATCAGTAGTAAAACTGTGGTGCAATATCCTATCTTGATGACAGGGGAGGAAATCTATTGTCTTTACTGGGTCAGCACAGTAAGTGACTTCAGAGTGTCACCGTTCAAG
The DNA here is from genome assembly GCA_963514005.1 of Raja brachyura. The sequence goes on along the minus strand of OY740807.1, from coordinate 12,730,122 downwards.
GACAATTTGGGATGTTCAGTTACAATCTTACAGTAATATAGCACAAGCACAGGCCCTTCAGCCCACAATGTCCATGGCAAACATGATGCAAAATTAAACTAATCTCCTCTCCCAGCATATTTGCTTGCCTATCTAAAAGCCTCTTAACTGCCATTATCATATCTGCTTCCACCACACCCCTGGCAATGGGTTCCTGGCACCCACCACTGAGAAAAAACATACCCCATGCGTTTCTTTTAAACATTTCCCCACTCACCTTAAAGCTATGGCCTCGGCCCTCAATCAAAAGTTGGCACCTCATCTTCAAACAGATCAATGGCATATTTGTGATTGTTATATTTACGGTGATAAGAGAATGAAAATTAGGCTTGGCATGGTATTTCCACAGTCAAATCAGATTTACACTTGAACCGCTCCTTCCTAGTCAGCCGTCAGCCAGAGCAGACTTGTCAATAGAGGACACAAGCAAACTGTGGTGCTCGAGCCAGATTATCCTCAATATTGTGTAGAAAAGAACTGCATATCCTGGTTTAAACCGAAAATAGACAAAAAGCTGGAGTAACTCAGAGGGTTAGGCAGCATCTCTGGAGAAAAGGAGTAGGTGACGTTTCCGGTCAAGGCACTTCTTAAGTCGTCACTTCTTTACCATTCTTTTTCTCCAGAGATGCTGCCTGACTCGCTGAGTTACTCCAGCTTTTTGTGGCCAGTCTCAGATGTTATTGCACTTACAGCGCCTTCCATAATGTATGCAACAAAGATCCGTCATTTATTTATTTATTTGCCTAAGTACTCTACAATTTGAGATTTGTAATAGAAAAAAATCACATGTTAATGTGCACATTGTCAGATTTTAATAAAGGCCATTTTTATACATTTTGCGTCACCATGTAGAAATTACAGCAGTGTTTATACGTAGTGTTTATATGTAGTCTCCTAATTTCAGGGCACAATAATGTTTGGGACACAGCAATGTCATGTAAATTAAAGTATCATGTTTAGTATTTTGTTGCATATCCTTTGCATGAAATGACTGCTTGAAGTCAGCGATTCATGGACATCACCAGTTGCTGGGTGTCTTCTCTGGTGATGCTCTGCCAGGATGTATTGCAGCCATCTTTAGCTTATGCTTATTTTGGGGGCTAGTCCCCTTCAGTTTTCCCTTCAGCGTATAAAAGGCATGATCAATTGTATTCAGATCGAGTGATTGACTTGGCCACTCAAGAATTTATAATTTCTTAACTTTGAAAAACTCCTTTGTTGCTTTAGCAGTATGTTTGGGATAATTGTCTTGCTGCAGAATGAATTGCTGGCCAATGAGTTGAGGCATTTGTTTGAACTTGCGCATATAGGATGTGTCTATACACTTCAGAATTCATTATGGTACTGCCATCAGCAGTTGTATCATCAATGAACATAAGTGAGCCAGTGCCTTCAGCAGCCATATATGCCCAGGCCATAACACCCCCACCACTATGTTTCACAGATGAGGTGGTATGCTTTGGATCTTGGACAGTTCCTTCTCTCCTCCATACTTTGCTCTTGCCATCTCTCTGATATAAGTTAATCTTCGTCTCATCTGTCCACAAGAACTTTTCCAGAACTGTGGTTGCTCTTTTAAGTACTTCTTGGCAAACTGTAACCTGGCCATCCTGTTTTTGCAGCTAACCAGTGGTTTGCATCTTGCAGTGTAGCCTCTGTATTTCTGTTCATGAAGTCTTCCACAGACAGTGGTCATTGATATATCCACACCTGACTCCTGAAGAGTGTTTCTGATCTGTCGGACAGGTGTTTGGGGATATTTCTTTATTATAGGGAGAATTCTTCTGTTATTAGCTGTGGAGGTCTTCTTTGGCCTGCCAGTCCCTTTGCGATTAGTAAGCTCACCAATGCTCTCTTTCTTCTTAATGATGTTCCAATCAGTTGATTCAGGTAAGCCTAGGGGTTGGCTGATGTCTCTAACAGTTTTATTCTTATTTCTCAGTCTCATAATGGCTTATTTGACTTTCATTGGCACAACTTTGGTCCTCAAGTTGATAGACAGCAATAAGTTTCCAAAGGTGATGGAAAGACAGGAGGAAAGACTAGTTGCTGAGAGCTCTCTTATACCTGTGTTAAGGAGGTATTTAAACACACTTGAGCAATTACAAGCACCTGTGAAACCATGTGTCCCAAACATTATGGTACTCTGAAAGGGGGGACCTATGTATTGCTACATGGTGAAATCAAAACGTATGAAAATGCCCTTTTCAGTCTGAAGAAGGGTCTCGACCCGAAACGTCGCCTATCTCCTTCGCTCCTTAGATGCTGCTGCACCCGCTGAGTTTCTCCAGCTTTTTGTGTAACCCTCGATTCTCCAGCATATGCAGTTCCTTCTTTAACACATAAATAAATGATGGGTCTTTGTCCCAAGCATCATGGAGGGCACTGTATTACCATTTCTACTGCCTGCCCATTATTCGGTATATTGGACCTCTGTGCAATGGCAGATTAATATAATGACTATTATTTGCATCCGTGCTAATTTGAACCATTTTCATGATTGGTTTGCATTCATAACAGGTTAAGTAAGGAGAATGCAGAGCTTGTAGTGTTCTGCCTCACAATGCCAGAGACCTGGGTTTGATCCTGATCTCGTATGCTATCTATGTAGAGTTTGCACATTCTCTATGTAACTGTGTTTCCTTCAGTTTGCTGCCACATCCCAAAGACAAGTCGGTTTGTAAGTTAATTGGCCTCGGTAAATTGCCCCCAATGTGTAGGGGGTGGATGAAAAAGTAGAATAACATAGAACTAGAAAAAAAAGAAAATTTGCCATAACACATTGATTAAAAATCTTGACAGTTGTCCAGCAAGCAGTAGAGTTTGGGTCAGTAACGACGTGGTGAATAGGAACGAGACCTGGAGCGCGATCTATATCGTCTACTGTAGTAAGGCGATGGAGACCGTCGTCTACTGTACCGATAATCGTAGTGTGAACGGGTGATCACTGATTGGTGTAGACACAGAGAGAAGGGCCCATTTCCATACCGTATCTCCAAACTAAACAATGAGAAATCCTCAGGTTAAAAGCACTCTCACCAAGATCAAGCGATGCATTGGGAGGGGCAGAGAGGAGTGCTGAATAAACCAGGATCTTTGAACCAAGGTGCAGCAAATTTCCTTCCTTATCTAGAATAATCCACTTATTTCATCCTGTCTACCAGTTGTAGGAATAAATTATGAGTGACCTGCACAAAGTGAACAAAATTACCTATTTCTCTGAGCAGACACAAAAATGAATTGCAGATGCTGGAAATCTGAAACAAACGCAAAAACTGTTGGAACCACCTAATGGGTAGGCATCATCATCAGGCAGAACATAGGTTCCTCATCAAAATGTTGATGAGAGCTGGAGAACAAAACTCTTTCTCTCCCAATTGATGCTACATGAGTTGTGGAGCAGTGCTTCCAGCATTTTGTGTTGTCACTTGGCAGAGATTGATAAATAGGGAAACAGAAATGTAAGTTGCAGTGAGAAGAAGAGGGTTTTTTTCCACCTAAATAATAGTGGTGGCTTGGAACAGTCAGAGAGGATTAGGGTCTGTCTTATGGTAGGAGGGTTAGTGTTAGTCTTTTTTATTTTTTTTTATTTTTAAAGACAAGAAATAGAGAGAAGAGAAAGAGGAAAAATAGATAGAAAATAGAAAAACGTGAAGTGTGTAAACGTGAAACGTGAAAAAGTAGAAAGTAGAAATAGGAGAAAAAGACCCTTAAAAAAGAAATTTTCAAATCTTTGTTCGGAGATGTAATTCTATCTACGACCTGACCTGAAATCAGTAATCTTTACGGTACTGCTGCATCATATGATTCCAAAAAGTTGATGAAAGGGGACCAACTCCTTAAGAATTGGTCATATTTATCTATTAGGCAGAGTCTCATTTCTTCAAGGCGAGCTATGTCCGTCATATTACTAATCCACATTTTACTAGTTGGTATAGCTGTATTTTTCCAAAATGTAAGTATCAATTTCTTTCCAATTATTAACCCATAATTAAAGAATACTTTTTGGTCTTTGTTTAAATTGATATCTTCTACTATTATTCCAAATATAATCCATTCCGTATTAGGTTCTATTCTTGACTTGAAGAGCTTTGTAAATATATCAAATATACCGCTCCAAAATTTATTCAACTTTATAAATACTACAAATGAATGTGTTATATTGGCATTTGGAAACAAACATTTATCGCATCTAGGAGAGACGTTTGGGTAGAATTTATTCAACCTCGTTTTTGAATAATATAGTCCAAGTAATAATTTAAATTGAATTAAATTATGACTTGCATTAATGGAACAATTATGTGTGTTCATCAGATACTTTTCCCATCTATCTCTCGGAATCTTTATCATTAGTTCGTGTTCCCAATCTTCTCTTAGTGCCTCTGTTGAGGGTAATTCTCTATTTAATATACTATTATAAAAATATGATATTAGTTTTTGTGAATCAGCCTTAATATTCATTGCTTCTTCTAAAGGGTCTGAAAATATAGTTTGAAATCTATGTATATATTTCTTCACAAAGTCACATATCTGTATATATTTAAAATATTGATTATCATACAGTTTAAATTTTGATTTTAATTGTTGAAATGATAACAATTTACCCAATTCAAACATATCTCCTACTTTCCTAATTCCCAGTCTATCCAATTATTGATATGTTTTGTCGATAAGAGATGGTTTGAATGCAGGATTATTCAATATTGGGGTTAGTACTGATAGACTATTTAATTTCAAGGATAATTTTATTTGTTTCCAAATTCTTATTGTATTGTGAATAATTGGGTTCTTCTTATATATTATACTATTCAATTTTATCGGTGAGAACAAGATCGTTCCTATATCGTATGGGAAACACTCCTCTTTCTCCATTCTTATCCACTCCAACTGGTGAGTGGAACTATCCAACCAGTACATTATGTTCTTAATATGCACTTCCCAGTAGTAATACGTAAAGTTAGGTGATGATAAACCCCCAACTTCTTTAGGTTTACACAGATGCTTTCGTTGAATTCTGTGTGCTCTATAATCCCACATAAAATTAGTGATATTAGAATCTAGTTTTTTGAAAAAATTATTTTGGAATATATATTGGGATCGCTTGAAACAAATATATTAATTGTGGTAAGAAAGTCATTTTTATAGCGTTAATTCTACCTATCAATGAGAGCGGTAGCGTTTTCCAAAATTTAATCATAACATTCAGTTTATTTAATAGTGGCATAAAATTGGCACTAAATAATGATTTGTGCTTTCTCGTAATTTGAATACCCAAATACTTGAATTTTTCTTTTGCAATTTTGAAAGGGAATTTTAATGTCTCGCATCCTGGGGTTTCAAAGACATAATTTCGCTTTTATTCCAATTTATTCTATATCCTGAAAAAGAACCAAATTCCTCGATTAGTGTTACTAAGGTGGGGATACTCGTTTGTGTATTAGTAATAAATAAAAGAATATCATCAGCATATAATGAAATTTTATTCTTTGAGTCCTTAGTATGATATCCGTGAATATTCGGATGATTTCTAATCCTTTCAGCCAGCGGTTCTATCATAAGGGCAAATAGCAATGGTGATAAGGCACAACCCTGCCTATTACCCCTTGATAAATAAAATTTTGGTGATAACATATTATTAGTTAAAATTCTTGCCATAGGTTTAACCCGTCTAATAAAATTCTCTCCCGTATTAAATTTTTGGAGTACCTTATATAAATACTGCCATTCTACCTGATCAAATGCCTTCTCTGCATCCAACGTAACGACTGAAATATCTTCAGTGTCCTCTTTGTGAGAGTACATTATATTGCAAAGCCATCTCAAGTTATTAAATGATTGTCTTTTGGGTATAAATCCCGTTTGATCTGGGTTTACCAATTTGTTAATATAATTATTCAGTCTTTTTGCTAGAATCTTTGCTAAGATTTTCTGATCTGTATTTAGAAGTGATATAGCTCTGTAAGAACCCGATTCCACTAAGTCTTTATCTTTTTTTGGTATAAGCGTTATTGTTGATTCTGCTAAAGTTTCTGGTAGTTTATTTTTGGTATAAGCCTGCGTGTATAAGTTGAGTAATCTTGGTACAACTGACTCCTGAAATTGTTTATAAAATTCATTGCTAAAACCATCTGGTCCTGGGGTCTTCCCATTTTTCAATTAGTTTATTGGTTGTTTTATTTCTTCACAAGTAATCCGTGCTTCTAATTCCTCTTGTTCTAAACTATCCAATTTAGGGAGGTTGCAATTATCTAAAAAAATTGTGATTTTACTGTCATCTGTATTTATTTTAGTTGTGTATAAATTATGATAAAATTGGGCAAACCTTTTATTAATATCCTTTAGTAGTGTTAGAAGCTCACCCTTATCAGATTTAATTTTAGTGATAGTATTTTCCTTTTCTTGTTGTTTCAGTTGCCTCGCTAATAATTTATGTGGCTTATCCCCAAATTCGAATTGTGCCTGTTTTGTACTTTGGAATAGTCTTATTACTCTTGCCAATAATATTCTATTGAATTTATATTTCAATAAGGTTATCTTATTATGTTTATCTATGGTTGGGTCACTTGCATTGTCCAGTTCTAGTAATTTTATTTCCTGTTCAATACTCTGAAGTTCTCTTTTATTTTCTTTATTTTTACAATTTTGATAAGAGATTATAACACCGTGGATGTATGCCTTAAAGGTTTCCCATAATAGCAATACAGAAATAATCCGAGTCTCATTTATATCAACATTTTTTTTGTTTGTTCTTTTATATACTCATAACCCTGCGGGTTATTTAATATTTGTGCGTTGAATCTCCAAAAAGGTTTTATACCCGGCATTCCCTCGATTTTGTATAAAAGTGAGTGGTGAATGATCGGAAATAATACTATTATGGTATGATGTTAGTCTTAATGTAGTCTTGGAGGTTATGGTTTGAAGGGATTAGAACATTATTTAAAGTGTACCAAGAGGTGCACATAAGAACCAAAATTAAGACCAGGAGATGGGAAGTGAGAACATACTAATCCTATAACAACCCAACCAACTCATTGTTTCTATTTGCAGGGCATGGACCATATGGGCAGAAATCATCCAAATGTTTCATTCCACTCAAGACCACACATATTAAAAATATATATTTCCACGTCTCTAACTGTGATGTTGTTAAACTGCTACGTACCAATGCATATTTAACAAAATGGTAATTTTAAAGTAGCGACGTAATGAACTGATAACACAGCGATAAGGAACGGCAGATTCTCTGAGAAATTTGATTTTCTTTTTCCGTGAGATGCTGCCTACTAGCATTTTGTGTCTAACGTCGGTGCAAACAGCATCTGCAGTTCCTTCCCACCGATAACAGACCGTGTTCCACTCACACAACTTCATTAACTGCGCGTTAAAGAAGGAACTGCAGATGCTGGAGAATCGAGGGTTACACAAAAAGCTGGAGAAACTCAGCGGGTGCAGCAGCATCTAAGGAGCGAAGGAGATAGGCGACGTTTCGGGTCGAGACCCTTCTTCAGTCTGAAGAAGGGTCTCGACCCGAAACGTCGCCTATCTCCTTCGCTCCTTAGATGCTGCTGCACCCGCTGAGTTTCTCCAGCTTTTTGTGTAACCCTTCATTAACTGCGCACTATGCGGCTGCGTTATTGGTTAGCGGTTACAATTACAATGTGCCGCTACCTACGATTTCAGTATTCCTTCGAGATACAAACTAATCCAGGGAGATAAAATATTCAGACACATTGAACTGCAGATGCTGGAATCTTTGCACAGAACACTGAGTAATTTAGCGGGTCGGGTAACATCTCTGGAGGACATGGATCAGCGACGATTAGGGTCAGGGGACTCAAGTCAGAAGAAGGGCCACAAAGATGCTGCCAGTCCCGCTGAGCTCCTTTATGTTCGACCGGAGAACAAACATTAAACGTTCCGGGTTTATCTTAATAAATCACGACCAAACTATGGCAGTGTGTGGGCATTGTTCCAGGAATTGAGTTTACCTGCGGGAACTGGAGTAAAGTTCACACTTCTTCAGATGTTGATTAGGGCAATTGGTGATCATCTCCTTTCGACCCGGGCAGGCTTTAAATCATTTGGGCATCGGCTAGCTGCCGGTGCAAATTACCATCGTGATATTTTAGGCTGAAGTGGGAATTTGGAGCAGGGAAATTCTACGCGACCCAGTTGTGTTTCATGTCGGTTATTGCAGCATGTTGAGCAACTTCAGGAGACCAAGGGGAACTTCAGGAGAATTGCTTGCATTCTCCAGCCTCCCTGGCCCACTATGTTGGGTTTCACCTCGCCGGTTTCCAAGTGGTCAACTGCATCTCAAAAATCGCCCCTGCCCCCACTCCTTGTCAAAATCTCTATTCCTCCAATCGCTACTCCCACAGCCCAAACCATTTCGCATCGACCACCCGCCGCTTTGACCTCGCACGCCGCTTTGACCTCACGTCCAAGTTTCGCTTTACAAATCTCTAATGTAAGATTTCCTTAAAATTCATCTTCTGAAACACTCAATTTTACTCTTAGCATTTGCTGCCTGTATTCCTAGCGACGCCTCTGCAATTTTCAACTGCAAACAGCATTTCTGCTCGAATTCTGGGCGCTCTTGGTCCCTTGTTCATTGTTAAAATCTCAGTAAGAATTGACAGAACATTAAACACAAAGACACCTCAGTTGAACTTCATTCTTGCCGAGCAATGGGGGCATAAGTTCAAGGACCAGAATTAGGCCATTCGGCCCATCAAGTTGACTCCGCCATTCAATCGTGGCTGATCTATCTTTCACTCTCAACCCCGCTCTCCTGCCTTGTCACCATAACTCCTGACACCCTTGCTAATCAATGGGGTGGGATTTGGCAACAATTGGCATGAATCTCTGAAATTGCTTTTCGCAATTGCTTCCTCCCCCCCCCGCCATTCCCATTCGATGCACTCACATAGCAGGGCTTGATCTATTTTTTTTTAAAGCGCTTTTAGTTTTAGAAATACAGACCCGGGGCTTAGAATGTGGATTGGGGGGTGAGGGGAAATGGGGAATTGGTGGATAGGTGTCATATAAACCACCTTTCGGCCCACTGATTCAACGCGATCGCCCATTCACACCAGTTCAATGTTGTCCCACTTTCTTATCCACTCACCACACACAGGGGGCAATTTATGGTGGCCAATTAACGTACAAACCTGCACGTCTTCGGGGTGGGGGTAAACCGGAGCAATTAGGAAACGTATTTGGAAACGTGGTGACAGAGAGAACGTGCACACTCCACACAGGCACAACACCTGAGGTCAGGAACGAACCCTCTGGCGCTGTAAGGTAGCAACGCTACCGCTATCAGCAATAATCATTCTTTGAATGAAGGAAGTACACGGCGACATCAGGTGTTACTAAAGGCCCTGGATACATCACCGAAGCGTTTGTGCAATCTTTGGGAAGGTCTTATCGATACGACACGTCTTCCGCATAACATATGAATGCAGACATGACGTTATAAGGTGTACACAGTGAGAGCGGGCGGAGGGTTCAAGTTCCTCTGCAAATCCCAGGTGAGCAGAGCACGAATAACAAGTGAATGGCGAGGGAGGGAGATCACCCGAACACCGCCTACCATTGTAGGATGAGAACCGGAGGAAATAAAACCTGGAAATCAATAATTCGTCCTGTGCCCGTGAATAGAGATAATTTTGAAAAGATCAAATTAGAGCAGCCCTGTCTCAGACAATCCAGTCGCTGGGGTCACTGGCAAAGAAAGAGAGGAAACCCGGGGCTGATAGTGGGTTTGGGAGGTGATATGGCGAGGGGAGACAGGGAATTGGTGAGAAGAGAGGAGATATTGAATTGGAGGGGTGATGGGGAAGGGGAGAACGAAAATTGATCGAGGAGACATAAGGAATCGGTGGAAATTGAGAATTTGAATTTAGAGGAATAGGGAATCAATGGGGAAGGAAGGTAAGGAATCGGTGGGAAGGGGAGAATGGAAATTGAAAGAGGAACATAAGGAATCGGTATGGAGGGAAAGGGGGGTGGGGAATCAGTGGAGAGGGGAAGGGAGGTAGGGAATCTATGCGAAATTGTAGCGGGAATCCAGGTTGGAGCACCATTATCTGCTTTAAATGCAGGGCTCGCCACTGAGGCGTGCAGCAGCGCAGGATTGACAGCGTCTGGCTTGGGGATCAACAACAAAAGACTCGCCTGCCGACCCTCCCCCCTCCGCCTGAAGCCGCCGCTGCGCGATGTTCGGGGGCTCGGAGCCCGGCTGGACTCACCCCCGCGATGCGAGATGTGGCGGCACCTGAAGCTCTGACGCTTCTTGCTGTGCAGCAGCGTCGGGCACTTAAAGAGCAGAGCCGCCGACAGGACATAGCCGCCCAGGGTGGAGAGGAGACACAGCGTAGCCGACATCTTCTTCTTCTTCTTGAGGCGCCCGGTAGCGGGCTAGGCTGAGGGGAGGGGTGGGGAGGGGGGAGAGGAAGGTGGTCGCGCTGTGAGGCAGCCGCCGGTTGCCGCACTCTGCTCCCTCTCCCCCTCCCGGCGGCAGCAGCCGGCATCCGCCGCCACGCCTGCGCATGCGTGGAGACGGAGGGCAGCGCTATCATTGGTCACGTCCGCGCGACGATTCCCCCCATTGTTGCACAACCGCCACCTCCCGCACGTGCAGCTGACAGACGCCCCGCCCCCCACATTCCCGCGCAGCCAAGCCCTCGAACCCTCCCCCCACGTGGCATCCCCCCGCCTCCCCTTCCCCTCCCCCCATTCCCGCGCAGCCAAGCTCTCAAACCCTCCCCGCACGTGGCCTGCCCCCCCCCCCCCCCCCCCGCCGCGCCCTCCCTCTCCCCTCCCCCGTCGATGTCCACCCCGCGCCACCCCACTCCCTGTCTCTCGCACACATGGGGCTGCCGGCATTAATGACAAGTTCACAAGTGATAGGAGCAAAATTGGGCCAGTCGGCCCATCAAATCCACTCCGCCATTCAATCATGGCTGATCCATCTTCCTCTCGACCCCATTCTCCTGGCTTCGCCCCATAATAACCCCTGACACCCTTACTAATCAAAAAACTATATCTCCGCCTGATATTGACTTGGCCCCCACAGCCTTCTGTGGCAATGAATTCGACATGAACTCTGACTAAATACATTTCTCATCTTCTTCCTAAATTTATGTCCTTTATCCATATAGCAACGGTATCCAGTCGTGCAGCAAGAAAGGTAGCTCTTCGGCCAATCTTGTCCATGCAGACCAGACCATAGAGAAGGGCAATTGGGTCCTCGATCCTGCTCCACTTTTCAATTGGGTCTCAAGGATAATATTTAATTGCATCACTTCCCAGATTTCTTGACACTTGCAGAGAATTCCCAAGATTCACCATAAACTCACCGATAGATACAGTTGCAGAAGCAAGGAACTGCAGGTGCTGGTTTACACAAAAGGAAACAAAGCTCTGGAGTAAGTCAGTGGGTCTCCTCCCCCTCCATTCCTTCCACTAGCCTCACTATTTTTACCTCTTCAATCGTTCTGTCTCACACTTTCAGTTTTCATCTCTGGCATTTATTCCAATCTTGTCTTAGCAACGCACCCCCTTACCCACATCCACCCATTATCTGCCACACTTTATCTTGCTTCTCTCTCCTAGCTTTCACTAGGGTATCCTCGATATCCTGCGGTTCCGCTCTTGCTCCTCCTCCCTCCATTCGTAACAAGGACAGTCCTCCTTGTCCTCACCTTCCACCCCATCAGCCGTCGCATACAGCACTTAATCCTCCGACATTTTCGCCACCTCCAACAGGATCCCTCTAGTCACATCTTCCCATCTCCACCTTTGTACTTTCCGCAGACCGCTCACGCCGCAACTCCCTGGTTGACTCATCCCTTCCTCCCCTAAAGCACCCTCTCCCCAGGTACGTTGCTCTGCAACCGCAGGAGATGCAACACCTATCCCTTTACCTCCACCCTTGACTCCGACCAAAGACAGTCTTCAGATGAGGCAGAGGTTCACGCACCTCCTCCAACCTCATCTACTGTATCCGCTGTTCCAGGTGTGGACTACTGTTTATCAACGAGACCTAGCACCGGCTCGGCGATCGTTTCGCTGAACACCTCCACTCAGTCCGCCTAAACCTAACGGATCTCCCGGTTGCTCAGCACTTTAACTCCCCCTCTCATTCCCAATCTGACCTTTCTGCTCTGGGCCTCCTCCATTGTCAGAGCGTAAATTGGAGGAACAGCACCTCATATTTTGTTTGGATAGCTCACACCCGTATGCATGACAGCAGTATGAACATTGACTTCTCCAACTTAAAGTAGCCATTTTTTTCCCCCTCTCTCCATCACCTCCCCCTTTCCAGTCCTACTGTCTCCGACTACATTTTATTCCTGTACCGCCCACACCCTTGACATCAGTTTGAAGAAAGGTCTCGACCCGAAACGTCACCCATTCCTTCTCTCCAGAGATGCTGCCTGTCCCGTCAAGTTACTCCAGGATTTTGTCAACCATTCATCTCCCCCACCTCGTCCGCCCCGCAATCAGTCTGAAGAAGGACTCCCAAATAAAACATCACATACTATCACATTCTCCAGATATGCTACCTGATCCACTAAGTTAATCCAGCACTTTGTGTCCTTTACAATTTACAGTAATCGTATTCTAACTCATTTTATTTTCTCCATATTCCCATCAATGGCTCCCAACCAGATTCTGTTCCCAGTACGTAGGTGAGGGGTAATAGACGGCAGCCATTTAACCTACCAATCCACAGATCAAGATTGAACCTGGGTTTCTCAAGCTGTGAGACAGTGGTTCTACTCTCTGCAACACACTGTGCAGTCAAACGATCGTGATTCTTATTCCTTGGTAGAAAACATTTCATTTCATCTTGGCCTGATATACACTATATATTTTACATCCTTCACTCAGGATAAGCATTATCCCAACATCTACCTTTCATTCTTCAAAATTCAAATCAGTATAGGTCCAATCCTCTGCATACAACACATTTACTAACTGCCCAGGAAGTAATATGGTGATTTTTTGCTACATTCCCAATGTTTATATTCTTCAATTAAAAAAAAGCAGAAAATGGCAGACAGTCAGAACCTACGGAAAAATAAATATTTTCAGTGATAATATTCTGCAGATGCTGGAATTGGGAACAAAAAACTGGTGGGAGAATTCCGCAGATTAAACAGCATCTTTAGAGGCAAGGAGATGGTCACTATTTTTGGTCCTGATGCTACATTTAGCCAGTCTAGTGGCATCTGTGGAGGGAAATGGAAGAAGGGTCCCAACCAAAAACATTGTCGGTGTATTCCCGTCCACAGATACTGTCCAATTTGCTAAGTTCTTCCAACAGTTTTTTTTTTGCAAAGAGAGAAAACAAATAATCTTTAAATTGTGAAAAAAGAGTAGAATAGATATCTCAGTCCTCAGGCTTATCATTTTCTGGCAACAATAGAAACCTTTTCTCTAGACCTTTAGCTTTCCTAGTAGCCACACTGGGCCCATCATATCTACTGGATTTTTTTTCCTTAGGAGATATATATTTGTTCTAATCAGTTTAGATTAGAGATACAGCATGGAAGCAAGCCATTTGGCCCACCAAGTCTATGCAGACCATAGATTACCTTTTCACACAAGTTCAATATTATTCTACTTTCACATCCACTCCCAACACATTCTTGATAATCACTAGCAAAAACAAGCAAAACACAAAGTGCTGGAAGAAATCAGCGGGTCAGGCAGCATCCATGGAGGGAATGGACATGCGATGTTTTGCGTCGGGACCCTTTTTCAGAATAAAGACATGAAACATTGTCTGTACATTCCCTCTTCAGATGCTGCCTAACCAGCTGAGTTTTTTCGGCACTTTTTGTTTGCTCAAGATTCCAGCATCTGCAGTACCTTATGTTTCCATTTGTAAAAGCAAATTAGTCAAACCACTGTGGTTAGTTAAACACAAAAGTTTTACCATCTGAGCCAAGTTTCAATTAATTTCACAAATCTAATTCCTAGTTCAAATATCTTAAATCTCATTCTGTGATGAAGACTTGTATTAGTGTTAAACCATTATTAGATGTTCTACAGGATGCATTATGGTGACAGTCAAATGAGTTAGTCTTTGACTATAAATTTCATTCTCAACTATAAGAAAAATATTATAGGAACATTAAAAAAAGTAATATCAAGTAAATATGAATGACAAAAATTGCTTCCGGCATCTCAGAACACAAGAGACTTAAAGGAAGATACAAAGTAAAGACTCAGTGCTACCAAAGACTATTTTTATATGGTTTGATAAAGCTTAGCAAAAAGTCTAAAGAGTGATGCGAATCTGTCACTGAAAAGTCAAGAACAGATGAGATTTACATGAGGTTACTAGACCAGGTGCGGACTCGTTGGGACTGCCCCCAAGGCAATATCCCACCACTGACCCATAGCCCCCAACTGCACAGGCACGAATGAGGGGTACCCGTTGTGACGTGACTCACGGCACTCCTCCATCAACTGCGCCTTGCCATCCCTCTTCCTACCCCTATCCTCCTCCTTTCCCCCTCATCCCCCAGCACCCACTCCCCTTCACCCACCCTCTTCTTTCCCCTCTCCTCATCCCCTCCGCCACTCACCTCTCCTCCCTCCCCTTTCCCTTACTCTCAGTCACTGCCTCCCTCCATCACCTCTCTCGCCTCCTTTCCCCCCCATCTCCATGCTCCCCCCTATCGCACTCCCCCTCCTCACCTCCCCAACTAACCTCTTCTCCCTCTCCCCCTCCTATGCCTCTATTTCCCCCCCACTCTCCCTCCTCACCTCCCCAACTTTCCCCTTCCTCTCCCTCTACCCCCCTGCTCCCTCCCTCCTCACCTACCCCCTACCCCCCCCCAACAATGAAAATCACGATGAAAGCCACAGATCTTTTAATAAACAAGTCCCTTTTTCAGTTTTTACTGATATTATGGACATTATTAACCATGACTGTTGTCATAATTAAACACATAAATGGGAGAGGGCATTTTAAATTGGAAAACAAAGTGGGGTTTCTCTCAAAAGGAAAAAAACATCAGCAGGAAAGGTTGCCTGAAAGTAAATTACATCACACTTTATTACATCTGCATGGTCAGACAGCATTGGGTGTACTGCAGTGACTCTTGTTTTGGGGTCTGGTTTGAGTGGAGTCCCTAATACTTGTGGTCAGAACATGCATGGTCAGATTTTGCTAATTGCCTCTATCGACATAGCTGGTTTAGTGAGAAAATGATTCATGGCCACAAGAAGATTCGATTCAACCGTAATTTTCTGCAGCAGTTCACTGTTTGATCCATCTAGTTAGTATCACTCTGTTGAAAGGCAGATGAGGGGAAGGAGAACGTTTTGGAAAAGGAGATAAGCATTGCATAGTTACTAAGGCATCATCACTGTGGGATAGCTTTAAGGATTCCTCGCTGCACCCGGTAACTCATCAGTGGCTGGTTTTCTTTCGGGGGGAAGCAGGGTCCACGGTCCGTTACACAAGCATAAGGAAAGCGGAGCACCCAGAGTCCATCCGGCGGCACAGGTATTTCCTGTCTCTCAGGGTAAAACACAGGGCACGGTGGAGGGCCAGGCTGTACCTGCAAGGCAAATAGAAATTTAATCTGGTGGATAGAAAAAAATAACTCCTACACGTGCAAATTTTGCAGTAAATGTTGATTTTCTAAGCCATTTGCAAGGTTGGAACAAGGATACTGGTCATTTTCGGTTTTTAGTCATTTATTTCAGCAACTTGGTGATATTTTCCACCGAGGTACAACTCACTAAGGTGGGTCTGACAATGAAATTGTCAGCTTTGTACAACACTAAACCACGAAATTGATAGAAACTTTAATCTCACACATGCAGAGCTGAAAGTGGAAGTCCAGAAGTTGCAGTCTACTTCCCTCCTCCAAACAGAAAGCTGCTTTGCAGCCTTCTGAAACATAAACTTCAAAGATCAACAATCTTGTGCAAACTTTAAGGACTTAATTAACTATTCCATAGGGGGAAAAATGTCCTTACAATGTTTTCCATCTGACAAGGTGTATATTAGATTTTCATGATATACTATGTCACAATTAAGCTTAACAATCTCTCTGGAACTTCATATTAATGTTATATTTGTAGATTATCATTCCATCTTAAATATTGGTATCGGTTTATTATTGTCACGTGTCCAGAGATACTGTCTGACCCGTTGTGTTACTCCAGCTTTTTGTGTCCATTTTCAGCAAAAGGTTTAGTTTGCTTGTTATCCAGTCAAATCATACTATAAATAATCATTGCACAAGTACACAGGGCATGCAAAGAAAAAAATACCAGAGTCCAAAATAAAGTGTTACAGCATTAGTGTTACAGTGATAGAGAAAAACTTTCACACTGAGATTGGTTGCAAGTACACACCCAAACTTATTGTTAGGCGGATAACAGCAAGGAAGAAGCTGTTTTATAAATCTGGCGGTATATTCTTTCAAGCTTTTCTATCCTCCCCCTGACAGCTTGAGGAACAGCTACTTTCCAACAACCATCAAGTTCTTGTGAACTGACCTGTACAACTTTAATCCTACCTCAGCAACGGAACATTACAGACTAGCTCTTGTACTACAATGGACTAGTCTTCTAATTGCATTTTGCACAAACGTCTTGTTTTTGACCAGTCTTTTTCACCGTCTTGGATAATTTATGTCTTGTATGTTGTCTGAGTCTATGTGCCTGTGATGCTGCTGCAAGCAACATTTACATTGTACCATTAACTCAACATACATGCACATGACTATAAATTTGACTTGACTTGAATTTCCACCCCTCTTTTACTATGCTAAATTTCAGATAAAATGTTGCCTAACAAATCTGTGGTGTATAAATAAAGCATATTAGGAGTTGCAATCTTACCTGTGGTGTGAGCATGATCTGTAATGGAGCATCAGGAACCACAATAAACAGCCTCATGAGCTGGGCATAATGTGGTTTAAGTCCTCGGCCTTGGGAGGGAGACAGAATGTACAGGGGCATGTCCGAGGAGAGGGCCTTGATGGCGGATTCCTTTGGCCCGCTCCCCATTACCTTCATGATCTTTTCCGGACCCGAGCACATAAACCTGCGGCCGCGAGAGTCCTCGTACTCAAAGCCAACAAATGCCCGAGCTATGTCATCCCTGCGTCTACCTCGGCCGATCACAGTGCTGGCGCGCTTGACTGGCACGGACTTGTTGGGGGCTGGCCAAGAATTGCTGTCCATGTCCACCTCATCGTCGGATCTGGTCTTTATGACGATGTCCCATGGCATTAGATAGTTTGTCCCAGGTATGAAGCCGCACTGGTCCAGGCCTCTGTGAAAATTGTAAGCTTTGGAAGGGCCAAGTTTGATGAAAGACCAACTGGAAAATTTAGGCAAAAGTCCCTTTGGGCAGCTAGAATTTAACATTCCAGGAAGGTACTCCACTGTTGAGACCTGCCGATCGACAACGCTGGGCCTCTTCTCTGGTTTAGCTTCACCCCCCTGACCATGAGCATCAGGGTTATCACCTCCTGCATGTGGATCAGGGGGAAATGTACCCAGACTGTCTGTGGACTGTCCAAGACTAAGTGCCAAACTGAGACTGGTGCTCTCGCCCTGAGTCTGGGCCTCTTTCTCTTTCATTTTCTCTCCTTCGCCCTCCTGTAGGGGGAGAGTGGACGCAGTTGAATCGTTCTTGGCTGGAGCTGGATCGGGGGTGCTAGGCTGGAAGATGGGGAAGTAGAAGCGTTCGAGCTTCCCGCAACATTTCTCTTCCTGAAGCTGTAGACAATAGTTTGAAAAAAGAAACTCAAATTGGTTCGCATCAAATCGTTGAGCACATCCTACTTATACAATGGGCTGTGTGTTTTTTTTTGTTTTTAATATAACAAAAGACAAAAAAAAGCACCTCGTTTCATTTGGAGATGCAGCATGGTAACAGGTCCTTCAGCCCACCATCCATGGTGACCATTGATCACCTGCACACATTAGTTCTATGTTATCCTACTTATGCATCTACTCGTGACACATTCCGGACAATCTACATAGGCCAATTAACTAACAAACCTGCACGTCTTTGGGATGTGTGAGGAAACCGGAGTATCTGGTGAAAAGCCACATGGTCACAGAAAAAACCCAGAAATTATTTCCAAAGTTAAAAAGCACATAAACATTGACATTTTTTAATGTAAATTATAAGTCCACAGCTAATAATTTTGATCTTACAACTTTTGGACAAAACTTTGCATTTCAGTGTCATCTTCTCAGACCTCTCAGAATTGCCTTGGAACATCACAGCAGTGCTTTTAGATAGGAAATAACTATATCAAACTGCACAAAGAGTTGAGGAAAGGGGAGAGCAAGCAAGGGGATGTGTGGAAGAATAGAGAACAACTTTGTGCCAACTGTTATCACACTCTTGAATTAATCACCTCTTTCTCACTCCCTTCACGATGCTATCAGGTACTCTCACTCTTAATGTTACTTCATTTAGTAATTCTGTAATTGCACTTCAGCACAATTTCTTTTGCACTATTTCAGATTAGTCTACATTCTTTGCACCATTCTGCAGTTTTGCATTCCTTGTATTTATTGTTGTATCTATTATTGTCATATATGCTGTGTGCTCTTTCAGCTTCCTGTGAACAAGGAGTTTTGTTGCACCTTGATATTAGATTAGTTTATGACAATAAACTAATCTAATCTAAAGCAACATTCAGGCATTGACATGTTCAAAGTCATGTTCTTAACGTAACAATGATAATCTGAGGCTTTCAAGTAGATGTACGCAATTTCACTGCACTATTGCAATGAGAGCAGGGCAGTTCTTCCTATTATCCTGGGAATAAATAATCAACTGATGTCTTGAACAAAGAGACCTAGTTATTTTTGCATTGTTATTTGTGGAACTCTGCTGCTCACAAGCTGCCAGATGCATTTCCCATTTAATACAGTGATAATAACTTAAAACTAAAAGTAGACTGTGACATCTTAGGTGAAAATGCAAGTCTTGCTTTCTATTCTTCAATACCAACATGCAAATCTATACACCAAATAGGCAGTTCAGCTCAATCATGCAAACCAGGCATGTCAATGTTCACCAAAATTTGCAATCAAATTTCCATTTGTTGATGTGTGGGACAGTTTTATTTTTACAGCCTCTAAGTGGTGGGTGCCTGGAATGTGCCAGGGGTGGTGTTGGAGGCAGAAGTGATAGTTGCGTTTAAGAGGCTTTTAGACAGGCACAAGGAATTGCAGGGAATGGAGGGTTATGGATCATGTGCAGACAGATGAGATTAGTTTATCTTGGCATCATGTACAGCATGGACATTGTGGGCTGAAGTGCCTGTTCCTGTGCTGCGGTGTTCTACATTCTATTACTGGAACCAGAAAGAAAGTCATGCAGTCAGTAGGAGAAAGGTTGTGGCACATTAGCCACAAAAATATTACCCACATTTAAATCTTGCCATACCTGGTAGAAGTCATAATTGGCTGACTTGATGTCGAAGGGATCATCACGAGGGGCTTGCCTGCGACCACAGTTGCAGGAACTGGTGGAACGCGCACGGCTGTTGTGATACAGCACGGGTGGATTCCTATCAGGCTCAGGTTTCTCTCCTGCAAGAAAGGGTGGCAAATACACAGAATGCACAATAAACGTGTCTTCCATTAGATATTTCATTCTGGTTGCGAAATAGGTGAGGAGTAGAATCTACCCAGGCTAATGATGACATTCCTCACACATATATCGCGCCTCATCAGTTTGAAACCTTGTTAAGCTTTTTTAAGCTCTGCAAGAATAACGATACAGGCAAGTGTTCAGGAACGCCCTGCAAACTGCAACGGGAAGTTACAGGAATGGAAACAGGATAGAGAATTTGTGGAGGGATGGGATTATCTTCCTCCGAGCAAAGAAAGCTAAGGTGATAAAAAACAGAAATTGTTGTTCAACACTCAGCAGATCAAGCAGTATCCGTGGAGAGAGAAAGAAAGTTCAGAGCAAAAACCTATCATCAGAACTAGAAAATAGATTTTCAATCGTTGTTTTAAGAAGTAAAGGTGGTGGCAGGAGATAATCAGATAGGACCAAGGCAATATCAATGATAGGCTGTGGCCAGTCTTACTGGGGATGAGTTGTCAGGGTAATTTGGTCAAATGGCTGAAGGAGGTATGATAGTAGCTTGAAAAGGCTTTATTTAGACACACAAATATACAGAGAATGGATGGATATGGAGTATGTGCAGACAAAAGGAATTAGTTTAAGTAGGCATCATGTTTGGCATAGACATCTTTGGCCAAAGGGCCTATTCTGTACTGTTCAATGTCCTAGTTAGCTAACGAGTTGCACTCGTGGTCCAAAATGACTATCCCTTTATTCTCGAGGGACACCCATGGCTCTCTCAGCATTTCTCCATGACTACAAACAATAACACACACGCAGAGAAGATCACTGTCTCGACACTGCAATGCAAATGCCACTTTGCACATCTACCATCCTGAAAGCTCATTAAAAACATTCTGTAAGAAATACCTGGTGCAAAGGATACAGGTGAAAGTGTCTGGGATTTGCCACTTGTGGAGTGGGTGATCTCAGCCTCTCTAAAGATCCAATGTTGATTGTCCATTTGATATAGCTCCGCTGCTTCTTTTAGTCTCCGTTGTTCTGTTGTCTTCATTATCAACGCCTACGCTTGCTTTTCAGATTTAGTAACTAGTTGAGCCTTCAGCACCTGCACTTCCAGTCCACCAGGGGTCTGCAAAACTTGCACGATTCTGGACTTGGTCTCCCTTGTATGGACGATGATATAGCAACACCTTCTACTCTATAATTAATGTTAAATGCAGACATGACTTGGTGCCTCCTTGTACCATATGAACTTTAACATTAGGAACACTATGTTTAGCTACTTAAACTTTGCACATTACCACAACACTTTGCTAATGCCATAAGCTTACTTACCAGGCTATTTCATAAGCTAGCTAATTAGACTAAACTATCACGTGGTCGTGAAGTCATAAATGGATTAGCCTGGACGGGAGAGCAACAGAAGGTTCCCCTTCTTGAAGAATTATTGTGTATCCGATGGGCATTTAAGATTAACCAACATGTCACAGCACTTTTATTTTCCCAATATGGGCCCATGAAGTAAGAGTTATTGCATTCAATCTGCCCACTGAATTCAAAACAATTTATAATACTAGTTGAGCATTAGACTACACACTCTCTTGTGTGGCAGTAACGCTAAAATTAAGATTTTTTTTTTCTTGGTCTCATCCTATATTACTAGTTTATCATCTTTATTAAACAAAGCACAACATAGGTATGAAGAAGGGTTCTGACCCAAAACATCACTCTTTTCTTCAGAGATGCTGCCTGACCCACTGATTTTCTCCAACCCTATGTGTCTAACTTTGTGATAAACCAGCAGGTGGAGTTCCTTTTTATTACATTAATAAAATGTAAGGCTGTATATTGAATAGGCTGTATATTGAAATACATAAAATACTTAAATGTGGATCCATCCCTTCGTTATTGCAAATTGGGTAACAGATTTTTGCTGACGTAGACAGTCTTACCCACTGTTTTTAAGAAGAGAAGCCACTCTGCTGCAATTATAGAGCAGTTCTACTTTAACGAGAAAATGCAAACCCCATCTCTCAGAAGGCTGTTAAGACAATGCATAGAGGGAGTAGGAAATATATAAAATACAGCCATGATCACATTGAATGGAAATCTGGCTCAAAGGGCCGAATGGCCTACCCCTGCACCTATTGTCTACTGTCTAGGTATGTTACAAAACTTACCTTGAGCAGCGCTGCAGTTCTGCCACTCCCCGTGTGCGCGACTTTGGCGCCTTTCAGAGGGGGGCGGGCTTAAAGTGCCGATTTTCCACAGGCAGGGCAAGTCGATCCATGTCGGGCGATTTCGTTGCGGAAGAAAAATCGCTCCGACATTTCATGAATGAAAGTATTTTTAAATTACGCGAGATTATTTGTTATCTAGCGTAATTTAAAAATCACCTTCAAAAGCCATGAGCGCCGACAACAGGAAGGATTTTGTGTAGGGGAGAAAAAAAGGTAAATAGTTTATTTTTATATTAAAAGTTGTTTTTTATGGAGGCTTTAATAATATTTTCATGTTGCGAAATGGGGTCCAAAAAAAATGTATGAACCGGCTGTATTTTTCATACCGACTTCACAGCAAACCACAACGTACCAATCCACCGCATTCCACTAAAACCCACTCGCTAGTTGATTTAAATGGCCATTAATTTACAGGCGTTAAACACTAAATTCCTTCCATTTGGCCCAGAAATTCATGAAAATTAGATTTAAAAATTATGTTATATTGTGGATTATTGTGTGATGTTATTTGGACACTTAGGCAATTTTAAAAAAGTTTATCTTTTTTTAAGAAATGGATAGATGTTTAGATCTACTCATTGAATTTTGTAATTAGCTACAATTAGATAACTAACTAATTATATGCTTTAATTTCAGGTCATCCAAGTAAGATTGTTTCATATTCGTTTCAGAATGCTTCAGTCTATAATAACTGGAAATGTCATTGAGTTCTCTTAATTTTTAACAAAGTTACGGGCTTTTAACGATTCTAGATCACAGCTTTTGAGTTAAGTCAATTGAAAGGCAATGGGGAACAAGATGCTAATTTCTGAGTATGAAAATGGTCAGAACTTTCTTAATACTGAAGATATGAAAGTGAATTAGGTGTCAAATTAAACTCCTTTTTATGCTTTATCTGATGGGATAAATTGCAAACTTTATTTTTTAAATCTCAAAATGTTGTAACATTGCTATACTGTCTATTGAAAGAGACAGATAATGAGAAGGCAGTATCAAGAAACTATTTAATTAATCAAGGCATAGACGTCTGAGCAAAAACAAGAGAAATGGGAGGTTAAGGGGTTAGAGGAAAAAGATATCAAAAAATAAAAATAAAACATTACAACTGAAAGGAAACACATTAATACATTTCTCAAGGAAGGAAAAAGGCAACTTTCATCGAGATACTTGCAAGAACTGTAAAAACTTAACATTTCCTCCCTCGACTTGCATCTGATATGATCCATGAATATTTGCTTATACTTTCCTTTGGTCTCAATAAGATATACTTGCCTTGGAATTAATGCAATGATGAATTATTGCATTAACTTTGACTGATGAGGTAATTCTTATCCCAAGGTGAGTACGAGTAAAATTGGAGTTTAGATACACAAGCCAAATTCTTTGAAATGTAAAACTGAGGAGGATTTATAGGGTGGGTGATAATGGGTTATTTCCTTTGCCCTGGGAGTCTCGAACTACACTCAGGAGAAGGGGCCATTTATGTAAAATTGAGATTAGGAGAAACTTCACATGGAGTTGTGAATATGCTAGAGAGCTCTGTATGCTCAATTGTTGAACATGTCCAATCCTGCGATCAATAGATTGCGGAATTTATGAAAATCAAAACTAGACTCAGCGCTGAGGATCAAGCAATATCGTATTCAATGCAACAGCAAGCAGGAGGTGCCATATTGCTCACTTCCGATTATATTTCCTATATTCTGTTATGTTATTCATCTATTCCTTATTCATGAACAGTTTGAAAATTAGTGGACCTGGAAGTCTAAATACGATTAGTGTTCACTGCAGTTATCTGATCTAACTCTCAATTAAAACACAGACTTTGTTGGTTTCCAGCTTTGAAAACTCCCCATATGCAATTATTCTATTGTATGTTTGATGATAATCTGATGCAGAGGTTGAATTGCTGGTACATTTTTCATACTCTCAGGTGTATAAATATGGAAGTGCAATCTCACAACGATGGGAGGGGGCAATTGTATATATATTTCAGCATTTTCCCCTTCCCCCAAATGTTCCAACCCAAGCCAAGATGAAAACCGCCTAATCTATGACTCAAAACAAAATGTTGGATGAACTCAGGTCAGGCTGCATCTGTGGAGGGAACAGGTCATAACCTTCTTCCAACCTGAAAGATCAACATCTATTCCATTCAGACATGATGCCTGACCTGCTGCACTCCTCCAGGACTGTGTTTTGCTCAAGATTCCAGCATCTGCAGCTCCCTGTGTCTCTCTGTAATTTATGGCTCACCTGGTTTAGGCAGTAGATGAAATTTGTGAACACAATGTTGATCCGTTAAGCTTCTCTCTTCACACAACTGGTGCCCGTTACTCCAGAACTTGTAGCAATCTTCATGCAGCTGCATGGCATATTTCTGGAAGGCCGGTCCACGGGCATGCTGACTATAAACACGGAGGGCCTGTGCCAGCTGGTTCTTGTGGATAGTTGTTGTGTAATGGTGAGGAAGGTTAGACTGATAGGCACTGTGAGCCAGAGGTAAGGCCTTTTGGCAGCGGTTTTCAGAAAACTTATTATCTGCATCTAAAAATCCTTCAAGTCCTTTTAGCTGTACTTGTATCTTGGAGGAAAGGTCACCACAAAGAAATCCAAGCTCATCCTCCCTCCAGTTGATCATCACCTCATAGAGTTTTGAGGCTACAGCCAGCCAGTTTTTGTAGGCAGGAAGCTCAAAATGTGATGGCTGTGGATTTCTTCCGACACTATCCTCAAAACCCTTTTTAGTCAGAACCAGATCCACGTGTTGCCACAGAAACTCCTTCAACGTGCAATCCACCAGCTGCCCGCTGGAGCTGTTGAGGCTGCTTTCTAGTATGAAAGATGGCTGGCGGACGTGCTTCATCATCTGATAACGTCGTGAACCAGGAACTGGGAGGGATTCGTGCTCCCTGATGGTACAGTTGTTCTTCAGTTGCCCAATCAGCATGCTGATGGGATCATCCCCCTGCCCAGCCACCACATAAACAAACGCTTGGTTGGCAGGAACAGTAAACAGACAGTTAATACTCTGGTTGGTCAGCACTCTGCTCTTTCTGAAAATCCTGTAAATCTGATCCTCCAGGGCATGCTGGAGTCTCCTTTTGGGAGAGTGCTTTTTGGGTTTATCCAGATTAGAAGGGTCTAGACACTTGGGCTCGACCTTCAAAGCTCCATTCAGCTGGAAAACAAAGAGCAGCCTTGGAGGGCAGGGTCTACAATTCAATCTCCATTCCTTCCCTACCGGGCAATCCTTAATCGTGCTCTTTAGATAGGGAAGAACCTTTTGCCGGAGGCTGTCCAAAGCTCGGAAGAGACGGTCGTAAGTGATGTCAAATGAGCAGGTGGGGTGGACCAAGAGGAGGATGTGTGAGACGGAGAAGAGATAGAGCAGGTGGATGCAGTGGAGCTTCTCCTCTCCTTTCCAATACTCGTGGGCTTCGGCATGGGAGACGTCGTCTGCCAGGGCCCTGCAGGCCTGCAGCAGCTGGTGGTTGTCGCAGACGGCGGTAAGTAACAGGTAGAGCACCTTGCTGTCCTGGTTGTAGTAGCTCTGCAGCAAGTTGTTACCCTGGTGATGGTCATTGACAAGTGACGGGTATAAGGGGAAGACCGGCTTGTCGCACAGCGTGTTGACGATGGCGTACTTCTCTGCGCTCAGCTCCGACGTCTTTCCGAATATGCCCACCACGCACATCTCCTCGTCCTTCCAGGCGACCTCCTCGCTGTCTGAAGCCAAGGCAGCACTCAGAGCCTTGGCTGCCGCCATCTCCCTCGCCGTCCCGCCCTCCATACTGTCCGGTGGAAGAACCACTGCGCCCACAATTGTTCCTGGCAGCGCGTCCCGCCGTTCATCTCATCCGGCGGGAAACAAAAAGTACCTGCGTTAAATTATCGCCTGTCAGATCCACTTTAGAAATTGGTGAATGCAAATTGGAGACCCCTACCCCGCTCCCGAAGCCCAACATTTTCTTTCGGTAATAGTCGTGGTTTTATGTTTCTCCTGGTTCAGCACCAAACCACAAAATGCTTGTACCATCTGAAGCATGTTTAACGTGTAAAAAATGACAGGAGCCAGATCTGCTGATATCAATCATTAGGCGTGAAAATTACTCATAATAATGAGCTTAAAACGTCACTAGCTGCCGACAAACTTTACTCTCAGCATTTCTCCAATGCCAGTAGCTCTGCTAAAAGACGTGTTAACATCCTTGTGTATCTGAAGAAGATATCAACTCTCAACCAAAGTCTTGCAGCGTGATATTTCCTTAGTCTCATTCCAATAACCCATTTTTTATTGTTGATGTTAGACATCCATCATTTTGAAATTTATGGTTATGGATTTTGCGCTCGCCAATTTTCTCGGGAGAAAGCAATCAAATTATGAGAGGCACAAATACAGTGGACTGTCAGAACCATTTTCCCAGAGTGGAAATGTCAAAAGTGAGAGGGCATCGCTTCAAGGTGAGAGTTGCAAAGTTTAAAGGAAATGTGCAGGTGAAGTGTTTTTACTGAGGGGGTGCCTGTAACATGCTGCTCGGGGTGGTGGAGGAGGCAGATAGATCGTACCAGTTAAGGCTTTTGGATAAGCACATGGAAATGGAGGGATATGGATCACATGCAGGCAGAGGAGCGGGACATGGTGCGAACTCCATCATCACGTTCGCCGACGACACCACTGTGGTTGGACGAATCACAGATGGGGACGTGTCAGAGCATGGAAGTGAGATCGACTGACTGACCAAATGGTGCCAGCACCACAACCTGACTCTCAACATCAGTAAGACTAAGGAACTGATTGTGGACTTTGGTAGGGGAAGGATGAGGACCCACAATCCTGTTCATATCAATGGGACGATGGTGGAGAGGATCAATGGCTTCAAATTCCTGGGCGTGCATATTTCCAAAGATCTTTCCTGGACCCAGCACACCGATGCACATCAGCGACTCAACTTCCTGAGAAGATTACGGAGATCCAGCATGTCGAAGAGGATTCTCCTAAACTTCTACAGGTGCACGGTAGAGAGCATTCTGACTGGTTGCATCGTGGCCTGGTTCGGCAACTTGAATGTCCAGAATCATCAAGGACCCACACCATCCTGGCCACACACTCATCTCACCATTGCCATAAGGAAGAAGGTACAGGAGCCTGAGAACTGTAACATCCAGGTTCAAGAACAGCTTCTTCCCTACAGCCATCAGGCTACTAAACAAAACAACGAATAAGCTCTGAGCTCTGAACTGCAAAAGGCTATATTATTATTGCACTGTATTTGTTATTTATTGAACCTTTTGATTTTTTTCTCTCCCCCCCCCTTATGTTTGCATAATCTGTTGTGCTGTAGCAAGTAAGAATTTCATTGTCCCATCCGGGACATATGACAATAAAACACTCTTGAGGTGAATTTAACTTGGCATTATGTTCGGCTTGGACATATATAGAGAGAAGTTTATGATATTAGAACATAGAATGGTAGAGCACAGAAATAGGGCCTATTTCTGTGCTCTACCATTCTATGTTCTAATATCATAAACTTCTCTCTATATTTCATATCGATAGACAATCTCAAGCAACATCCATAATTACCATCTCCATACCTCAGCAGAAAGTTTCTTTATTTTACCAATTTCACAATTTTAAGCACATCTTTTCTGAATTAATAAAACATTCCCCACTTTGCAGTGAACTAAATCATCTCATAACATCCTCCACGATCTAGGTCCTGGACTAAATTACTATGGGGAAAAACACTCAAATATTCAAATTACTCCCTGGTCAAAACTACAGATACAGTTAAACATGAGAACATTTGCATCTAACAAATGTAAAATGAATTAGTGCCACTTCAAGAATTGTAGCATGTGACCAATGATCATTTGCATTGCATTTCACACACGCTGTGGGTATATGGAACAAGCTGCCAGAGAAGATAGTTGATGCAGGTACCACAACATTTAAAGGACAGGAACATGGATAGGAATGATTTTGAAGAATATGTGCCAATTGTGGGCAGGTGGGACTAGCATAGATGGGGTATCTTACTGGGCAGGGACAAATTGGGCCAAAGGGCCCGTTTCCATGCCGTATGACTCCATGTTACTAAGATGTTTTCCTAGAGATAGTATCTCTTTCTGCAGTGAAATCCATACCAATCAATGTGGCACCATTCAAAGCAAGATCTTTTTTTATTATATAAATAAATTACCTTTGTTTATTATTTTAAATAAGCGAATGGAAACGTGAAAGATGCCCACACATTGCAAACGTCAATCATTGCTGTGGTTAATCACATTTAATCAGACCATGTTGTCTGCCTTGCATGTGATGGCCTGATATTTGAATCCAATGTTGCAATTTGAGAGAAATAAACATAAACAAACATTATTTTAAATACTGGAAATTTGGAAATCAACATTTAGATCAGAAATGTCTGGGTAGTTACTAAAATAACTTACCCAGTCTACAAACTAACAACAGTAGTCAAATTTATCCAAAATCTACTCCTAATTATTGATCATTCGCCAAGGGAAATAGGTCCTCTCAGATCACCTTTTAATACTCCATGAATAGATCTCCCCTCCTCCTTCAATATTATATTAAAAAATATTCTCTAACTAAAATTCTCCTTGCAACAAGCTCATTTTCCCACCCTCTCTAGGGTTATTATCTTTACTGTAGTATGGTGATCTGAACTGTCTGCAGTACTCTATGACTGTAGTTTTAATCCATAGTCTCTGACATGACTAGTAAAGGCAAGTAAGCAAAAAAATTCCTTGGCTGCCTATCTTGCTAGGTTGTGCAATGAGCTTTTGTTTCTATGTGTATTTGCTACCACTTTGGACATATCCCTCTAAAATTTCAAATTTGGTTTGGTATGACCAGTGTTTTGAGCAAAAACTGACTCCTGATTAAGGTCAGGATTTTGGGTACATTTCCATTTATGAAAAAGGAGTTAACTAGCAGTAGACAGACACTGTTAGTTTTCTACTTTATATCGAGCATTAAGAAAATTCTGACAAACGACAGTAGATGGTGGTTGGGAAGAGATTACAATTAGTGAGAAAATAGGGCAGTTAGAATGTCACATGGTTTCTGAATGATGGTTCCAGGATTTGGAAATTACCATATCTATAATAGACCTCGACCATGAATTATTCATTTGTTAAGAGTTTATGCATAGAATTGTGGCTCCACTTAATTAGTGTAATTCTGTATCAGGATTTATAAAAAAAAACTTATTTTGCAATATTCTCCAGAAAATTACTGATTTTTAATCCCCTTTATCAGATAAAAAGACATAGGAGGTTGGTTTGAGAGCTTAGTTTATTTTTGCTGCTTTCCTCCCAGTGGCTTCTGTTCTGCAAACACTTAACATTTTCTGCCATCAAGACAGTAAATCTCTTCATTGGTCCAGACCAGAGCATTCTTTAAACTGGTGGGGTGTCCCAAGCTGTGAAATTGAAGGGTGTTCACAGCCTGCATATTAGACAATAGGTGCAGGAGAAGGCCTTTCGAGCCAGCAGGCAGATTGTAGGCAGAATTAAAATATTTTCCATTTACTGCATACTGTGATCATTTAACATTTAAAATCAAAAGCTTGCAAAGTAATAGAGACAAT
Source organism: Raja brachyura (assembly GCA_963514005.1). The sequence goes on along the minus strand of OY740807.1, from coordinate 12,700,609 downwards.
TATAGTGCAGACAGCAGGGTGCCACCTGGTCAAGGTACCAAGACACACGATGGACATACTGATGGAGATCTACAATGTTGGAGTTGTCTTCTTTATGTTCAGATGGTAATCCAAGATGGTGATAAACAATTCACTGAATCAAATTCAAAGAATTATCAAAAGATCCATGTTAATATTTTTCTTTCAATCAAACCCATATCCGTCAGTGGAATCATGCTTTTGTAAATATTGACACAATTCCTGGAGTAACTCAGCGGGTCAGGCAACATCATGGATAGGTAATGTTTCGGGTCAGGACCTTCCTTCTGTTTGTAAACTAGCTACCACTTTTCTTAAACCATTTAATTGGCTAAAAGTGATTTGGTGATTTCTGAGATATGTAATGTGGTAAATAAATGCAGCCTTTCTTTTTAACTTGTCCTTCTCCCTTTCTTTTAATTGCTTTCTAATTTCATTTTGAAGGTTGAATGAAGCAGTGTTTCTCTTAAATGTATTTGTCTTATAAGAGGTCTTTTCAATCTGGCATCTCAAAATGCTTTGTAGCAAATAAAGTAATCTTGAAGTGCAGGAACGATTTTAATATAAACCTATTTTGTCCCATGTGGCTCTGGCTCAGTTTCCAAGTATCTCTGCCAGGATATCAGGTATCTACACTCTACAACACCTTTTCCTCCATGCATATACTTAATAAACATAGATCCTCAATGACAGCCTCGGCAACAGTCTGACTTTCCGTGTGATTTGTTATTTTTAGTGTGTTTTAAAAGATCATGTTAATGTTCCCTGGTTTGTTTTATGTGGTGGGATGGGGGTGCGGGGGAAACTATTTTTTAATCTCTTACCTTGCCAGAGATGTGATTGTTTTCCGGGTCATATCTCCGGTCGCTCTGCGGCCTAACATCGTGGACCTGGGGGCCTTGCTCGGGACTGACTTTGACCCCCCACCGCGGGGTGCGGGCTTACCATCGGAGCAGATTCCTTGCCTGGGATCGACGCTCCAACCACGACCTGCGGACTTTAACATCAAGGGCTCGCGGCTTCGGGAGAGATTGAGTCGGGAGCTCCAAAACCATCCTGGGGGACAATCGCCCGGCGTGGGGAACTGACCCCCCACCCCCCGATACAGGAGCTTTATGACCCCGATGCGGAGGGGCCGCTGCCGGCTATGGGAGTCAAGAACATCCCATCAACGGGAGGCTCGAGGTCAAAGGATTGAGGGAAGAACAAAGGGTAGAGATTGAACTTTTTTTCACCTTCCAGCACAGTGAGGAGCGTGGAGGGGTCACTGTGGTGGATGTTTGTGTTAAAATGTATTTTGTCTTCTGTTGCTGTTTATTAGTATGACTGTATGGCAAATCAAATTCCTCATGTTGCAAAACATACTCTGCTAATAAAGTATGTGTATCTCAACCGCAGCATTCATTCAATTGTAGATGAAGCCCTCACCCACGTCTCCTCTGTTACACACTTTCTGCTCTCACCTCCCCCAGAAAGAACAGGGCTCATCCCATTCACCTCTGCAACCAACATGCCATTCTCAGACATTTCTGCTGGCTTCACCATGAGCCAACCACCTGTCACATCATTCCTTCCCCCATCCCTTTCAGACTCCTCAATTTGCCCATCCCTCTCCGGGCATTTCCCTGCAACCATTGGAGGTGCAGCTGCTCTCTCCACCTCCTCCCTTAAGGACTTAAACAGTCTGTCCAAGTGAGATGGAGGTATACAGTTCATCTCCATTTTATTTTTTTCCATTTCTCCTATAAATGGGTGAGACCCACCTTACCTTAGACAGCCACATTACAGAACATGTGTGCTGTCACCCAAGGACAGCTGGAGTGCAAACTGAAGAAACAGCACCTAATACTCTGCTTGGGTATAGCAATAGCATGGACATCAAATTCACATTTTAAGTTAAACACCCCCCCACCACCTCATCTACTCAGCTTCCTGCTCCCCACTTTCATCCCACTCCCCCACCATATTATTTCCCCTCATCACCCATGCCAATCAATGCCGCCGCCACCCCCCCCCCCCCCCCCATCCTTCCCTATGGTTCAACATTTCACTCTTCACCTTCATTTTTAATCAGGATCCACTATCTGCAGCCCTTTGTCTTCTCCACTCATCATCTCCAGCTTTGGTTACTCTCTCCACTCTTCTCTCCTCCACCCGACTCATCTGCTAATAATGCCTTAGTTGGATCCACTTATCACTTGCCATTTTGTCCCACCACTTCCTACCAGATCTATTTCCCTCCACTCCACCAGTCTAAATAAGAGTTCCAAACTAAAATGTCATGTATCCGTTTCACTCCATGGATCATGCCTGATCTTACAGCAGTTTGTTAATGCATCCTTTAAAAGTACTTGATTCGGCAAGTTCTGTCTGAGGAAGGATTTCAAACCAGCAGCTGCAGTTCCTTCCCGCATATTTCCTCAACAGAGTTCACTGTTTGGTTCACCTCCACGTCTTGAAAGAGAACATTGAGAAACATATTATCTTCCCCTGGTATTATTAATGTACAGTATTTGTTTAACCCATAATTTCTTTGTAGAGCAACCCATTCACACGCAGCTATTTTTCCTTCCCTCTCCCTCAATTGCCTGTAGAATCCTCCTTTGCAATTCCTAATTAATTGTTTCCACTACCATTACAAGCAACAAATGGGAAATCTCCACCAAGTTCAGTATAAAATGGAAATTCTCTACACTCCATCCCTTGCTCATCACTTTGAACCTGTTAATATATCAAAAGTTTTGATCAATTAGTTGTGTGTATTGTGTTTATGGGCCTGTTAAGTTGCTGCAAAGGTTCATTGCACCATTGTGGGTACATATGACAATTCAAGACTAATTTCCACTCCTTGCATTATCCATTGGATGGCAAGTAAAGCTACTCTGCAAGTAAACTCATCCTGATCATATACACTTACCCTCCTTCCTGCAGAGAAGATTTAATGTATCTGCAGTTCTTCATTCTGATCTTGCATACGAAATCCCCCATTCCTGTAATCTGGTAAACCAGTGTCAATTGTTGCTTGGATAGAGGCCCTTTGTTCAATTAGGTTGCACATAAAATGCAACAAAGCTTGTACATGTGCACTCCTGCCTGCAGGTTGTTTAGATCAACAGAAATCAGCATTTGAGATTCCCACATTATTCATAGTTGTATTTTTGGGTAGATCAGCAATTTGCCACGGCACACAATTAAATAAAGTACATTTATTCATTTTTCAATGTTTATTAAATAAATAGAAGCAATTCATTGCAATACGAGCCAGAGGCTAAAATGTATTACATGGACAAATGCTAAAAAATGTCAATATAAAATGTTTTTAAAGTTGAAAATGTAACCTTTTGAGAACTATTTCAACTTTACAATTATTAGGAACAGTGCAACCTTTGGAACAGGCAGATTTTTGGTTAATATCTTTGTCAAAGTACCACTATTTAGTTATAGATGAGGTGTAGTTTTTAAATTGAACAAATTTACAAGACTAGTTTTGTGAAAGACATCCACGACACATCTGGATTCAAAGTGCTTCATTTTGTAATTTTAAAACTCTAGCATTTTATTTTGATTTGGAAACGCCTTCCTCATCAGCAGACTACAATCAGTACAAATTGGCAACAACACTTCCTCAATAAGCATCAACACAGGAGCACCTCAAGGCAATGTGCTCAGCCCCCTGCCCTGCTCACTCTATCCCAATGAATGCATAGCCAGGTGCAGCTCCATGACAGGATGGTGATGGAGAGAGACAACACCTTGAGTTCCTGGGCATGCATATCTCTGAACATTTGTCCTGGGCTCAGCACACTGACGCAATCACAAAGAAAGCACATCAATCCTTCAATTTTCTTAGAAGATTGAAGAGATTTCAGTATGTCAAATATGCTTTTAAACTTAAAGGTGTACAGCAGAGAACATATCAACTGGTTGGATCATGGCCTGGTTCAGCAGCTTGAACACCCAAGAACACAGAGGCTGCAGAGAGTGGTTGACATTGACAAGTCCATTATAGGGACCGACTGCCCCACCACGAGATGGATTTACAGGAGGCACTACCTCAAAAAGACAGTTAATGTCAAAGACGCACACGATGGTCTCAACTTGCTACTACTATTGGGAAGGTGGTACAGGAGCCTGAAAACTGATCTCCAGGTTCAAGAATAACTTCTTCCGAGCGACCATTAGACTCTCAAACATGACAAAATTAACCTCAGCAACTATGACCTACTATGGACTGTACTTTCACTTGCACCATGGACTTTGGTTTTGCATTATGGTTTGGTTACTGAGCATGAATGATTTATTGCATTATTGATGAATATATATCTATTTGCATTACGGCACTTATGGGCCTTTTAAGCTGCAGTGGATAAGAATTTAATTGTGCAATTGCTGGCACATATGACAGTCATATGATAAGATCAGAGACACAAGGAACGGCAGATGCCGATTTACAAAAAAGTCCTGGAGTAACTCAGTGGGTCAAGCAACATCGAGAGAACATGGATACATGACATTTCAGGTTGGAACCCTTCAGACTGAAGGGTGCCGACCCAAAATATGTTGCCTGACCCGCAGTTACCCCAGTACTTTGTGCCTTTTGACAATTTAAGTCTTGGCTGAAAATGTATTTATTATTTATTTATTTAAGACAGTTCATACGATGCACTCCTATTAATTCCAGTAACACAGGCTTGCTCAACTATTGACAGAATGGTGTGGCATCTTGTAGAATATTGATATTTAAAGATAGACAATACACAAGAGCAGGCCATTCCCTTCGAGCCAGCACCACCATTCATCAACAATCAGTACCCCGTTCCTGACTTCTCCCAATATCCCTTGACATCGCTATCTTTAAGAGCTCCAAGATATTGCCTTTTTCATTGCAAATAAAGTAGCTTGAATGAAATTAGCCAGTTTATTTCTTGCACGCAGTTAAAATCTCAATGGCAATTTGAAAACAAGTTAGAAATCGCATTACATGACTATCAACAGTTTAACCAATTCTTTTTACAGTCTTTTATGACCAAAACAGGAATGGCACTGAGTAAATTGCAACATTTAAATTAAAATTCTCTCACTTGGTAATTCCGTACGAGTTCCCACAAAATGAGCGAGATGCACACAACATTGGGATAACAGAAATATGACCAACACTGTTCTTGTTTGGTAAAACTCGTTAAATGTCATTCATCTCAAATTAAGTAATAAAAGCTCACCAATGCAGTTACGGGGGGGGGAAGGGGGGGGTCCTTAAATTCTTAATTTTGAGTGTCCCAATAATTCTTGATACAGAATAATTAACATGTTTGGTTTCTACTGGTTGGAATAAAACTGAATAGCGAGATTTTTGCACAGCACCATGCAAAAGCTGGTTGGTATAAAAAAGTGAACCATGGACATCTGGAGTGTTATTAAAATGTGAAGTGAAAGATGATACTAGTGACATTGTTTTTCCAAAGGAAGGGAAAAAAAAAAATCAAACTTGTGTTTATGTGCTAGAGAAAGTTGAACACTTTAATTCATACAAGTTACTAATTACTCCAGGTCCAGTTTACTTAATTCCTGCTAATTATCAAGGTGCCAATTTCAACACCATGTCAATGTAAGCTTGTAGCATTTGCAATGTTGTAAAGCTCTGATATTCGAAGGTTTTGCTGATTATTGGTCTATTCATAATGTCCTTGAATCATGAACTGGGCTAGTTCCATGATCGGGATCATTCAAATCAGCCCCAATAGTTGGGACACACATGTCAAAGGAAACAGACTTTAGACTCTTTCCCCCCCCTTCCCCGCCCCCCCCCAGAAATCATGAACAATTTCCCCCAAAATGATTTCTCCAACATTTAAAAAGATGCAGGGGAATTGGAATTAAAGCCAACGGTGAATAATTGAACACAAAGTACGAGGTATGTATAGTCTTAAAAACATTAAAAAAGTCAAATATAACTGTAAAAGTAGCAATTTATAAATTGCAGGTTCAATCTAAAAAGTAGAACCATTCTTGCCCCCCCCCCAAAAAAAATAAATATTTTGATCTGTAGGGACTGACCAGCCTTTTCCCCTTTCGCAGTCTGCAGATTCATTCTCTGGAGTAGTGCAAATCATGTAAATGTGAAGAACATCAGTTAACCGTTGAAGATTAACACACTGCAGGCTGACCATGAATAATTATCAAATATGGTTAAAAGTACATATGAAATAATTAGCTATAATCTATTTGTCTGAACATCGTAAAAAGTACATTTAAATGTATACACATTTACATGGTTTGTCATTTGATTTAAAAAAATACATTGCACAAGCAAAATTAGCAAGCATGTTGCTCATCAAAGCTGGTGTTTGGCGAGGAGCAGCATTGAGGAGGACTTTTAGGATGAGCCATCTGAAATAGAGGTCAAAGCTTGTTAATTCAAATGTAACCTCAACATCATGGATTATACAAATCTGCAAGGTTTAACAGTTCTGGGCAGCACAGCGGTAGAGTTGCTGTCTTACATCGCTTGCAGCGCTGGAGACCCGGGTTCAATCCTGACTATGGGCATTGCCTGTATGGAGCTTGTACGTTTTCCCGTGACAGTTTGGGTTTTCTCAGACATCTTTGGTTTCCCCCACACTCCAAAGACGTACAGGTATGTAGGTTAATTGGCTTTGTGTACATGTAAATTGTCCCTAGTGTGCACGATAATGTTAATATGCGTTCATTGCTGGTCAGCGCGGATCCGGTGGGCCTGTTTCCGCGCTGTATCTCTAAACTAAAGACTGTATAAAAAGAATTACAAAATCATGAGGGGAATAGATACGAGGGGAGTTTAAAACTAGAAGTCATACACTGAAGGAGGTTTAAAAAGGGGGCTACTTTTTTCCCCCCCAGAGGGTGGAAGGTAGATGGATGGAGCTGCCAGGTAAGGCAGTAGAAGTGGGTACAATTACTATGTTTAATAGACAGATTCATGGATAGAAAAGGTTCCGAGGGGTGTGGGCCAAGCATAAACAAATGGCATCAGCTCAGAAAGACATCTTGGTCAGCATAGACAATTGGGGCAAAAAGGGTTTTGTTCATGTTGTACAACTCCACGACCAAGTTTGAGGCCAACCAGCGGCCCATCTGTCATAAGGGCAAGTAATCAAGCCAATTATAAAACTACATGCGGTTCCCCTCTTCAATTGGAAATGCATTCCAGCAGCAGAATTACAATCCACTCTTGATAGACCCATGTGGGTTATGGTCAGGATACAAAGTACACATTTAATTTTTTTTTTCTGCAGAGGACCTTAATACTGATGCTATATTATTAATATATTTCTCAATGTAGGATGCCAAATAAACTCAAATTGTCTTGTGAAGTGCAGCTAATGAAGAGCCAAATTACGTAGAGGGTGAACAATTTTCTAAAGCAATAACAATGTCCATTTATCTACTCTCCAGAGACATTAGGGTATCCGGGGGCTCACAAGGACATACGTCAGGACCAACAACAAAATGATCTTTATGATAACTCCGAATTGGGCAAAGAAACCAGAATTAGGAGGGGTTAGTTGGTGGGTTAATTCACCACTGTAAATTGAGTGTAGGTGGCGAATCAGATGAAGTTAATGGACATGAGATTGATAGGTTTATCATATAAAACAGATAGGCCAAGTGGTCTATGGTTGTAAGTGAAAAATATTTTACCATTTCTTTCTTCACTACAATGGATACTCCAGGGTTCATAGGCAGTTCAAAAGTGATTTGATGCACAGATGCAGATCAGCAAGAAAACAAATTTTAAGTTTACTTTATTGTAAACTGAAAGTGTATTGACATTTCACCAAGTCATGGGGAAGCTTGGATTGAGTAGAATCAGGAATATAGCAAAGACGTGTGTAGGAAATGCTAACAGTAGCAGTAGTTTGGGAGGAAATACTGTACATTTTGTGGGTATTACATCAAATAGATACAATTTGCTTAAAAAAAATAAAATGCCTTGCACAAGGAATGTTAGCATGCATTTTGTTCAAAACTAGTGTTTAAGGAAAAGCAGCAAAAAAGGAGCACCAATGATGCACACTCCAGACCATCTAGTTAGTTTTTAACTCTGGGTTGATGGACAAGTGAGAGAGGCTGTTGTGTGTTGTGTTGAGGAAGAAGGGTCTTGACCCGAAACGTCACCTATCTCCTTCGCTCCTTAGATGCTGCTGCACCCACTGAGTTTCTCCAGCTTTTTGTGTAACCCAAGTGAGAGAGGCTGGTCATTGACTGATGGGACACAGAATGAGAAGGATATCCTGGCAGGTAGAGACTAATGGCAATCACCATCTCTAGAGCAACCACAAAACTACACCACCAGAGGGTCAATGCCCTCAAGACAAAAGTTAGAATGGAAAAAACCCTTCAAAATACTTCAGGGAATTTTGTTTTGTTAAAAAAATATTTAATGTTGCCAAAATGCTGGAGGAAGACAATTTAAACCAAATGCTTCAGTTAATTTACCTCAAATTTCCGTCTTAATGCTTGGGTCATAACTGGTGTCAATCCTGTCGCAGTATCTTTGCTCTCCTTGTGGAGGGGTGTTCCACCAGGGCTCCTATAACCAAGCACCTTTTAGGTTAAGCAATCATACAGTAACACTCAACATCTCAAAATACACAAGCATCTATTATTCAGCAGCAAGCTATATCATTTTCACAACAAGGTTTCAATTAGTACAAGGTGCTGAACAGCAGTTTTAATAAATGTGTTGTAAAATGGTGAACCTTGTTCACAGACTTTGCTTTTTGTAACTGGTTCACACACTGGAAAATGCTTTGGGCATAAGTTATTTAATCACATTCAGGCTGATTTCAGCACCTACCAACGTAAACAGGATTTGGATTTTACTAGTTTGGGAGGAGCAAAAACAGTCAAAATGTTTTAGAAAAATGAAATTGTAAATGAACAACCCATTGAAACATGCAGGATCCAAAAGGAGAGACAAGAAACTGTAGACAAGCTAAGTGTCAAGGTGGAGTACGTGTCAAAGGTTGGAGATGAGAAGAATAAAGAGAGAATAGCGAGATAAAGGCAGAGGAGGGTATATAGGTGGATGGGGCAGTGGGAGGGGAGGGGTTGAAGAATTCAATGATCATACTGTTGAATTATAAGCTGCCAAGCAGAATTTGATGATCTGCTCCTGTAGTTTGCGTGTGACCTTGCTCTGGCAGTGGAGATGGCATGAGAATAGGAAGAGTAGCTAAAATTATTCTAAAGGGTGCTTGACGAGGGAGGTGTTAGAATGTCTTCACTCATGGTCAGGTCTTAAATAAGGAGACGCAACTTGAGGCCAGTCATGTAAAACTGAAGTACATGGGAATTTCTTCTTGCAGATGGTAGCAAATCTTTGGAATTCCCTGCCCGAGTGGGCAGTGAGAGCCAGATCATTAGAAGCATTTAAAGTGGACATGGATTTATATTTGATAGAAGGGTATGCAAAAATGACATAGAAGAGGTATTGACACCTGTATTGATTAACCATGATAATAACCATATAACAATTACAGCACAGAAACAGGCCTTCTCGGCCCTTCCAGTCCGTGCTGACCATTTATTTTCCCTTAGTCCCATCTACCTGCACCCAGACCATACCCCTCACTTCCCGTCCATATACCTATCCACTTTACTTTTAAATGTTAAAATCGATCCTGCCTCCACCACTTCTGCTGGTAGATCATTCCACACAGCCACCACTCTGAGTAAAGAAGTTCCCCCTCATGTTACCCCTAAACTTCTGTCCCTTAATTCTCATGTCATGCCCTCTTGTTTGAATCTCCCCTACCCTCAATGGGAAAAGCTTATCCACATCAACTCTGTCTATCCCTTTCATCATGTTAAAGACCTCAATCAAGTCCCCCTCCTTAACCTTCTGTACTCCAAAGAATAAAGACCTAACTTGTTCAACCTTTCTCTGTAACTTAGTTACTGGAACCCAGGCAACATTCTAGTAAATCATATTTCATGACAGGGCAGGCTTGAAAGACCAGATGACCTGTTCCAGTACCCTTTATTTTTGTGTTCAGGTGGGAGCTGTGTCTCAACATACAGCCTATTAGATGCAATCCTGAATGGGGAAAAAGGGCTGCAGATTGTTAGTAAAGTGGGAAAATTAAGCACGTCTCTCAATAATTAGAAGAGTAACACATTTATGACCCACTAACACCCTCTCTTCCTTTCTTCGCCCCCCCCCCACCACCCCAGGCCCTAGAAAGTGGGGAACATTTTCAGGAAGCTGAGAGCAAAGTCATTTGCAATCGAATACATATCCCTCAATTTGATTGTCATCTTACATTTGCAGGTGAAAGCCATGTCCCAGGATATTGATGCTGTAGAACTGGGTGATGGCTGTAATACTGAGAGTCATCTAGAGAGCTTTAAGCTACATTTCTTTGTTAGAGACATTCACTCAGCAGTACAAGTCTGATCAAATTATCGTCATATGTGCAGGTTATCATTATTTGAAATTATCAATGGCACCACTCCAATTAATACAAGCATTCGTCCTCAAAAATAGAAAAAAGCCACCTATTGTCTATTACCTTTCTATATTTACTTTCTTTAGCCTCTGCCGTATATCCAGCACAGGTCGATGTGGAGTAATCCTTTAAAGCAAAATAAAAAATAAAACAAGACTTGAAATTATAATTTGAATGTATTGCTTTTTATAAAAAAACAAGTTATACAGCATGGAAACAGGGCCTTAGGGTCCACCGAGTCCATGATGACCATTGATCACCCCTTCACACTAGTTCTATGTTATCCCACTTTCTCACCCATTCCCAACACATCCAGAGCAATGTCACACTTGCCAATTAACTTCCAAACCTGCACATCTTTGGAATGTGGGAGGAAATTATATTGAAATTAGCATCGGGATGAAACCCACACGATCTCTGGGAGAAAAAGCAAACTCCACAGAAATAGCATCCCAGGTTAGGATCAAACTCTGGTTTCTGATGCTGCAAGGAAAGTTCTACCAGCTGCACTACTTTCATTGCGGGAACGAATGTTAATTAAAGTATCGCCGCATGGGGTGTTTGCATGGGTATCAGAGCTGATACCTAGCCTTCAACTAACATTACCAAAACAGATTAGCTGGTCGTTATCAGTTACAGTAATCAATGTACAGACATACCGTAAATAATAGCAAATTGTAAAACAACAAGTCCTGGGTCCTTTAAGGGCCTGTCCCACCAGCAAGCGACTGCATGCGACCGAACGTGGTGGCTTGAAGCGTACAGCCTTTTCGGAGCCCGGGCAACATCGGGACCAGTCCCGCACAACTCCATACGCCTCCGGCGATCGAAGTGGGACCGGCCCCGCGAGGCTGTACGGCTCAAGCGACCAGGTTAGGTCGCGCTCACCGCATGCAGTCGCATGCTGGTGGGACAAGCCCTTCAACGTACAACAGGATGAGTTTACATTTAATTGTGCTTCCCTTGCTTATCACAAATCCTAAGAATATTAACATTTAAAATGTAGATTCAATTCAAATTTAAGATGCATTACTGTACCCACTTCAAAATTCATTGACAATTCAAATAATTGAACTACTAATTAATCAAAATCATTCTTCAATGTTACCTGGTATTTGTTCAGAGACAAGTTTTCTAAGAAGCAACTCCTGCACATGCGGGGAACCCCCGTGCAAGCGTGGACTTCAAGTCGTTAAACAAACATTACGTATATCATTTTGTCATTCCTTTTTCCAAAACAGAAAAACTGAGTTGTACAATGTATGCTCACTTGGCATGTATCTGTCCAAGTTAGAAAATAACACGTTTTATTTTAAAGTCAAAGTTCCTTTCCTTCTCATTATCCTATTTTTGTAGGATCATACTTGCAACCTCATGCAGACATAACAATTGATTGATTACGATAAAATCAATGTGTCACATAGTCTCTGAGATACTTTGGCGCTCACAGCTCGACCCGAAGGAGTTTTCATTATTAGTCATGTCAAGGTCATTGTCGTCAATTTGCTCAGTAGCTGTTTCTTCTTCAGTAGGTGCTGGCTGCCGTTTCAACGCCTGTGTCACGTTAGTTGTGGTCGGTGTTATCTATTGTTTTCTCTCAACTCTTCTTTACTTGTACGAGGGGGTGCATTCACACCGTCGCCTCCGTGAAGTGGGGAAAGGTCTTTAGCTGACTTGTAATTGTCAGTTTGCTGCTGAGCACGCCGCTTCATGCGTTCATGATTGTAGATTACTCTGGCTTCGAGTAGTCTTGCTGTCGTAGGCAGAAATGTATGCGTGCGATGATTCATGAGGCACTGAGCGGGACGCACTCAGCCCTTACAAAGGCATGTTACGATGATCCAACATCACCAAGTAGGGGTCAGATCGGGATTTGTTGCTCTTAGTCATGATTCACTTTGCCGTTTTGATGGTTGATTCTGCTTTCTCGTTCGCTTTGCTTTTACCGGGACTGCTACACAGGTGCTCAAAATCCTATTCACTCGTGAACTGGTGAAATGCGACCGATGTGTACTGCGGTCCATTATCGCTCATAACTTGTGCCGCACTGCTGTATCGGGCAAAATGAGCTTTCAACTTGCGAATTACGGTTGGACTGTTCGTGTCTCAGCCGGTCTACATCACCAAAGTTGCTATGGTAGTCGACAGCGACGAGATAATCTTTCCCGTCCCATGTGAAGAGATCTATGCAGATTTTCTCCGACGGCCTAGTCGGTAGCTCATAACCGACTCTTTTTGCTGGCTCGCCTCATATGTGCGGCACACATCACATGCAGCAATATACTGCTTGATGTCGCTACTCATGCCAGGCCAGAATAGGCATTCGCGTGCTCCTCGTAGGCAGCCCTCAATGCCCAGATGTGAAGAATGTATCTTTTCTTTCACGTCTGCGTAAGCTTATCGGTATGATCACACGCTCGCCATTGAAGATCAAACCATCTTGGACTGCAAGCTCATCCCTATGTCTGTAATAAGATGCGAGCTGCTCCGGTAGCTTATCGCATTCACTAGGCCAACCACTGATGATGACGAGTTTCAGCATCTGTAGCGCGTCTTCTTTCGCCATTTCATCACGAATTTGCTCGAGACGCTCATTGCCAATTAAAAAGTATGTTGACCCCCTCGAATGCTTGCTGTCTGCTCGGAGTATCGCTAACTGCACACGACAGTGTATCTGCAAGATACACGAACTTCCCCTGACAGTAGCTGATGTCGAAATCATAGCTTTGTAGGTGGAGTAGTATACCTTGGAGATGCTTTGGCGCTTTCATTAGCGGCTTCCTCGCTATCATTTCAAGCGGCTTGTGATCGCTGCTCACGCTGGTGAAATGGCCAAATGTGTATTGATGATAACACTTCATTGTGAATATCACAGCAAGCATCTCCTTCTCAATCAAAGCATATCGCGATTCTTGTCGGTTATTGCTCTGCTCGCATATGTGATGGGACATGCTTTTAGAGCAAGGCTGCTCCCAGTCCCTTGTTGGTCGCATCACACCGAATCGTCAGCTCCTCCTTGGGATTGTAGTATGCTAACATTGGTGCTTCAGACACCATCTGTCTGATCTTCGACATCGCATTGTCCTGCTCAGCACACCACTCCCATATTATATCTGGTCTTGTCAGCTGTCTGATGGCCTCAAGGGTATCAGACAGGCTGGGTAGAAAACAGCTCAGGTAATTGATGAATCCAACTAGCCTCTGCACACCCTGTACATCCGAGGATACTGGCATGATGACGACATCTGCAACCTTTTTTGTTGGTTGCAGTCCTGCGGTCATGATCACATGTCCAAAGAAGAGTATCTCAGTTGCTCTGAAGACAGACTTGTCTGTTGAGTTTAATGTGTTGCTGTACACATCGCTGAAGCAACTGCTCGAACTTTGAGTCATGGTTGATGATCACATCTTCCATCGCCTCACCTTTACCATGGAAGAGGAAGTCGTCTGTGACGCAAATCACCACTCCAGGCAGCCCTTCGGGTGCTTGATATTAGGCACGGAAATCGCTATCAAAACAGGGGGGGAGACCACATGACAACACGATTTCTTCATGAGCTTCTTTTGACATGGGAGCAGTGTGAACATCGTGTAAATATCGTGCATGGCAAGATGTTCATGCTCACTCTGCTGTCCACTTGGAAGTAGACCTGCTTCCCGGCGACAAGCATCGATGCGTAGACATCTCTAGGCCGCATATTGTTAATTGTAAGCGCGACATTATTGATGAACTTAACGCTCATGTCACTTGTGGCCTGGTCGTCCACTTTGTGCACTTTCCACACACTCTGGCAGTGGTTGCGACTGCCACATGCCTTGTACATCTGTCTGTAGGCTGGACATTGCTGTTTGTCCATTGCATGCTCCTTGCCTCAATACTTGCACACTTTTGCTTGCTCGTGTGGATTGCGCACAGCTGCGCCTCTTGCCACTCGGCTGTCTGATTTTGTGGACAGTAGCAGCAGATTTGGGAACGTGGAGATGCGACTCAGCAGTCTCGGCACTCTTGCAGGTGTTGATACATCCGCTGAGTGCAAGCTTCCTTTCGTGGAGTAAACATTTCCTCGTCTGCGAGTCCCTAATGCCCAGCACGATCTTGTCACGGAGCAAGCCGTCTGTCATGCACTGGCAGAAAATACAGTACTTCGCTAGTTCTCAGGCTAGCGAGAAACGATTCAAAGTTCACACCTACTTCTTGCTGTCTCTTGAAGAGGTATCGCTCACAAGTCTCATTCTTCTCGCCAATGGCGTAGCTCTCGAATGCATGAATGATTTTGGTCAGTTCTCTGCTCTCCTCGTCGTTGGCAAACACTAAACTGTCGCAAGTCTCTAGTCCCAACAGGCCAATTGTATGGAGAAACAATACCGTCTGGTAGGCTGAAGTTTGGCCCGTCTAGCTGAGCGACTATGCTGCAGTTTGCCCATATCCAACGCCATGTTTTCTAAAACTCAAACACTCCTCGATTTACAGTCGATGGGGTCAGTAGCCTTATACCGCTCACAGGAAGCGGACCCGCAGCGTGCTGTGGAGTGCGACTGATGGCTGGCTGGCTGCGTAGGCTGCTGGTCACCCATCTCCTCGTCCGTAGCACTTGACTCAGCTTGCTGATGAACGGCTGTCTGACACGCCCATTCATGTAGTCATGTCATATTGCAGCGGGTTTAATACTTTATTTGCCTTGAATGCTGCTCACTCACCCATCCTACAGCGCATGACAATTTCGCTAGTCCTTAGCCATTTAACAGGCGTTCTAGCCAGGACCTCAGGTTGCAGCAGAAAAACAATTCTCTAAGGCACCACTGCTGCCACCATGTTCGGAGACAAGTTTTCAAACAACTCACTCCTGCGCATGTGTGGAAACCCTCACACATGCGTAGACTTTATTAAGTCGTGAAAAAAAACACATTACATATACCATAACAGTATTGAATATAGATTGAAAAGATTTCAGACTTACATAATTTTTGCTGTTTTCTGCAACAGATTAGCTTTTCGCTGCAAATTAAAGCTTTGTAGATCATGGATTGTTACCAAAGGGGATCTCAGTTTTCCTGGTGCATCCATCTAAGAACAAAGTACATAATTCATGGCATTTCAGACAAAAAAAGCTAAAAATGAGAATATTTACAACTTTGTTTCCAAGTATAATCATGATTAGTAAGATAATACACATCTAAAGTAAGCATTTAAAAAGAAAAATCTCCAACACAATTCTAGTTAGAAAACACTCCCACACTCCAAAGATGTTCAGGTTTGTAGTTCAGCGTGTGCACAGGATAGTGTTAGTGTGCTGGAACTGCTGGTTGGCACAGACTGTGGGCCAAAGGGTCCGTTTCCATGCTGTATCTTTAAACTAAAAGTCAAACAGGCACTTGTTCATATTTGTGGTTTTAAATACCATTAAGCTTCAAAGTAACTTTGTGCATGCTGGTTTGATACGAGTTGCGTAGCATCAGGAATAATTAACCTGGCAACTAACCTGTTCAGTTTGGTGTTAGTCTGAACATTAAGCAATTATGCTCACCTTTGCTTTCTCTACTTTGTTCTGAGTCGCTCTCAGCTTCACATCAAGCAAATCCTTTATTGTAACAAATGGTGGTCCATCTTTTCTCTCATGATCCATCTACAAAAACCACAAAAACAATATCCTACATCAAAGTGCACAAAGACAAAACTAGCTTGATTTGATCAGCACCAAAGATATTAGAGGAGTACCTCCAGTATCTTTGATCAACACTAACCTTTAGTAATTCAAATCTGTCAACAGTCCTCTTCAGTTTTACTTGAAGCAAGTCTTTTATAGTTATGGATGGGGGTCTAAGGATTTCCTCACCGATTGCCTGTGAAAGAAGGATCATCATTAAGATGGTGAATGCAATAATAAACAATATTTGGAAATGATTTATTCTGAAAAGTATCCCCAAAGTAATACCTTTGCCAATGAAGCTTTCAGAAATCAGATACGTATTAGATTGACAGGATGTTTTGGACAAGATGCCTGCATAAGCTTTGGATTTGTTAAGTCAGGGAGCATAAACTAAGTCTTTGGTGGATTATGGCCCACAAGATGAGACAAAAACAGCATAAAAACTTCCCCAAAGTTAGCAGTTGTTTTTTAACGTGTTCAAAATGTTCAGAGGCAATTGATTTCATGGATCTATGCAGCAGTATTATAGGTAGAACAATGCATGGCCAATTTGTCACTCTCTCGATCCCAATTCCCCATTGATGGGGAACACTGTGACCTTGATTATATTTTCACTAATTTAATTTTCTATCCGAGTGAGAACTTCAAATGCCAGGAAAGATACATTCTTCCAATTCTAGCATGGGATAATAATTTATAGAAAGATGAGAACATACATCGATCCAAAAGAGCACGTCAATAGAGGTTTTCATTTACTAAACTCAAGAGCTTTCAAGAGGATCAAACCCAGAGCTGGGTACTAAATCTCAAAGCAAAACAGACTCACTGCAGGTATGGATTTATCTTTATTTTAACTGCTTCCTCCTATTGCATCTGTGGTTTCAACAAACAAACACACTATCATGTTAACACACTCCCAGAATTTAGTTTTTCACTTGGAGTTAACTAACTGGATCTTTTGAATAGTCATTTTACAAATAACACAAAATTCAAAAACAATAGGGATAAAGATTTACTGCGCGAAAACAGGCCCACGGACTCAGTCAATCATTTACATAGACACTGTACTAGTTCAATTTTTTAAAAATTATCCATACATTACCATCAATTCTCCACAGACTCTACCATTCACATATAGGATAATTTTTAGTGGCCAAGTTACCTCCCAACTTAGAGCAGAACAGCAAGGCAGATCCTTTGACCCACAATGTCTGTGGTGAACATGATACAAAACTAAACTCCTCTGCCTGCATGTGGTTCTTATCCTGCCATTCCCAGAATATCCAAAAGCCTCTAAAATGCCACTACTATGTCAACCTCCATCACCACCCCTGGCAGAGTGCATTCCAGATATCCACGACTCTTTAAAAAAAATAAATAAAATTGTTTTTGTCATCTTAAAGCTATGCTTTCTAGTCTTTGACAATTCCACCCTGGGGAAAAAAGGTTCTGACTGGGTATTCTATCTAGGCCTCTTATACTTTTATGGACCCGTCAGGCCTCCCCCCAAACCTCTGATAAGGCAGAGGAAACAAATCCAAGTTTTCCGAATCTCGATATATAATACCCTCTAATGCAGGAAACATGTTTTGGGGATGCGGGAGGAAAGAAGAATACATGGTGGAATCTCAGTCACAACGAGAACATGCAAGCGCCACACAGACTGTACCAAAGATCAGGTTCCCACCCAATACACTGTAGCTGTGAGACAGCGGCTCCAGTAGCTGCACCACTGTGTCACCCATAACAAACATTCAGATGCTATGTTAATTTTAAAAATCTTTTTTACCGGGTCACACAGAATTTAATTAATGTTAAAACTGAGTGGAATATGTTCACAGCTCACTACATACTCACTTGCAAGTGTTTTTCTCTAGGTTTTCTTTGAATCTGCAGAGGCTTCACTGCAAACAGGGAGTGTGGAGGTAGTGGAGGTGGGGGAGGTGGAGGAGGAGGAGGAGGAGGAGGTTCCTTTGGAGACTTCAGTGGAGTGCAACTGACAATTGGCTGCACTGGCCATATTGGAATTTTATTGGGAACTGGTAAGGAATCAAAATGCTTTCGACAGAAACATACTTCAGTAGCTTTTGCAGTATTAGGTTCCTGCAAA
This sequence comes from Raja brachyura, assembly GCA_963514005.1. The sequence goes on along the minus strand of OY740807.1, from coordinate 12,682,343 downwards.
TTAAAAAATAGAATTCAGAAACAGTAGACATTTAACCCAAACAATTAAAGTTATACCAAGTTATTCAATCAACTCACCCATTACATTTAGATACTAGGCTACAGTTTGCATATTCTTAAACTTGCACCCATCATGTCCAATAAGGCGGTGATGCACAAAACTGCCAGTTCCTGCAACACATCCTTTGCATGTAATTGAATCAAATTCCTGGAACTGTAGTTCAGGAGCACCTTCATCACAAGAAATGCAGTAGTTCACGCCACCACTCTGGATGAGTAAATATTTGCTTTATCAGTGGCACCCACTTCCCACAAACAGGTCAACACTGGGGCAGATCAGTTCAGAGTAAATGTAAGATTTACCTAAATAAATGAAAAAATCTGAAACGGGTGCAAGTCTGTCTAGGAGATATGCTACATCTCATTTCGTCGGTATCTGGATATAGAACATAGAAACATAGAAAAATAGGTGCAGGAGTAGGCCATTCGGCCCTTTGAGCCTGCACCGCCATTCAATGTGATCATGGCTGATCATCCAACTCAGTATCCCGTACCTGCCTTCTCTCCATACCCCCTAATCCCTTTAGCCACAAGTGCCACATCTAACTCCCTCTTAAATATAGCCAATGAACTGGCCTCAACTACCTTCTGTGGCAGAGAATTCCAGAGACTCACCACTCTCTGTGTAAAGAATGTTTTCCTCATCTCGGTCCTAAAGGAATTCCCCCTTATCCTTATATCCTTGCCAAGTTGAGCTATATCTCCCTTTGTTGGTAGCTGGAGGTTCTTGCAAAGTCGAGTTATAGCTCCATGTGTTCATTGATATGCACATGAAAAGTTACTTTAGCTTCAATGCCAATTCAGGTTCATAATTGTCCATTGTGAACACAGCTGGCACCAACTCTGCCCAGATAGCAAACACTTAATCTACATTAGATGACGTACCAGTCATGGAACATTTCTTTGGCATCTCTCATTGAAAAAAATACTAACACCTGCATGTCTTTGCATTACACAGCATGTCTTTGCAAACACAGATTTACAGGTAGCTCCACTGATCTATATTTAGGCCATTGTGAAGAATGTTGCCCACAGCACTATTCCACTAGTAACCAGATCCCACACAGGATCATTGCTATTAATAACAAATAACCCATTACAGGATTGCAATCATTTCCTTATCATAAGACCTGTCCATTGAAATGTTTTGGGCTGCACATCTTACCCAAATATTTGTGATAATACTAAAAAATCCAACTAGGCTAAGATAGGACTTTAGTCACTTGTAACTATATCCCACAATCCATTGTATTGTATCAATGATGACCCATGCAACTAACAGAAGGGAAATACAGACCACTTCATATAGAACACTGATGTGCCTTCCCTAGCCCCCGATAGTATTATAGTCACAGAGACTGATGCCAGAAGATCCTTCAGGGAGGGATGAACCCTCGGAATGTTTCTGGACCTGATGGCATACCTGGCCGTGTTCTTAAAACCTGTGTCGACCAACTGGCTGGAGTTTTTGCAGACATCTGCAACCTCTCATTACAGAGGTCAGAAGTTCCCACCTGCTTTAAGAGGGCATCAATACTACCAGTGCCCAGGAAGAGCAAGGCAAAGTGCCTCAATGACCATCAACCGGTGGCACTAACGTATGTAGTGATTAAGTGCTTTGAGAGATTGGTTATGGCACTTATCAACTCTTACCTCAGCAAGAATCTTGACCCATTACAATTTGCCCACCACCACAATAGGTCAATGGAGGACAATAACACAGGCCGTTGTTTATAGACTACAGCTCAGTTTTCAATACCATCATCCCCTCCATGCCAGTTATCAAGCTCAAGGAACTGGATCTCTGCACATCTCTCTGTAACTGGAGCCTCGACTTCATCATCAACAGACCACAGTCCGTTTGAATTGGCAGCAACACTTCTTCCTCAATAACCATTAGTACAGGAGCAGCTCAAGGCTGTGTGCTCAGCCACCTGCTCTACTCTATACTCACGACTGCAAAGCTGGACATTGTGCAAACTCAGTCTTCAAGTTCGCAGATGACACCACCGTTGTTGGATGAATTACAGATGACGAGTCGGAGTATGAAAGTGGGATCAATCGAATGACCAAATGGTGCCAGCACGACATCACAGCTCTCAATGTCAGTAAGACCACAGAACCGATTGTGGACTTTGGAAGAAGAAGGGCACAGACCCACAAACCTGTCGATATCGATGGGATGATGGTGGAGAGAGACAAAAGCTTCAAATTTTGGGGCATGCATTTTTCTGAAGATCTTTCCTGGACCCAAAACACTGATGCAATTATAAAGAGAGCCCATCAATGGCTCTACTTCCCAAGAGGTTTTGCAGATTCTGTATGTCAGAGAGGATTCTCTTGAACTTCTGCAGGTCTACAGTAGAGAGCTTATTGACTGGTTGAATCTCGGCCTGGTTCGGCAACTTGAATGCCCAGGAGCAAAGACGACAATAAAAGTGGTGAGCATTGCCCAGTCCATCACTGATTCTGACCTCCCCACCATCAAAGGGATTTACAGGAGTCGCTGCCTCAAAAAAGGCAGGCAGCATCAGAGACCCACACCACCCTGGTTTCACCTCTGCCATTGCGAAGGTGGTACAGGAGCTTGAAAAGTACTGTCCAGGTTCTGAAACAGCTTCCCTAGAGCCATCAGGCTATTAAACATGACACCCTCCAAATAAGTTCTGAACTACATAGACTTGGGGGCATTGAGAGATTTGAATCTGGCCTGACATTCAAAATGCTCAAGCAGTCCTTGTTATAGAAAGTTCAATGCATTATATCTCACATCTATGGATCATTTACTTCAAGGCCAATGATTTTTATCATTGTTTACCATGTTGCATATTAAATTGATAAATTATACAATTTTGTATCTATTTACAAGTCATTCAGAATTTATTCCAGAAGGTGGCACGTCATGGCAGAAATCACTGGTAAAGAATAAAGTGTTTTCTGGATCACATTTACCAGATTGAGTATTTTATCTCATCTAGATTGCCAAATCATAGATTACATGTTTGCCCTTTAATTATAGTGGATTCAACTGTTCCTCTCCTTTTTGAATCCTGATTGGTCCTGATGATGCCTCTACTTTTGCAGATGCCACAATCAAACAACGAGTGATGTTACCATTAACGTAAAAGCACGTTGTTCTGCATCAAATACGTATTTAATCTTCTCTCATTTTTTTTGAATAATTAGACAAAACCTCCCATTGGAATAAGAACCTTGCTTTCTCCTTAACGTCTGTTTAACAATATTTCTAGTGACCATTAAATCAATTTGTACCAATATTACCCAACAACAAATATTGCTGCTCTTCATGTGCCCAATTAAAGTAGAATTGTGATATTAAGCCTGGACAATAGAAGATGAGGTACGGTTTTTCCAAGTTTGTGTTGAGTCTGCAAAGCGACACAACTTCCTTTGTTCTGTTCATCCCTCCCTCCACTTTATGTCAAAACCTGTTTTTGTCCCAAATTCCATAAGGAAATGCTACACTAGTTTCTCTTCCCGCAGATGCTGCCCGACTGCTGAGCATTTCTTGTTTTAATTATTTTCACTTCCTTCACTTTACTAGAAAGGAGCAACTGGCTTGCTGGGCAGATGTTAATCTCATACTACTTATAGCTTGCAATATTTACAATAAATGACAGTTTAGAGAAATTGTTGATTAATGTTGTGGAAATCATAGAATTTCTAACATTCTGTGCAATTCTGCCATTGAGCATTCACGATATCTAGCAAATGGAAATGTGTTGTATTACATGCAAGTTGTGAATACTGATAAACAAAAGATAACCTGATGTTCATTGAAGAATTCTTGCATCTGTGTTACTTTGATCTCAAGCGATTCAATACGTTGCCGGAGTACATTCAGTTCCCTCAGGTAAACACGTGAAGGAAACAGAGTATCTTTGATTAATTCAAAACCCTGTAAATGCAAAGGAAATAAATAAAGATTGGTTTGTCATTTTTCTAATTCTGTCCCTCCTTTTCTCATTTGATAAAGGTCACATACAGAACCTAGATTTTAAAAAAAATTGCAGTCAAATTGTACTGAGGCGTGTTAAATTATAAAAGGGTTAGATCAAGAGAATGGGAAGGACCATTTTACCCGAGCAGAAGGGTCAGAAACCAACATGCATGGATTACAATTTGTAAAAGAATTAGAGTGACAAAAACATATTTCAGCCAGTTTCTCCACACCACAGAAATTTGCAAGTATACATCAGAGGAAATACTTGGTAACAATCTTATTCTGATGATAAACTCAAAAGCATTCTTTATCAAATCATCTTAATGGCTGGGCATCATATATCTCTGCATCTCACAAAAAGGATGGGGAAAATTGGGACTAGCTTGCATTTTTTATTTATAAAAGAGGGCTCAGAGAGAAAGAAAGCACATCTTGCAAGGTCGTGTGTAGGATTCCCCAAGCAGTTGTTATGGCAAGATGTGTAGAAAATAACCCAGAGTTAAATAACATTACATTTGAAAGGGTTTGCCAAGAGGCTGAAAACTGCAATTCCACTTGTATAGTGAGGAGAGTGCATTACATTTAAGGGGTAACAGGGATAGCAACACAAGCCATTTTAGATCATTTGCATTTACATTTATTGCAGCGTTCAGACTGGTTTCAGTTTTTTTGATTTTTATTATAAATAAAAGAGCTTCACAACTTTTTACATTTAAAAAAATTAACTGAAACCAAGAATCGCTGCTAGAAAAATGTGCATTTATGCCAAAGGATAACAGGATCAGATTTAGCCACAATGACTAGATTCTCTGCATCAAAGTGGGGATCTGAAAGGAAACTGAAATGCTGGCAATTAGGATCCACCACGAGAATGATGGTAGGAGAGGTGTGCAAGGAATGATTGGGGCGAGGATATAACCTAGGAGGCACAGCAGGCCTGGATCATTTTTGTTCACTTATTTGTGTTGTATTATTTTGTTCACTGGTTAATAAACCAGCACTGGATCACAAGGGCAATAGAAAGCAGAGGTTGTGGGCAAGAAAAGCATAGGATCAATTAGTGTCTGAATCAGTGGAGGTTTCAAATTGGAGAACAGATGCACCCAATTTGTAGGGCACAAGATAATTATCCAATTGATTACCAAAGTACAGCAACTTCACAATTTGAATTGGAGAACATTTGATTTGAATTTATACCTGCCTAATGGTCCTTAGCCACCAGGAGTATATGGAGTTAACCACAGTCTGAAGAGGATTGAATAAATTCTTCACATTCACTAAAGAAATAAGCCCGACAGGAACAGATTCATGCAGGAAGGAATTGCTATAGGATGTGACCATATCCTCCTTCCTATGTTTAAAATAAAAATAAATACAAGTGAGATATACATGAACAGACAAACACCAATATCAAGTAACTCATTTATATGAAATGGTAGCAGGCGAGTCATGCAAAGGTCTGTGGTGCAAACCTAGTTAAATTGGGACAGGTGAACAACTTAGTACTTTCCACAACATTGGAATTTTTTTAAAAACACCAACACAGCTATGTAGCAGAAAATGCAACATTCATCTGCAACAAAAAGCAGCCAGAAACAGAACAGTAACCGTTCACCCCCCCCCCCCCCCCCCTCGAGTATCTTACTCTGCAATAAATATTTAAATACTTTGCCTCCACTATCTTCGGAGGAAAGACTCGGGACCCACAGAGGAAAAAAAGTCTTAAAAGGACAAGTAATTTTTGCACAGTGACCCTATTTATAGATTCTCCCACGTGGAAGCATCCTCTCTACATCCACTGTCCAGACTCCTCAGGATCTTGTGCGCTTCAATCCAATCACATCTTACTGCAGCATTTACATGCTTGCCTGTACAACCTTTCCTTATGGGAAATCTATTCATTCTAGGTATTAGTCTCGTAAGCCTTCTCAAAAGTCGCTTCTAGTGCATTAATATCCTTCCTCAAACATGACGAATACTCTACACATTAATCCAAATGTGGTCGAACAAATGGTCCATGTAACTGAAGCACAAATTGTGTAGTTTTGTATTTAACACCCCCATCAATAAATGATAACCAATTTTCTAATTACGTGTAGTGGTATCCAGTGCAGCACTACCTCGCAGAGCATCGATTTGTTATAGTACTTTTAGTCTTCCAATCCAAATGCTCAGATATGTACACCATACATTTCAAAAATGACACTGGGTTCCAGCGCAACTTTCAATTGTTACACTGGGAGCCTCTCCCAAATGCTTGTGCTTTTGTGTGGCTCTTTTAGGAATGCAGGCGCCAAGACCCTTCTGTTTACTGCCACTATCACAGCAAAGAATCAGCTCAAGGTTCAGTGTGGAGATGTTGCCTTTGAAGGCTGCTGTTATGCTGGTTCAGGCACCCCCCCCCCCCCCCCCAAGTTCTCAATTTACACCAATTTCTGCAGTTAATTTTATCCTCTGCAATGAACTGGAGCAAAATATCTGTTTCTTTCACCTGACATCTTATTTTCCATTATTTATAGCCCAAATTAATTCTCTACATAAAAGGACCAGAAAAGCTGTTCAAAACACTAAAGGGCATCTGAAATTAATTAGTAAGATTTTCCAAAAATTCTAGTAACCTTCAAGTAATATTTGTGGCTGGGTGTGCAAGATCCAGTAAAATAATTGTTAATTTATGGTAATAGTCTTGTGCAATTCAAACACACTCTGAAAGATGAGCCTAGTTGAATAACCAGTTAAAGAGCAACTTACTCTGGTGTTTGACAAGTGGTTGGCTTTGGCTTGCAGGCACATCCTTTGTGTTTTGCCAACAGGCGTCGCTTACTATTTTTGTTTGAATTTCCAATTGCATGCCATTTTCTCACCATTTTCCACTTTTTGCGACGCTGATTCAGCTTGTACATGGCTGCAGAAGAGAAATTATAAAAGACAAATAGATATGGCATTTGGAGCAAATGGCGGGGGAAAAAAAATCCTACCATCAAGTCTCATGGTCCCAAAAGACTAAATGGAGCATGAAGTATTGTTGATCAAGAAAGAGCGTGGAATTTTCTATTTTAATACCAATTTTTAAATTCGTCATTGTTTCATCGGACTTAAGAATTTTGTCAGCGTAGTGTACCAATCATTTTTCTCACCAGTGGTGACCTGAAGGAGAGCAGCTGGATGTACTCCGGAGACAACTAATTATATTAGCTTTTCTAAGAAAGGAACACAGATACAAGGTTGTTAACTGCTTATAAATGATAAATTGCCTGTACCGGAATGGCAACATGCAAATGTCCTATAACATATTACAGTTTACCAGTTTTGAGCAAAAAGATTAGTTTCTTTTGAAGGTAGACAATAAATGGTGGTAATTTTCTGCTGCTCTCTGGTCTACAGAAGTCATTCCAGAATTTCAAAGATGTCTCTTGCCAATTCCATGGAAACTCCAGATCAGGTCAATCCAAGTCCTTGGAATTTTGGGCTTACAGTTTCACTATTTTTTCTGGCACATCTTTAAGTAATACTCATTTCCTTCAATTCTTCAGGCTCATTTTATCCTAGGTTTATAATATTTCTGAAAGGTCATCTGTTTTCTTCCTTGAACACTGCCATTTCTGCAACTTTGTTTAATTTGATACTATCTTTAGTTTCCCCTGTCATGCCCAGATGACGTTCTCCTATTGGGTTTTGTGCCTTAAAAGGAATTTGAAACAAATTATGTATTATTTCTATAAATGAGAGCCAATTCGTGTCCACAGTGATACCCTTTAATGCTGTTTTCCCAATCAACCATAGCCAATTCACCCCTTACAACAGTAATTTATTTAGTTTAAATACAACATTTTTGTTTTGGGTCAAACGATACCACTCAAACTTGTAACTCATTGTTAATTATTCCAACTTTCCAATTGCACAAAATAAGATCCAAATAGCCTTGTTCCCCCAATTGGTTCCCGAACATATTCATCTTGAAAACATCTTGTATACATTTCATGAATTCTCTCTCCCAAATTAATTTGCCCAGTAAATATGTTGACTAAGGAGCCCCATGACTGCTATATCACCTGTTAAATGCACATTTAATTTTCTGATACAAGTTCGGCTCAATATTGCAGCGGAGGCACAAGAAACTACAGATGCTGGAACTACAGATTTCTGGATACTCTCACTCACGAGTCTTTGTTCCACACTCACCTCTCTTCTTCCCCATACTCCTTTTAGTCTGAAGGAGAGTCCTGACCAGAAGCTTTCTTCTCCACCCTATACAGGAAGCAGCATGTGAGGCTGGGAAAGTACACCCCGGACCCACTGACCATCAGAACAGGAGCACCGCAAGACTGCATATTCTCCCCTCCTTTTCTCTACACCTCCACAGACTCCTCTGTCAAGCTTCTCAAGTTTGCAGAGGACACAACACTGATTGGACTGATCCAGGATGGGGAGAAATTTGCCTATAGACAGGAAATGACACAGCTGGCATCCTGGTGCCAGAGCAACAATCTGGAGCTCAATGCTCTTAAGATATTGGAATTGATTGTAGACTTTAGGCGAGTACCCCACTCATCATCAACTACACTAGTCGCATCTGTGGAGTTCAGGGACCTTAAATGGGAGGTCACCATCGACTCCACAGTCAAAAAGTCCTAAGAGGATGTACTTCCTGCAGCAGCTGAGGAAACACTACCCACCACAGGCAATGATGGTCCAGTTTTACACTACCATCATAGTCCATCCTCACTGTCTCCATCGTGGTCTGGCTCAGCCACCAAGCATGACATCCGGAGGCTGCAGCGCATTGTTCAATCAGCCAAGAAAGTTGGCAGTATCCTACCCCCCCCCCCCCCCCCCAATTGATGAACTGTACACTGCAAGGGCCAGGAAACGAACAGGCAAGGTCATCTCTGACCCCTCTCACCATGGCCACAAACTCTTTGAAATACTTCCCTCTGGGAGACGACTCCGGACTATCAAACCCACCACAGCCAGACATAAAAAGAGCTTTTTTTCCGCGAGCAGTAGCTTTACTTAACAGTCAGAAGTTCGTAGCCTCTTTTTACTCTGGTACTTTATTTTCACATATTTAAATAATAATGTTTTAATTGTCTGCTGTATATCATGTTTTCAACATTTTGCAAGCAACGCACGAAGGCAAATTCCTTGTATGTATACTTGGCCAATATTTTAAATTCATTATTCATTCATATTCCTATCAGTCTGAGGAAGAGCCCCGACCAGAAGTCTTGTCTGTTCATTCCCTCCACAGATGCTACTTGACCTACTGAATTCCTCCAGCATTTAGTTTTGCTCAATATTACAATCAGATTGGTGACACACACGTAACTCCAACTCATCTTTTCTGCCCTTTATGTCTTAGCTAAGGCAAGATAATTTCTCATTGTTACAACAATCTAATTTCTTATTAATAGGGCTACCTGACGTCCTTTAAAAATGTTTATTGTTCTTCCCAAATGCAGAATATCATTTAACATTCATTACCCAGACATGGTCACCCACATTCATAATGGCAATTGGAACATTCCAATTTTCTTCTACTTATGCCATTAATATATCTACCTTGTGAATGCTCTGTATGTTTTAACTGTGCATGCTTCCCAACCCATTTTTATTCCATTTCTATTACTTCATGCTTTGTTTCTCCTCTTCCCATAATTGCCACCAAAGGCCCCATCTCCCTGTTAGGTTAAAGATTTATCCTATTTTCCTCTTTATGTCTTGTGAGCAGATTACACCAGGAACCTCTCTGAACCAACCACCGTTAAGATCCTGAGCAAAACACAAAGTGCTGGAGTATCTCAGCACATCAGGGTGAAAGGGCTGTGATCCAAAATGTTGGCTATCCATTCCCTCCATGGATGTTGTCCGACTTTTTTTTGCACAGGATTGCAGCATCTGCAGCTCCTTGTCTCCAGCTTTGATTTAATCCCCTCCCAAATCAAAGCTTTCCTACTAAGGTCATTGATTCCACAGTAGACCAGAGCCCCTCATTGTTCACATTTCCCATTGAGCATGCTGTGCACCCAGTGATATCCTACGTGACAACATATGTAATAAATCAGATATATAATCCCAGTAAACTATATAGAGATATAGTTTAAATTATATACCAAATCCCCTTTCACCATTTGCTCTTCTTCCTCCCCACTCATGGTACGGGGTGGAAGATTCCAACCTTCACGTGGTCTGCCTTGTTTCGACTAATGCAATCAACTCCAAAGATACTAGAGGAGCTCTTTAATCAACTCTACGTGCACAAACGAAAGATCAAATAGAACAAGTTGTCCTAGAACTTTAGGCTGTGCACGCCACACGAAAGAAGAAGAGCCATTGTATTATGCATCCTGCTTTGCCTGTAGTCCCCAAAGTAATCGACTCCCTCACCGCTGTCCAAAAGAGAAATGTGATTTTGGCAGTGAGATTCACTCCGTGGCATTTCCGTAAATTTCTCCTTGTTTTCTCTTTAACAAATCCTCAACATCTGAAAGCTATTGCTAAGGGGTAGCCACGGCAATCCTGTGTTAATGAGTTTTATATGAACATCATGTCTAGTATTTCCGCTGACTGGTTAGCACGCAACAAAAGCTCTTCACTGCACCTCGATACATGTGACAATAAACTAAACTAAAGATTAAGATAAAGTATGTCTTTTGTGACCCATAAAATTAAGAACGTAATCTTATTGCCAAACATTCATCCTTCTCTGTCTCCGTAAAACCTCTTTATAGGAAAGCCAAGGACAAAAGGAAGGGAGGGGCGTTGGCAAAATTTAAAGCGCGCAGATTTTGCCTGGACAGAAACTACAAAGGTAGCAGTTACAAAGGAACAAGGTTAAGAAAGGAAACCGAAATGTCAAAGACAGAAACATTAATAAACACCACTACTTCAATCAGCGGTTATGCTGAAGGATAACAGCCTAGCTTGTGAAATAGCTCAATTGAATTGGAAAATACAACGTGACAATTCGCAATAGCTCAAATCACTAACACTAAGGTAGGCATTAAAACAAAGAGCAGAAATCCTCAGTACGTTCACAATTGCTCACCTCAGACAAACCAAAGATCCTATAGCGGAAAATCAAACTATAGGATCTTTGAGACGAACCCGACACAAAAAAACCCAACGCCGGCCGTTTTAAATTAAAACGCACACGTCTCACCCAATAGGACACTATCTTTCATGATCCACACTTGGGAACTATTTAAGGCCAATAGCGTGGGTCGTTTTAAAGTCATCGGACCGATTCAACCAATGAAGGAACTGGGCCCGTTCGCACTTCGTCCAATCCATGACAGCCTTATTTCGCCCAATGAAATATACTGCGTCTCGTGAGTGTCCAATGAAATGGCGGCATGCGTTTACCTGTCATCCTATCAGCGGGCCTATTGTATTTCGCAGAAGCCTGACCATCGTCCAATCAGAAAGACGCATTCTACCCTGATCAATGAGAATGCGGACTTTATGCAGCAATCGTCCAATCAGAGTCCGCGTTACATCGCGCTGAAAAGGCCTTTATCGGTTCGCCTTCGGAATGTAAACTATTCAACATGGAGACCGCGGTCAACAAGCTGGCAGCGATGGTAAGCGGGTTTTTTAATTTAAAAAAATTATTTAATATTGAAAATCAGTTTAAATTAAAAAGAACATATTGCAATAGGTAGAGTAAAACCTCGCGGACGCGGGAAAAATACTTAAAAAAATTTCTGCGCGCATGCGATGGGTGTATTTTTTCGGCAAAAACTTTAATTTGTTTGAAAGCTCGGTCCTGATTTGCATCCGGGTAATTGGGTGCAAAAATGGCGGGATTGGGATTTCTTGTGTGTGTTAACGGTAATTTTGATTTCTTTTCCAACGACGGAGATCATCTCGAAATCTTTAGTGTCGAGTTTGGAGAGGGAGGGAGTTTATAAAATAACAACAGCGATTCTGTGGTAAAGTGTGTGGGAGGGCCGAGGCATTCCGGCGTTGTCGCGCCTGTTTTCATTCGTCTTGGGAGCCCCTCCCCTCCTCTTCTCCACCACCCCTCCCCCTCTCCACGAGTGCGCGCTGGGCGCTCGAGCCGGCCGATTGACAGTTTGGATGATGTCTGGTCGTGCGCGTCCCCGCTTCCGCACGCTCAACGCGCCGACGTTAACTGCCGCCCGGCGCTTGACAGCCAGCTGGTGGGTTACGCGCACAAACGCCGTCCCAGGTTGTTAAAATTGATTATTGGTCGACAATTTCCCTTTTTTTACCCGCCAAAAAAGCAACGCCACGTTATTTTTTTTTGTGTACCAGTAACAAAACAAAAAAAAAGGCGGCATGAGCTACGGTATTTATCATCAAATTGTTCACGGTTGGCAATTCTCCTTACCCCTCCCAATAGTACGGCAAGCTTGTATGCGCGCTCCCGATGGGATGGGACATTGTAGTGGGTTGCATGGTTTAACTGCTTGCTTTCAGCATGTTTCAAAGAAAAGCTTCTTCCTAATAGCGCCAATTTTCGCGAATTGTACCAGTGCTTCAGCGTTGTAAAATGTTGATGTAGCATGGGGGCAGGTTATTTGAAATTTGAGCTCTTGTCCAGTCTTACACAAATTTAAATATTCTCATGGCTTCTTCTGCTCTACAGTTTAAGGAGACAAGATCATCTGCAAGTGTGTGGATGAACATTTCATGCCATGTAAGGGAGCTGCTTGAGCTTTTTAAATGTCCCTAATATTTACCCAAGTTATTTTAAATTCTTTATCCAGGGAAAAACAATGTACTGCATGTCAAAAACCTTTCCATTTGCCATATCTGTGAATTGGTTAGTGCACAGGAATGTTTCATATGGACTGTTTATTAGCTGAGTAGAGCATAGTTGAATCTGGTATTTTGGGGATTAATCTGGCAAGCATGAATGAAATTGAGACATTGGGTTTCAAGAGTATTTTGGTTTTCAAAAAAAGTCATTTGTATTATTACTTTGTCGCAAATGGCCTCGAATCATAGTGTGTGTTTGAGGTAACACCAATCCCCTGACAAATTGTTCCACAGTTAAATTATAGAGAATATTTTGATAACTTCTGTGGATATTTTATTCATGATTCATACTTAATATGCTTAATACTCTTGGAGCATGATACCTTGGTTGGCAGTGTACAGCTGGGGTGTTTTAGGTGTGCAAGGAGTACTGAGCATGGGTGTGGATGTATTTTTTTAAATCCTCTTTAACGTGAATGAATTTAATTGAGTTCAGTTTCGTTTATTGGCACGTGTGCTGAGGTACAGTGAAAAGCTTTTGTTCTTGAATTATAGTATTTAACTCTAACTTTCCTGTTGTTGGATGAATTGATAACTCTTGCATTGCATGAGTAATACAAAGTTGTGACAACCTGTCAACAAAGCTCTTGTTTAGGCTAATTCATTTGTAAAGAATCACTTTTTCTTTAAGCTGATTTTTCAATGTTGTGGTGTAACATTCCTGTGCATTTGAAGCATGCATTTCGGGCATGAAAGCCTTTAACTGAATCTACGTGACTGAGCCATAACAGTGTGGAGATATTCAAATTATTGTGTGCTAACATTGTAAAGAAAATCTACATTCTCAGTTAATGAATTAAATAAATGGAAAGAGTTCAGAGATCTAGCTGTAATAATGGTTCAGTTGCCATGGCAACTGCAGGAAAACCCACTTTTGCTTTTTAAAAATATATTTGAGAAAATTCTACTTGAAAATGTGTTAACACCTAAGAGTAGGTTTACCAATTTTATTTACTGGGACTTTTTAATTTGATAGTGTAATTCAGTGTCTTTTTGGGTAAAATTACCGGTTAATTGACGTATAGGGAGAGGCCTGGATGTATTCATGCACAGCATGAACGAGCAGTTGATGGTCTGCATCACAACTGCTGTCATTTGAGGTGAGGTTGCTTGAGTTTAAAAATTCCTTGTGTTGAGAAGTTTGTCTTCCAAGCATTTGAATTTTGGGTTGATGAAGGACATAAATGAGGCAATTCATATTTGAAGGATAAAACCTCTTTTCAATTGTTTATTTATTGTTCATTGTTTATTTATCCTCAAATACTGCAGGCATTAGCTAAGACAGGGCCATGATTTAGCATATTATTGATTTTATGTGAAATTGAGGTATAAATTGTGATCATTAGATGTTTTATTATTTTGCCACTGCAACTGGAAGCTACCTTGTTCACTACCCTGGATATCAGCTTGCATGTGCCTGTTACTTTGAGGTACTACATTGTCCCCTGAAATTCTATCAAAAAATTACATCTAACTATGTGAAAGAACTGTAGGGTTCTAAGGAGCCACTTAGTTGGTGAAAGATACGCAAAGTTTAAGGAGGGGATTCTAACGTTTAGAGCCTTGGTAGCTTAAGTCATGGGGGTTAAGAATTCAAGATCTTGTGTGCTCGTGGCCAGAATTGAAGGTTATTATCTTAGACATTTCGGAGCCAGGAGAAGGTTGGATATAGGGAACAATGAGGTCCTCGTTTGGGAAAGGTGAGAATTTTAAGATGAGGTACTCCTGACATTATAGTCCAGCAACATCATTGAGATGGATGGAATTTGAGTATCGGGGACTTGGATAACCAGGATAGAGAATGGTTGCTGATGTGTGTGAAATGGCTCATTGACAAAGGGGTTTCAATAGCACGCAAGTTGAGGTGGAGATGGAATCCAGTTATATTATGGTGGTAAAAATAAACTTAGTATTCAAGAACAAAACTGTTTTTCAGACTATCCTGAGTGAAAAATTGACTCAATCTACAAATCATAAGGTAGCCCCACTAAATGTTTTCTCTGGTGAAATTCCACAGCTCTCCAAATAATTTAGTTTTGGGGGCACTTGACATTTTCCCCACCTCATTTTCTGCGTGATGTTTCCTTAAAGTCTGGATCAAACCTGGGTTCCTAGGGCTGTAAGGCAGCAACTCTACTGCTGTGTCAGGAATAAGTGTCATGGGCCATATGAGTTAAAAGATGTCATTCTAGAATAAATTGTTTCCTTGATTCTGAATGCTTTCATCAAACAACCCAGTCTTGCTGTAGTGACTTGAGTCCAAATGACCCAATGATATGCAATACCTATGAAGCCGTATATCTGTAAGAACTTTATTTCTTTGGAAGAATTGTTCTTGATTAATTGTATTTAAACACATGGGGGAGGAAGGGATTTTTTTTTTCCAATATATATTTTGAAAGCGGAAAGAATAATTTTTTGTTTGCAGTTACTTGTGAATTTACCTTGTGCTTAGATTTTTAAGAGCTTTTGAAAATCCAATCAATTTCCTCTAAATTTTATGTTTTCTCTTCTAACTGTTCAACTGTTGTTTCTGTTCTAGTGAACACAACAATATGGTGAGTGAAGATAATTATGCTTGTTCTCTTCTCGGGTGTCTGCCTAGTACAAGATAATAGCTTAAGTTTAACGTTTTTCTTAACCCACAGATGGTTGAAGATCGCATTAACTTAAACTTGATTGATTTGGCAGTTTTGTTTGTGATGTCGGAGGATGTCCATCAACATCGATCTCTGTGCCCTTTGTTCGTTCGTCCAGTGCCCTTTTTATGTTGTACTACTAGTGATAACCGAAAAAAAGCAGTGCAATATTAAAAGGGCATTGGCCGGCGACTAGATCAATTTGGCAATTGGGACCTGCAGATCGTGGCATTTTATTTCCTTCCAATCTTTCCTTTGCTCCTTCCATGCAATGACTTGCTTTGGAAACGGATTTTGCGGAATAAATATTTTTGGTGTGTTGGAAGTAATTGGATATTGATAACTTGTTGGTAAGCTGTTTATTGGGGGGGTATGGGTGGGGGGGTATGGGTGGGGGGGGGGAGAGATGTGATTTAAGTGCTTAAAATAATTTTTCATTTAACATGTCCCATTAGATTTATTGGACATTCCTGGCACTGATTTCTATCTGTATATAAGTTTTTTTGATATTTAAAAGTATGTCTTGTATTGTAATTATTATGGGAGCACTTTCACAAACACATTATACATAATTGCACACACAATTGTCATCAATTTGGAATTAAAAGCTGTCTGGATGAGTATATGACTAGATTTTCACTCGTGATTATACAGGGTTTCCTGTAAAACTGGTCTAAATTTGTGGTCTTTATCTGTAGATTTCATTGGGACAGATCTGAGGTAATTTTGGTTGAAGGGTGATCCCGTTGATTTTGTATATTAGTGTAAAATACAATGTGTTCCTCAGTGACCTCATGAATTTTCTTGGGTGCTCCGATTTCTTCCCGCATCCCAGAGACGTGTGGGTGATATTATACTGCATTTATTCTCATGAAGTGTATGCTGAGTTGACTTAGCATTTTGCATCCACATGGATCATTTTGTGTCCTGTTTCCTTCAGATTTTCTTTTTGGATTCAGTGTCCTCGATGTACAGGCTAAATGATCATTGTTTATACATTCCCCATATCGGTCATTTTTAGCTCGTTCACCCATGGAAGGTGACCATATCTTTTTCTAACAAATGTTAATGAATACAAGGTTGTCCAAAGGTGGGCAGTGGTTTCAACCATCAGCTTAAATTGTACCCATTTGCTGGGATTGGGGTTCAGGTTAGTTACTTCAAGATAAATTGGAAGATCAAATCTGAAATTGTTGCTTTGCATTGCATAAATGCTAGTGTACTGTTTGAGGAAAGTAAATAACATTTTTAAATATTGTGTTAAATTGAAAGTTATCCCCTGCTACGTTGTGCCCCAGTATTGGCAGTGTCCATCCTTTTCCTTTTGTACTGATTGAAGTATCAACCATCATTTGGTGATTTGGACATGTCAGTAAGATTGGTTGATTTCTGGACATTATCAGCCAGGCGCTGCTGGTTCACTCTTAATTCTTTAGTACAGTACGTTTGGACATGCCATGCTTAATGCGAAGCTGTTTTGAAAAAACATTTGTAATTTAAAAAATTATAAATTAAATTCTAAAGCCAGCCTGGCACTGTTTGTTACAACTTAAAAATAAAATTGTATGAAATAAAGTGTATAGTGTAGAAGGATGTGGGGTGCACACCATTTTAACACTAATCGGAGCTGCCATGGAGCAAATATGCTCAGTCTTTATAGATGGGAGATTTCTGCCAGATTCTTTGTACAGTCTAATTGGCATTTGCCATTGACAAATGCTAAAAAATACATTGCATGTGTTCATTTCTTGTTGGCTTTCCACATTTGTTGTGGGAGTGTGGTGCAGAATATGGAAATGAGTTTGAGAATTGGGAAAATAGTTGGAAAAGGGAAATTCTAACTAATTGAAGCCGTGAGACTTGAAATTGGTTTTGATGCACTTGCTGTCAACCTTTTTTTAAGTGAACCCGTGTACTTTTAAACTTAATTTATAAAATATCAGATTACTTTTAGCCTCTGACATGAATTATTGCTTTTTAAATAAAGTTTGCATTCTATATGTTTTAGACTTGTATAACCAATTGTTGAAGGATATCCCCAAATTTAAGAATTGGTATAGTACTAGTATTATAGTATAGTTTATAGTTTGTTTATTGAATGTTAATACTTTGGGTTTGGATCAGTGATAAGCTCTACAGATTTTTTCTATACTTGCTGCTGACAGGTGCTCTGACTTTATTGCACTACTGTGTTTCACAGCTAGCAGTGCAATAGTATTGTCAAAGCATCTGAAGGTAGATCAGATCATCAGCAGCAGAGGATTGGAAATCGTCAACTGGTCATCAGGAGTAATTGGCAATTTTCTAGTAAACATAGGCTGTATTTATGTATTGATTGCACTGCAATAATTCAGTATGAACTTTGATAGACTGGTTATGAACATTGATACAAAACTTGATACCAGTTTGATTTGGATACAGCTGATCATTTTCAAACTGTTTTAGTTTAGAGATGAAACTGCGCAGAAACATGCCTTTCGGCCCACAGAGTCCGTGCCGACCAGCAATCCTTGCACACTAGCATTATGCCACACAAGCACACATACACACACACACGACAATTTACATTTATACCAAGCCAATTAACCTACAAACCTGTATGTCTTTGGAGTGTGGTAGGAAACCAAATATCTCTGAGAAACCCCACGCGATCATGGGGAGAACGTACAAACTTTACACAGACAGCACCTGTAGTCAGGATCGAACCCGGGTCTCTGGCGCTGTAAGGCAGCAATTCTACTGCTGCGCCATCGTGTCTATGGTTTTGGATTTTGTTTTGGGCCTGGCTATGTGAAACAATGAAGGGGAATGTGGGCAAACTTGATAATGCAATGCAAATGTAGATCTGTTGTAACTTTTTTTTTGTTTGTTACTATCCCATTATTATTTGGAGTTTAGTTTATAACAAATATGGTAACTCGATCATTGACAATATTATGTTGTGCTGAATAGTCGTTGAATAATTATTTTAATGTTCTAAGATTCTTCTTGTGGATTTAGCAAATTTAAGTTGGAGTCTATCTGTTACTTTTCAGTCCTGACCAACATAGGGTAAATTTCTATTTAAAAAAAAAAAAAAAAGATGCGACAGAGCGTTTTAGAAACATAAAAAAATAGGTGCAGGAGTAGGCAATTTGGCCCTTCGAGCCAACACCGCCATTCAATATGCTCATGGCTGATCATCTAAAATTAATACCTATTTTTTCCTATATCCCTTGATTCCTAAGAGCTAAATCTAACACTCTCTTTTAAACATCCAGTGAATTGACCTCCACTGCCTTCTGTGGCAGAGAATTCCACAGATTCACAGCTCTCCGGGAAAAAGTGTTTCCTCATCTAGGTCCTAAATGGCCTCCCCATATTCTTAATCTGTAATCCTGGTTCTGGACTCCCCCAACATCGGGAACAATTTTCCCGTATCTAGCCTGTCCAGTCCTTTAAGAATGTTACGTGTTTCTATAAGATCCCCTCTCATCCTTCTAAATTCCAGTGAGCACACGCAGGGCCGGCCTAAAGCCAATTGGACTAATTGCCCCGAAGGGGGCCCCGCGCTACTCTCGGCTGGGCCAGGCTGGGGTTTGGAGCAACGTTTACGAACCTTGGCCTCAGCTCACCTGGACCCGGCATCTGCTCCCGCTGCTGGCCCTCTCCATCCCTTCTCTTCCTTCCCTTCTTCCCTGCACCCCTTTGCTCCTTCCCTCCCTCCTTCCTCTCCATTTCCCTTCTCTCCTTTCCTTCCTCCCTTCTTTCTCTCCTTTTCTTCCTCCCTTCTTTCTCTACTTCCCTCACTCCCTTCTCTCCTTCCTCCTTTCTCTCCCTCCCTCCCTTCTCGCACGCACACGCATGTAGGAAGGGGCGATCGTTTCGCTGAACACACCAAGCTGATCTCCCGGTGGCCCAGCTCTTCAACTCCCCTTCCATTCCCAATCTGACTGCAACATCCTCCTTTCCATTGTTTCCGTTTATACCTCACGCTGCCTCAGCAAGGCCAACAGCATAATAATCAAGGACGTGTTGCACCCTGGCCACTCCCTCTTCTCCCCGACTAATCAGGGAAAAGGTATAGAAGTGTCAAAATATGTATACACACTACAGATTCAGCGACAGAGTCTTCCCAGCTGTTAGGCAACTGAACCATCCCACTGCATCTAGAGAGCAGTCCCGTACTGCTATCTTCCTCATTGGTGATACTTGGAATATGCTTGATCGGACTTTACCTGTTTTATGTTGCACTAAACGTTATTCCCTTTAGATATGTATCTGTACACTGTGAATGGCACGATTGTAATGCTGCTGGCCTTGCTGAGGCAGCGGGAGGTATAAATGGAGTCAATGGAAGGGAGATTTCTTAAGGTCTTGGATGGGGCAGTTCCCAAACCAAACTGTGATGCATGCTGATAAAATGCTTTCTATGATGCATCTGTAAACATCTAAGGAAGTCTTAAAATTTTTATAAGGAAAATCATATTTCTACCATTCAGAAAATTCTGGGCTAGATTTAAAGTTTAGTCTCTTCAGTTAATGTATAGTTAATGTATAGTATGTTATTCAGTTGCCAGTTATTTGACCCCATCTGGGTAATCTTTTAAGAACTCTGATTTGCTCTCTCTTGGTTGAGCAGTGGATACAAGCAAGTTTACTGAAACTGTATGTACAGGGTAACGCACACTCTTCAAATTACTTGCAAAACATAATCCTAACCTTTTGTGAATCGTCATGCATTAATACATCCAAGACCTTTTATCTCGGCTGTTCTTGCCAGAGTGGATAAGCTTTTATTTTCCCACAATCACCAATCTTCGGCCATTCGATTTATCTGTATTCTTTCATGGTGAGACATGTGAGTTTACGGTGGGAAGTGGGGGGGTAGTTGTGTTCCTAGACAGTAGTTCACTGCTATTTTTGGGTCAACTGCGCATGCGCTAAGAAATGTGAGTTGAGAAATTATTTTTTTTGTAATTGTCATGAAAGTGAATTTTACTCCATAGCTCATATTTTTGTGGTCATTTATGAATTCTGCAATGTTTTGTTTTCCTCAGCACAAATGGACGTAACATTTATCGCCCATGGTCTCCTTTGGTCCTTTCCAAAACAGAGAAATATTGCAATGTACCATTTTTGCTCACCAACAAAATAATATTGTTACAGGTTTAAATGACAAATTTGGATACCAATATAGGAATTGTATTGGTATGAAGACATTTTTTAGAACAAGTTTTTAAACCACTTCCTCAGTTTATCCACTTAATGCTGTCATAATTGGAGGTCTGATGTTTAAGCCTGTGAAAATTAATTTGCATAAACAGCTGGTTATTATTAGTTGTAAATTCTCTTTACTAATGGGCTTAGACACATTTGTGCTGATTATATACAGACATTTGACAATATCTGTATATAATGCCTTCAACAAAGTCCATGAGGATTGTCATACATAGAAATTTTCTCTCTAAATATTAAAAATAGCAGCATTGAGTTGAATGTGTTTAGTTTTTCTTGGCACTTGTAAGGTATCTTGGTGTGCTTTATTGCAGTCAATGCCTCATAAATATTAAGTGTTTTGGATTGATGACCCTATCTTTTCTGATTAAAAATCATTGAATGAAATGTTGACTCTGTTTTGCTCTCCTTTGGATGCTGTTTGACTGAGTACTCCCAGCATTTTCTGTTTTTGTTTCAATTCTAGCATGTAGATTTACTTCTTTGTTGCCTTTCCATAATATAAGTAAAAGCTATTAGAATGAGTGAAGGTTCCATTTTAACAAGCAAGTTGTCCTAATGTGCTGGCACATATTTAGTATTCAACTAACTTAAAATAGACTATCAGGCCATTTATTTTCTTGGTGTTGAGAGCTTGTTTACAACTTGCTGCATTTTTATGCCTCAACAGTGACAGGCGTTTGGAGATATTTGGTTGTAATGCATTTTACGAAATCTTATCAAAGGTGCTAAATGAATGAAAAACTTCTGTGATATGGACTTTGTGGAAATAAGCAGGACCATTGTTTTTACTAGAAATGTCATGACCTCCATATTTATCAGGAAGATTTTCATTTTGATTAAATGTGACTATATGTTTATTTGCATCCATTGCTCTTATCTACAACTTTTTTAGAATTATGGCCCATTTTAACAAGGGTGGGTGCTAATGCAAGCACTTTATTTTTGGAAGAGAATTTTGCTGGTTCGGATTTTAATAGACAAGTACTTCCGGCAATGAAGATGCACCTGCGTTGAAGACGCGCTCCCATTTTGAGTTGCTAAATTTTGAACAAACGTTGGCGGGACATAGAATCTCCCGTGCTAATAAATAAATAAATAAATAGATAGTTAAATAGAAAGGCGGCGATTCAATTTGCCCATGGCTTCCAGATCTCCTCCATTCTGAATGGGTGGGGGGGGGGGTGCAGGGTGACGGCAGGTAGAGAGATGGTGGGGAAAATGGGAGCACACCAGGACAAGTTAAATCGGTTGTGATCTTATTGAATGACATTACTAGTTCAAGGGACCAATTGAGGTTACTCTCACTGACACAGGAGTAAGCTCCACCGCCCGCTGTCCTGTTGCCCATCGCCTGCTGACCTGCTCCGCTCTGTGATCTTTGCTCTTGAAAGACACGGACCGGGCAGTGAATGCTATGCAGTGTCCTGCTCCCAGCGGTAGTCGGAATTTAAGGATTTGCGGGACGCAGCCGACATGGGCGTGTGGCAGGAGAGGTGTTCGGACGGAGAGCACTGCCAGAAGGGAGCGGGCCGACAGAGGGCGCCGAGGTGGCGGCCGGTTCTGCAGTCCGCTCCCGGTGGCCACTTACAGCCAACCGACACCACCCAACAGCGCCACTCACCCCTCCCCCTCCCCCAAGAAGCGCTGTTCTTTTACAGCTGCTTCTCATCAGTTGTCAGCAATGAGGGAACTTGGCTATCCCTCAGTACAGCAGCAACATCGTTCTTGATGTTGCTGCTGTACTGAGGGATAGCCAAGTCTCTCTTTCTTGTCTAACAAGCTAACCTTTGGCCTGGTAAATTTTCGTGCCTTATTTTTGGATAAAAATATTGTCTTCATTGCTGGGAAATACGGTACTTTTGTTTGGAGTTAATGTTCCAGGAGTTAGAATGGAGTGACTGTGAAAAAGAGGAGAGAACCAGGCTGAAGTGAAAGATGGGGGGTTACACAAAAAGCTGGAGAAACTCAGTGGGTACAGCAGCATCTAAGGAGCGAAGGAGATGGCGACGTTTCGGGTCGAGACCCTTCTTCAGACTTCAGGTCTGAAGAAGGGTCTCGACCCGAAACGTCGCCTATCTCCTTCGCTCCTTGGATGCTGCTGCACCCGCTGAGCTTCTCCAGCTTTTTGTGTAACCCTCGATTCTCCAGCATCTGCCGTTCCTTCTTTAACACTGAAGTGAAAGATAATGAGTTGGATAATCAGCCATGATCATATTGAATGGCGGTGCAGGCTCGAAGGGCCGAATGGCCTACTCCTGCACCTAATTTCTATGTTTCTATAATCTATTTTAACAAAATTCCATAATGCATTCAAGCACTAGAGAGGCAGGACTATCTTGATCATTCACCATTTTCCATGTACCAAATGTTCTAAAATCACTGACTTTCCAAATTAAACTTTCAAAATTTCATAAATGGCTTTGGGACACATTGAGATGCCCTGTGATTCCTTTTTAGTGTTTTGTTTTAACTTGTTTGACAGCTTCTGGATTGTTTCCAGATAATCCTGCTGCAGCTTGACGTGCTTGCCATCCTCCAGTAGGAAACGTAATTTCAATGTTCTATTTGATAAACCTAGCTATAGAGTGCCCTTTTAACAATTTCAGTTTTTTTTCCTATTTTGAATTACTACAAGAAGAAACATATTTGTTATTCGGAATTGGGGTACTTGTTTTTATGCAATCGATATTTACATTGAGCATGTGCATTTAATTTGTAGCATTAGATTGTCTATCTTGTCCTATTTCATCAAATACGCAATAAGCACTGATGTTTTGCTGTTGCATGCCTGGAAGAAAATAGTTTGCGCCTGATCCCTTTTTAAATATTGTTTTTGCACTATAGATATTTAGTAAGTTTGCAGATGATGGAAATAATGGTGTTGCAGATAGTAGAAATAAGGTGTAAGTTAAACCTATTTCCAGTTTCCTTGTCTTGGCTAATACGATGAACATATTACTGAATCATTATCTCCTGGTTATGTTGCACTTAACAGAGGTAAGTTTTTTTGAAGTTTCTTAATCATGAGTGGTATTGATAGCAACATTAATGTCTCTTTGCACTTGGTCTTTTTTATAAAGCAATTATCATTAACATTGTAGAATAGATCGCAGAATTTGTTTGGAACTTATCCAGTGACTCATTCGGACTCTTGCAGTCGTGTCATAAGTGTACATTTTTTTTTCCCAAGATCTTTGAATAAGTGTGTTTGTAATTTTTTAAAAACATGTTAATTTGCCTCTTTCTTCAAATGCTACAGATTAGAATATGGATGTATTATATCGGGACTGCAGACTTGTGTTATTTGTATAATTTTGCTGTTAATGTTCCTTCACTTGCAAACTGGTTGCGATTTTAGAAAATGTTCAATTACACCATTTTTAGGAAGAGACTGGTGAATATCCGCCAAATATTTTTAATAAATCATTTTTATGCATGGAGTGTGGCATGCGTTATGAAAAATAGATTTAAATTAAGATTACTTAAAGTTGGTGGCATTATAAATTTGTTAATTGAAATCGGAATAGTAACTTGTAAGGTAGCAATGTTACAAAAAATAGCAAAAGTTATCTAAAGAAAAGTGTTTCCGTCATTCCTTATGTGATAAATTTCCTTTCATGTCACTAATTTAAAAAATGGTTAATCCACAATGTACATCATGTTGCTACCATATGATGGATTGCAATCTAAATTGAGCATGAACAATTATTTTTGACATAACTCCATGTCTCAAGCATTTTTGTTTATTAAACTTGCGGTCCGGGTGCACTTTTAGGAAGTGATGATGTTTGATGCTCGGGTACTGGAACCCTATCAATATTGCCTCTGCTTTGTAGATAGCTGTGAGTAGTGCAATATTGCTTATAGGGTTTCAGTGTTTGGGAATTGCAGCAAAAATGGCTTACAAAACACCGGTGAGTAGAAACTTGAGTATTCACATTGGTGTAGTTTTGCAATGGCAAATTCTGCACAAGGAGAATCCGAGAATATGTGTACCACAGAGCAGCCTGGACGTTTTTCAGCCCACTTGCCTGTTGCAGTGAGTAGCTCCAACGTTTTCAGTTGTAACCTGACCAAATGATTTATCATTAAAAATAAAATGTATGTTCTTGTGCTGTAATGTTCTGTCATCGAGAGTTCAAATGTTGATTCATGTGCTTTGAACTGAGGGTTGTCAACAATGTGGTGATAGAACTGTAAATTTCAATCAACATTTCTATTCTAGATTTGTTCATTCCCATGACACGACATTTGGAAAATATGGTTGAGATGAGATCTGGTTAAGTTGGTATGATGAAAGGTGTAAGTCTGCCTTTCACTTTGCTAAAGAAATGCTTATAACTTTCCCAAATGACTGAATTTTTGCAGATGTGGCATTGAACAATGTTCCACAAGGAAAGTGGAAATTTCCCAGTCCCATTTTCAGAGGACAGCTGTGTGAATATGTAACTTCTCAGACTTGAGGACCCATGTCCTTTGCAATACTGGTTATAATTCGCTGCCACCGTGCATATTTCTAATTGAATTTACAAGCTTGCTGATGGCAAATTGAAATGTTAATTCCTTCGCAGTGGTGACAATCGCATTATTTGCATGTGAATTTGTGTCATGTTTTACCATGATTTTTAAAGCCAGCACATGCATTGACCATTGTAGTAGTGGAAGGAGTTGCCTTCATTAGTTCAAATATTAATAATACCAGAGCATTTTATTGTTTTTGTGCCTTTGAAGGAGCAAAGGTGATCTTTTTGATTAACATTGTCTCTGAAAGGCAGCATCATACAAAAAAGCAGCATTTTCTCCATATTATTGCTCAATGTCATAGATTATATGCTTACATCTCTGAAAAGGAGATTAAAGGGCCTGTCCCACCAGCATGCAACTCTATGCGATGAACGCGATCAAAATAGAAGCGGGGCCCGCGCGGAGGTCGGGTGATCCCCTGTACAGGACCGTTCCCACCAGCATGAGCCTGCATACGGGAAGCACAACCAAACCGGTAGTAGGGGGCGCGCGGAGGTCGGGTGAGTGGCGCAAAGTGAGGCGAACTTGGAGTGAAGTCTAAGGTAAGTTCGCCAGTACAGAGAGGGGCACCGAGCCACACACACACACAGGGCCACGGAGCCACACACATAGAGGGTCACGGAGGCACCTACAGAGACAGATAGGTTCACGGAGGCACGATGTCGGGGCGATGTGTAAACGTCGAGGTGA
The DNA here is from genome assembly GCA_963514005.1 of Raja brachyura. The sequence goes on along the minus strand of OY740807.1, from coordinate 12,656,460 downwards.
CTGCGAGCCGACAAGCCGTTGCCACGCGGAATTTTTGGACATAGTCAGTTTTTCGGAACGAACAAACTCGGGACGAACTCCGCACAATTCCGCACGGCTCCGGCGATCGAAGTGGCACCGGCGACGCCAGACGGCTCAAGCGACTACGTTAGGTCGCGCTAATCGCATAGAGCTGCATGCTGGTGGGACAGGCCCTTAAGCCTGTAGCTTTTCTGACTTCTGAAATGAAAGCCAACACTGATCTGAGATTTATAATTTGGTCTTCAGAATAATAGTATGAACAGTTAAATTATATCCTCGGAATATGCTGTAAGGTTTTGAAGCTCTCTATTTTGTGGTTTGTTTAACTAAACATTTTAAGTGGCACAGCATGAATTTTGGTTGCGTGGAACCCAATGTAACACTGTGCCTGTCCTTTAATGGAAGATTATTTAAAAATCCAATAGTATTGTGCGCACAAATTTTCCTAAAAGTTTGTATACCTGGCACTTAAGGAGAGAAGAAGCATGTTCACCTAATTATTATAGCATTCCTTCAAAAGGCATATTTCAGAAACAGATGCCAAGCTGTTCCAGCATGTCTCGTCTCGTTTTGGTTGTTTGCCACTTGCATATTGGAAACAAACCTGCTCAACTGGTTCAAAGGATGCATCAATACAGAAGGGATGAGTAATTTCTGTTGTAATCTGAGTAGGGCAGATCAAGTTTGCACTTGGTGAATGATGTGTGGGATCTTGTGTCGGGGTAAACAACACTAATGTAAAAATAGAAAAATGCAAATGTTTTTGGGGAGCAAGGTAGGGTATTTAGTGTATTTCCTAAATTTAATTGGGACCTTGAAGGTTGGGGAAAGGATTGGATCCAAGAGACCACTGTTGCCATGTGAATTTATTTGTTTAAAGAGCAAAACTTTGGTAGTATTGTCTCCCTGCGTTCTTTCAAGGGAGACCTGGTTTTCAATTTCAAACAATAATTGGATTAGCCCTGAACATTTGTGGTCTTCTTAAAGCACTAACTTTTTTTGAATAATTGATCATCACTGAATAATTTACACTGCATTGTGCAGATCCCAAGAAGAGCAATATAAATGGTTTTATGATTAAAGAATGAGATGTCCGTTCTTGCATGTCGCAGTATAACTAAGTTGATTTCATTGTTGGACTTCTAGAAGATTTGGATGAAATCATTCATTTATTAAAAGCCTTTGTTTAATGGTATGTGTATAGAGGTGTTATATCAATGCAAGTTATTTTGTGTTTGCAGTAATAATAAGTATACGCCATTTTACTAAGTTTAATGTATGGGGTACATTTCTCTTGTATTTTTATTGCTTTTAATTACTATTGTGTGGCAATGGGTGAGCTGTTCAGAATTATTAGGCTGTCCTTTTCCAAGAAAAACTTGGAGATGGCTGTTTGATTAACTGGCAGATCGACAAACCAATTTGATTGAACGTCATGCGACAGTATATTTTCTAAATGGCCAGTTTAATTTCTAAATGTAGAATTGTGATGCTGTGTTTCATCATTCCAGTCTTGCCATTACCATGCTTGTGGTTCAGTACATTTTTGCTAGTTTCAATTTATAAAATTGATCCATTTTATATTTTCCTGATATTCAAGCCAATGAATTAATAAAATTGCTTTCTTAGTATTAATCCACATGTCTACTTTGTGACACAGGGCATGAGGGAAAAATTAATGTCTTGTCATGATCTATTTGGGCTATTTACTCAGTCATACTATTGAGTTTCAATTCCACTGCAAGATCAGAGTTTGAGATTTAGGCTAACCGTGGAAACAAAATGTTGGAGTTTCACTGGGAATAGGTGTTCTTTGTTCCAAGTGATGCCCCGAGTTATTTAAATGGAGTTATGGGATATTTTGTAGCCATCCAAGTGGTCAAGGCAGGCCATTGTTTATTCAGTTATCCAGAGGTGCTGCCTTTGGCAGTACCACACCAAAGCATCTAACTGAATTGCCTGCTACCACAGTGTTTCCACAATCATTTTCATATTGTGAATGCAATAATTAGCCACGGCTGAAGTTTGAGTTCAAGGATGTTTTTTTTTCTTAATGGCGTCTGCCATTCATGTGATGGAAGTCCTTATAAACCAAAAGGACAACTCTAACGCTCAGCTTGTCTGACATTTCTTACAAATCGCAGACGCAGATTTTTGAGTCTTTTTTTTTAAATTAATTGGATGACTACTTTGTCGTCCATTCTGTCTTGGCCCTGTAGTTTCTGAAAAATAAATCCAGTAAAATTTCAGTTTTGGTTACCATTATGAACATGTTAAAATCTGCCTGAGATTTACATACATTAGTCCAAAAACATTTTTACGGAAAATAATGAAAATAGCTTTGGCCTCAATTATTTCCTGTTTTCTGGAAGGGGAGGAAATCTCAGCAGAAAGGAATGAATGATTTTAATTTATTTCTTGTATTCCTTTAGTTGGAATGGACCATGCAATATAGCCTTTGCCTGGATACCCATCTTGAACCTCCCTCTGACTCAGGACTTTGTGATTGAAATTTGGAAGAACTGTCAGACCAGATGGCAGATAAAATTGCCCCTCTGGTTCAAAAAGACTTCCGTCGCATTAATAAAAAAAAGGTGTCTAGAATTTCAAAGACAAAAAACTGCGGAAGTAACTTGGCGGGACAGGCAGCATCTCTGGAGAGAAGGAATGGGTGACATTTCGGGTCGAGACCCCTCTTCAGAATGAGAGTCAGAACTTCACCCTGGAAGCCAAGTGTCAGCCTCTGGCAGTTCGTTGTATTCTCAAATGAGGCAGATGGTGGGAGCCTGGTTCTTTTAAGGACACAGGCAGTGGATTTTATTTCACAAGATGAATACTCTGTTGAATGATCCATGGCTGAAATTCTGAGAAACTGTTGGAAGTGCGTACAGTCGAAGAAAGAAAAGCTATCGTATTCATGTTCTTCTCTAACAAATAGTTGTCCTTCACCTTAATCTTTCTTGCTACAAATTTGTGTAACATGGATTTATTTGTTAAGCTGAGATCTTTAGCCATCATTAGTCATTATTTTCCTTTTTAGATACCTGTTACGACTCCCAAAGGCTGGTTCCTCAGAGTCGCGTAACAAATCAAAACCAGGGTCAAGTTTCTATTTAAAAAAAAACAGTCTTTAATTTGTAACACTAAACAAAACCAGAACCTGATTTTTAAAGAACACGGTCAGGGACCAGAATTGGCTATAAAATAATATATAAGGGTGCTCCAGCCAGCCTCTTGATGGACTGTCGGACTGAAGACTCTAAACTGCCTATATAGCCCTAACTCTACAACCAAAAATACCCGAAAACTCTCAGGTCATCCCTTCCGTCCCAATAGAACATTAATTTACAAAAGTATGTCACAAATATACAAAATGCGGTGCCATGCGGCCAGGCCTCATGCAGCTCAGCCCGGCACCTCTTCCTCCAGAGATCTATATTGGAGAGAGAATTCTGGGAGCTTCTGCCTTTTAAAGCTCCCGATGAGTCACCTGACGTAGCTCGGGTACAGAAGCTGTTAACCCCTTGATTCCTGGCTCCCAGCCACGGCCTGCAGAGAAACAGAAAGGTAAGTACAGTATTCAACGGGGGGGGGGGGGGGGAGAGGGGAAGTACCTAACAATATCCCACATACTTACATTGTGAAGTTCCCTTAGCTCTTGCTTCAGGATCAGACCAAATGCAGAATATACAAGCAAAGGGGGTGAATAGTTCTCTGTGTAGAAAAGAACTGCAGATGCTGGTTTAAATCGAAGATAGACACACAATGCTGGTGTAACTCAGCGGGACGGGCAGCATCTCTGGAGGGAAGGAATGGGTGACGTTTTTGGTCGAGACCTGTTCTGAAGAGAGAACAGTTCTCTCTTCTTTCCCCACACTCTCTGTCTGAAAATTCTCTTGGTGTATAATATGAGCTAACAAAGGAATTTTGTCAAAACCTAGTTTGTGTGCAGAATTTGACTAGTGTTTCTATTTGGATCCAATGACGTCTGGAGTCAAGTGGTTCTGGCAAAATCCAAATGAGTTTTGTAACAAGATCCTGCTTGATAGCGCTGTTAATGGCACCTATCGTCTTGCTACGGATTACAAGGATTGGAATAGCCTTCCTTTTCGTAAGCAGTGACAGGATCGGTCAAAGTCAGCATGGATTTATGAAGGGGAAGTCATGCTTGACTAATCCTCTGGAATTTTTTGAGGATGTAACAAGTAGAATTGATAAGGGAGAGCCAATGGATGTAGTGTATCTGGACTTTCAAAAAGCCTTTGACAAGGTCCCACACCAGGGATTGGTGTGAAAAATTAGAGCACATGATATTGCGGTAGGGTATTAATATGGATAGAGAACTGGTTGGCAGACAGGAAGCAAAGAGTAGGAATTAATGGTTTATTTTCAGAATGGCAGGGAGTGACTAGTGGGGTACCACAAGGCTCGGTAAGCTGGGTGGCATTGTGAGCTGCGAGAAGGATGGTATGAGGCTGCAGGGTGACTTGGATAGGTTGGGTGAGTGGGCAGATGCAGTATAATGTGGATAAATGAGGTTATCCAATTTGGTGACAAGAACAAGAAGGCAGATTATTATCTGAATGATGTCAGAATAGGAAAAGGTGATTTGCAACAAGACCTTTGTGTCCTTGCATGCAGGTAGAGCAAATGGCATGTTGGCCTTCATAGCAAGAGGATTTGAGTTTAGCAGCAAGAAGGTCCTACTGCAGTTGTACAGGGCCCTAGTGAGACCACACCTGCAGTATTGTGTGCAGCTTTGGTCTCCTAATTTGAGGAAGGACATTCGTGCTATTGCTATGTTTTCAAGAGAGCTAGATATCGCTCTTTGGGCTAACTGAATCGGGGGATATGGGGGGAAAAAGCAGGAACAGGTTACTGATTTTGAATGATCAGTGATTATCCTATTGAATGGCCTACTGTGCATTCAGAAAGTATTCAGACCCCTTCACTTTTTCCACATTTTGTTACGTTACAGTCTTACTTTAAAATGGATTACGTGTTTTTTTTAAATCATCAATTTACACACAATACCCCAGAATGAAAAAGCGAAAACAATCTTTAGAAACGTTTGCCAAGTAATTAAAAATAAATAACTGAAATATGACATTTACATAAGTATTCAGACCCTTTGCTATGACACTCAAATTGAGCTTGATTGGAGTCCACCAGTGGTAAATTAAATTGATTGGTCATGATTTGGAAAGGCACACACCTGTCTATATACGATCCCACAGTTGACAGTGCATGTCAAAACTAAGCCATGATGAAGGAATTGTCCATAGACCTCGGAGACAGGATTGTGTCGAGACACAGATCTGGGGAAGGGTATAAAACAATTTCTGCAGCATTGCAGGTCCCGAAGAGCACAGTGGCCTTCCTCATTCTTAAATGGAAAAACTTTGGAACTACCAGGACTCTTCATAGAGCTGGCCGCTTGGCCAAACTGAGCGATCGGGGGAGAAGGGCCTTGGTCAGGGAGGTGACCAAGAACCCGATGGTCACTCTGACTGAGCTCTAGAGTTCCTCTGTGGAGATGGGACAACATTCCAGAAGGACAACTATATCTGCAGCACTCCAATCAGGCCTTTATGGTAGAGTGGCCAGACCGATGCCATTCCTCAGTAAAAGGCACACGACAGCCCGCTTGGAATTTACCAAATGGCACCTAAAGGACTCTCAGACCTTGAGAAAAAAGATTTTCTGGTCTGATGAAACCAAGATTGAACTCTTTGGCCTGTGTGCCTAGCGTCACGTCTGGAGGAAACCAGGCACTGCTTATCTGGACAATACCATACCTTCGGTGAAGCATGGTGGTGGCAGCATTATGCTTTGGGGATGTTTTTCTGCGGCAGGAACTGGGAGACTAGTCGGGATCGAGGGAAAGATGAACGGAGCAATGTACAGAGAGATCCTTGATGAGAACCTGCTCCAGGGCGTTCTGGACCTTGGACTGGGACGGAGGTTCACATTCCAACAGGACAACGACCCTAAGCACACAGCCAAGACAACGCAGGAGTGGCTTCTTGACAAGGCTGCGAATGTCCTTGAGTGTCCGAGCCAGAGCCCAGACTTGAACCTGATCGAACATCTCTGGAGGGACCTGAAAATAGCTGTGCATCAACGCTCCCCATCCAATCTGACAGAGCTTGAGGGTCTGCAGAGAAGAATGGGAGAAATCACCCAAAAACAGGTGTGCCAAAGTTGTAGCGTCATACCCAAGAAGACTTGAGGCTGTAAGCGCTGCCAGAGTTGCATCAACAAAGTACTGAGTAAAGGGTCTGAATACTTATGTAAATGTGATATTTCAGTTAATTACTTTGCAAAAATCTCCAAACACCTGTTTTCTCTTTTATTATTGGGTATTGTGTGTAGATTGATGATAAAAAAAGAATTTAATCAATTTTAGAGTAAGGCTCTAACGTAACAAAATTTGGAAAAAGTGAAGGGGTCTAAATACTTTCTGAATTCACTGTATTTTCTATGTCATTAAGTAATTTTACAAATTGTCAGGTTAATGCCTGTGTTCTAAGTGTACTAGAGCATATTGGATCAAAACAGTACTCTTAGCAGTCTCAATATTCTCAATATATTCTCCATATAACCAGGATACTGTCTGAGTTTTTGGTTCTAGTGCCCTCTTTTTTTCAATGGGTAAATCAGATTGGCTTCCATGATGACAAGGAAATGTGATGAATTATTATTGCAGCTCATTTGCCTGCTTAATTTCATCCTCTTGTCACCAGCTCATGAGCATAAGTCCAGTCCCAGGCATTGTGCCTACAAGCCCAATGAAGTATTAAAGGAACATTACAATTTAGTATAAGGTCATTTATTGAATGAGGCATTTTATATATTTACAGAAAAAAACCCCACTAAATCTGCATGCCTTGCAAACAGCTGATGCAGCATGATTTTTAAAATGTATTAATTTTTTTTAAAGTAGCTTTCCTTTCCTGAAATGGTCATGAATTTTAAATCCTGGGATATACTGCAGTCATCAATGAAAAGTGGGTATGTTTGAACATTCGGTGTTTAAAGCTCTTTGCATCCTCTCCCCACAATGGTGTTTCGATACAAGCAACAAGAGGATGTAATTCCTAAGATTGTAGAGAGATGATTTAATGAAGGGTTGGGGAGAAACAGTGAGGGGGCCTGTTTGACTGTTTTAAATGTGATTTATTACTTTTCTTCAATCTAGTTCCAGAAGGCACAGTCTGATCTGGATTATATCGAACACAAACTAGAGTTTGAAATGCTGAAAAATCTTCCACAATGCACTGCACCACAGGTACTAAAATTGTTGAATCCAAATAGTGATCATAGGGGATTGTTGGTATTTTGTTGATTTCTACAGGGTAATTATTTATGCAGGGTAATCTACATTTCTACAGAACTTGCTATTAAACAACTGATACACTTTTGTTGGATTCAGGCTTATAATGAATTGATATTTGCCATGGTAGAGGATAAGGGCAATATATTTTTTTCTGTTGAAAGGGGCAATTTTGTTTCAAGTATGTATGTTCTCTCTAGAAACTATACTTAATTGTAAAATGTCCCGAAGCACTAGATTTAGCTGTGTTGATGTTATTCCACATTAAAAAAAATGTTGTCAAACTATAATAAATTACTGAATTTGATGTTTTTATCTAGCTAACGAATGGGTAATTTTGCTAGCACCATCACAGTGCATTATATCTTTCTCAATATTTTGTACTCCTGTTTTAGGAAAATCCAATAAAACTTCTGGAGCAACTGAGGGTAATAAAATCCCGGTATCGTGATTTATGTGCAGAAGCAGATCAGATTGCCATAGAGCGTAAAGAATCAGTAGACTTCATTCGCACTCAACTTGCCTCTACATTGCAGTTAGTACAGAAACTGCAGGACCAAAGTGACCTAAAGGTAAATCATTGTAATCTTAATCTCTTAAAATTGTCTTTCTTCTTAGAGGAATTGTTTTTTTTAAGGTCGAACTTTACTTGAACAGCATTGTTCCACCGCAAAATCGATTGCATTGGCGTTCAGTGTCATGCACAAGTTAGCAGTGTCAGTTTTGTGTAGCTTTCCCCTAGATCATCAGGGTGATGTGCATCAGACTCATCGCTGTGATTCAATGTAATAATCAGTTTACATGGACAAAGTTACTGCCTGCTTAGGATAGACTTCAGTTTGTTACCATGCAGCACTGGCATTCTAGGTCTAGTTTGCAAAGTGCAAGATCCTGAACTCTGAGTGGGCAGCATGGTGGCGCAGCGGTAGGGTTGCTGCCTTACAGTGCTTATAGCACCGGAGACCAGGGTTTGATCCCGACTACGGCTGCTGTCCATACGGAGTAGCAATGTTACAAAATTTTGAAATGTTAAAAATCAAGTCTGCAATTTATCCCATCAGATAAAGCATAAAAATACGTTTAACTTGACACCTAATTCACTTTCATATCTTCAGTATTAAAAAGGTTCTGGCTATTGACATTAGCATCTTGTTCCCTATTGCTTTCCATTAACTTAACACAAAAGCTGTGATCGCAGTTAAAAGCCCATAACTTTCTTAAAACTTAAAGAAATGTTCAGTTATTATAGATTGTTTCATATTTGTTTCAGATTACTTCAATCTTATTGGATGACCTGAAATTAAAGCATATAATTAGTTAGTTACCCAATTGTAGCTAATTACAAAATTCAATTACTAGATCTAAACATCTATCCATTTCTTAAGAAAATATTAACATTTTTAAATAGCCTAAGTGTCCAAATAACATTCACACAAGAATTCACAATATAACATGATTTTTAAATCTCATTGTCATTAATTTATAGGCCAAATGAAATGAATTTAGTGTTTAATTCCCGTAAATTAATGGCCATTTAAATCATCTTGCGAGTGGGATTTTATGGAACGCGATAGATTGGAGCGTTGCGGTGAATTTAAACCCCATATCGGCAGGAAAAATACTGCCGGTTCGTATCTTTTCTAAGTCACCTTTTCGCAACATGAAATTTTGATTAAATGCATTCTAAGAAGCAAATTTATATGAAAAAATAAACGGTGTGCCTTGTCCCCTACGTGAGATCTGTCCCATTATCGGCGTTCACGGCTTTACAAGATTATTTTTAATTTACTCCTGCTAATAAATTATCCAGCGTGGTTTAAAAGTAACTTCATAAAATAAATGTTGGAGCGATTCTCTTCAGCAAAAGAGAAAAATCGATTTGAACAGTCTGGAGAAAAACACATTTTAAACCCGCGCCCCCTCTCAAAGGCGCGAAAGACGCGCACACGGGCAGTGGGAGAACTGCAGCGCCGCTGAAGGTAAGTTTTGTAACATATCTATACAGAGTTTGTACGTTTTCCATGTGACCGCTTGGGTTTTCTCCGGCTTATTCGGTTTCCTCGCAAACTCCAAAGACGTACAGGTTTGTAGGTTAATTAGCTTGGTATAAATGTATATTTATGTAAATATCTAGTGTGTAGGATAGTGTTAATGTGTGGGGATTGCTGGTTGGTGCTGACTTGGTGGCTGAAGGGTCTGTTTCCGTGCTGTATCTCAAAAGTAAACTAAGATGTTCATCATGTGGAGCTGAGGAAAAAACGATTAACCTGGCCTTGTTTCCTTTTAGTTTAACAACCAAGAATGTACAGTTGTATAGATGCGTGCAAGACTACAAATACTGGAATATGAAGCAACAAACAATCTGCTCGTTGAACTCCGTGGGTCAAGCAGCATCAGTGGGGGAAGGAAGAAATTGTTGAAATTTCGAGTCAAAATCCTCCGTTAGGACTGAGTGTGAAGATGCCTGTATGTAGAGAGCGGAATGGTGAGATGGGTCAGTAGGTGATTGTTGAAGAGGGGTGAAAGATGACTAGCAGTTTGGGCTAAGTAGGGGAGGGAAGGAGTTGTTCCCAAGCTTCTTTAGGAAGATGAAAGGTAGGTTTAGGTATGCTTTCTGAGGAATATAAAGAAAGCAGGAAAAATAAATTCAAGCAAGAAAATAGGAGGGCCAGAAGGGACCATGAAATGTCATTGGCAATTGGAGTCATAGAACATAGAGAGTCGAGATAATCCCAAGGCTTTTTGTACATGTGTTAAAGGGTGACTTGGGAGAGAGTAGGACCACTCCAAGATAGAGGAAATTTATCTAGTCGATGTTATCTACATGGACTTAAGTGAAGAATTTGACAAGGTCCCACATGGTAAGTTGATCAAGGGGATTAAGGTGCATGGGATCCACAGTGACTTGGTAGTTTAGATTTTGAGCTGGCTTACCTATAAAAGACAGTGGTGGAAAGGTAGATATTCTTGCTGGTGCCTGTAGTCAGTGGTGTTCTGCAGGGATCAGTGGTGGGACTTCTGTGACATATAAATATTGTATGAAAATATAGATGGAAAAGTTAGTAAGCTTGCAGACAATACAAATATTGGTCAAATTGCCGATAGCAAAGAAAGCTGTCAAAGCAAACAGCAGATAGTGGTAAAGAAAGCGTATATCATGCTTGATCAGCCAGGGCATTGAATATGAGTCAGGAAGTCATGTTACAGCTTTATAGAACTTTGGTTAGTCTGCATTTGGAGTATTGTGTGCAGTTCTGATTGCCCAATTACAGGCCAGCTTAGGAGGGTGCAAAAAAATGCTCACACGTTGTTCCCAGGATTGCATTGTATTAGCTAAATGTAACTTTGTCCAAATTTGGATTGTTTTCTTTAGACTGTTGTAGGCCAAGGACAACATATTATAAATGCATGAAATTATGAGAAACCTAGATACGGTTGGTAGTCTTTTCTCCAGGGTGATAATATCAAATACAAGAGAGCATGGTTTTCAGGTGAGAGGGATAAAGCTTAAATAATTGAGGCAAATTTTTACAATGTGGTAGATACCTGGAATGTGCTGCTAGGATAGTCGGTGGAAGCAAATACAATAGCAACTTTAATAGGCATTCAGACATATGTACAAGCAGGGGAATAGACGGGTGCAGGTCGTCTACGGGGTGGGAATAGTTTAAATTAACATTGTTCTACATAGAGGTGGCTGAAAGGCCTGTTGCTTTGATTTGTGCCCTTTCCTTTCTCTGAGCTGACATTTTGTGAATGTTTAAAATGTATTGGGTTGAGAGAGACTTCTGCTGTTTGTGGGTTTTGCTCGGGATGATATTATCGGAAATCTCTTTATTGCAAATTATCTTAATTTTTATTCAAAAAATCTGTGGTGTTTAGTTTGTGAATAAATCAAAGGGATTTTACTGCAATTTGACTGACTTTTATTTTGTTAGTCTTGTCCCTTGACTGAAGATGAGCAATGGGCAGTGCAGAAGATTATGAAGTCTGAGATTTTGGCTGGAGTAGACCCATGTGAGGTAAACTAGTTTCATGCTGTGCTATTACTATTTGCTGCTACTTCTGTCCTAATTGTAATTGTCTAATGATTATTTTCATATTATCAGGGAAGCCGTTTAAATTGTACTGTTTTATGTAGGTGATTTAATTGCTCACTTGGCTGTTTTTTTTCTTCTCTCTGCTACATCAAGTGTCTGCTGCCATTAAATCTAAAATTTGTACCATCACAGTTGAATGAACCAATCTTCTAGGAATTTTCAATATCAATAAATGATATGATGTTGCACAGAGGTGGGTTGGAGTGCAGTTTTTTTTAAATAGTATTTATGTTTGGGTTTATTATCCTCCTGAACAAGGAGAAAATCACCTGCCTGTATATTTAAAAAAAACAAAAAACACGATGTATGTTATGTTTTCCTATTTTCCAAATCTGTCACTTCCTTTAATGTGGCATTTGTATTCTGCAGCTTGACCTCCTTTCTGAGAGCACAAAGTTTATTTTAGGTCTATCTTTCCTCCTTTTCTGACCATGCACACCTCCCATTCCAGCAGGGGAAAGTTGTTTCTCTTTAATGCATTTTGGATCAGGAACCGAGTAATTAATGTGGTGAATCAGTCCAGACTTGGGAACTTGAATATGAGATATCTTAATGTTCACTGACATAGACTGCTTCTGCATACTCCGATGTGATTCAATCGTGCTTAATTGTCATTTTGATGAAAATTTGCTTTTATATAATTCATTGACAATCCTACTAGATATTAGGCAAGATCATGCCAAATATAAGAGCGCAAGATAGTAGACCATACTGAGTACACCAGAGCTGCATGTTTAGTTGCCACCTTGTACACTTCAAGTCTGAAATAAAAATAAAATGTTTGTCTTAGCCATAAAGGCCCATTGGGCAGAGTTGCAGAGATCTTCCTGGCCAGGCGATGTGTTGATGTCCTCCACCACTCTGTGCAGCTGCAGGCTGCTTCAAGGCCTCCAGTGGTCCACTGTGCCAACTCGACCATTCCGACACCGCCTCTATGTCGGTCCATGAACGTGCTGTCCTTCTATATCCATCATGAATTCTCCATCTCAGTTAAAAGATGGGTGAATTGGTGTGTAACAAGCACCAGGCTGTTGCACACCAGTTTCTTCCAGGCTGTTTTGCAGTTTGTAATTAACTAATAGTTGGGGTTTATTTAGCTGAGAACAGTCAACTGCACCATTTTTAAAAAATGTGACTGTTTATGTTGGACTAGGTAACATTTAAAATGTGATGTGATAAATATTAAATTTTCAAAAACGGAGATTACAAGAAAAGGTGCTTTACACCATTCATGCATTTGATCGGTAAGAAATTGTATTTTGATTACTTTATTAATCAAGCCTAAATAATTGTTCTTTGACAGAAACCCTGTGCGGAGCCTCAAGCACCACAGCAGGAGGAAGGTAGGTACGCGGGTAGAAGCATTTATTGAAAAAATAATTCTGTGAACTTTTCCTTCAAATCCTACCCCATTTCTCCTCCCCAAACTTGGGATGTTGGAGAAATATTTGTCCTCTTGGTAAAACTGCATAGTTCACAAGGATGAGAGATCAAACTATATCTGAACATTTTACTCATTCATTTTTGGAACCAATTTTGATTTCCTTTTATGACACAATGGTATGTTATCTGGTTGGGTGCCAAACTTTGCCGAGAATATTGACTTGGAGTTTGGATATTCTTGCAACACTTGGAACGGAAAATGTTGGAACAAAGCCCACAAACAATAAAATGGTAGTCTCCCAAAATTGCCCTTGTCATCCTTCTAATCTATGGATTGCTGCCTGAGCCACGTGCAAATTGACAAAGGGTTGAGAAGACTAGAGAGTTGAACGTATGGCTCAAAGACTGGTGTGGAAGAAGTGGGTTTGAATTTGTGGGACATTGGCACCAGTATTAGGTAAGGAGGGAACTGTTCTGATGGGATGGACTCCACTTGAACTCGGCTGCCCATTTTATGTCCCCACACTCAGCAAATCAGTGACCAACAAATTTATTGCTGATGAAATGGTAAACGTGAAACCAGAAAAACCTTACTAAGATTTTTTCAAATAAAACATAGAAAATGGACTGCACTCTGAAATAATGTAACAGAAGAATAGCAGCAAAAAGCAGGGCTCCCAGTTTTGCATCTTTGAATGAAATGTTCAAGACAATTCTTAATCTGCATTGTTCAATGCTTGTGTTTCAGCTGAGTTTGAACCAATCACTGAAGAGATGTTCACATCTGTGCCGAAAAATGTAAGACAGACCGTAAAACTTGCCAGCTTGAATACATTGTACAAAAAGCTCTTTGACCACTTCATAAAAAATAATAACAGGTGAGAGTGCGATGAAATTTTACCAATCTGTTGATTGATACTGTGACGTTGGTCACAGTTATCATGAAAACTAAAATAGAATGGATATCTGCCTCATTCCAGCTTTGACTTCTGTAATTGCTAAGGCAGTAGAAAGAAGTGCAGGTTTGTAGGTTCATTGGCTTCTGTAAAATGTCCCTCATATGCAGGGTGGAACTCATGTAGAAACATAGAAAAATAGGTGCAGGAGTGGGCCATTCGGCCCTTCGAGCCTGCACCGCCATTCAATATGGTCATGGCTGATCATCCAATTCAGTATCCCGTACCTGCCTTCTCTCCATACCCCCTGATCCCTTTAGCCACAAGAGCCACATCCAACTCTCTCTTGAATATAGCCAATGAACTGGCCTCAACGACCTTCTGTGGCAGAGAATTCCAAAGACTCACCACTCTCTGTGTAAAGAATGTTTTCCTCATCTCGGTCCTAAAGGAAGTCCCCCTTATCCTTAGACTGTGACCCCTTGTTATGGACTCCCCCCAACATTGGGAACAATCTTCCTGCATCTAGCTTGTCCAACCGCTTAAGAATTTTGTACGTTTCTATAAGATCCCCCCCTCAATCTTCTAAATTCCAGTGAGTACAAGCCGAGACTTACTGTCTTTCTTCATATGAAAGTCCCGACATCCCAGGAATCAGTCTGGTGAACCTTCTCTGAACCCCCTCTATGGCAAGAATGTCTTTCCTCAGATTTGGAGACCAAAACTGTATGCAATACTGCAGGTGTGGTCTCACCAAAACCCTGTACAACTGCAGTAGAACCTCCCTGCTCCTATACTCTAATCCTTTCGCTATGAATGCTAACATACCATTTGCTTTCTTCACTGCCTGCTGCACCTGCATGCCTACTTTCAATGACTGGTGTACCATGACACTCGTTGCATCTCCCCTTTTATTAATCTGCCACCATTCAGATAATAGTCTACCCTCATGTTTTTGCCACCTCACATAACCTCACATTTATCCACATTATAGTGCATCTGCCATGCATCTGCCCATTCACTCAGCCTATCCAAATCACCCTGCAGCCTCCTAGCATCCTCACACCTAACTATACCCCCCAGCTTGGTGTCGTCTGCAAATTTGGAAATGTTGCATTCAATTCCCTCGTCCAAATCATTAATGTATATTGTAAATAGCTGGGGTCCCAGCACTGAGCCTTGCGGTACCCCACTACTCACTGCCTGCTATTCTGAAAATGACCCGTTTACTCCTACCCTTTGCTTCCTGTCTGCCAGCCAGTTCTCTATCCACATCAATATTGAACCACCAATACCATGTGCTTTAAGATTATATACTAATCTCTTATGTGGGACCTTGTCGAAAGCCTTCTGAAAGTCCAGATATAACACATCCGCTGGTTCTCCCTTATCCACTCTACTAGTTACATCCTCGAAAAATTCTATAAGATTCGTCAGACATGATTTACCTTTTGTAAATCCATGCTGACATTGTCCAATGATTTCACCACTTTCCAAATGCGCTGCTATCCCATCTTTAATAACTGACTCTAGCAGTTTCCCCACTACCGATGTTAGACTAACTGGTCTGTAATTCCCCGCTTTCTCTCTCCCTCATTTTTTTTAAAGTGTGGTTACATTAGCTATCCTCCATTCCTCAGGAACTACTCCAGAATCTAAGGAGTTTTGAAAAATTATCACTAATGCATCCACTATTTCCGTGGCTACCTCCTTGAGCACTCTGGGATGCAGACCATCTGGCCCTGGGGATTTATCGGCCTTTAATTCGTTCAATTTACCCAACACCACTTCCCGACTAACCTGGATTTCACTCAGTTCTGCCATCTTATTTGACCTCCGGTCCACTGCTTTTTCCGGCAGATTATTTGTGTCTTCCTTAGTGAAGACAGAACCAAAGTAGTTATTCAATTGGTCTGCCATGTCCTTGTTCCCCATGATCAATTCACCTGCTTCTGACTGCAAGGGACCAACATTTGTTCTAACTCTTTCTCTTCACATATCTATAAAACCTTTTGCAGTCAGTTTCTATGTTCCCTACCAGTTTCCTTTTGTAATCTATTTTCCCTTTCTTAATTAAGCTCTTTGTCCTCCTCTGCTGGATTCTGAATTTCTCCCAGTCCTCTGGAAGGCTGCTTTTTTTGGCTAATTTGTATGCCTCACCTTTAGTGTTTATACTATCCCTGATTTCCCTTGTTATCCACAGATGCACCACCTTCCCTGATTTATTCTTTTGCCAAACTGGTATGAACAATTTTTGTACTTCATCCATGCATTCTTTAAATACCGTCCATTGCATATTCACTGTCAACCCTTTAAGACTCACTTGCCAGTCTATCTTGGCCAATTCACGGCTCATACCTTCAAAGTTACCTTTGTTTAAGTTCAGAACCCTTGTTTCTGACTTAATTATGTCACTCTCCATCCTAATGAAGAACTCGACCATATTATGGTCACTCTTGCCCAAGGGGCCATGCACAACAAGACAACTAACCCATACTCATTACTCAATACCCAGTCTCGAATAGCCTGCTCTCTCGTTGGTTCCTCCGCATGCTGGTTTAGAAAACTATCCCGCATACATTCCAAGAAATCGTCTTCCTCCACCCCTGCCAACTTGCTTCACCCAATCTATATGTAGATTGAAGTCACCCATTATAACTGTGTTGCCCTTATTGAGACACAAAGCCTTCAGGCTCGTTTTTACAACACTTTTACCCTTTATACAATTATGTTGACAAGTGGCCCCTTTTGATTTTTTTTCCTGGATTTGTCTGCCAGCCACTATTAATTTTCACCTTGATACCACTTGCTTCTACTGTCATTTTATACCCCTCTTTCTCTCTGCTCACACCTTTAAGACACCCATCGCCTCTTATTCTCTGTTTATTCCCCCCCCGTACATGTTGGGTCTGAGTGCTTCCCTTCTCTGCCTCCTGCCTCAGACACAGTCTCCTAGCTATCTTTATTTGAGTCCCTCCCCCCAACCTATCCAGTTTAAAGTCCCCCCCCCCCCCCCCCCCCCCCCCCCCCAAGTAGCCTTTGCAAATTTCCCCGCCAAGATACTGGTCCCCCTTGGGTTCAAGTGCAACCTGTCCTTTTTATACAGGTCACTCCTTCCCCGAAAGAGGTTCCAATGATCCAGAAACTTGAATCCCTGCTCTCCACATCAGTCCTTCAGCCACGCACTTATCCTCCACCTTGCTCCATTCCTACTCTCAATGTCGCGTGGCACAGGAAGTAGTCCTGAAATTGTTATCTTTGTGGTCCTTTTCCATGGCTCTCTTCCTAACTCCCTAAATTCCCCTTTTAGTCGTCTTTTTTTACCCATGTCATTGGTACCAACATGTACCACGACCTCAGGCTCCTCTCCCTCTGTTTTCAGGATATCTTGGACACGTTCAGACACATCCCGGACCCTGGCACCAGGGAGGCAAACTACCATCCGGGTCTCCGGACTGCGTCCACAGAATCGCCAATCTGACCCCCTAACTATGGGGTCCCCTATTACTAATGCCCTCCTCTTCTTTTCCTTGTGCTCCTGAGCATCAGGGCCGGTCTCTGTACCGGAGACCCAGTCGCTGTTGCTACCCCCAGGTAGGCTGTCCACCCCAACAGCACTCAAACTGGAGTCTTATTTTCAAGGTGTATATCACAGGGGTACTCTCTAGCCCCTGCCTCTGCCCCTTGCCCTTCCTAACTGTGACCCACTTGTCTGCCTCCTGTGGTTTTGGAGTGACTACCTCCCTGTAGCTCCTCTCTATGACCTCCTCGCTCTCCCTGACCAGACGGAGGTCATTGAGCTGCTGCTCCAGGTTCCTAACACAGTCCTTTAGGAGCCCCATCTCGACTCACCTGGCGCAGATGTGGATGTCTGGAGGGCTATCAGATTCCTTGACCTCGCACATCTGACATCCACAACAGTACACTGCCCTGGCCTTCATACTCACCCCTTACACAGGATACAATATCAACACAATAAAAAGTACATTACAAACTGCTGAAATCTGACTGCCAATCAGCTGCTTGCCCTAGTCCACTTCCCACCAATCAGCGGCTTCCTAAAAAAAACCAAACACTTCTCTGAATGGAATGTTATAGATTTCGGTAAACAAGCCCCGTGCTGGATTTTTAGGCTTACCGGTCGGGTGTCGCTCCTCCCCTCCTTCTCTTCCAACGGCTCCTGTGGGCCTCTGAAAAAAAAACAAGCCCCGCGCTGGATTTTTAAGCTTACCGGTCGGGTGTCGTTTCTCCCCCTCCTTATATGTATAGGTGACTGTTGGTTGGCACGGACTCGGTGGGCCGAAAGACCTATTTCCATGCCTTATCTGTAAACTAAACATTTCTATGTGGTGCTGGTATGAGGTTTTGCTTAATCAAGTAAGAATTGATTTTATGGTGTTGAACACACATAATCTGTTAGTTCTATCTTGGTAACATTCATCTGACATTAGCATTTGGTGTACTTTCAATCTAATAGTAATATCTATCCCAATTTCTGTGCCATGTCAATCAACTACTTTAGCAGATTTGTAGCTGGTGCTTGGTCAATCTAGTTTGGTATTAGTTTTATTTCTTTCCCTAATTAAGTTTGTAGTAATAATATTTTGACATGGAATATGATACCCTGTTTAATTTGTATTAATTGGCATTAGGGTAAAGTTTCATTGTCCATTAAAATTAAAATAAAAATAAATGTCCTTTGGGCCAAAGTCTCTTGGTAGGTAAAAACAAAGCAAAAACAGTAAAATTAGCTAAATTCAGCTTAGAATTTGGGTGGTGCTTGCTATTGCAGAGCATGTATGTAGGGTTAAGTTACAGAACTGAGGTGAAGATTGGGAAGGGTGGGGATTTTGAGCAAGGATCTAGTGCCACATTCTATGCGAGGTTGTTGGTCAGTGGTTGGTAGGATTGGCCTGAGAAGGAGAGACTACATTCAGGGCTTCAAGGTTCGATGATGCAAGGGATCAGGGAAAGAAATAAATTTGAGATTGGGGAATAGGGGTGTTGCTGTTGTACTGAGCCTTGTGAGCAATGAGTGAATAAAGTTAAGGGAACCCTTTTTTTTTTCCCCCACCCAGTATGCTGTGAAACTATGCTTTTGCGTGAGCCTTAATGAGTCGGGTGTAGAAGACATGACCAAAATCATATTGAGCATTTTTATTCAGAATTCTAATATTTCTGAGTTTTATTCTTAGAATTTGAATAGCATCAGACCATGACCATGTGCAATGTCACCCAATTTCTCTTTTGGTTGCAATGCTAAAATGGGTACATATACAGTGCATTCAGAAAGTATTTAGACCCCTTCACTTTTTCCACATTTTGTTACGTTACATCCTTATTTAAAAATGGATTAAATTATTTTTTTTATCATCAATTTACACACAATACGCCAGAATGAAGAAGCGAAAACAGGTGTTTAGAAAATTTTGCAAAGTAGTTAAAAAATAAATAACTGAAATATCACATTTACATAAGTATTCAGACCCGTCTGGAGGAAACCAGGCACCGCTCATCACCTGGGCAATACCATACCTACATGGCAGCATCATGCTGTGGGGGTGTTTTTCAGCGGCAGAAACTGGGAGACTAGTCGGGATCGAGGGAAAGATTAACGGAGCAAAGTACAGAGAGATCCTTGAGGAGAACCTGCTCCAGAACGTTCTGGACCTGGACCTCAGACTGGGGCGGATGTTCACCTTCCACCAGGACAACGACCCTAAGTACACAGCCGAGACAATGCAGGAGTGGCTTTGTGACAAGTCTGTGAATATCCTTGAGTGGCCCAGCCAGAGCCTGGACTTGAACCGGATCGAACATCTCAACCTGACAGAGCTTGAGAGGATCTGCAGAGAAGAATGGGGGAAATTACCCAAATACTGGTGTGCCAAACTTGTAACGTAATCGCACAGGACGTAGTCCCACAGAGGACTGTAATCGCTGCCAAAGGTGTCTCAACAAAGTACCGAGTAAAGGGTCTGAAAAGTTATGTAAATATGATGTTTCAGTTATTTTTAATTGCTTTGCAAAATAATTGCAAATGCCTGTTTTTGCTTTTATTATGGGGGATTGTGTGTAGATTAAAAAAAAAGAGAATTTAATTCATTTTAGAATAAGGCTATAACGTAACAAAAATGTGGAAAAAGTGAAGGGGTCTGAATACTTTCTGAATGCACTGTAGTTGTAGCTGCTCCTACAACTGCCCCTGGCATTTGGTTCCATTGCATTTACTGTCTGTATTAATCCTGCTCAATCTCCACTCCTCCCAACCTGTCAAAATGGAATGAACTGTTGAATTTTTCAATGGTTTCTCATATTGATCTTTTAAAATAGTTGTTGTAGTAAAGTAAAATCTAGAACCTCAGAAAATCCATTTCCAAAATTTGTGGTGGTTGTCATTTTTGGAAGTAAATGTCTGTAATGCACTAAGCGAAAGGTATGTGTTACCTTAAGGATAGCAATGCAAGTTTAAAATCTTTGTGACATTCCTGTGATTTGATTGTTTTATACTAAACAATTTAAAACCAATGTTTGTCTGAAAGCCAATAATTGGGTCATTTTTAATTTTTTTTTAAAGACATCATATAATAAATTTTAATTTGAAACCTATGTGAAAATAGGACTACTACTGTAATCTCTCTTCCATTCAGTGTGGTGCTGACTGTGATGCAGATGATGAAGCTCGACATGAAAGTCGCCGAAGCAGAGTTAAAAACACTTAAAGCTCTGGAGCTCATTCAACTGGATAAAAAAGGACGTGTCCGCCTCTCCCTGCAACATTCCTGCATCTACTAGAGCAGAATTTGTACGTGCAAATTTAGGTGCAGATTTCTAATCCTCCGATTAGACAATTGAAAATTGGCTGCAAGAACTGGAGATACTTTTACCTTTTGAAGTAAAATCAGAATCTCAGATGCAGTTTCTGGTGGGTGACCTCTGCATCGGGAGCTGGTCTCCAAAGTATGTTGGAATTGGAATTGATGTTTGATATAGACTATATATGTGGAACAACTGATATTAGAAAGTCCACTTTAGTGAGGCAGAAGAATCATGTGTTCATGATTTGTTCGCATTCCAATGCTTATGGTTCCTGGAATCTGCTGTTTGTATTGGGAAACCCTGGGGGAAAACCTGTCTGTGCTTGTCCAGGTGATGCATATCATCCCAATGTTTTGATCATAACTTTATTCCAAATGAGTTGGGGGAATAAAACGGCTGACTTGGAATTTGACGTTTATTCTGCCAAATGAGGATGGAAGGGTGCATTGTCAGGTAGAAACATTTACTTTATAAAATGAAAAGGTCCACCAAGTTTCAGTAAAATGTATCTATGTAAAAGTAGGGTTTAATGTTTTTGCTATCCTTTAACTGACACCCTGCTATTTAATGTTTTACCATATATGCTTTTCTTTGACAGTGGTATTTGGAATGGTTATTGCATTCTACTGCTTTAATTTCAAGCATTATTCCATATATAGAGCAGTAGTTAATAGGAGAGATTTTTATTGTCGATTTTGGTTACACTGTCCTAGGTTTCCATTTTTACAGTTATGTCAGGTTATCACACTGGAAAATCCGAACTTTTATTTAAGATAACCACAGTATTGTAATGAAAGGTATCAAAATCACAAGACCAAGAAAAAACAATGACTAAAAGTGGATAATCTAGTTCGGTGTACATAGGAGTGCATGTATGTGGGACTTTTGAATGTAATATTATAGAACATTTGTGTCTGTCCATAAGGTGAAGATTCATCCTGGGGACGTCCTGTAATAAAGATCATGTTTTAAAATATTTTTATTAAAAGATTCTGTTTGCTGCATGGAAGACTTGCATTACCTTCCACAGAATGGTTTAATCTCAAGTTGGAGGAAACAAATTGTGAATGTTCCAGTGAAATTTGCCGTGTTTCAACTACCAAAACCATCAGAGTAAATTTGAATATTTTGAGGAGGGAAGTTATCTTCATCTCGTTCTGTGTGAGCCGCAAGTGCCCGCTGAACAACCGTGGCGCTGACACCCGGAACAACACCCTTGTAGGCCCGACACGCTTCACGGGCCTTCCAGGGGACTGCAGAGAGGCCGGGCGGTGAGGCCTGATGGGCTGGATCCTCGGAGGTGGTGGCGATGGGGCCTCGCAGTCGATGAGCTGGGGGGGGGGGGGGGGGTGTAACAATCGGGACCGCTGTGAAGAACAATAGAGACCTGGCATGGGGGGACCGTTGTGAGGGATGGTGGGAGAACGAAGGGGGACCAGGTGTGGGGCGGAGGCACTCCAATTTAGAATCCTCTGCCATGGGGATAAATCTGTATTTGTTCTGGTGTAGGTGCTGTGCACACAGCAGCCAGCCAACAGTCACTTGTCTTTTTCTTTTTATTTTCACTTTTAATTTCAAGTTTTTGTGCACACTGTTTGTTGTGACTGTTGGCAGAGCAATTTCCCACTGGGGATGTAAAGTTTTATCATATCGTTAAAAGGTTTTTATGTGTGCCAATAACCAATTAAAATGAGACTATAGACTAGTAGTAAAAACATATCACTGAGTAAGGAAACATGCAGGCAGGTGAGGATGATTCAGTTAATGTACTGTTTTGCCTTTGGAATAATTTACATGTAGTTCAACTACATTTCCAATGCTCAAAAATATTAATTGATCTCAAAATAAAGAACTGGCTTAAATCTGCATTTTTAAAAAATTGAATATGTGTGGATATTATAAAACTAGAATTAAATCAGCAGTGTTTTAAATGTACCCTCATTTTAGAGTTGCCATCAGAAACTAGTTTACTTTGGAATCTCTATCACATTATTGATCCAAAATGGATTGGTCTTTGTAAATTGGCTTTTTATTGGAACTCTACTCAGTTGTGCAAACTATAGGTATAAGAGATGTAAAGTAATTGGTGAAGTAGCATATCTTCTAGACATGTGCAATATAGCCCTTGCCCATTTTTCCTTCCTTTCCATACACTATTTGTTATTATCTTTATCGTGATACAATGTGTAACATGCTTTGTGGTGAATAAAGGTGTGATATTATATGCTCCAAAACATTTAGTACAGTATTTATTATGTTTGGAAATCCAATTTGGGGTAACGTTCCTGTCGAAGGTTTAGGGTATCGACTCATTGACTTCTGAAGAATTTATCCTCTTGAGCTAAGATTTCTCCCTCTGGAATTGGACTTCAAAGTTCTGCGTCATTCCAAGACGATGACCCTACCAAGAAGAAAAATGAATTGGAAAATTAAATAAAATGCTGGCAATCCAGTTCCCTCCTTTCAATTTGCCCTTTTTATTGTTTGGAGAAATGTCGTCCATTGTATGACAGTGTCAAGAAAACACGTGATCAGTTTGTCAATTCATTTTTAGTTCACTGGACCAGTGACAGTTAATTTGATATAATACTAAAAGACCTGGCTCTGAATGTTTTCCTTAAAATTAAGATTTTATTTTTGATTGGTGCCTTTTTGTTGCAGTCATTCCATGTAGCAATTACATTGGCACCTTAATGTCATATGGAATCACAAAGTTTGTCAAGAAAACGCTGCATCTGGTGTACAAATTGTTCATGTAGACCTTTTTAAAATGTTAACATTTATAAAATATTAACACTTGAGTAATTTTCTGTTTCTGCAGTTTTTCAATCATGGAGTTGGAGACACTTCCCCCTAACAAAGCCAACAATTTAAGAAATGAAATTAAAAGCTATTCAATGAGAGTGATACCTGTGAGGCTCTGTCCAGTTTGCTCTCTGGATTGGCTTTTTATTGGAAATCTCCTCACTTGTGCTACCTGTAGGTATAGATGGAAAGATATTGGTAAAGCTGCACATCTTTTCAACGTGTACTATTGTACTCTTCCCAGTTTTTTCCCCCATTCCCATACATTGGACTGATCTGCAGTGCCATGAACTTAGCTACTGCTGCCTTCCCCTGATGAACAATCCCCCCCCCCCTCCCATCCCCAATGATGTCTAGAGGGGGAAATGGCCACAGGAAATTCCTGCATATCCTTGTGCCGGATGATAATCTATTTCTGTCCTACTGCGTCACACTTTACCAATGGTGGGATTACCTTTGTAAATGGGTTGTCTATATACACCCCGACACCACAAATACACCTAAATCTATCCACAGCTCCAGCACTGTAATGCATTTTACTAGTAGTTGTAACTAGATGTTTTTCTTGCATGCATAATTTGTTGAAGTATCCCAAAGTTTTCTCCTCTCTCTTATGAACTGTTCAAATTAAGTGACAGTAGATTTTGGTAGATCTAATCTAATGGATTCTAACAAATTAGTAAATGATAATTTGTTGAAAGAAAATTTTGTGAACATCACATTAGCAGAAAGTAGGTTAATAGAGCTCAATAAGTAAGATGACAACAAAATTCTATTTGGGAGATACAAATTAATTCATCAAGAATTAGTAAGGAAGTAAAATTCAGCTTCGGAGAAAGAAAAGGGTTATGGTCAGTGGGAACCTCTAATTGGAGGACTATTTGCAGTGGGGTTCTGTAGAGGTCCGTATCAGAACTTTTCCTTTATATATAATTGTTTGGGACATGATACTGCTAATTTTATGGAGCAGATGTTATTTACAAGTTTGTACTACTAATTGGCAGTGAGCATAATTTGGGGTAGGAGGATTATCTAAACTGAGGGGAATTTATCGATGGACTGATTAGGTGAGCAGCAATATACTCTTGAAATATGATCACAAATAGGGTAATGTATTTGCAAAGGACGAAATTGGCAAATGAATATCAAAAGGCAAAATGCTAAAGGGCCTGTCCCACTTAGGTGATTTTTTTTTTAAAGCGACTGTCATAGTCGTAGAAGGTTGCCGAAAAAACGGCGGCTGGACCCCCCCCCCCCACGACAACCTACCACCTAGTCGACGTCCAGCTACCGACAACCGGTGACCCAATCGTCGTGACTTAGAACGACCACCACAGATGACAACCGGTCAACCTACGTCCACCCGCAACAACTGAAGCAAGAAAAAACTGCAGATGCTGGAAAAATCAAAGGTAGACAAAAATGCTGGAGAAACTCAGCGGGTGAGGCAGCATTTATGGAGCGAAGGAATCGGTGATGTTTCGGGTCGAGACCGTTCTTCAGACTGATGTTGGGGGTGGGGGGGGGGGGGGAAAGAAGAAAGGAAGAGGCAGAGACAGTAGGCTGGGAGAGCTGGGGAGGGGAAGGAGAAAGAAAGCAAGGACTACCTGAAATTGGATAAGTCAATGTTCAGGCTGCTCGGGTGTAAACTACCCAAGCAAAATATGAGGTGCTGCTCCAATTTACGGTGGGACTCTGGCCATGGAGGAGGCCCAGGACAGAAAGGTCAGATTCTAAATGGGAGGGGGTTGAAGTGCTGAGCCACCGGGAGATCAGGTTGGTTAATGCAAACTGCAGAGGTGTTGGGTGAAGCGATCGCCAAGCCTGTGCTTGGTCTCACCGATGCAGAGCAGTTGACACCTAGAGCAGCAATAGATGAGGTTGGAGGAGGTGCAGGTGAACCTCTGGAAAGACTGCTTGGGTCCTTGGATGGAGTTGAGGGGGGGAGGTAAAGCGACAAGTTTAGCATTTCCTGCAGTTGCATGGGAAAGTACCGGGGAGGGGATGATTTGGGTGGGAAGAGACGAATTGACCAATGGTTACGGAGGGAGCGGTCTCTGCGGAAAGGGGAGGAAATGGGAAGATGTAGCCAGTGGTGGGATCCCGTTGGAGCTGGCAAAAATGTCGGAGGATTATCTGTTGTATGTTGATGGCCGGTAAGGTGGAAGGTGAGGACAGGGGGACTCTGTCCTTGTTACAAGTGAGGAGGGGGGGGGGGGGGGGGAAGAATGGAGAGTGAGATCGGAGCTAGGAACACCTCTGGTTTGGAACACCTCATCCTGGGTGCAGATGTGGCGTAGATGGAGGAATTGGGAGTAGGGGAGAGTCCTTATAAGAAGCAGGGTGGGAAGATGTGTATTCACCCTGACTTGAAGACAATACAATACAATATTGTTTATTGTCATTTGGACCTCATTGAGGTCAAACAAAATTTAGTTTCTGTAGTCATACGTACAAGAAAAGAACCAAGACACAACAAAATTCACACAAACATCCATCACAGAGAATCTTCTCCACGGTGATGGAAGGCACAGTTGTATCTCTCCCCTGCACTCCCCATTCTCCTCCCGATGTCAGAATCAAAGCCCCCGGTGGGCGATGGTAAATAAGTCCCACTGCCATTAAGGCCGCACCGGGCGATGCAAGGCTGCGCTCCGGGTCCTGATGTTTGTGCCCCCGGCGGACGCCAGCAAGTCCCGTGGCTATCAAAGCCGTGCCAAGCGATCAATGGCCCTGCTCCAAGTTGTCTTCAACCCCGCAACTCGGGCGGGAGAAGTTGCTGCCGCGGGAGCTCCGAAAAGCAGTCTCCCACCAGAGACCCGCGAGCCTCCGGTGTTACTGTCCACCGACCTGCAGCTGGAGCCTTCGAATCTCTGGGGTCAGGCAGCAGTGCGCCACCACAGCCCCCCCCCCCCCCCCCCCCCCCCCCGTTCTGAACTCTGCCAGCTCCACGATGGTGAGTAGTCTGCAGCTCCGCCACTGGAGCCCAAGGTCTGGTTGGAGGCCACTCCACGGTGCTCGGCGCCAACGGCAACGGAGATCCGACAGAGGAAAGGTGGGGTCCTCCGTGCAGGGAAACAATTTTAAAAGTTTCCCCCACCCCACCCCCAAACATATCCAGCTAAAAGAAAAACACTAACTACACTCAACGAGACAAATTAAAAAAAAGACACAGACGGACTGCAGAGGCTGCAGCGACAGGTTGCGCCGCCCACTCTGACAATTCAGTTGCTGATACCTGTCGCCGGTTGATGTAGGTAGTCGCCAATGGAATTCACAGAAGTCATCACCCGGCGACAACCTGCGTCATCCTGGTGACAACCTAGGACAGGAGAAGTCCAGCTACGTCATGGCCCACCGTCGTTGAAAGGTTTTGAACAATCCAGCGACAAGAAAAAGGTTACGACTTGAGACCGCTCACCACCAAACAGGCGTCACCCCGCGGCGAAGCCTAGTCGCCTGTAATCGCAGAAAGAAATCGCCTAAGTGGGACAGGCCCTTAAGTAAGGGAACAGATTTTAAAGTACATAGATCGATGATTGTGGCAGGACAGGCAGAAATGTCCATCTCGGGGAACATGGTTGCCTTCAGCTCTTGCATGCCTTGCTGCTGTTGAGGATGCTTGTGAAGCATTGCCTTCCATCAACTATTTAATACTCCAGCATGATTCATAACTAGATGAGGTATAATTGCATTAAGGTTCATCATCTATAGTCATTGATTATGCTCGATGGTTTGTTAGCTGTGAAATTTAACTCTATTCACTACAGTGTTTAGTAAACACATACATTTATACTGCAGCTTCACTAGCAGGTGTATTATTTTTGGGATTAATGGGTGCTGCTCCCTGCAGCCCTCTGCCAAAATTACCTATAGGTCCGAGGGTTGAAAAACTATAAATGTAATACTTTCAAAAAAGGAGGAAGACAAAACAGATGGCTGTCAAGTGGCAAATTATTTGTCATAAAGAAAATGCTGGAATCCAATGAAGAGGTAAGAACTGTATTTTCAAGAAGCCTAGGATAATCAAGCAGTCAACATGGTTTTGAATCATCCCTCCATCAAAAACATTCATTTGAAGGTAGTATCTATCAAAGATCCCCACCATCTGGGCCATGCCCTCTTCTGGAGCAGGAAGTACCGAAGCCTGAAGTGTCACACCACTAGGATCAGGTTCTTATAGGAAACGGCTACTTTCCAATAACATTGGTGCTTGAATCAACCCTAATCTGGCTTTGTGGTCCATCTCTTGCAATACTGTCGCCTTTTTTTCTAATTGTATATTTGCACAAAGGTCCATTTTTGCAGTTTTCTTTTAGAAACTTAGTGTAAATTTTTTTAAATGTCTTTTTTCATGCGAGTCTGTGCCTATATTGCTGAGACAATCGAATGTTAAAAATGGACCTAGTTCGTAACCTGGGAACAGTGTACAGTTTTTATAAACTGGATTATTGCAGATCAAATCTTTTTCTCTTTCAGAGATGAGTTATTTTGCCGCCAATTATCGTAAAATATGTATCCTGCATTCACTATGATGATTAGTCTTTTTGCTGATAATATGGGAAAGCTAAAGGTAATAAATTATATTGTAACTATCCTACCATGAAAGCCTCCTTGATGAATTCTTGGAGGAGCTTGTATTGGAGCCTATCAGGCAGAAGGCAAATCTGGATTTAGAGTTCTGTAATGAGCCAGATTTGATAAGGGAATTTAAGGTTAAGGAGCCATTAGTAGGTAGTGACCATAATATGGTAAGTTTTAATCTACAATTTGAGAGGAAAAAGGGTAAATCGGAGTTGTCAGTGTTAGAAACATAGAAATTAGGTGCTGGAGTAGGCCATTCGGCCCTTTGAGCCGGCACCGCCATTAAATATGATCATGGCTGATCATCCAACTCAGTATCCCGTACCTGCCTTCTCTCCATACCCTCTGATCCCCTTAGCCACAAGGGCCAAGGTGTTACAATAGAACATAGGGGTCTATGGAGCCATGAGGGAGGAGCTGGCCAAAGTTGACTGGAAAGATACCCTAGCAGGGATGACAGTGGAACAACAATGGCATGTATTTCTAGGAATAATACAGAAGGTGCAGGATCAGTTCTTTCGAAAGAGGAAGAAAGATCCTAAGGGAAGTAAGGGGCGACTGTGGCTGTCAAGGGAAGACAGTATAAAAATAAAAGAGAAGTGCAACGTAGCAAAGATGAGCAGGAAGCAAGAGGATTGGGTAATATTTAAACAGCAACAAAAGATAACTAACAAGGCAATATGGGATAGAAAATATGAGGTATGAAGGTAAGCAAGCCAAGAATATAAAGATGGATAGTAAAAGCTCATTTAGGCATGTGAAGAGGAAATAATTAGTTAAGACCAAAGTTGGACCCTTGAAGACTGAAAAAGGTGAATTTATTATGGGGAACATAGTGAATGGCAGATGAATTGAACAGGTACTTTGAATCTGTCTTCGCTAAGGAGGACACAAACAGTTTTCCTGATGTACTAGTGGCCAGAGGATCTGGGGCGATGGAGGAACTGAAGGAAATCCACATTAGGCAGAAAATGGTGTTGGGTAGACTGAAGGCTGATAAATCCCCAGGGCCTGATGGTCTGTATCCCAGGGTACTTGAAGTGACTAGAAATAGTGAACGCATTGGTGATCATTTTCCAATGTTCTATAGATTCAGGATTAGTTCCTTGGAGGGTAGCTAATGTTATCCCACTTATTAAGAAAGGAGGGAGAGAGAAAACAGGGAATTATAGACCAGTTAGCCTGACATCGGTGGTGGGAACGATGCTGGAGTCAATCATAAAAGATGAAATAGCGGCACATTTGGATAGCAGTAACAGGATCAGTCCGAGTCAGCATGGATTTACCAAGGGGAAATCATGCTTGACTAATCTTCTGGAATTTTTTGAGGATGTAACTAGGAAAATGGACAAGGGGGAGCCAGTGGATGTAGTGTACCTGGACTTTCAGAAAGCATTTGATAAGGTCTCACATAGGAGATTGACTACCGCAATTAGGGCACGTGGTATTGGGGGTGGAGTGCTGACATGGATAGAAAATTGATTGGCAGACAGGAAACAGAGTAGGGATTAACGGGTCCCTTTCAGAATGGCAGGCAGTGACTAGTGGGGTACCGCAAGGCTCGGTGCTGGGACCACAGCTATTTACAATATACATCAATGATTTAGATGAAGGGAATGAAAGTAACATTAGCAAATTTGCAGATGACACAAAGCTGAGTGGCAGTGTGAACTGTGAAGAGGATGCTATAACTTGGACAGGTTGGGGGAGTGGGCAGATGCCGTTTAATGTGGATAAATGTGAAGTTATCCACTTTGGTAGCATTAACAGGAAGGCAGATTACTATCTAAATGGTGTCAAGTTGGGAAAAGGGGAAGTACAACAATCTGGGGGTCCTTGTTCATCAATCAATCAATGAAAATAAGCATGCAGGTATAGCGGGCAGTGAAGAAAGCGAATGGCATGGTGGCCTTCATAACAAGAGGAGTTGAGTATAGGAGCAAAGAGGTCCTTCTGCAGTTGTATAGGGCCCTAGTGAGATCACACCTGGAATATTGTGTGCAGTTTTGGTCCCCTTATTTGGGGAAGAACATTCTTGCTATTGAGGGAGTGCAGCGTAGCTTTACAAGGTTAATTACCGGGATGGCGGGACTGTCATATGCTGAGAAAAAGGAGCGGCTGGGCTTGTATACTCTGGACTATAGAAGGATGAGAGGGGATCTTATTGGAACATATAATAAGATTATTAAGGGTTTGGAAACGCTAGAGGCAGGAAACATGTTCCCGATGTTGGGGGAAGAACCAGGGGCCGCAGTTTAAGAATAAAGGGTAAGCCATTCAGAACGGACGAGGAAACACAGAGTTTTCTTTTTCTCAAAGACTTGTGAGTCTGTGGATTTCTCTGCCTCAGAGGGCGGCGGAGGCTGGATACTTTCAAGAGAGACCTAGATAGGGCTTTTAAAGATAGCGGAGTCAGGAGATATGGGGGGGAGGCAGGAGTACTGATTGGGGATGATCAGCCATGATGACATTGAATGGCGGTGCTGGCTCGAAGGGCCAAATGGCCTACTGCTGCACCTATTGTCTATTGAAATTGATCTGCGCTTGTATTATGCAACTTTCATTGCAACTGCTACTATTTACAAAACTGATATTGCTTTCAGTGTTGAGCCTGTTTTAGTTTTTAAAAAACAGCCCTGATCTTTCTCTTCGTATTTAATTCTTGAAAGAATAATTATCTAAATAGGGAGTATCTCGCTTGTTTTTTAAATTAATTCTTACTTGCAATGGCAGTGGACACACTTGTCCCTGATGTTTTGCTTCCTGAGTCTTCTGTCACTTCTCCCTGTGTTTTTGTAGTGTTGATTTGGTTTGTAGTGCTGTTGTTTTCTTTCTTTTGTGAAATACTGTCAATGCAGACATTAATAAATGAGTTTATTGTGAACATCGAATGAGCTGGAGACCATTTTTAGATAATAAGACAATTCCTATTGTTCACTGTCTCCCTATTTCTCCAGTGCTTAATTAAAATAAACTCTACATTCTGTTTCTGCTGTGTTTTCATGCTCTTGATTTGATCCTGTTTCTACTGATCATCTCCCCAGCATCAGTGGCTGGGTCTTCATGCAAATGCTTGGCACTTGAACATGCCGACGGGCCGTTCCGGCAAATGGCTCCCAGTGGGCCACAGAGTAGCCGAGGCAGGAGCCCCACTGGTCAGAGCAGCCTAGGTTGGAGCTAGATAGCTGACGGAGCCATGCGGCTGTTGACTGCGTTGGCGCCACGGAGAGGGCCCGGCAGCAATATTGCAGAGGTCGGCGCGGCGGTCAATTGGGGCGCCGACCGACGGGCCACTGATTAAGGACGCTGCTGCTGAGGGAAGGAACAAAGGAGGACCCGGCGTGGGGACCGCCGTGTGGGAGGGGGAGAACAATGGAGGACCCGGCGTGATGGAGGGAGAGAACAAAGGGGGACCTGACGTGGATACTGTGCATGCTTTGTAACTTTGTCAGCACCCTTATGTGCGACTTGCATACCTTGGCTATGCAAGCAGAGAATTTCACTGTGACTTGTCACGTGTGACAAAGCATTCATTCATTCAAATTTGAAATGCAATGTCAAATTCTCATGCTGCAGCACCAGTCTTTCCATGACTTTGCAGACCAAAACTTTGGTTATAAACTTCTAAATTAAACTTTGCATGTTGAGTTTGAATGATTTGTTTTTGATTATTGTGCAACCTAGGCTCAAATCTTAGTTTTGGAATCAATTAGTCTCTTAACTCAAAGGGATGTTTGAGGAAGAAAATTATGGAGCGTAAACTGAGCTGCTACATTGTGCAGGAAATAATCCCATTTTCTGAATGGGGCAGTGTTATTGAAAATATCTGTACTCACCATAAGGCCTCTTCACCTGGTGCATGTTTTTTTATTGTGTCTTCCTTTGTGTGATCTCTAGATTCCACCATCTCTAGAACACTATCCAGTGTAGAATGAGCTCTAAATAAAAACATAACTTCAATGCAACTTTGTATATTATTGCTGAAATTTATATAAATTCTTGGAGAAATATTTTATTTGTTAAATAAAGTTGAGATAAGGGAGTCATGCCAATCTAGGTATTTAATGGGTTAAATCGCCACAAGATTTTGGGTGGAATAAGCTGATAAAATTCCAGTTCCTGCTGCAATCATGTACAAATTGGAAAATTTGTTGAATTCCACAAGGTTTCTTGATGTGGGGAGTGGTAAATTCATACCAGTGCAGGCAGGGTAAGGCATATTTGACGGTTGACACAAAATGTAACTCAGCGGGACAGGGACAGGCAGCATCTCTGGAGAAAAGGAATGAGGTCGTTTTGGGTCGAAACCCTTCTTCAGACTGACACTTGGCAGATTTGCTGCTTGGATTAAAATGGATTACTGGATAATGCAAATAGTTAGTTTGCACAGTTTTGCCCTAGGATTTTACAAAATAGTGGGGATCCTGACACTCTGTGCAAATTGTCCCACATCTAATAGTTCATGCCTCAACATCATGCAGGGTTGTTAAAACATATGAACAATTGTCAATTTAATACTTGACAAGTGACCAGTTCATATTTTTTATAACAAAACAGATCACTGTGTTTTGCAGCAAAGTAAATTGTACATGGGAATTGCTGGTTAGGTCTTTGACAAGATAAACATTGTTTCTTATGTCAAATATGCACAATAAATGTTGATTTTATAACACATTTTGGGATAAATTAAGATATGACAACTAGTTTTATTTATCAATATAAAATTACTGGTCAGGAATAATTTGCATAATTGTAAAATGTGTTAAATCCTTGATTTATTAGTAGCAAAGGTAATTAAAAGTGTAAAGTTAGCTGTGAAAAACAAAATAAGTCAACGTCTACCTCTCTGTCTCCTGCATGGATTTCTGCAATCTGCACCTTCCACAGTCGCTGGAATAATCCAATGTGTCTTGACTTATTTCCTGCAGCCTCGCAGGAACAATCTTTTCCTTCTGATCCTCCGCTAACTTCTGAAGAATGCTTTCTGCTGATATATCCTCTGGCATCTGTTGGGCTTTATCTTCTGAAAACATGTTTACATTATTACACAATTAGTTAATTGTTTAAAATAAAAGAAAAACCTTAAAGGACTTCCTGAGAGTTTATTCTATTGGATGCAACTGATCAGATCTGAAATAAATGCTGACAATACTTTAAAAGTACTACAGGTTCCTCAGCATAAATTTGAGGTGGAGAATGATTTAATAGAAACCCGAGTGACAACCATTTTCCAGAGAGCGGTTATGTATATAGAATGAGCTGCCAGAGAAAGTGGTTGGTGCAATAACACTTTGAAAGGCATTCTATAAGTATATGGATAGGAAAGGTTGAGGGGGAAATGAGTCCAATGTGACGAAATGCGACTAGCTTAGATGGCATCTTGATTGGCATGGACGATTTGAGCCCAAGGGCCTTTTTCTTTGCTGTATCTCTAACTCTGAGAAGGAAGAGTGCTTAGGGTAATGATTAGCTGGCTAATAAGCACCTTTCACACAGCTATACCTAACTCCCTTTAAGATAAGATAGACCTGAAGTGTCACATTCATTTTCTCCTGAGATGCTGCCTGACCCGTTGAGTTGCACCAGCATTTTGTCTGTCTTTTGTGTAAACCAGCATCTGTAGTTCCTTTAGATAAACCTGTTAGTTGGACTCCTGCTTTGTCTAAGTGTACTTTTTGGGATATGATTTGCTAAAGGTTTTACCAAGTAAATATGCTAAATACTCTGGCTATATGTACTGGATTTTGTCATAGAATATCACTACAGTTTAATATTGGAATTAAAAACTTTGATGGGCCACTTTCTGTTCAAAATATTCCACTGAACATGAGTTGCGTGTATTTTTGGTGGCTGTCAGGTGAACTTTGAAAGGTCATCGACCTGAAATATTAACAGCTTTCCACAGATGTACCCTGAATTGCTGAGTATTTCCAGTGCTTTTTCTTTTCAGGTTTCCATCGACAATATTTTGATTTTGTTTCAATTTGTGAACTGAATTTAACCATTGTTGAATGGTTCAAGATCTTGAATCTTTACATTACCTGTCAAGTATGTAGTGAGATTGGTAGGAGTTGCCTTCAGTTGTCCACAGGCCCTTTCCCCAGGGGATTTAGCAATGCTGATCACAGATGTAGCATCCTAGGATAGTATAAGTTATATTTGGTAACATTCAGTTGAGAAAATGCCTGAACACTTTTTCAAATAAGGGGATCAACTGTTAACAATTTTTTTTAATCCCTATTGACTATTGCTCCCAAGGCATTTAGTTTGAGTGTAATCGAGCAAAATCAAACTACCTGTCAAAAGAGATAAAAAGGAAAGTTTTGGGGGATTAACCAATATTCTCCAAAACGGAAAAGTCTTTAGTTACAATGTCTGCTTCTGGAGAGCAGTACGCTAAATACTCAGGCTATAACTACGGTTAGCTAGCATTTAAAATTACAGAAATTGTTTTCTGGAAACACATGGGATTGGGAATTGTAAATTCTTCAAGCAATGTGAGCCTGGTCCTCAGGTGTGCTGACTCCAAAAGGATAGGCTCTATAACCACTCCATTAAGTTCATCCCAGAATCAGTAAGGAGCTAAACTTTCCATTGGAGGAGAAGGGAGGTTGGAGGAAACATTGCAGGTAAAAATCACAGCTACTGTTGGTGATACTGTTATAGAATGCATGAGAATGCATGCGATTGGATCCTGAATTTTCTGACTGAGCGACCGCAGGCAGTGAGACTGGGCCGCACCTGTCCTCCACTATCACCCTGAGCACCGGCATACCACAGGGCTGTGTACTGAGCCCCATGCTCTACTCCCTCTTCACCCAAGACTGTGTCCCTGCATTTGACAACAACACCATTGTCAAGTTTGCAGATGACACAACGGTGATTGGGCTGATCACCAACGGTGATGAAACCGTTGGTGATCAGAGCGGATCAAATAGAGCGGAGGTGCAGAACCTGGCGGACTGGTGCTCACGGAACAACTTGTCGCTAAACACCTCCAAGACCAAGGAGCTGATTATCGACTTTAGGTGGTCACAGAATGGGGAATACGCCCCAATCTCCATCTACGGGGACAGTGTGGAGAGAGTGTCCAGCTTCAAGTTTCTGAGCACTCACATCTCAGAGGACCTCACATGGTCCACCAACACCGCTGCGCTGGTCAAAAAGGCACAGCAACGACTGTTCTTCCTCAGAACATTGAAACGGACTGGTCTGCCCCAACAGCTGCTGACGACCTTCTACCGCTGCACCACAGAGAGCATACTAACGTACGGCATCTCTGTGTGGTATCTCAGCTGCACGGAGGCGGAGAGGAGAGCTCTTCAGCGCGTTGTCCACAGAGCGCAACAGATTACTGGGACATCGCTACCAGCCTTGGAGGGCATCTACCACACACGGTGCCTCAGGAAGGCCGTCAGCACACATAAAGACTCCTCTCACCCTTGTAATGGACTGTTCGAACTACTCCCTTCCGGCAGACGTTACAAGGCCTTCTACGCCCGCACTACCAGACTCGGGAACAGCTTTATTCCCAGAGCTATAGTGGCTCTGAACCGGCCCTGCTGAGTGCCCCCACCCCCATGGACTGTCTCCCCGGCCTCGCACTTTAGTCTGTGTTGATGTTACTGGTCAAATGTTCGTTTTTACAAACCTTGTTCTCGGGGGTTGCAAACTGAAATCTCGAAGTTGCAAACCAAATCTCATTGCACTTATGTGTAATGACACTAAAATATTATTATTATTAGAAGCTTGGCTGGGTGGTGATGAGAGGCATAGCCTGTTGAGGGAAAGTATGAAATAAATGTGAAGATTGTGCACCATTATTACTCACAGGCAGGGTTGTTGGGTTATGGATTTTGCTGGTCTCATCACAAGCTGTTGCAAATGTCCCAGGAGATATAATGCTTGACTCGGGGCTGTGCCATAGGGAGGTATCAATAATCTTGGACTGCAACAGCAGTGATTCAAACCTAGTATGATGTGGACAGCAGCCTGAAGAAACATTCTTCCCTGGGAGGTAACACATTAATTTATTGACTTAATAAAAATCAATACCTCATAATAAAAAACACAATACCCCATAATAAAAAAGCAAAAACAGGTGTTTTGAAATGTTTACAAAGTAATGAAAAAGAAATAACTGAAATATCACATTTACATAAGTATTCAGACCCTTTACTCAGTATGTTGTTGAGGCATCTTTGGCAGCGATTACAGCCTCGCGTCTTCTTGGGTAAGACGCTACAAGCTTGGCACACCTGTATTTGGGTAATTTCTCCAATTCTTTTCTGCAGATCCTCTCAAGCTCCTCTCTGTCAGGGTGGATGGGGAGCATCGATGCACAGCTATTTTCAGGTCCCTCCAGAGATGTTCGATCGGGTTCAAGTCCGGATTCTGGCTGGGCCACTCAAGGACATTCCCAGACTTGTCACAAAGCCACTCCTGCACTGTCTTGACTGTGTGCTTAGGGCCGTTGTCCTGTTGGAAGGTGAACCTCCGCCCCAGTCTCGGGTCCAGAACGCTCTGGAGCAGGTTTTCATAGGATCTCTCTGTACTTTGCTCTGTTCATCTTTCCCTCGATCCTGACCAGTCTCCCAGTTCCTGCCGCTGAAAAACATCCCCACAGCATGATGCTACCACTGCCATGCTTCACCATAGGCATGGTATTGGCCAGGTGATGAGCGGTGCCTGGTTTCCTCCAGACCTGACGCTTGGCATTCAGACCAAAGAGTTCAATCTTGGTTTAATCAGACCAGAGAATCTTGTTTCTCATAGTCTGAGAGTCCTTTAGGTGCCTTTTAGCAAACTCCAAACTGTCTGTCATGTGCCTTTTACTGAGGAGTGGCATCCATCTGGCCACTTTACCGTAAAGGCCTGATTGGTGGAGTGCTGCAGATATAGTTGTCCTTCTGAACGGTTCCCCTATCTCCACAAAGGAACACTGGAGCTCTGTCAGTGTGACCATCGATTAATGGTCACCTCCCTGACCAAGGCCGTTCTCCCCCTATTACTCAATTTGGCCAGGCGGCCAGTTCTATGAAGAGTCCTGGTGGTTCCAAAGTTGTTCCATTTAAGAATGACGAAGGCCTGCAATTGCTGCAGAAATTGTTTTACGCCCTTCTCCAGATCTGTGTCTTGACACAATCCTGTCTCGGAGGACTACGGACAATTCCTTTGTCTTCATGGCTTGGTTTTTGCTCTGACATGCACTGTGGGACCTTATATAGACAGGCGTGTGCCTTTCCAAATCATGTATAATCAATTTAATTTACCACTGGTGGACTCCAAATTGTAGAAACATCTCAAGGATAATCAATGGAAATGGGATGCACGTAAGCTAAATTTTGAGTGTCATAGCAAAGGGTCTGAATACTTTTATAAATGAGTTATTTCTTTTTAATTACTTTGCAAAAATTTTGTAAACACCTGTTTTTGTTTCTTCATTCTGGGGTATTGTGTAGATTGATGAAAAAAAAAATCAATTTTAAAATAAGGCTGTAACATAACAAAATGTGGAAAACGTGAAGGGGTTTGAATACTTTCTGAATGCACTAAGCATGGTTGGAAGAAGAGTGCATCTCTCCCTGGTGTGTTGGCCAATTTGTCTCCCAAATACACAATGAAAACGATGATCAGATTGTTATATTCACCTGATATATATAATTGGACATAATTTTAGCACTTCAACTAAATGTACCTCTGAAAGGCTCACAGCTTCTCAATACTTCAGTTCTCTTTGCATTTGATGCTCATTGTGTTATCCCTAGAAATTGCAAGGTTCTTTTTGAACAAAATATTTAAAACCTCTTTCTGTTCACATATTGGACAACGTTCTTAATTTTCAACGGGTATTTATGAAGTGTCATCCACAGTTATGCATTTTTGGGGCCATTCTGGCTAACATTCATCAGCAGGATAAGGTTACAGCAGAATCGTATTCTGAATTATAGCTCATTTTGACCCCGACTCAAACACAATTCACCGGAATTCTGCTTATGACACATTTTAATTCTGTTTGTGTATAAAATAAAGTGTTGCCTTCATGCACACATGCTTTTCTGGCCTAGCTTAATCAGACAGGAAGGCAAGTCTGAAGAAGAAATATGAAGAAGGATCTTGACCCAAAACATCACCTATCCATTTTCTCCAGAGATGCTGCCTGACCTGAGTTACTCCAGCATTTTGAGTCTAGTTTTGGTACTAATCAGCATCTGCAGTTCCTTTATATTCTTCATAATCATTTTAATATATCTGCTTACAATAATGTTCCCATCCCATAGAGGACCAGCAGGCAAACTGACATTTGTACTACTTTGATGCACAGGCTGAGTTTTGGACACCTCGGCTGCTATATACTAAATCATTAAAACAGTTACAATGTTTTTACAACTGTTTGCCGCCTACTTACCTATGTTGACCGAATATGGAGTACTGTTATTGATTGGCCCACCTGTACATAATGGTGTTTGTGAGAGCAAAAGTTTATTCATGAAATGCGTGTCATGCGGAATGCAGGAAAGGTCCCGGATATCAGAAAATGATCTAGATTGTGTGGAACAAAACTTGTGTAAAATAAAAATGTCAACTGCATAAAAAAATACTGCTACAGTAATATTATCAACACTTTCCTGGTAAATTTATTTCTCTTTCAAGGGGTTTCCTGTTTAGTGAATAAAAAACAGTAAACATACACTGGATACAATGTTCATAACTTACTTCTCTCATCTTTGTAAATAGCATTCTCACCTTTGAGTCAAGTGGTTGTAGCCTTAAGCTGAAACAAACAACTTGGAACATACAATCTAGACACATGCCAACTGTTTCATGAGATGCCTAACCACAGTTGCTCTCTCAGTGGATGTAAAAGGTCCTGTGTGGTTCTCTGAAGATAAGCATGAGAGCCCTTTCAAGATCCTTGCCAAAAGGGACCATTACCAGAATAAATTTAGTATGAATTGAGCTGCTGAAGTGTCTATGGAATGCTTTAGAATATCCTGCAACCATAACTGATGCTGTAAAGTTCAATATTGTTTTCTTCCAGCAATGAAGCATACATTCTATGACCTGAAAGTTGCACTGTTTTCACTCTGTTCTGGCAGCCCAAACTGGGGAGTCTGGTATTACATAGAGCAGACTTACAATTACAAACTTTGTCAGTCTTTTTTTAATTAATAAAGATGCTTCAGCATTGTCAACTTTTAAAATTAAGCTAGTCTTTGAATCATAGTCATTTACATTCTACACTCAGCGGCCCGAGGCAATGAGAAGCTAATTAACTTACAGGCTGAGAAATTACACAGGGAATGAGGAAATAACAGAGAAATATCTTATTTTTCCATACGGATAAAGACACAAAACACTCTCAGGACAAGTGGAGCTGCTCAAAGTAATTAGTATTGGAGAAATTAATGAATGGCGATTAATGCCCAGGATATGGTAACCTGCATCCCAGGGTTTTGACAGATATGTCAATGGAGATAGTGGATGTACTGGTTCCCATTGTCTAAAGTTCCATTAATTCTAAAATTGTTCCTACCAGTTGACATGGGTATACAGACTTTCAGAAGGCTTTCAATAAGCGATCATAAAATAATAATAAATAGAATTAGAAATAGATTGTGACATTACATTATCACATTATCAAGAGAGATAAAATCTTTCACATTATCATTTTCAAGAGTTAGATTTAGCTCTAGGGGCTAAGGGAATCAAAGGATTTGGTGAAAAAGTCAGAATGAGGTACTGATTTTGGACGATCAGCCATGCTCATATTGAATGGCGGTGCTGGCTCGAAGGGCTGAATAGCCTACCCCTGCACTTTTTTTTAATGTTTCTATCCATGCCTCTCGTATATTTCAATAACGTCACCCCTCAGCTCCATAGAAAAAAAAGTCCCATCATTGTAAGAAATTGGGTTTGTGGTATCCTAGAAATAGTCACAAAGTGAGTGTGGCTGGTAAGAGGAAATAAAATAATAGAACAGTGGCTGCAGTCATTTAGAATACCTTAAATATTTTGATACGAAAAGAAAAATCGGAAATAAATGTTTGGCTTTACATAATTAGCAATAAATATTACCATCATATTTGGCCAAGGACATAGAACAGTGCAGCACATAATCTGACCCTTGGGCCCACAATGTCTGCCAAACATGAAACCAAGATGAACTAATCTCATGTGCCTATACATGATCCATGTGTCGTCCCCCCCCCCCCCCCCCCCCCCACATTCCCTGCATGTGCCTCTTAAGCAACTTAAACACCATGATCATGTTTGCCTCCATCAGTACCTTTGGCAGAGCATTCAAGGACCTACCACCTACCAAAAAAAACTTGACCCTGCACATCTCTTTTTAACCTTTCCCTCTTCACCTTAAAGCCATGCCCTCTAGCCTTTGACTCAGATTCAGATTCAGATTCAATTTTAATTGTCATTGTCAGTGTACAGTACAGAGACAACGAAATGCATTTAGCATCTCCCTGGAAGAGCGACACAGCAAATGATTTGAATAAATAACAATAAGTGTCCGGGGGGGGGGTGATTGGCAGTCACCGAGGTACGTTGTTGAGTAGCGTGACAGCCGCCGGAAAGAAGCTGTTCCTGAACCTGCTGGTTCGGCAACGGAGAGACCTGTAGCGCCTCCTGGATGGTAGGAGGGTAAACAGTCCATGGTTGGGGTGAGAGAGGTCCTTGGCGATGCTGAGCGCCCTCCGCAGACAACGCTTGCTTTGGACAGACTCAATGGAGGGGAGCGAGGAACCGGTGATGCGTTGGGCAATTTTCACCCTGGGGAAAAAAAGGTTCCGTCTACCCTATCTATGCCTCTCATAATTTTACTTTTACTGTCTATAAATAAGGAAGGAAATATGTTTTTACATATTGAACGGGACATCAGATAGCCAGATAAATATGGGAAAATCTCTCAACTTAATTCCAATGGCTGCTGAATGCACAGAATGACTTGAGAAACGTGAATAAATTGGTCAGCTTGCCAGCAAACTCTGATCCATAAAAAAGTTGATCATAAGTACGTGTTAAAATATTGATTTACCCTGCTGATGATGTAAAGCTGAGTTTGCTGATTCCACTCCAGTCTCTGTTACTGTTCTTTCGCTCCAGTGCTTTACCTATGATCCCTTTTCCTAAAATTGACAAAAATAAACGTGATTTTATTTTATAACTAAGGAAGAAGCAAATTTAACATTTGATTATTCCCCTTGAATATTCCTTGAATATTCTCTTTAAAATCAAGCATGCTAGAAACTCCACTTTAAAATATTCACTAAAATACCATTCATTGTACGAGACTCTCTTGATAAGGCTCCTTGCAAAAGCTGATTATTTGTGTTCCTGCTTTTATAAATACTTTGTTTCTGGGTAACTGGACTCTACAGATATTGATCTGCAGATCACGAAGATGCTAAGTCTACCCTGGGGCATTAAACTTAGCTGAAGCCATACAGGGCTTGGATGTGCAAATCAGTTAGTAGTCCCGATTCAGATTGTTGGGATGCCAACATCAAATGCCGAGATTCCCCAGGTCTTCAAATAGTGAATAGACGTTCACAAACATAACTTACATTTTTGGTATTGGAGGGCTGTTGATGATGAAGAACCCCAGAACATGTGAGCAACTCTATCCCCATTCACTGTACCACTGATTCCTTGCAAAGGCCAAAACAATATTTAAAATCATGCAAA
The DNA here is from genome assembly GCA_963514005.1 of Raja brachyura. The sequence goes on along the minus strand of OY740807.1, from coordinate 12,614,815 downwards.
CACAGGGCAAGTAATGCTGCACGAAGCAGAGTAAACCTAGTGAAGCTGGGAAGGACCCACAATGTGTCATTTATGTGATATGTATTTGCTACAAAATACAAACACATGTTAAGCGCTTTCTGGTAAGGTAATCACATTACTTTGAGATGACAATAACATTTTCTAAGAATCTTGAGCACACACATCTGCATTTGTACGATATCAGGCAATTGAACATCCTACCAACAACTACAGGGCAGTTCTGAGCAACTATCTACCATATTGGAGACCCTCAGACTATCTTTGATCGGACTTTACTGGACTTTATCTTGCACTAAACGTTATTCTCTTCATCGTGTACTTGTATTTTGTGGATGGCTCGATTGTAATCATGTATTATCTTTCCGCTGGCTAGTTAGCACACAACAAAAACTTTTCATTGTACATGTGACAATAAATTAAACATTGTTCACATTTTTATGAATTAAAACTGAGAAGGCTGCTTCTCTCAAATAATAATTGCAATTTGGGACCCATTCTTAGCTCATTGCTTACCAACAACATCAATATCTGAACCGCTTGAACATCTGAGAGAGATTGTGTTCTTCTGACAATCCTCTCCAGTAATTTCTAACTCCCCTTCAGAACTAGTGCTCTGCAAGAATAATTAAAAGTATATTTTCAAAATATGGATTTAACATGCTTTCTTTAAAACCTGTAACTAAAGCTTTCACAATGTCATGCTGAGCTGGAGTGAAAAGTTGCTGTTTCTCTCACAATGTAAATGTCCCAACAGTTCTGCAGATTAATATGTTTATTTGTTTTGTTGCTAAATAGCACCTATTTTTCATGTAATGAAGGCTGGAATTTGTTATTATTGAAGAAGTCTGTGATGGGCCAAGGGCCTTACATTATGAAAAAGTAGGTATATGAAGTAGTGTTTAAGAAGGAACTGCAGATCCTGGAAAATCGAAGGTAAACTTTGATGGTTAAGCATCCACAGAGTATAGAAGAGATGATATGCACTAGAAAAGGATAGAAGCTGAAAATATGCAGTTTCAGTCAGCTCCTTTACACAATATTTTCCTGGTGAACATTTATATCTAATAATTCCCTTATGAAAGTAGTGCTAAATCTACTTCCACTTCTGTTCCCCAACATAATAACTTATCGCATTAACAGCTTTATGCTCAACTCCCCTCTGGTTCTTTTGCAACTAATATGAAACATTTATTAATTTGTGCCAGTAAAAAGATTCTCATGTTTGAATCAAAATCCTTTACAATTTGGAATATCTATTGACTCTCCCCATCTTCACCTCACAGAATCTGTGGATAGATAAACGATTAGCTTTTTTGGATGATGATTTTTCATTAGAAATGGAAGAAGAAAGCTGCTTCTAAGAAGTGGATACGGTTTAAGTTCCCCATTCCAGATTACAAAATGGTACAAGCAGAAGTAAAAAGATGTGAATAAAATAACCCACTTAAAGGTTAGGAAGAGTAAAGTAAGTTTAGAGACTCTTGTATCAGTAAAAGCTGGAAAAGTATATATATTTTACCTCTTTGGTAAATTGATTCTCAGTATGGTTTCCATTAGTCGAAGTATCTGAGTAACCTGAGACCAGTTCAGGATTAGGAGTAAAAAATTCATCTGATTTATTGAAAGATGACTCTGATGTAGAAACAGATTGAACTTTTTCCTGAAAATACATAAATGCACCAAATTCTCATCTGACCAAAATTTGCAGTTAAGAATGAAAATTCAAAGTTTGTGCTTTAAGGGACTCCGTTAAATATGTTGAAATAAAACAAATGCATCTCAATAATTCATAAATTGATTGAGAATGAAGGTAAACTATACTGGCCGAGAACCTAATCTCTGTTACAGTTGCCATGCAAGTACTATATAATGACTCTTACGTATTGTTAATCTGCGGATATGGAGAAAGTGCAGGACTTTCATTTGGGTGTGAAGTTAGATTTGTTCCAGGATTGAACACAGAACAGTACTGCACAGAAACAGGCTCTTCAGCGCACATTGTCTGTGCCAAACATAATACCAAGTTAAACTGATCTCATCTGCCTGCACATGATCCTTATCTGTCCAATCATGTGTCTATCTAAAAGCCTCATAAATGCCACTGTTTCTACCACCTTCACTGGCAGTGCATTTTAAATAAATATAATTATTTGTGTAAAAAATTTGCCCCGCACATCTCCTTTAAATCTTTGTCTTGTAAACTTAAAATTCTAGTCCTTAACATTTCCATCCTGGGATAAGTTATGATGTCTACCCTATCTATGCCTCACGCCTTCTTCGGACTGTCTGAAATGTCACCCATTCCTTCTCTCCAGAGATACTGCCTGTCCTGCTGAGTTACCCCAGCATTTTGTGTCTATCTTTGATTTAAACAAGCATCTGCAGTTCCTTCCTACACAAATTGAATATAGAAGTTGGGCTGTTATCTTACAGATGTACAATACGTTGGTGAGGCCATATTTGGAGTACTCTGTTCAGTTTTAGTCACCCTGTTATAGGAAGGATGTCATAAACCTAGAAAGAGGGCAGGGAAGATTGATAAGGATGTTGCCAGGACTCGAGCGCCTGAGCTATAGGGAAAGATTAGGCAAGCTAGGACGCTATTCCTTGGAGCTCAGGAGGCTAAGGGGTAATCTTAAAGTGGTGTATAAAACCATGAGAGGAATGCACAGTCTTTTACCCGGAGTAGGGGAATCAAGAACCAGAGACCATAGGTTTAAAGTGAGAGGAGCAAGATTTGGTAGGAATGTGAGGGGCATATGGAACAAGCTGCCAGAAGAGGTAGTTGAGGCATTTACTATAACACCATTTAAAAGAAACCTGGGCAAGTACATGGACAGGCATGGTTTAGATTGATCTGGGCCAACTGGGCCGAAGAGCCTGTTTCTGCGTATTAGGATCCTATGACTACAACTCATCTACATTTTTGTCTACTGGTCACTGATCTCCAGCCAGTATGGCACCCTCTCTGTTCTCTGGGTAAGCCAGTTCTGAATCATAGATGTTAAGTATCTTAATATTCTGGATCATCCTACCATGAGGGAAGGGACCAGAGGACATTGCTAAAATGTAATGCAGGGAAGCAATTCTAAGTCTGCGTGTCTCACCACTCTTGTTGTGATTGGTGGAAGGACAATGGGCAGCATCTGAGAAAATCCGCCTAATGTTGAAATGGTCAGAGTTGTGCGATCGGAAATTAAAACATATTCATATCTACCAACTAGAGGTAAATAATTGATAGGAACAATCACAGCTTATTTTGAGGAAGTGGTACTAGGCTCAAGCAGCTGTCGCCAGCAAATGTTGACGATGGATAAAGTTAAATATATGAATTAATAGGGTAGAACACTAAGAGATGCATGGTTGAGAAGGAGAGGAGTCATGAGTGACTTTCGATACTGGAATCTGGAGCAACAATCTGCTGGAAGGAGTCAGCGACCTGTGGGTAGTAAGGAATGAATGCTCAACATTTTGTGTCGACAACCTCATAGGGTAAGAACTTTGACCAAAGGTTCCTGGAAGTGGATTTTAAACTCACAGAGCCTTCTGGAGCTGAATGCTGCAGAGAAGGACAGCTGCTTACATTGGATGAGGCGGTCCATCAGGGCCATAAGGGCGCAGAGCACATGAAACGTTAATTATCAATCCAACTGCTTGGTAACACTAAGTTGGAATGCTGCTTCAGAGCGACACTCAGTGGCCAGGTCTGAAACTGTACCCCAAATCAATCTGTAATTCTCAGTGACAATTAGTTCAGCTGTTTCATATTATATGACCAATAAAACCCACTAGAACAGCATTGTATATATCTCCACACTATATCCAAAGTTTGGCACTTTGGAAATGGGTTTTATCATAAAATCTGCCTTTGGAGTTTTTCCATTGTAGTTTGAAATGAAATAATGCACTCTGTGTGTATATATGTATACACGTATGTATATTGCAAATTAATATTGTTCACATATTATATTGTTCACATGTTTTATATGGGAAATAATTGTTACCATGTAAAATACAATTCATTACTAGTCTAAATTATTTGTGTCATTGTCTATTTCTTAGGGCTAATAACAACAGAGCTGTCAAAGAATACTCTGGAAACACTAAGCAGATCAGGCAATATCAGTGGAAAGAGCATTAGTTCTCATTTAAAGTCTGAGACCCTTCATCAGAAGCGAGAGAGTACGTTGGAGAGGGATGGGTGGAACAAAGGGAATATATCCGATCGACCGAGACAAAATGAATAAATGTGGCATTCAGAATTTTATTATGTTTCTGTTTATGTTGCCAATAACACGACACACCCAGCAGGCCAGACCATGCTAATGAATAGAGAAACACACAGCCAAAATCACAAAATGATCACTGGCAGAAATGGTCAATGCTGATGTAGACAGAAAGAAGAAGCAAGTTGCTTGGTTAGAAAATTCGATACCGAGTCCAGAAGGAACCTCTGCCCACGTAAAAGATGAGTTTTTGTTCCTCGAGCTTCAGTTGGACCTCATTGTTACAGTACAGGAGACCTCAGACAGATAGGTCAGAGTGGAAGTTAAACTGCAAGGCATCCAGAAGCTCAGGGTCACTCCTGAACACAGCTCCTCTGAAATCAACGGATTGTGGAATACGTCAGGCGTTGCATCTCCTGTGTATGGGGACTTGCCATAAAATGGGGAATTGTTGGTGGGAACAGAAGAGCATCCAAGGAGTTGCCAAGGAATTACTTTATAGCTTCTGCCATCTCCAGCAAGATTAGTCCACCAGGCATCTACTCCACTTTACTTTCAGCAGCTCAAAGTTACCGTCCCCTTTGAAGCTGTCTTTCAGTTACCCCAATCAGTCTTCCAGGTGAAGCAGCGATTCACTTGCACTTTTTACAATTTAGTACAGTACGTCTGCTGTCTATTATATTGGAAAAAGCAAGCACAGATTGGGCGTTTGCTTGTGGAGCATCTGCATTCAGTCTACATCCCACTCCTACTGTAATTCCCCATCCCACTCCCACTGTGGCTTCCTGCACTGTTACAAAGAGAATCAACTCAAACATGATGAAAAACACTTTATTTTCTATTACAATCTTTTGGACTCAATATCAAATTCTCCAGATTTAGGTAACTCACTCTTTCTGTTTGTATCAGAATTGGCAATTTCTGCCAGGCATCCATCTGTAATTTGGGATCTTTATTTTCTTTTCATTGGTATTGTCTGGCCTGCTGGGCAGGTCCCACAGGCCTGCTAGAAGCAACAGAGACAAAGCATAATCTGATTATAATTGTCATATGAACGCATTTGGTTTTGACCTGTCAGAGATATTCTCTATTTTCTACTCATCACTCCCCCACCTTCTCTCCTACCTCTCAAACCCTGATGGAGTTAAAATATTAACTGTTTTTCTTTCCACAGATACTACCTGTTCCAACATCCCCTAATTTTTATTTTAGAAGCTTTTTTTCAGAGAGCTCTTCACATTGAGTAAGGACAATTTTGAAGATGCAGACATTAATGGTTATTTTGAAGAAAATTACATCAGACGACAATGGTTAGGAATGTCTTTTCCCAGTGTTTAGAACTTCAGGCAGACATGAGTAGGTAGCATGTAGCATGTAGTAACAAATGTAGGTCCCTTGCAGTCAGAAACAGGTGAGTTGATCATGGGGAACAAGGATATGGTGGACCAAATGAATAACTACTTTGGTTCTGTCTTCACTAAGGAAGACATAAATAATCTGCCGGAAATACCAGGGGACCGCGGGTCAAAGGAGGAATTGAGTGAAATCCAGGTTAGTCGGGAAGTGCTGTTGGGTAAATTGAATGGATTAAAGTCTGATAAATCCCCAGGGCCAGATAGGCTACATCCCAGAGTACTTAAGGAAGTGGCTCCGGAAATAGTGGCTGCATTAGTGATAATCTTTCAAAACTCCTTAGATTCTGGAGTAGTTCCTGAGGATTGGCGGGTAGCAAACGCAACCCCTCTTTTTAAGAAGGGAGGGAGAGAGAAAACGGGGAATTACAGACCAGTTAGTCTAACATCGGTAGTGGGGAAACTGCTAGAGTCAGTTATTAAAGATGGGATAGCAGCACATTTGGAAAGTGGTGAAATCATTGGACAAAGTCAGCATGGATTTACGAAAGGTAAATCATGTCTGACGAATCTTGTGGAATTTTTCGAGGATGTAACTAGTAGCGTGGATAGGGGAGAACCAGTGGATGAGGTGTATCTGGACTTCCAGAAGGCTTTCAACAAGGTCCCACATAAGAGATTAGTATTCAAACTTAAAGCATACGCATTGGGGGTTCAGTATTGATGTGGATAGAGAACTGGCTGGCAAACAGGAAGCAAAGAGTAGGAGTAAATGGGTCGTTTTCACAATGGCAGGCAGTGACTAGTGGGAAACTACAAAGCTCAGTGCTGGGACCCCAGCTATTTACAATATACATTAATGATCTGGATGACGGAATTGAAGGCAATATCTCCAAGTTTGCGGATGACACTAAGCTGGGGGCCAGTGTTAGCTGTGAGGAGGATGCTAGGAGACTGCAAGGTGACTTGGATAGGCTGGGTGAATGCGCAAATGTTTGGCAGATGCAGTATAATGTGGATAAATGTGAGGTTATCCACTTTGGTGGCAAAAACAGGAAAGCAGACTATTATCTAAATGGTGGCCGATTAGGAAAAGGGGAGATGCAGCGCGACCTGGGTGTCATGGTACACTAATCATTGAAAGCAGGCATGCAGGTGCAGCAGGCAGTGAAGAAAGCGAATGGTATGTTAGCTTTCATAGCAAAAGGATTTGAGTATAGGAGCAGGGAGGTTCTACTTCAGTTGTATAGGGTCTTGGTGAGACCACACCTGGAGTATTGCGTACAGTTCTGGTCTCCAAATCTGAGGAAGGACATTATTGCCACAGAGGGAGTGCAGAGAAGGTTCACCAGACTGATTCCTGGGACTCTTATGAAGAAAGACTGCATAGACTCGGTTTATACTCTCTAGAATTTAGGAGATTGAGAGGGGGTCTTATAGAAACTTACAAAATTCTTAAGGGGTTGGACAGGCTAGATGCAGGAAGATTGTTCCCGATGTTGGGGAGGTCCAGGACAAGGGTCACAGCTTAAGGATAAGGGGGAAATCCTTTAGGACCGAGATGAGAAGGACTTTTTTCACACAGAGAGTGGTGGGTCTCTGGAACTCTCTGCCACAGAGGGTAGTTGAGGCCCGTTCATTGGCTATATTTAAGAGGGAGTTAGATGTGGCCCTTGTGGCTAAGGGGATCAAAGGGTATGGAGAGAAGGCAGGTGAGGGATACTGAGTATGGATGATCAGCCATGATCATATTGAATGGCGGTGCAGGCTCGAAGGGCCGAATGGCCTACTCCTGCACCTAATTTCTATGTTTCTATAACCATGACTGGCCATTCATACCTAGCGATTCATTAAGATAAGCCAAGATAGGTAAGAAGCAATTGGGTAAATATTAGAAAGTAATTGATAATTTAAAAGCTGTTATATTTTCCTAACTTTTCTTCATTACTTAATATTTTTATAACATTGCCTTGTATAGAAGATTCATGTAAATATTTGTTCTTTATACCTCCATTAAATAGTAATTAACTATTATAATCGCTAATATAATCATAGTTTGCTTACCAAACAAAGATGGGAGTTGAGGATGCCGTCATCCACCTGCTCCATCGTTCCTATGCTTACCTGGATAAGCTGGGAAGCACTGTGAGAGCCATGTTTTTTTACTTCTCCAGTGCTTTGAACAACATCTGGCCTGCACTGCTAGGGAGCAAACTGACGAAGATGCAGGTGGATGCTCCATTGGTGTCCTGGGTCACCAACTACCTGACTGGACAACCACAGTATGTCAGGCTACAGAGCTGTGTCTCAGACATGGTAGTGAGCAACACAGGGGTCCCACAGGGGATGATCCTCTCTCCCTTCCTGTTCACCATCCATACCTCGGACTTCAGATACAACGCGGTCCCCTGCCACCTGCAGATGTTTTCGAATGACTCTGCAATTGTGGGCTGCATCAGTGAGGGGAGGGAAGCTGAATACAGAGGTGTAGTCCACGACTTTGTTGAGTGGTGTGGGCTGACTCACCTGCAGCTCAACACCGACAAGGAGTTATTGGTGTACTTTAGAAGAGGAACACCCCTGTCCCCTATCTCTATCAAGGGTGTGGATGTGCAGTTAACCACGGAGTACAACTACCTTGGAGTTTACCTGGACAGTAAACTGGACTGGTACAGGAGTACAAGAAGGGACAGAACCGTCTGTACTTACTGAGGAGACTCCGCTCTTTCAATGTCTGCAGTAAGATGCTGCAGGGCCGCGGACATCAACAGAATTAACAAGCTCATCAGGAAGGCTGGCACCGTCCTGGGTGTGGAGTTGGATGCACTGGAGGACGCTCAAACTGTGGAGTATCTTGGACAATACAGCTCACCTCCAACATGACACACTGGTCAACTTGAAGGGCACCTTCAGCAACAGACTGGTTCCAACAAGATCCAGCAACAAATGCCACAGATTATTTTTCCTTGTGACTATCAAACTTTACAACTCCTTCCCTTTCTGTCGTGTGGTAGACTAACTCCCAAGCCCCCCCCCCCAATCTTTGCACATCCCCAAACCTGGACTTTCCACTTTAATTTCATGTTTAATGTACATTGTTGTGATTTATGACTGTTGACAGACCAATTTCCCTCCTGGGATAAATAAAGTTCTATCTTATAGTATGGTGTCGTAATCTTTACCTTGAAAAGTTCTAACTGTTTTGTCTTTGCTAGGTGTTTCTACTGTTTTGTGAATGATTAATGTGGCATGTATGGTAAAAAATGATTTAGTTTGACTAATGCGATCTTCAATTAAATGTCAAAAAACTTGAAATTATACAGGATAAAAATTGACATGAAGCAATTCTATAAGTGTTCCCAAGACTGTAACACACCTTTTGAGCTTTCTTTTGTGGACTTCTTGTGATGAACGTTCTGTCCAGGTTTATTATCTTTAACTCTTCTTCGCTACACCCTGATTGCTGGCTATCAAAAGATTCTCTTTGTCCTAAAACACAACACAAATTTAATTTGAGTAAAAATATTAGAATTTCCCCCCTTTTAGCTGCAGTAGTTTCTATTTTTGTTGTATTGTTCATTTCTCCCCAATTTCAGTTCCACTAAAATAGAACTGAAATAATATTTCAGACCTAGTAAAATATCAAATAGGATCTCAACTTGTCATACCATTATCTTTCAGTTGTGAGGTCCACGTGTCCCACTAGGCAGCATGGTTGTGCAGCGGTAGAGTTGCTGCCTTGCAGCACCAGAGACCCGGGTTCGATCCTGACATCAGATGCTGTCTGTACGGAGTTTGTACGTTCCCCCAGGTGACCTGCGTGGGTTTTCCCCTGGTTTCTTCTCACACTCCAAAGACGTACAGGTTTGTAGGCTAATCGGCTTGGTAAAATTATAAATTGTCCCTAGTGTGTGTAGGATAGTGCAAATGTGCGGTTAATTGCTGGTCAGAGTGGATTTGGTGGGCCGAAGGGCATCTTTCTGTGCTGTATCTCTAAACTAAACACCATAAATATCAATTGACATGACAACTGGAAGTTCATGATCAATTTATCTACATTAATTCAGTAATTACACATAATAACGTTTAAAGTTTGGAGGAAAGAATCACAAATGTTGACCAATTTCTCAGCAAGTTCCCTCCATCACACCACATTCATCAAGAAAATAGCCACCATCTTTCAAGTTGTAATTAAACATTTAGAACAATTAAATCTGGTTTCTTTGAAAAACACAGATGGGATTCCTCTTTGAATATCTCACCTGTACCACTTTGCGACGATTCCTCAATTTCTAGGCTACTATCACTGTCAATGAGTTTTGTAACTGGAGTTTTGTGTAAGTGGCATTTCATTTCTTGGTGATTCAGATGACCTTCTATACTATTTACAAGATTACTTTTGGAAGGGTGAGGATGATTCATGCTTTTCTGCGGTAGCTTTGCAAAACGACGAAACAATTCCTCTTCATCCACATGCCCAGTATGTGGCCGTCCTTGTAGCTTTGGCTCCCCTTGTCCAATTGGCAGGCATCCAGATGCCATCTTTTCAATCATGTCTGTCATGTCACCTATGAAGATGATATTAAACGATGAATTTTAAACACAATTATTCTAATGTTATTCCACTATTGTGCTCTGACATTTTCTAAAGACAGTTTGTCTCAAATGGCTTTCAAGCACGCCCTGTGATGAATGAGAAAATTATATCCATTCTAGTATTTAGTTTCAGGAGACTTCAGAAGTTCACAGTCATTCAAGTGTTGCTCCTGTTGTAATGAAATTACAACAAATTGGGCACAGCACAACCATACAAACAGCAATACAATTCTAACCTTGTTTATTTACACTGCATCTTCAACATACTAAAATGTCTCCAAGCACTTCACAGCAGCAAAAATACAAAAATTGACATCATAGTACTGGAAAAAAGATGTATCAAAAGTCATTGGAAGCTAACATGTAGGTACAGCAGTCTTTGAAAGGAAATAGGATGTTAGCCTTTATTGCACGAGAATTTACATACAAGTTATAAATGTCTTACTTCAAATATTTAGGGCCAAACTCAAACAGCTGGGGGAACAGCAAGTCAAGCAGCATCTGTGGAGGCAGAGGAATGGTTGGTGTTTGGGTTTGATACCCTGCATCAGAATTGAGACTGTAGAGAGAAGATAACCAATATAAAGAGAGGAGAGAGAGGAGTGGGATAGTAAAGGCTGGTAGGTGATAAGTGGAGCCAAGTGAAGAAGTGATGATGGGCAGATTAAGTCAGCCAGGGGAAGGAAGGAATTTTGAGAAAGAGGCTTTTGGGTAATAGGCAGAAATAGGTAAGGGAATAACGGGCAATTGTGGAACCAGGTAGGTGAAATGGAGGGTAGATGGAGAGATAGAAGCTGGAAAGCAATTTGAACCAGAAAAGTGAGGTATAATGGCAGTGCAGAAGGCCAAGGACAGACAGTTCATTGTGGGAATGGGAAGAAATACACAGATTTATTCCCTCCCCCCACCTGGTTCCATCAACTAGACATTAGCCATTGACTCCATCCCTCTTGGAAGTTAACTTGTTCTCAACCTATGTTTCTAGGTGTTTTAGGCCAAATATTTGAGCCACTACTAAGATCACAATTCCAACTTGGTACCAAAACAGAAAATGCTGGAACTACTCAACAGGTCAGGCTGTATCCCTGAAAAGAGGATTAATGTTTCAAGTTAATGCAGTTTTAGGTTTTTATCCAGAACAGTTCTAATAGTTATGATGTTAATCAGTGTCTCTTTCTCCACAGATACTTGCTGCTTTAAGATGCATTGTAAAATCCGCTTCTGAGATCCGCCCCAATATCTCCTTATATAATTTTGTTTAAAAGGATTTCTGTGAAATGTCTTGAGAAATGTAGCTTTGTTAAAGGTGCTCTATTATTACAAGTTCCCACTGTTGCTGTTGTTTCATTTGAAGGATGGTACTTCCAATGGTGCAGTTCTCCATCAGCACCACAGTCTGCTGTATCTTGGTGTTCAGATACAGTCTGCTGTATCTTGGTGTTCAATGCACAAGCTTCTGAACCTCGGCAGAGCAAGAGGAAAATCAACCTGGATTTCGGTTCCTTATTGCTATCCAACATGTTGTTTGAAAAAAACAACTGTGCCATTCAAAGTACCCACAATGAAGCCAGTAGTGTTTCCCAGAAAGTGTAATAGCATTTCTTTTCCAACTTGCGGAGGTAATGGTGGAGTACCTTTCTGGATTAGTAATGGGGATTAATTCTGGTTGAGGAGCAGAGATCATCAAAAGGTGTGTGTCTAACGCAATTCTGACCTTCTCCCTGCCCCTTATACCCGTCAGAAGGATTCCATCGGCAGATGTTCTTTTTCAAATAGAATTTGGTCTATTTCTCAGTCTTACACTCAGTTAAGCTGATTGAGTAATAATATTACATCTAACATTGTGCAGTAATTATCAGATGGAAAATGTAATATCTCAAAGGAAAATTATAGAATGATATACAAATGGATGACATATTCACGGTTCATGACTCCAGTGAAATAGAAAAGTCAAGGCTGAGTGCCATTTCTAATTGCTTAACTAACAGTTTTTTGTATGATCTAGGTGTGTTTGCTTACTTGTCCAACTGGTGATAGCAGATGTTCCCTTTAGTGCTCTACCATAATTTTGATTGTGAGATTTCTCCGCGCTGGTCAAACGAGAAACCTCAGTGTTTTTTTCCTGTCTCACCTTGACTCCTTCTGGTACAATGTTACAGCTGGACAAATGAAACAAGATTGCATGGACAATTACACAAAATGCTGGAGCAACTCAGCGGGTGAGGCAGCATCGATGGAGAATAAATGTGTGATGTTTAACATATAGTTTTGTTTACCAAAATACATTTCATTCATAGAATTTGAAATGATATAATAGAGGACATTCATCTGTCTCCATTCAATGTACCAAGCAAATCACTATACTTGTTTACAAATTTATATTATGCCAGCTTAACATTAATTTCAGATTCAGGAGTAGGGTCTTCAAGCTCCTCAATTCAATATGATTAATGATCATCATCTATCAAAAACCTATATTCCCCCGTTCTGCCCATTTTCCTGGATGCATTTACATTTAGAAATGTATCCATCTCCTTAATATATTTAGCAATTTGTATACTACTGCTTTTGTGGGAACAAATTCCACAATTTACCACCTGAATGAAGAGTTTTCTCATCTCAGCAAATAATTGTATACCCCACGTGCTTAAAATCCATATGGCGTTTTGTTCTGACATACCAGCCGGGGAAGGTTTCTCCTACTAGGCAAAGTAGACCAATTCTCAAAGACTTGGTCTCCTTTTATCAACTTTTTGCAAGCATATGGTGCAACATAACATAACCTCAGAAATTAAATGGTTTAGAACCGGGTGACGGATGGGCAAAAATACGACTAGGTAGATCTCTCCTGATCTCTCTTTTCTTTACTTTCTCCTTCTATTTCAATCTTTTCAGCTTCTCTTCTATGTCTTTTATTTCTTTTGCTATCTGTTTCTACTCGCTTGTCTATCTATTCCGACAGTCTTTTTCTTTTTTCTTCCACTGTTCTTTTATTATTAAATCAAAAGTATGAAGTTGTACAAGAATGGAAATATGTATGTATGTATTAGGTACTCAAGTACCACACTATTGTACTTACTTCTAACAAAAATTAAAAAATATTTTTTTAAAAAACAGCCGGGGAACCATCTACCCCAGATCCAATCTGCCTAGCCCTGTTAGAATTTTGTAACATAATTTAGATTTTCTCTCAAATCTTTTAAACTCTAGTGAATAGAAACACAGTCAACTTTAGAATGTGTCAGCCTGCAGCATTTGGTTGCAGTCTGCTCCTTTCTGCAGAAGACCAGAAAACATGGATTAATCAGACCAAAGCATGTCTTTCACCAAGCTGATAAACTTCCAGCAGGAATTAATGTTTATTTAAGTTTGCTTCTAGGGAACAGCTGGCAGATTATTCAGTTCAGTGTCTTGTAACTATTCTAAACCAATCTCAACAAAACCACTGTATTCTGCCCAGAATCTTTTGCCAATGCTCACTGCAACAGGAGATGGATAATTGTCTCACCTGTGGTGCAGTTGATGACCAGGTTGCTTCTTGCAATGGAATGTGAATGCAGCAGTCAAAGTAAGCGCTGCAAGCTCTCACAAATAGCTATGAGTTAACAACTATATTTTTAATTAAGGAAAAAAAAAGCTGAAGGAAGTCAGGCTTTAGGGCGGCATAGTGGCACAGACGTAGAGTTGCTGTCTTACAGCGCCAGAGAGTCGGATTTGATCCTGCCTAAGGGTGCTGTCTGTACTGAGTTTGTACGTTCTCCCTGTGACCATGTGGGTTTTCTCCAGGTGCTCCGGTTTCCTTTCACACTCCAAAGAAATACAGGTTTGTAGGTTAAGTGGTTTCTGTAAATTGTCCCTAGTGTGTAGGATAGTGTTAGTGTACGGAGTGATCGAGGCTTAGTGCAGCCTCGGTAGGCCGAAGGGCCGGTTTCCACTGCATCTAAAGTCTAAAGGCAGCATCTGTGGAAGGAAATATATGGCATTTTGGGTCAGCACCTTTCTGACTAATCAGTTCCTCCAGCAATATTTTTGTACGATATTTTGGCATCTACAGTCTTGTGTGACTATTTTTAATTAAATTTAAGTAAATTTGTCTAAAAATAAATAGGGACCTTAAAATATGCTTATTTTTTGAATAATTCCATGGATGTTTATATGCGCATCTGAGAGGATAGACAGACCACTTTACCTCCCAGATTCAACCTGCAAATTAAATCTTTTAAGAATTTTGCACCACCACTCCGGTCCCTTTGCACCTCTAATTTATGAATTCCGATTTAGAAAGTAGTCTACACTTTTAATCCTTCTACCAAAGTGGACTGCTGTACACCCTGCTACGCTATATTACATTTCCCACTTATTTGCACACTGTCCAAATCCTTCTGATGACTCCCTGCTCCTCCACCTACTTTCATGTCATCAGCAAACCTGGCCACAAAGCCATCAATTCCATATCATTAACATACAACATGAAAAATAGCAGACCCAACACCGACTAGTTGGTGACTAGTGACTGTGGAACATCACTAGTCACCAACAGCCTCCGAGAAAAGGCCCCCTTTATTCCCACTCATTGCTTTCTGTCAGTCACTAATCTTCTATCCATCCTGAATAGAGTCTATTCCCTTTCACCTCAATCTCGCCTGTAGCACCTGTATCCTGGAACATGAAGCTGTCAGTCCTGCCTCACCTTTGGCACAGATTTCTGTAATGGCTATAATATCCCAGTGTCACATATCTATCCATGACTGAAGTTCAGCCTCCTTAACCAGCAATGCTTCTTTTACTGCAGCAAAAGATGGTGTGCAACAAAAGAAGCATTGCGTTTACCTTACAAGTACACAATAACATATACTGCTATCAGATAACTACCACAATTACACATAATGGAAGACGGATAATTCACCTTTGAGTAATGCGGATTTGCCTATTACTTGACAGGTACATGCACTGTTTTCTAGATCCTTGCTGGTTCCCCTGTGATGGGATTCTCATCGATATGCGACCTTTACGTGCCTATAGTAAGAAAATACACCTATTAAACAGTATTATGTGATTCAACTTCCATTCATATAGCAGAGTGCTATTTCTCCCCTTTCTGAGCAATCTACAGAAGTGAATTTAATGGATGAAAAGAAGTATTCCATGACAATTTTCATGCATCGGAAACTATTAGAAACTTACAGGGTAGTTCTCTTTCTTGTGAACTTGTGCTAAAATATTCATTTTCTTCTCACTCTTGGTTGCCAGTTTACCCGTGTGGTCTGGTACACGTGTAAAGCTTTCATCACATGCAGATTTGTAACCAACATGTTCATCGTTCATTTGCTTCCTCAATGAACATGTGGTTTGTGTCCCATCCGCAAACGTCTCTGATGTTTTCAAAACATCAGAACTGCAACCTTTTGTTATTGCTGTCTGTTCATCTTGAGTATGACTAAGAACTTCAAATTCTGATTTGAAATGCTCAGCTGAATCAGCACAAGGTCTCCTCTCCACAACATACACTGGTAGTTGATAGCATGTTGGAGGAGCCACAGCCACAGGGATCACCAGATGACCTTCATTGCTTGGCTTAATCCTTTTGTTTCCCCTTACATTTTGCCTTTGATGGTCCACTTCATCATAGCCTAATAATTTAGTGCAAGGGGTTTTCTCCAAAAGCTGTGAATCTCCCATCAGATTCACTTTCTCAGACGTTTGCTCGGTGCCAATTGCAGGACGATAACTTCTCTTTACGTGATCTAGGGCACTGAACGCTTGTTGCACTAGGTGTTTTGATGTCTGAATGTTGATCTCACAACTGCTGATTGAGTGTTGGACCGAAATGCTAGTTGCAATATCTTGCTCTTCCTCCATGGCGCTGCTGTTCCGTGTGTGTACGCAGATCACATCATGTTTTTCTTGGTCACTTTCTAAACCTTCCATTCTTGACCAATCTTGAGACAAACTTGTAGTCCCATCACTCTGTTCATCTTCCTCATCTGATGTATATTCTCTAGCTGTTTTCAAAGAGATAATGCTGCCTCCCTCTTCATCAGACACAACATACATTTCTTCCTCTAATGCAAGATCTAGTTCATGTAAATGATCTAGAACATCTGTATAATAAGGATGGGGTTCTGGTGACTCAGAATCATGGTGCTGCTCAATCTTCTTCCATGGAGTGGAATCACAACTAGGTTTATCTTCAATATAACAACCACCCTGGCCTCCGGACCCTGCTGTAACCTCAGGCTGATTTTGTTCTGTTTTCCAACAATCATACAGTACCATAATTTGTTGTGATGGTTCATTGTTTAAATGTCTGACTTTGTTCTCTGGCCCATACTTCTTTGGACTGAAGCTAGTACGGCGACCCATGTTGTAATAGGAATATTCTGTAAAATAAACAAAAACATTGTGAGATTCCTTTTATTCTTTTCCTTCTTCTCACCATCCCTCCTCTCCGGAAGTCTTGATGAGTGCCAGTTTTGCTCTGGTCCTTTCATGTGTGTTCTCTGGCATAATGATCACCAAGGGTGAAGCGGAGGGAAAAATCACAATGTTATTAGCACTGCTCACTTGATGACAGCTTTATCAAGCCGAGGATCATAGTCAAATTACTAGTGTGTGGAAGGAAATGGAGACTTCTTTTATCGTATCCCTCTGCCCGTGTTGTACCACTTCACTTCAGCGGCACAAACACCAAAGCACTTCAGGAGTATCACTGGGAAATTGTTCTCCACTAATCAAAGGCAATCAAACAAACCTCAACCCACCTCACTAACATTTTAATATAACTAATCTTAGCAACATTGCAATCTTTTTTCATGACTAAAAAATAATCCCTCAGTCAAGAACTATCAATTTCTCTTTTGAATGTCTGTAAATAATCCACTATTGTCAGTTTCAAGACTTCCTGCCATCTAACAACGGCTGGCTAACATTTATTGAGTTACTCTCACTTCCCAGATAACTAACCCACCATACACCAGGTATACATAATGGGACCTTACAAACCTGTACAAGTAAGAAAAGGCAACTAGTAGGTACAGATATAGGGTAAGGGGCATGGGATTTTGAAGGCATCTGAGGATTATATTTTTCACCTGGACATTTATTATACTCCCTTTGCAATAAATCCTCTGGTGTTGCATTACAATTTATTTTTATAATAACAGATAATATAACACAAATCTGATGGTCTTGCTATTTTCATTTTGATTTACCTTACCTAATGCATTTAATATTAAATGCATAATCCAATGTATTTAATATTTTATATGCTTAATGCAGATAAATACAGAAGTCACTGCTTAAATGAAACCAGGGAGGAATTTTGAAAAGATGGCAAGGACAAGGGAGGTAATTTCTTTAAATTAGTTTATGTGATGTGGACATCACTAGTAATGCCAGCAGTTATTGACTATTCCTACACGCCTCTGACATGAGGTGGCAGTTATGGTTCAACCATATTGGTGTAGTCTGGATAAAATATACGAAACATTAAGTAAAGTAACAGATTTTCATCTTTGAAGGATATTGGTGAATCAGATGGCAATCTCATAGTTGGATGGCCATCATTATTGATATCGACATTTTATTCCAGATTGATTTAATTACTTCATATAGGTATGCTACAAAACTTACCTTTAGAGGTGCTGCAGTTCTGTCACTGGTCGTGTGCGCGACTTTGGCGCCTTTTGGGGGGGGGGGGGGGAGGGGGGGGCGGGGTTAAAATGCGGTTTTCCCCATGCAATCCGGAGCTTTCTGTTGTCGGAGTGCGATCTATTTCTGGAGATGCGTTCTGACTGCCGGTAAGTCCTTTTTTTAAAATAAATCGCCCGACTACTTAATCACTGCAGTAAAATAAAAATTAGCTCCTAATGCCTTGAACACAGACAACGGGGACCGATTTTACGTAGGGGAAAGGTAAGTGACAGCTGTTTATTTTTACATATAAACTTGCTTTTTTAGGGGACTTTAATCAATATTTCATGTTGTGAAACGGTGATTTAGCCCCCATACGAACCAACAGAAAATTTCCTGCCGATATTGGGTTTAAATTCACCGCAACCGCAACGTTCCAATACAGCGCGTTCCAGAAAATCCCACTCGCAAGCTGTTTAAAATGCCCATTAATTTACAGGCATTAAACACTGAATTCTTTCAATTTGGCCTATAAATGAATGACAATTAGATTTAAAAATCATGTTATATTGTGAATTATTGTGTGACTCTTAATTGGACACTTAGGCTTTAAATTTTGTTTTAATTTTTTCTTAAGAAATGGATAGATGTTTAGATCTAGTAATTGAATTTTGTAATTGGCTACAATTGGGTAACTAACTAATTATATGCTTTAATTTCAGGTCATCCAAGTAAGAATGTTTCATATTTGTTTCAGAATACTTCAATCTATAATAACCGATATTTTCTTTAAATTCTCTTAATTTTTAAGGAAGTTAAGGGCTTTTGACTGTCCTCAATCACAATTTTTGTGTTAAGTCAATAGAAAAGCAATAGGAAGCAAGTTGCTAATTTCCGAGTATGAAAATGGCCCTAACTTTTTTAATACTGAAGATATGAAAGTGAATTAGGTGTCAAATTAAACTTATTTTTATGCTTTATCTGATGGGATAAATTGCACACTTGATTTTTAAAATCTCAAAATGTTGTAACATTGCTACTTCATATTAAATTGCACAGCTCTCAAGGTGGGATTTGAACTTGTCTCTAGGTCAATAATCCAATCATATTAGTATATTTACGCAACAGCATGAAGAGGCTTAATCTCCACACAGTAGAAAAGATGGCATATCACGTAGGAGAATTATATTTGAGCAGAGTAAGAAGGATGAGGTCAAAGGATCATGGGGATGTCAGCACCACAAAGGAATGCTGAAACAGAGTGAAGCTAGATAGTTAGATAAGAATCATTAGTTGGGAAATATATAGGCATGTTATTGTGATTTTTCACAGTGCAGGTAAATATTTCAATTCATTAGTTTAGAGATACAGCATGGAAACAGGCCCTTCGGCTCACTGAGTCCGCGCTGACCAGCAATCCCAGCACACTAACACTATCTTCCAAACACTGGGGACAATTTATAATTTTACCAAGCCAATTACCCTACAAACAAACATGTATCTCTTTGGAGTGTGGGAGGAATCCGGAGCACCCGGAGAAAACTCGCGCAGGTAACGGGGAGCACTTACAAACTCAATACAGACAGCACCTATAGTCAGGATCGAACCCGGGTCTCTAGCGCTGTAAGGCAACAACTCTACCGTTACGCCACCATGCCGTGACAGAAGAATAGTTTCTACAAACAACAATGAGATCAATTATCCTCTTTGGTGGCTTTCTGTTAATTAATGTGGCAGAATATTAGTATTTATTTGAACAGAGAAACCAGGTGGTTATCTGCACCATAGGAAAGGGCAGGCAAGAGGTTACGTACCCCTAATTTAATACAGAGGTGTCAGCCTAAATTATACAGGTCCAACAATAATTTTCCTAACGTTTCTCCTATTTGAGATAAGTGTCAGAATTTAGAAGCTAATTTAACACATAGTTTTGTAACGTGTTCAAAACTTAGTTATTATTGGACAGAAATCTTTAAAGTTATTTCTGAAGTTCTTAGAGTCAAACTGGATCCAGATCCAAAGTTACTAATATTAGGAATTCCGGACTCAAAATTGGTATTAACAGTAAATCAAAGAAATTTCTTTGATTACTGTTTGATAATAGGGAAAAAAATAATATTGAAATTTTGGAAGAGAACATTAACCCCCATAATTAAAATGTGGACAGCAGAGATGTCGGAGACATTGTATTTGGAAAGAATCAGATTTGTCCTAATGGACAAATGTGAAATCTTTGAACAAATATGGTCTCCATATATACAATATTTGAAGGGATAGCTGTTCTTGGCATCACAACTCAATGGGTACTCGACAGGATTTGATGAAAATAACTCATTTTCAAACTGGGATTTGTATACATGTCTCTACAATACGATGATATTATCATTTGTAATAGTTTTATTTACAATATATTTTGTTGTTTCTCTTTTAAATATATATATAATACCTTTTATTGTTTTAAAAAAGAAATATATATATTAAATAGATATATATTAATTAGTGTTTTTTTCTTTTTTTCTTTCTCTTTTCTTTTTTATATAATCAAAATTATTATTTAATCACAACCTTTGTTGATTTAAAACCTATTCTTTTTTATTTTTCTCTCTATTTCTAAAAAACAGAAGATAATAATAATCAATGTGATATTTGTACAATTACTGAATTAAGTTGGTATTTGTAAATTTGTTTTATCATTGTGAAATGTTTACTTCTAATAAAAATATTATTTAAAAAAATAAATTATACAGGTCCTGACATAGAACTCGGAGTGCTCCTGCAAGGCAAGAAAGAATATTGGAGAAGAGGTACAAAGGGAAAAGATAAGCCTATTGAAAAAAATCATCAAAACATTAACATAATTTGATAGATTGGAAAATGATTCGAACAATTACATACTTTTGTGAACACTGAAAAAAGTCAGCAGTTCTTTATTATTACAACTTTCATACCATCTTTGTCTGCTGTAGTTTGGTCTAAACACTTCGGCTTTTTTCCTTTGTCAGCATTCTCCTTTTGGAGTTGTTTATGCTTTGTCCTGTGGTCTACATTGTTCGTCACAAAATCACAGTGCTGCATTTCAGACCAACCTTTCTCAAAGGCATGTTTCTGCTGATTGCTAATTAGATCCTGTGGTGAATGAAAATAGACTAATTGATGTAAACAAAAAATAATTTTAACTGTAAACTAGACTAAATGGGACCCGTTGGGTCACTGTCACACAGGAGGCTTGGTCCCCCAATGCAATATTCCACCACTAACCCATAGCCCCCAACAGCCCCCAACTGCACAGGTGCAGCTCATTTTCCCTCATCCCTAGCACTCTCTCCTTCACCCTCACTCTTCTTTCCCCTCTCCTCCTCCCCTGCTCAAATCCTTCCCTCACCTCTCTCTCCCTCTCCTTTCCCCTACCTTCAGTCACTCCCTCCCTCCATAACTCCTCTCCCCTTCCTACTCCCCTCCTCTCCCTCTAATCCCTCTCCTCCCCCACTCTCCCTCTCCAGGATCTCGAGGTTGCGTTCCTCTACCTTCTTGCGTGCCCCGGAGGAGCATCAGCCGTTGACACGAAATCCTCGGCTCAGCCCGGAAACATCAGCAGTTACGGCCGTGCCGGCGTGTGGGCGAGGTGGGGGGGGGGGGGGGGAGAGCTCAGAGAAAAGACGGAGGAAGAGCCATGGGGAAGAGGGGGTATCACGGGGGAGGGGCAGCAGCCAGCGAGGGGGACCAGAAGGGAAAGGGGTGGAGCTGCGGGGCGTTCTGTGGGCGGTGCGTTTGCGACTCACAGCGGGCCCTGGACGCTCTCCTCCGCCGGGATCAGAATCTCTGCTTTTCGTTTGCTGACTTAGGCGACATCAGGCCAGGCAGCTTCCGGTCCCTCACGACAATTGTGTCCGGTTGGAGATCTCCACCGGCTATCCTCAGCTCCAGTAAAGACACGATGGCGCAGGAAGGGGCGGACCATCCCGGGGAATGACAGGAGAAGCGACCAATCCGCGCTGCCCTGACTGGCAGGAGAGGAGATCGATCTGCGCACGCGGGTTTTTTTACGATTTTTAAACCTCGCTAACTTTTACACATACTACCGATCAGAACAAAACAGTGCACTCGCAGCACAGATCGGTGAGCTGATCAAAAATCCATCTAAATCTCTTAACACTTATTCTAATTCTATGTCCTCTAGTATTATCCACCTCTGATATGGGGGAAAGTTTCATGCAGTCTGTCCTAAAGCTTGAAATATTTATCAGGTACTCCTTTTCCCCTAAACATATGGGTTACCTACCTTGATATCATTCCGAAGGATAAACCGAATATCCTGAAGGTTCATTGTCCGATTCTGAGACTTTACTTGAATTCCAATTTGCACGATGTCATAGTATGGCTTTGGAACTTGTTCATCAACAGCTAAATAGTGCCCAGCTGCTAGTAACTCCTTTATTGCAAATCCATCCAGGTCTTCCCAGGGAACTGCATCTGTATGCAAAGTTTAAGTTTGATTGCATATTAGAAATGTAGTTAATACATAAAATACTTCATGAAGTGGTACTCACTCATAATTTTATCAGTTAATTTTAAGAACTGTCAAAAGTTATGCCCCAGCAGTATGAACATCGACTTCTCCAATTTCAGGTAGTCCTTGCTCTCTCTCTCCTTCCCCTCCACTTCCCAGCTCTCCCACAGGCTACTGTCTCTGCTCCTCCCACCCCCACATCAGTCTGAAGATGGGTCTCGACCCGAAACGTCACCTATTCCTTCGCTCCATAGATGCTGCCTCACCCGCTGAGTTTCTCCAGCATTTTTGTGTACCTTCGATTTTTCCAGCATCTGCAGTTCTTTCTTAAACAGTCTATTTTAAGTCTTTTTGATTTATTTTAAGTCTATTTTAAGCTTTACATCAATATGATAAGGAGTACATGCACCTGACAACAAAACTTCCTTGTAACGGTTCAAGACTACAAAATACACATAAGGTACCATGAGCTCAAATTTAGATTATTCTCGGTGAAGTTCTAATACACTGTAACATTGTGCCAACTTTGTTGATTATGTGTAAATACATAATTTATATGCATAATGCATAGTATTTACAGTCATTTACTATAGTTGATCCAAACCTCTGTTTAATGCAAACGACAAGCCTTTTAGAATACTATTCACATAATTTGCATTATGATTGCAGACTATACCTGTGAACAGCTCCTGGATCAAAGTACAAAGACTGTAGACATCTGATTTGATTGTAGCCGTTTTGCTCCGAATTACCTCTGGTGCTAGCCAGTTATAAAACTGTGGAGGGATAGGGAATTGAGAAAGATTTCTTTGTGTGCTTCCATCGCCACTAAAGAAATATGAAAAAAACTGTTATTATTTTAATGCATTCCTGAAATAAATTTGATTATGATATTTTGAGTTATTTTCTATATTATGTCATTAGAGAAACTGTAAACTGAAGGCACTTTAAAATATAAACTTTATATGCTTTTTAAAATATAATGCACCATTTAAAATGCTGTTGTTGTCCAAGCAGCAGGGGATATGAAAGTCAGAAAGAGAATGTTGGTTCTGGATTAATCCATGGTAAGGCAGGCAAAAGTGTCAAAAGCTGCCTTGTCCTGCACCCTAATAACAACACATTGGGGACTAAATTAGATAGCATTTATTTGTGTCATTCAATCCTGTGCTTCTGTGCGTGCTATCAGCTCATTATAGTGATTATTTGATTGCATTAGCACATCACTATACAGCCAATTTTCCAGACTGGCTGGTTTAATTTACACAAATTCATTCTCATTAATGCCTCTTAAAGGGGAGATACAATATTCCTTTGGTAGGTCATGAACACAGGATACTGCAACCTTTTGGGAAGAGGTGCCAAAACAGGGAAAAGAGAGGGAAACCCATTTTCCTGACCAAACTGTATAGGCGTTGCAGGGGAGAGGACAACAGATATATTTTATCTGTGTGGATGGAATCATTCAGATAAGGCATAGAGAAAGCTATAGAGGTGAATACAAGAATGTCATTGTATATCAAGCTTCTGTCATTGACCAAGCATGTTAATGAACAATTTTAGAAAAACATTGTCCTTCAGAGATAACAGATACTGAACATCATTTAATTTGTACCTCCTGACCATGAATTCAAAGTTGCTCAATTTGGCAATACCAGGCAAAACAAGCTGCACGGCATGAGAGGTGACAGTTCGATGGATGTATCCCCGAGAGTGAATATAAAGAAGAGCATCAGTAATCTGTAGGATCATCTGTACAATTGTCTCTATAGGCAAGACTGGAAACTCTGAGCGCTGAAATACAATTTTGAATTAAAAAAACCCACATTAACAGCACGTATAAATTCCATACATCCAAACTAACATTAATTTGTTATTCCTCAAAACAACTTCCAAAATCAAAATACAGATCTGGATTATGAAATAAATTAGACAATAGACAATAGGTGCAGGAGTAGGCCATTCGGCCCTTCGAGCCAGCACTGCCATTCAATGTGATCACAGCTGATCATCCCCAATCAGTACCCCATTCCTGCCTTCTCCTCATATCCCCTGACTGACCTGTCTAGCTCTCTGTTGAAAGTATCCAGAGAACCGGCCTCCAGAGGCAGAGAATTCCACAGACTCACAACTACTCTCTGTGAGAAAAAGTGTTTCCTCGTCTCCATTCTAAATGGCTTACCCCTTATTCTTAAACTGTGGCCGCTGATTCTGGTCTCCCCCAACATCGGAAACTTGTTTCCTGCCTCTAGCGTGTCCAAACCCTTAACAGTCTTATATGTTTCAATTGTTTTCTAATTTTGCCTTTCCTCCTTTGAAAACGTGGTTGCACGTGTTGCCACTGCTGAAGCCGATTGCAGCAGGATACTGTATTCCTCTAGTATCTTTGATTGCTGGGCAAAGATATTAGGAGTGGGGTTACGATGAGTCGGAGCGAATGACGGGCCCCGAACAGCAGCCGGAGAGATCAATACATGATGGATGGGGGGCCTCGGCGTGCGAGAGAGGTTGTTTTGAAAGCGCCTTTTGCGGATTTGCCATCAGCGGCTGCTATCGCCCTGATGACGGTCGCTGCTTGTAAATCCACGCTTTCAAAACAACCCCTCTCACACGCCGAGGCCGGGAGGAGGGAGAGGGAGGGGGAGGGGGAGGGAGAGGGAAGGAGGGAGAGGGAGGCCTCCTTCTGCCGTCTGAAGCAGCTGCACCAAAGATCCTATAGCTATAGGATCTTTAAGCTGCATCGCTCGGCCCCGCACCTTCCTGTTGACTGGCGGAGGAGGAGAGGCGGTGGCGTGGAGGCAGCGGCACTTTGGCGTTGGACAGGGACGGCCAAGGCAGCGTGGCGATGTTGTCCGAGGAGCGCTGACCTTCCTTCCTCCCCACCTCCTCTGCCCCTTCCCCCCCCCCTTTCTCTCTCTCTCTCTCTCTTGTACTCCCCCCTCCAATCCTGGGACCCCTCCTCTCCATCCCGCACTGATCCCCCATTCCCTCCTCTATTCAGTCTTCACTGACGTCCCCTGTGTTCCCTTCCCCATCTACTCCCACCCCCCAAATCTATTCACCATCCTACCCACCTCGCATTGATTCTCCTGCCATCCCCCCACCCCTCCCATCCATCGTACACTGGTCCCCCAATTCATCCTGTACTGACCCCCCTTCCCATCCATCCTGCATTTCTCCCCCATTCAAACTGCACTGATCCACCCATTCATCCCGTACTGCCCCACCCTCCATTTACCCTGCACCAATCCCCCCATCCATCCTGTAGTGATCTCCCCATTCATCTTTTAATGATCCCCCATTCATTTTGTACTGATCCCTTCATGCATCCTGTACTGATCCCCTCATGCATCCCGTACTGATATCCCATTCATCCTATACTGATCCTCTCAATCATCCTGCAGTGATCGCCATTCATCCTGCAGAGACCCTCCGATCCACACTGTCCTGACCCGCCCCCCCATTGATCCTGTACTGATCCCCCCATTGATCCTGTGCTGATCCCCCCATTGATCCTGTGCTGACCCCCCCCATCCATCCTGTACTAATCCCCCCATTCAAGAAGAATGGAGGGAACAGTCTGAAGAAGGGTCACGACCCGAAACGTTGCCTATTTCCTTAGCTCCATAGATGCTGCCTCACCCGCTGAATTTCTCCAGCATTTTTGTCTACCTCCATTCATCCTGTACTGAACCCCCATTCATCCTATACTGATCCCCCACCCACCCCTTACTGAACCCCCCCATTCAACACCACTAACATCCCCCGTGCTCTCCCCTCACAATTTTACATACTCCAACCAACACGTACTAAAGGATCGTGCCTCAATCCATCCATTCCTCAATCCTGCCTCAATCCATCCATTCCGCACCGATTGCCTTCTCAATCCCCGCCATCTATCCACCCCGCACTGATTCACACACCCCCTGACCTTATTGTGCTACATGGTCTTCAGAGCGAACATTGACTATGTTTGATAACGGAATGTAATCAAATGTGTTTTAATTCCCAATGTTATTATTTGTTTTGACACCTTTAAATATATTACCAAAAGAACGTTTGCTGCAGTTATGTCCTTTGGCCATCTCTTGTCAGTGGTGTAATAGGTGTAATATTAACCTGTCAAATGGGTATAGTCAGTTTTAACAGCTATTATCATAAAATGCCTTTAGAAATTTCCTTGCAACCTGTATATTTTGTTATGGATAAAATATGTGGGAAGCCAGAGTGTTTCTGTGCCAATAGCAATAACTACCCATGCTATGGCTATGTCATGGTAATTTTCGGTCCTTCACAGAAAACATGCTTGCATCAATCTGTAGTGTGTATGGTTAAGCATATGTGTTACCATGGTCCAGGATTTATTGACACAGGTTGATCATATGCTGAATAATCCAACCACATTTTTGTTTGGGTGGAAAGAACTAATAGAAATTGCATTAATTGCAATGTGTAAAAAGAGTTGAGATATTGCATTATAAATTTTCTGCATGTCATTGTGGTATGTAT
Source organism: Raja brachyura (assembly GCA_963514005.1). The sequence goes on along the minus strand of OY740807.1, from coordinate 12,587,972 downwards.
CATGTCTTAATTGGTGAATATGTTTAGTTTGTGAGTTATTTGAAGCAGAAATAATATGTGAAACTCAGCGGATGCGGCAGCATCTATGGAGCGAAGGAAATAGGCAACGTTTCAGGCCGAAAACCTTCTTCAGACTGATGGGTTTAGGCCTGAAACGTTGCCTATTTCCTTCACTCCATAGATGCTGCTGCACCCACTGAGTTTCTCCAGCACTTTTGTCTACCTTCGATTTTCCAGCATCTGCAGTTCCTTCTTGAACATAATATGTGAATGCTTCATTGAGCATAATTCTGACTGGTAACTACGCACTCCATCCGAGCACATTATCGCACGCATCATGCAAACCGTCTTAAATGACCACCTAAACTGTCATTTGGCAACCTAAAAAGCTGTCAGGGTTGCCCGACTGGCTACAGGGAAAAAAAGTTAAGCGAGAGCCCTGCACAATTTAGCACCTTCCCGCCATTGCACTTTAATTAATTGAAATCTCTGTTAAAACCAGATGAATTATTTGCTTATGGGTCGTCTATAAATGATAACTGATGATAGTATTGTTACAAACATTTTCCATTCCTGATGAATTATCAACCTAATACATTCTCTTTTTTCCACGACTGTCTGATGAGCTCATTTCTGTACATTTTTAGCTTTTATTTCAGTTTTCTAGGTTCTACAGAAATTGCTATTATGTAATTCTTTCTTATTATCAATTTAAAAAAATGTAGCTTGAATTACACTGTCTAAGTTATCACATCACTATATTAAGCAGCATTTACTTTATGGCTATTTATTCAGCAAATAGTATCCGACACAATGCGAGTCACTGAAAGAACTCAGGTTATAAGTATACAATTTTAAATATTAGCTTACCCTTTCATGCAATACTCCGTAAAGGGAACCAAGATTGATCCTCTCAAACACTAAACGAATTTGGTCTAGTTCAGAAAGCTGACACACAGCCATCAGCAGCAGGAAGTTTGGGTGCCGAAGATGACTACAAGACACAACCGCAACAGAAAGTGACAATCGTTGTCAGAAGATTAAAAAAAACTGCAGATACTGAAAATCAAAAACAACAACAGAAAATGTTGCAAATACTCAGTAGGTTAGGCTGCACCTGTAGTCAGAGAAATAAAGTGAATGTTTTAAGTCATCGACCCATGTCAGTTCTGAGAAAGAGACAAAAGTAACTGGTAAAGTTGCAAGGCCAGTGGGGGAGGGGATATCTCTGATAGGATAAAATTTCAGCAACTATGGGAATAATATGTAAACAGTGTTTTCTGGTTAATTAATGAATGGAAGTTGTTAGAATGTGAGAATATAGATTAAAGAATTTGGGGGGCTGAGAAATGCAGAACAGGAGGACAAACCAGCAATTAATCCAGAAAGGAAAAAAACAAGATGAACTATGGGGTGGGGTTGAAACACAGGAGGTAAGGGTTAACTGAAACTGGAAATATCAATCATCATACCACTAGGTTGTAGACTATCCATGCCGAATATGCTGTGTTGTTCCTCTAGAATTAGACCATTGCCCTTTGTGCCCAACTTTTTTGTCAAAGCTAGACTGATAAGAGATCATTTGCACCTAGGATGTGGATCAGTTAGCATCTGTTTTTCATGTGTGAATCATGAAAAAGTCAATTTAACCTGGTTAATGAAACAGAGATTCTGTAATTTCTGTATGGAACTGCACCCGTCATGAAAATGAACCACATGCTTCATGTAATACTAACATTTTTTTTGGTACCAACATACATGCACCTAATTACATTATTTGCACACAACACAATTCTGTCAATACTACTATTAACTGGAGCTTTACTGTGCATGCTGTGACCATGAATGAACAGACATAAGACATTAACAGTACACTGTGTTTCTTTAGGGCATTTATCATTATTTAATTGATGGGGCGGTTTCTTGACTGCAGGCTGCTGAAACGCCTTTCAAAGTCTATGAAGTGCACTTAAACTGACAGAAAGTATTTCCTCTGGCATTTAACCGCTGATCTCTCCAGGATATCCTCCCTGAATACTGCCATAATACTCTCCTTGATCATTAGTGCAACGCCCACTTTTGGAAGGTTTTTAGGTTCCTGGGAGGTTGATCAACAAGGTTGGAACTCATTGAATTTACGGTTATTTACTGGCATGGATTAGAAATTGATTGCCAGGTAGTAAACAAAGAGTAGGAATTTGTGGATTTGTCTCAGCTTGGCAAATCCTGACTAGTAGGACTTTGCATTATGCTAAGAATTTGTACTTCAGCCCCAGCCATTCACAATCTATATCAACGATGTAGCTGAGGGGAGCGGGAGCAAAATATCACGTTTCCACTTTTGCTGATTATACTACATGATGTAGAATCGAGAGTGCACAAAATGATATAAGGGGCTTCGAGAACACTGGCAAGCTGAGTGCGTTGGTGCGGAGACAGCAGGTAGAATAAAGGAGAGTAATCCACAATTATACAAAAACAGGAAAGTAGAATTATTTTCAGGTGACAGATTGGGCTGTGTTGATATTCGGAGACCAGGTTATAATTATATGAAAGTTACTGAAAGACACCAAACAAGTGTACCAAGCAATAATTAAGGGTTTATTATGAGAGAATTTGAATAATTTAGTTTAGAGATACAGCGCAGAAACAGGCCCTTCGTCCCACTGAGTAAAACCAACACTATCCTACACACACTAGGGACAATTTAAAATTTTTACCTAAGCCAATTAACCTACAAACCTGTACGTGTTTGGAGCGTGGGGTGAAACCGGAACACTCAGTGAAAACCCACACAGGTCATAGGGAGATCGTACAAATTCTGTACAGACAACACCCGTGGTCGGGATTGAACCCGGGTCACTGGCGCTGCAAGGCAGCAACTCTACCACTGCACCACAGTAAATACTAGAGTAAGGATGTTGTATTGTGTTTTGAGGCCTTTGTGAGATCACACCAGATATACCATGATTTGGTCTCCTTATCCTAGAAAAGATGTACTTGCTACTTACAAAATTCTTATAGGTTTCAACAGGTCAGATTCAAGGAAATATTTTCCAGGGTCAGATTTAAGGATTTCATATGACTATCCGGAGGCCCATATGCACAACTGCATCAGTGACTGCAATGGCTCTTATTTCTAAGTACTAACCATAAAAACTCATTGGCTGATCTCTCCAGGGTATACTCCCTGAATACTGCCATTATGCTCGCCCTGATCATCAGTGCAACATCCATTTCTCTTTTGCAGCCCTCTCTTGTCACACTTGAAACCTATGCCTTGGAACAATGAGCTGTACTTCCTTATCTTCCCTCAATCACATTTCTTTTATTGCAACAATATCATAATGGCATCTGGTAATCCTATCACTCTAAACGATCTCAGTTAATATTGAGGATGAAATTCCTCCACTACAACCCTATTCCTAATACACCTCTGCAATTTCTCTATATATCTGCTTCTTTATCTCCTGCTGACTATTGAGTAGGAATAATGTAATCCCAATTAAGTAAGTATCCTTCTTTTATTTCTCAGCTCTACCCATCTGTCATCGTTCAAATAATCTTCTAAATCATACTCTCTGCATTGTTGTGATCAGTAATACAATAGTCCCTCGTCTTTTACATCCTTCCCCCAGTCATTCCTGAAATTTCTACACTGTGGAATGGCAAGTTTGCAGTCACGCCCTTCATTCAAACATGCTCCAGTAATTGCAACAATATCATATTCCAATGTGTTGAGCAATGCTTTAAGTTCATCTGCCTTGACATACTTGAGTTTTGTCAATCCGCCAGGTTATGGTGAAAAGCTACCAGTGGCCAGTTCTAATCTCATTAAAAAATATGCATTACATTCAGCGATTCCAGTGATGAAAACTTGGAACAAAACACCCTTAGAATTTGCAGCATTCTCTTCAGCATCAATGTTCCATGTAGTAAGGCAATTAGGCCTGAACCAACCCCAATTTTTTAATTTATCTACAGGAGAACACACGTTCTCAGAACAGCCAAGAAAGGTTGGCAAAGTTTAAATATCCTCAGAAACTTGAAAAAAACATTTTCAGTGACTACAACAAATGAGTAAGATATTGCAGGATTTAAAATAAGTTGTATAAAGATTTTTAAAATCTATTCTTATGTTAAACAAGCAGCAGGAAAGATTTAAAAATTGTATTTCCAAATTAACAAGTCATAGAAAAATGTTAAAGTCTTTTGAACAAGCTCTTTAGGTTTCTGCCTGGATAACTCTCTGCAGAAAAATAATCTTTCACTCAGGGAAAACTCCCCTTGTGCCTCTTATTCCTGATGGAAGGTTTCAGGCTAATCATCTGCCTAATAATTCGCTAAATGGTCTATAATTTCTTCTTTCACTTTTTTAAAATAGTGGAGTGACGGACACTATTTCCCAATCTAATGGAATAGTTTCTGAATCAAGAAAACTTTGTAAGATTGTAGTTGGGAGTTTGGTCATATTCTCATCAATTTACTCTAAATTCTTGAAATGGAACCATCTGGTCAAGGATCTGTCATTTTGTGGTGCCATTTTCTTTAAGTTATTAATAGTTATATTAATTTTGGAAAGTTCCGACCTTCGATATTGAATCTATCCACTTTTACGATAGTGAATACTCTACAATATATTTATAATTTCTTTATTTTTATTTACATTTAATCCATTTAAAGTTTTTAAGGAGCACACATTGATTCAGATCATCCACTTTCCCTAATAGAATAGCAAAAAACATATTTTAAAATAAATATTTTTTGTAGCTTGTTTGCTTGTAGCTTTCTTCATTGTTTTGATGATCACCTTTTGCTTGTCTTTGAATCTCTCCCAGATGCTGACAAACTGGCAATACTAGCAATTTCTCTGACAAAATTCTCCTCTGATCAAAAATAAATCAAACTGGTGGTTTGGAACTATTGTCTTGCTGTTCACCAATTCACTATGTAACTAATTTTGCACTCCATGCAGCTTAGTTTCATAGCACCCAGATTTCAAATGCTCTGATTCTCCATGTTCAGAGAGCCTTTGTGAATCAAGAATGTTTTAATCAACCTAGAAATTGTGTCATCTAACTAAAATACAGAAATTCAAAACTCGGTTCATCCTGTGTTTTATCTTATACTCCACATGAACTAATTTTTGTGTTATCTGCGTGTCATGCATTGAAACCCGTGTATGCATGTCTCTTATCATTCTCCAGATTATCACTAAATTACATGCTCTAGTCTGTAATTATACCGTAGTACATTACCAGGTTGGACTCGTAAATTAATATCAAAATACTTGCCCGCATAGAAGTTAGACACTTTTTCACTATTAATTTGATATCTGTTTTGCTGACCTATTGTACTCTTGTTCTGCAATTAGCAAATCAGCTGACAATCGTTTGCTGCAGTTTTGATGTGTGGGAATGTTCATCTGTTTGACTGTGACACGAATTCCATTCCACGTTAAACTGAATCACAAATGTAAATTAAAAGATTATGGCTAATTAAAAGAGGTCCTGAATATTGTAATTTCAAAAATGTTTTGTGAGTTTCATCATATTTACACAGAGTAAAAAGTGGAGCCTAGGCAAAAAGCAATAATTGGCTTCAGTAGTTTTGAATAAAGAAATGGTAGTTAACTAGACGTTCAGCTCTGGTTGCCATTCAATGATAACTATGGAAATGCATAAACGATTCCTCAGGGTGAATTTAACATCAAACTTATGATCATCCAGTCAAATAAAAACGAGACACAAGAGTCTGCAGATCCAGTAATCTGGAGCAAAAAAAAAACTGCTGTAGAAACTCAGTTGGTCAGGCAGCATCTACCTGTGAGGCCAGAGAGATGCTTGAATTTTTAGGTCAAGACCCTCCATTAAGTCTCAAGAGCCTGCGTTAAATCCTGAGTCTTAATGCAGGATCCTTTCACCCTTTTTTTAATTTTTAGTGAGTTAAAAGTGTTTGTTTTGGAGGTCTTCTAGACTTTTATGTGGGGGGGGGGGGGGGGGGGGGAAACTATTTTTCTCAGTCCTTACCTGGTTGGAGATGCGGCTTTTCTCCGAGCCATGTTTTTGCCCCGTCCTCGCAGCCTATGAACAGACTGGAGCGGCGTTTTCCTGCCGGGACCGGCCAGAACTTCGGCGGCGGCACGGGCCTGAGGCACCATCGTGCAGCAGGCGATGCCTTTCCCGGGTCGCCGCGTGGTAAGCTCCGGAGTGCGGAGACCGCCGACTTCAACACCCGAGGAGCTGTGACTGCGGGCGTCCAGCCGCGGGGGGCGCTGAACTTTAAACACCACGGAGCCTGGGATCTCACGCCCAGATCGCCAGTGTCGGAGCTCGGACCGACGCGGCCTGTGGACTTCGGGACCCGCGGTCTCTGGGGAGGAAACGGCAGCTCCACACACTCCGAGCCGCTGAGAGTGTTCATCCGACGCCAGAACTCCATCATTTGGCAAGAGGGCCTGAAGCATTGGGCTGCCGTAGCGGCGACCTCAATAGGCCCGACTATAGGTGAATAGGGGACGGGACTGGACTTTTGCTGCCTTCCCCCACAGTGGGAACCATTGTGGGGGGATGTTTTAATGTTTATTGTTAAATTCTGTTAAATTCTTTAATGTTGTGTCTTATCTTTATTCGTGTGCTGCAATGGCAAGTCAAATTTCATTACACCAATTGGTGTATGTGATAATAAATGTCCTTTGTATCCTTTGTAGGGTCTCGATCTGAAATATTGACCATCCCTCTGCCTCCACAGATGCCACTTGACCCACAAGTTCCTCCAGTAGTTTGTTTTTTTGTTCCAGTCAAATAACAATTCTGTTTCAATTCATGCACGAAGAATGGTCACATAAGCAAGGTGCCGACAACTTCAAACAAGATGGACGGTAGCATAGAAGACTTAGAAAGAAATTCCAAAATTGATTCAATTCTGTTCTTTACTTAAGTCCGGATACAAATTACACTCTGCAACTAAAAATATATATTTTTCTTTACACAAAACTCTTGGTGCAGATTAATCAAAATTAATTTTGCATGACCTCAATATTTTGCCTACTTATACCCTACATAGTGAAAGGTAACAATACATTGATCATTCTGATTTTTACCAAAATGTCATACTTGGTCATTGTTGTGTAAGGGCCATTTGCATAGGAAAAAGTTGGTTCATCATCTGGCTGCACTAATGCCTTCTCACTGACAAGTGGAATGGAAGCAAGATAAGCCATCTGTGTGGGTCCATGCATGCAGAACTGTAAATACAAGATATTTGTTTACAAATATGAATCCTTGTTTAGTTATGCAATATAAAAAACTCACATTCATCATATTCTAAAATGTTGTCGATATTACTACAAAAGCCATCAAGTCAATGGCATTTTTCATACTTGGTTTTAATTAGAGCTTACAAGCACGCTCTGGTAAATCTAATAAAGCAGCTCTGAAAAAAGGCACTGAGTGGTTTCTAAATATTTTGTCTATTGTTGAGTTTTATGACAAAAACTAGACTGAGACCTGTTGGGTACCTGTCACACAGGAGGCTTGGTCCCCCTACGTAATATTCCACCACTCACCCATAGCCCCCAACTGCAGAGGTGCAGCTCATTTCCCCTCATCCCTAGCACTCTCTTCCCCCTCATCACCCTCCCTCTTCTTTGCCCTCTCCTCCTCCCCTCCCCAATCCCTCCCTCACCTCTCTCTCCCTCTCCTTTCTCCTACCCTGTCACTCCCTCCCTCCATAACTCCTCTCCCTACCCTCCTATACCCCACATCCCCCACTCCTCACTTCCCCTATTCCCTCCCACTATCCCTCCTCACCTCCCCCACTGCCCTTCTCTCTCTATTCCCCACTCCCTACATCCCCCACCCCCTCCTCTGCTCCCCCCTCCTTTCCCTCTATTCCCCCTCCTCCCCCAATCTCCCTTACCGCCTCCCTCTTCTATTCCCTCTCCTCCTACCCTCCCACAATCCCTCCCTCACCTCTCCTTTCCCCTACCCTCAGTCACTCCCTCCCTCCATAATCCCTCTCCTCTTCTTAATCCCCTCCTCTCCTCTATCCCCTCTCCTCCCCAGGATCTCGAGGTTGCCGCTCCTCTCCTTTCTTGCGTGCCCCGGAGGAGCATCAGCCATCGGCGTGGATCCTCCGCTCGGCTCAGAAGCACCAGCAGCTACTGCCGCCGGCGCGTGGGGTGGGAGGTGAGCTCGGAGAAAAGACGGGGGAAGAGCCATGGGGGACAGGGGTGTATCACGGGGAAGGGGGGGCAGGAGCCAGCGAGGGGGACCAGAGGAGAAGGGGCTGGAGCGGCGGGGCGTTGTGATGGTGGTGCGTTTGGGACTCAGATTCTCCGCTTTCCATTTGGCAACATCTACCACGCCGGTCCAGGCCGCTTCCAGTCCCTCCGAAAAATGTGTCCAGTTGGAGATCTCCGCCGGCCAACCTCAGCTCCAGTGCAGACGCGATGGCGCAGGAAGGGGCGGGCTGTCCCGCGGAGTGACAGGAGAAGAGACCAATCCGCAAGGCGCTGATGGGCACGAGAGGAGATCGATCTGCGCTGCGCGCGGTTTTAAAGATTTTTAAACCTCGCTAACTTTTATAATAGTCCACCGATCGGAACGAAACTTGGTACACTCGGAGCACAGGAGAACGGTGAGTGAACTGGCGAAAAATCGTAGCGCTCTCGTACTGTTTTTGTGCAAATAGAAAAACAGCGCAAACCGGAAGAGCACAAGATCAGAGTTTTAGTTATGTATAGATGTGGTAGAATCCTGAGAGAAGGTAACTTTTTTTTGTGATTGGTACATAAGTATGGTATATAAGAAGAAATTAGGAGTGGTGGGCTGGAGGACACACAGCACAACAGAGTGGTTTATAGAATAACAATAATGATGATATTATGAACATTTATGCATTCTGATTTGGACATCTCAGCACACACAAGATCGGAATCCATACCTTCCCGAATCCAAAGCATTGAACAGTTTGTGATGAAATGCTTCTAGCTTTAGGATTGTTGAGAAACTCCCCATCCTTTATTCTTAACAGTGGAAAAGATCACAGTTTACAATTAGACAATCAATATTAAAACACTTTATTTTTATTAGAAATGAATGTTTTGTAGTTAAAATTAACTACAGTCTCCCAGTGTAAACTCATATTTCCCCTTGACATAAGAGTTTATTCTTCAGGATCTTAAAACATTTGCATCAGTAGCATTCCACCAATTATTTTCACTGTCCCGCATCAACTGCCCCCCACCCTCCTGCCACCTATATTCACCGAGATAATTTACAGTAACATAGAAAATAGGTGCAGGAGGAGGCCATTCGGCCCTTTGAGCCAGCACCGCCATTCATTGTGATCATGGCTGATCGTACCCTATCAATAACCCATGCCTGCCTTCGCCCCATATCCCTTGACTCCACTAGTCCCTAGAGCTCTATCTAACTCACCATTCATTTATCTTTGGGATGACGGCATAAATCAGAGGACCTGGTGGAAACCTGGGGTTATAGAGAGACCTGGGGTCATGGAGAGATTGTGCAAATTCAACACCCAAGGTTGCACCCGAGGCCAGAATCATATCTAGGTACGAAGGTGTGATGCAACAGTACTGGCTACTATGCCACTTGCCAGCCAACACCACAAAAGTGCACACTTTGGAAAATGTCCAGCAGAGGGGTCGGAGATTACATTCAGATGTGTGGACCTCATTACCACAGGTTCCTTGAGATTTCCACAAAGGATTTTTTTGTTCAAAGCAAAAAAACTGTTTCTTCAACGGAGTAACAATTGTGATGGACAGTAATACGCAGTCTCATTAGTCTGAAGAAACGTCTTGATCCGAAACGTCATCCATTCCTTCTTTCCAGAGATGCTGCCTGTCCCGCTGAGTTACTCCAGCTTTTTGTGTCTATCCTCATTAGTTACAAAGTCTGTGCTAAACCCAGACACTACAAGTAAATAGTATTGATCACTTGCCACCAATTCCTTCAGTTCTGGTGTTGCTTAAACAAATACCGGTAAACATGCAGGATATTTTGGGTAGTTAGGTTCTTGTTTGATGGAAGATGTTATTCTATACATCCTACTTCATGCTCAATTCATATCCTTTCTTCTTGGCGTTCATTAAAAAAAAACTGCTGGTGGCTATAAATAATGACATTCTGCTAAAAGCAGAATGATAAAACTGCCAAGGAACTTATTTCATTTAAGTGGCTACATTAAGCCTCGATGTGCACCTTTCTTTCTTCCCCACTGATCTAAGTTTAGTTTATGCATCAACTTGAACAAATCTAGTTAAAAATAAATGTTACTGCTAAACTTGTGTCAGTAGGTAAGAAACAATGGGGGCATAAGAGACTGCTAGAATGTTGAGCATAAGTGCTGGAGGAACTTAGCAGGTTTGGTAGCATATGTGAAAGGAAATGAACAGACAATATTTTGGTTCGGGACTCTTCTTCAGACTGATTCCTCGAGCACTTTGTGAAGAAACAATGTTGTCCTGGACATTGAAGGAAGCCCCAACAAAGATGTAACAAACTTTCCCTTTATTAACACCTACTTCTACTGGCCATCAGTTTTAAGGAATTCTTGTGATTCAGTCAGACTGAGTGAGATCCAAGTGAGTTTTTAATTACTTCAATGACTTCTCATAGACAACACACTCAGAAACAAAGGCACAATTTGAATTAACTTTTTCAATGTTACAAAGAACATAAAATAAACATTTGAATATTTACATGTGATTGAAGTTGAAAAATCATTAATAAACATTAACATTTAAATTCCCTTATGTTTTGAAATATTTATATTTTACACGCTGAGGGTCAGGGATAGTTTACCATGTGCTAATTAGGATTTAATGCACTTTTAAAATCTCACTTTAAACTTATTTAATGAAGCATGTAATTATCATGATATTTAAAAGCCAGATGAGTCTACAAATGGCTCAGGTCTGTGGCAGTGCTGGTATTTCCCTTGACTGCATTACAGGCAGATGGAAAGGGTTCACTCTGTTCTCTTTTCAGTGTAATGACAATAAATGCTGGTAGTTTCTGCAAATCTCAGGTATTGCTTACAAATAAACATGCCGTGTTTCTGAAAATGAACAATTTTCACCATAAAAGCATTTTTAGAGCTACTGTAACGAAAGACATACAGTATTTTAATCACTTTATGGGTGAAGTTACTTTCTAGCCCAAATATATAAATTTAGTTTGGTAGTTCAATCATTATTGAACAAGTGCTGCAGTAGCATATCTTCAATGAGACATTAAGCAAGATCGACCCTCATTGGTTGGACACAAATGATTCCGCAAAAACAATTAAAACAATCATTCTGATACCAAACCCACTAACAAAGGTCACCAACTTCAATATTTAAATGACTATTAAGTGTCAATCAGTGCCCTGGATATTTCTATTTTTTTTTTAATCAGAAATAGTAGAAAATACTTACCCATAAGTTATTTTATTCAACATGGAAAGATTTTGTGTCAGTGTTTCTGACGAGCACCCAATTTGATGTGAGATACCATAGGAAACTTGTTGGGTGATTTCCTGCATATGTGCAGCGCACTTCTGCATGAACTCCAGGATCTGCAATACAAAATAATTTTAGGAAAATAGTAAGCAAAATGTTTTACCACAAGGAAATAACAATATTTTTCATGGAATCCTGTTCATCCTCATCTAAGTAATTAATATAGATGACAAACAGCAGTGGGCCTATCACCAATTATTGAGGCACACTGCAAATCGCACCCATGGGTCTAATAAACAATCTTCCACCACCATCCTCTGCTTAGTACCATGAAGCCAATTCTGCATACAGTTAGCTAGCTCAGGGGTGTCAGGGGAGAAGGCAGGAGAATGTGGGGAGAAGGCAGGAGAATGTGGTTAAGAGGGAAAGATAGATTAGCAGTCTGATGAAGGGTTTCGACCCAAAACGTTGCCTATTTCCTTCGCTCCATAGATGCTGCCTCACCCGCTGAGTTTCTCCAGCATTTTTGTCTACCTCCGATAGATGAGCCATGATTGAATGGTGGAGTAGACTTGATGAGCCGAATGGCCTAATTCTGTTCCTATCACTTACGAACTTATAAACTCTTTCTGGATCCCATATGGTCTAAACTAGATCAACCCTACAAGCAGAACTTTAGCAAAGACAAAATATTGGATGGTACCCAGCATGGCCCATGGGTAAAGTACTTTCATCCCTCAACTCTAATCTCTCCAATTAACACAGCATTTTCTTCAAGAGCAGATTGGGAAACAATACCTTAGCTAATGTCACTGCTTAACCTGCCATTAAGAGATCCACAACACCCAATTCAATCCCTGATTATAACAAAAGTAGACACAAAATGCTGGAGTAACTCAGCGGGTGAGGCAGCATCTCTGGTGAGAAGGAATGGGTGACATTTCAGGTCAAGACCCTTCTTCAGACTGATTATAAAAAAAGTTATATCAGGGATTCTTTACCCTGAGTATAACATCCTCTTTGAGAAATGGCCCCAAACCTCCAGTAGTGAAAGCTACATATAACTAAAACTCTTTGATCTTGTTATCTTCCGGTTTGGCGGTATTTGCGCAAAAACGGTTCGTGAAAGCTACGATTTTTCACCAGTTCACTCGCCGTTCTCCTATGCTACGATTGCACCAAGTTTCGGTCCGATCGGTTGAATGTCGTAATGGTTAGCGAGGTTTAAAAATCTTAAAAATCACACGTGCGCAGATCGATCTCTTCTGCCTTCCCCTGTCACTCCCCGGGACGGTCTGCCCCTTCCTGTGCTATCACGTCTTTAGTGGAGCGGAGGATGGCTGGCGGAGGTTTCCAACCGGACTTTCGGAGGGACCCGAAGCAGCCCCGCCCCAAGCAGCAGCCCAGCGTCAGAGACCCGACCCAGCCCAGCCCAGAGTCGGACACCCTGCCCAGCCCCGAGTCGGAGATATTGACGATGTCGCCAAACAGAAAGCGGGGACTCTGATCCCGCCGGAGAACAACCACATCGCATCGCCAATTCCGGCCACTACCCCTCTTTTCCCCCTTGCTGGCACGCGCCCCCACAACCCCTCCTCCCCCTCTCACACCCCTCCCGCCCACATACACACCTCCCCCCACCACACCTCCCCCCACCACACCTCCCCCCACCACACCCCCCCTCCCCACACCACCCCCCCCCTCCCCACACACCCCCCTTCCCCCCACACCACCCTCTCCCCCCCCCCCCCCCCACACCTCCCCATCTCCACCACCCCACTTCGCTCGCCTCCCACACATGAAGAGGAGGGGGAGGGAGTGCTCAGGGATGAGGGAAAATGAGCTGCGCATGCGCAGTTAGGGGCTATATGCAAGTGGTGGAATATTGCATTGGGGGAACAGGTGAGTGGTGGAATATTGCGTTGGGGAATTGGTTGCATTGGGGGACCAGTCCTCCTGTATGACTGGGACCCAACAGGTCCCACTTAGACTAATTGATTTATAACAGTGAGTTTAAAACTACTAATAAAGAAACAGACAAATCAGTTAGGTCAATTCCATTGCTTCATACCCGGGCACTGCATTCCTTCCTGGCTGTTTTCGCCCAGACTTGGGGTAATCTTCCAGCTTTATCACTCAAACGCAAATCACCTCCAGCGCCCAGTAGTTTACTGAGAATCCACTGATTGCATGAAAATGCAGCTGCGTGCACAGGAGTACTCAGGTCATCACACCGACTAGATAGAATGGATGTTTATAAAAAGGATTAGTCCGCTGTGGTTCCTTGCACAAAATAAAATGTTAAATGATTGCATTCCTTTTATTTATAATTTTGAACTTTTTATTAAGACCAATCAAACATTCATTTGAATGTCTGACTATAATTTAAAAAAATAGAATTATTTATACAGAAATGCATCAGTTTTGAAGATTGAATTTCATGTCAACTTTCGGGAACTTGTGCAAAGTCATGAATTTATTCTCCAAGTTTTAAATGCTCTACCTGCAGACCTCTGTACAACCTCTGCATTGAAAACTTCTATAAATTACAGAAATATTAACATTCTGATTTACAAAACTATGTAAAAAATATACAATTAATCATTGCATTTATTATCAATAAAAGTATTGTTGGTGTCACTGCCAGAGTGTTAATTATCTTTCCTATAACCATTTATTAACTTTATTCAAATTGAATAATCAAGAACGTGAATCACAATAAACCATATTACATATCACTCTACTCTTCCTAGTTTACACAGGAACCCTGTCCCACACTACCATTTGTCCATTATTCCCATCCATGCTGACTCAAAAAAAGCTTCTAATTTGGCTGAGCTTGCACTTATGAATCTTCATTCTTAACTTCAATGCCACCTCAGTCTCATACTACAATCTTTTTCAACCTTCTGTATTCTCCAGTCCAGTGAATCTGTCCTTTTATGCAATCACTTCTTACCTTTTGGGGGGGTCATCAACCACCTTGACCATACTCTTAGAAATTCTCTCCCTAGCTTCCTCCACTTACTATAATTCTCTCTCCACCTTTAAAATGCTTCTCAATCATGCTTTTGCTCACTTTTCCTAATGTTTGATAAGAACATTAGGAAAAGGAGTAGAGTGATATGTAATATGGTTTATTGTGATTCACGTTCCTGATGATTCAGTTTGAATAAAGTTAATAAATGGTCGTAGGAAAGATAATTAACACTCTGGCAGTGACACCAACAATACTTTTATTGATAATAAATGCAATGATTACTTGTATACTACATTGATATGTTAGACATCCTTTATCTTTTTTCTTCATTCTTCAATATTAAAGGTGTTATATAATTTAAAATAGACTTTCTTAAGCTTCTAGTTTTCAGTCAAGGTACTCACTGGTTAGGGTCTGCTCCAAACACCATTAATATATCAACAACTTTAACAAGGTCCAGTAAAGCAGCAATGAACAATGGTGTCTGTCCTAGACTATTTTCGGTGTCAACGGCAGCACCTTAGAAAAAAGAAATTGGTATCTGATTATACAAAACAAATGCTATAATATCAATTCCATTTAATTGAACATATTTGTCACTATTAGAGCAATGCATATACTGTACCGCATGGTGGCAATGTCTGTGAGGTTACATAATTTGCATTTCACATGAAATGTTCAGTGTGGTACTGCACTCTCAGCTATCCATGTTCGTTACCAACAGCCTTCTTGTGTGACCCATTCAATCCAAAAAGGATAAGGATTAGTGTAATATACATATGGTAAAATAACAAATGATACATGAACAAACTGACAATCCTTATCAAGTAGACACAAAATGCTGAAGTACCTCAGTGGGATAGGCAGCATCTCTGCAGAGAAGGAATGGGTGACGTTTCGGGTCAAGACCCTTCGTCACCCATTCCTTCTGTCCAGAGATGCTGCCTGTCCCGCTGAGTTACTCCAGCATTTTGTGGTCTACCTTTGATTTAAACCAGCATCTGCAGTTCTTTCCTACACAATCCTTATCAAGTTCTGCACTGATTTGGCTTTACTCATGCATTTATTGTAACTGGTGTCTCACCTTCCCCGGGCACTTTCCCTTGCAACCGCAAGAGATGCTACACTTGTCCCTTCACTCACCTCCCCCCTCCACTCCTTTCAGGGACCCAAGCAGTCCTTCCAGGTCCGACAGAGGTTCACCTGCACCTCCTCCAACCTCATCTACTGCATCTGCTGCTCCAGATGCCAGCTGATCTATATTGGTGAGACCAAGCGGAGGCTTGGCGATCGTTTCGCCGAACACCTCCGCTCAGTCCGCAATAACCAACCCGACCTCCCGGTGGCTCAGCACTTCAACTCCCCCTTCTGTATCAGACCTCTCGGTCCTGGGCCTCCTCCACAGCCAGAGTGAGCAACACCGCAAGTTGGAGGAACAGCACCTCATATTCCGCTTGGGGAGTCTGCATCCTCTGGGCTTGAACATTGAATTTTCTCAATTCTGTTAACCCTTGCTGTCTCCTCCCCTTCCCACCTCTCCCTCAGCCCTCGGGCCCTGGCATTCCCTCTCTCTCTATATCTCCCCCACCCAAGTCGCACTAGCTTCTCATTTTCACACCACAAACAGCTTACAATGGCCTGTTTCCTTTATCATTGATACTTTTTTGCACATCTTTCATTCATTGTTCTTTATCTGTCCACATCACCGTCTATATCTCCCGTTTCCCTGATCCCTAACCAGTCTCAAGAAGGGTATTGACCCGAAACGTCACCTATCTCCTTCGCTCCTTAGATGCTGCTGCACCCGCTGAGTTTCTCCAGCCTTTTGTGTACCCTTACTTTTTAGTTCTGTCTCTCTCTCTCTTATCTCTGCTTTCAAAGGTGCAATCAATCATTTGCACTCAATAATTAACCACTGGTGTTGTGACTGTTCGAGTAGAATAGAATGGTACCTTTCAGTATGTGGCTTATTTAGACATTATTGAGCCGTAACAGTAACCAAAGCACAGAACAATAAGGGATAAGATCACTATTATTTGACTCATGCTCCACACACACACACACACACACACACACACACACACAGAGTCATGTAGCATGGAAACAGACACTTCGGCCCACCAACTCCACATGACCATCAACCATATATTTACACATCCTATTTTTCCCATTTTTTATTCTTCTCATATTTTCATTACCCCCCCCCCCTCAAGATTCTAACCACTGACCTACACATGGGGCAATGTACAGTGGCCAACTAACCTACCAACCCACGTCGTTCAGATATGGGACAAAACCAGAGCACCTAGAGGAAACCCATGCAATCAAAGAGAGAATATGCAAACTCCACTCAGACAGTAACTAAGGTCAAGGCAGCGGCTCTCAATTCAGTTCAGTTTTAGTTTATTGTTGTTTATTTCACTGTACCGAAGTACAGTAAAAAACTTTTGTTGCATGCTAACCAGTCAGCAGAAATACACCACATGATTACAATCGAGCCATTCACAGTACACAGATACATGATAAGGGAATAATGTTTAGTGCAAGGTAAAGCCAGTAAAATCTGAACATAGATAGTCCGAGGGTCCCTAATGAGGTTGATAGTAGTTCAGGAGTGCTCTCAAGTGTGGTAGGATGGTTCAGTTGCCTGAGAAAAAGCTGTCCATGAAGCTGGAGGTGTGTGTTTTCACACTTTTATACCTTTTGCCCAATGGGAGAGGGGATAAGAGGAAGTGGCCAGGGTGCGACTTGTCCTTGATTATCCTGCTGGCATTGCCGAGGCAGCGTGAGGTGTAAATAGAGTCAATGGAAGAGAGGCTGGTTTGTGTGATGATCTGGGCTGAGTCCACATTTTGCTGTAATTTCTTGCAGTCTTGGATGGAGCTGGTCCCAAACCAAGTTATGATGCTTTCCACAGAGCATCAGTTGAAGTTGGTGAGGATTGTTTGGGACATGCCAAACTTCCTAAGCCTTCTGATGAAGTAGAGACGTTGGTGTGCTTAGTTGTTACAAAACTTACCTTGAGCAGCGCTGCAGTTCTGCCGCTCCCCGTGTGCGCGACTTTGGCGCCTTTCAGAGGGGGGGTGGCGGGCTTAAAGTGCCGTTTTTCCACAGGCAGGAAAAATCGATCAATGTCGGGCGATTTCGTTGCGAAAGAAAAATCGCTCCGACATTTCATGAATGAAGGTATTTTTAAATTACTCTAACTTATTTATTAACTAGAGTAATTTAAAAACCACCTTCAAAAGCCGTGATAACCGACAACCGGAAGGATTTTGCGTAGGGGAGAAAAAAAGGTAAATAGTTTATTTTTATATTAAAAGTTGGTTTTTCGGGAGGCTTTAATAACATTTTCATGTTGCGAAATGGGGTCCAAAAAAAATGTATGAACAAACAGTATTTTTCCCCCCGACTTCACCGCTAACCGCAACGTTCCAATCCACCGCATTCCACTAAAACCCACTCACTAGTTGATTTAAATGGCCATTAATTTACAGGAATCAAACACTAAATTCCTTCCATTTGGCCCAGAAATTCATGAAAATGAGATTTAAAAATTATGTTATATTGTGGATTATTGTGTGAATGTTATTTGGACACTTAGGCAATTTAAAAAAAGTTTATCTTTTCTTAAGAAATGGATAGATGTTTAGATCTACTCATTGAATTTTGTAATTAGCTACAATTAGATAACTAACTAATTATATGCTTTAATTTCAGGTCATCCAAGTAAGATTGTTTCATATTTATTTCAGAATGCTTCAATCTATAATAAGTGAAAATTTCATTGAGTTTTATTAATTTTTAAGAAAGTTATGGGCTTTTAACTGATCCAGATCACAGCTTTTGAGTTAAGTCAATTGAAAGGCAATGGGGAACAAGATGCTAATTTCCGAGTATGAAAATGGCTATAACTTTCTTAATACTGAAGATATGAAAGTGAATTAGGTGTCAAATTAAACTTCTTTTTATGCTTTATCTGATGGGATAAATTGCAGACTTGATTTTTAAAATCTAAAAATTTTGTAACATTGCTACTTAGTTATGCCACAGTGCCATCCATCTCAAACAACTGACTGGGCTCAGGAACCTGTGTCAATATAATGGTCAGTCCCAGCTAGCTCTTGTAGAATGGAATAGTTCTGGCAAATTTTGATGGCAACCCAACAGAACATATGTGTGCTTTGGTACATATCTCTGGGAAGAAGTATTGAGACTAAACCGATTTTTTTCTGACCTGACCCTAATATAAACTTTCTTGTCATTATTTAAATATTTCATTTCAATCTGTGTACGCTACTCAGTTTGACTCTGCGTCAACTTACCCAGGAACAACTGTCAAAGGAAACAGCTGGATATAGATGATTTACACATACGGGGAGATAAATGAAAATGGAAGTTAATCTGAGCAAGTGTGAGGTGTTGCACTTCAGAAAGACAAATGTTAGAGGAAACTATACAATTACTAGCAAGATATTAATCACATTCATGTACAGAGAGACATTCATGTACAAAGTGGAAACACAAGTAGATATGGTAGTAAAAAAGGCATATGGTAAGCTTGCCTTTTTTGGTCAGAGCACTGAGCATAAGAGCCAGGAAGTCATTTTACAGCTTTATAAAAACTAGGTTAGGCCTCATTTGGAGTATTGTGTGCAGCTCTGGTCACCCCTTACAAGATGGAAGTGGAGGCTTTGGAGGGAGAACAGCAGAAGTTTACCCACCTGGATTAGAAAGTATTAGCTATAAGGAGGGGTTGGACAAACTTCCATTGTTTTCTCTGGAACATAGGGGGTTGATGGGTGATCTGGTAGAATGGTATAAAATGAAAGATACAGTTAGGGTATAGTCAGAACTAGGGTAAAAATATCAATGTCTAGAGGCCATAGCTTCAAGGTCAGAGGGAGAAGTTTAAAGATGTGTGGAGAAAGCTTTCTAAAGGCAAAGTGGTTAGCCTGTAATGTGCTGCCTGAGATGGCGATGAAAGTGGATACAATTATGATGCTTAAGAGGCTTTTAGGTAGGCACATGGATATGCAGAGAATGGAGGGATATGGATCACATGCAGGCAGGCGAGATTAGTTTAACGTGGCATTGTGTTTGCCCCACACATTGTGGACTGAAGGGCCTGTCCATGGCCTGTATTGTTCCATCTCAAAGGAAATTTCCATAGCATGGTGGAAATCAAAAGAATCTACCATAGGTGATACAAATGTCAATGGCGACATCTAAGAGAGGGTGGTGAAAGTTATGTAATCATAGCTGTTCTGAAGCGTCATACAACATGGAAACTGCCCCCCCCCCCCCCCCCCCCATGATGCCCCATCTGGACTAGTCCCACCTGCCTGCATTTGGCCCATATCCTTCTAAACCTTTCCTATCCCTGAACCAGGCACGTGCCGTGAGTAATTACCCAGGGTAGGCACTCAGTCCGCTTAAAAAAAAAAAAAAAACGCGCATGCGCAGATTGTTCTCTCCGTTAAATAAATAAAAAACAGTGACATTTCAATTTGCCCAAGGCTTCCTAGTCCAAGACCAATTGGGGGAACAGTTCCTTTCACAGCATGTGTAGAGTCTGTGCCAGGGGTAAAGTTGTGGGGAAGGCACGAGTGTTGAGAAGGAGGGTGTCGGGGATACTGCCAGTAACTCACTCACTCACCGCTACAGCAGCTCTCCAGGCGCGAAGCCACGCACTGTAGCTGGGGATAGAAGCAGTTCGGGGAGCTACGAGCGGCCACCGGGACCCGACAGCAGAACTGGCCGCCACTTCAGCGCCTTCTGCCGGCCCGCTCACCTTTGGCAGTGCTCTCCGTCAGAACACCTGTCACCTGCCGTTCGCCGAATTCGCTCATGTCAGCGGCTTCCTGCAAATCCTTAAATTCCCACAGCCGAGTAACCTCAATCGCGCTGAATTTAAGGACATGAGTGAGGCCAGCGAGCGGCAGGAGAGAGGTTTTTAGATGGAGAGCTGCCAGAGGTGAGCGGGGACCGGCAGAAGGAGATAAGGTGGCGGCTGGTTCCGCTGTCCGCTGCCCGGCGGCCACTCAGCCACCCGAGCTACATCTCTCTCTCTCTCTCTCCCCCCGGCCTCAGAGCGGTGGCATTCCATGCCTCAGTGCAAGGAGCGTCGCAAGTGGATGCTCCCGACCCCTCATTCATAACATTCGTGTCCTCCCCGCAACTTTACCCCGGGCCAGACTCCCCAAACGCTGTGAAAGGAGCGCTCCCCCCACCCCCCACGAAATACGGTATTTAAAAACATAAACACAAAATGTACTAACAAAATGTACATAATTCTCCCATGCCTTTATTATTTATATTTAGTTATTACTATGTTATAATTTTAGTCAGGGTAGGCAGTGCCTACCTTGCCTACCCTGACGGCACGTGCCTGCCCTGAACCTATCCAAATGTCTTTTAGATGTTGTGATAGTACCTGCCTCAACTACTTCCTCTGGCAGCTCGTTCCATATACCCACTACCATTTGTGTGATAAAGTTGCCCCCAGGTTCCTTTTAAATCTTTCCCCTGTCACCATAAGCCTCAGCCACTCATCCTCTTCCTCCAGTTCCTTACTAGGGAGAAAAGGAACGCAGGGACAACTACCTAAAACAACACCTCATCACATACTCTCAATGGGGGGATAGAATTCAAAACACAGAATATCAAAGTTAGCAAAAATTAAAGATAAAGCAGAAAACGTTGGACTTACTTAGCAGGTCAGATTTGTCCTAACTGCAAAGCAATGTCAACTTCTTCACTGAAACATTTACAAAACTAAACTTAACATCTTAGGACAAAGGGGCTTTACCAACATTCCCCTGCAGACCTCAATTAATAAAGCTTCATAGTGCGACCCTAGTCTTCATTGGACTACTCGCCATCTCACCCATTGGTCAACGGAGGAACAGGGCATTTGAAGATCAAAAACTAATTTCCCCTCTTGTCCCAACATCGTCAGCATTCACACCTTAATTATCTTCCATCAGCTGCATCAGGCAGTCCATGTTGTTCATAAGCCCAACACCAATATCTCAAAACAGACATTCTTTTCCAAGCTCTGAACTGGGAAGAGTTTACCAGGTAGACAGGGCAAAAGATTCAAGGATAAGCTCAAAGCCTCCTTGAAGAATTGCAACATCCCTAGCAACTCCTGGAAATCTCTGGCCTACCACAACTCAAAGCATAGAAGCAGCTTTCAGGATGAAATTGAAAACTTTCAGTTCAGATGTACACAGAAGCTCTGCATAAATGTTGGAAGGAAGGCATGAATCAAACTGCTAATACATCAGGGTAGACAAAAATGTTGGAGAAAATCAGCGGGTGAGGCAGCATCTATGGAGCGAAGGAATAGGTGACGTTTCGGGCCAAAACCCTTCTTCAGAATACATCAGGCATCTTTTGTGGTTCTCACATTTGCTTCATTAGTAACCTCAGAACCTACAACCAGAGTGGAAGTAAGTAATTCTCTCTCCCAAGGGCCTGCCTAAAATATAAGTAGCACCAAATGTAGGTCAGAGTGGATAATACAATGACAGTGTGAGGATAAATCTTACCTGCTAAGTATGTCCAACATTTTCTGCTTTATCTTGGATTTTCGCTAATATCGACATTGTGAGTTTTGAATTCTGTCCTTTAATTTGCCCAGACCAATTGCATTTCCATGTTTAAAGCCTGTGATGTACAATCTGAGAGATATACACCAACTGCAATATCACAAGATGGAAAACCTCTGTTTGAATCAAGCAATGTGAGAGTAACCACTCAAAATCAGTCTGAAGAAGGGTCTGGACCCGAAACGTCACCCATTGATCAGTCTGAAGAAGGGTCTGGACCCAAAACATCACCTATTCCTTCTCTCCAGAGATGCTGCCTGTCCTGCTGAGTTACTCCAGCATTTTGTGTCTTCCTTCGATTTAAACCAACATCTGCAGTTCTTTCCAACTCAAAATGTGTCCTCTTTTTCCAGCTCCATCGAATGAGAAAGCAGCTGCCAAAACCAACACTCAAGGCCTACTTCTTTTGGTTTGTGAGACTCATCATTCAGAACATTGTTTATCATTTTTACTGTTCAAACTATGTATTATTGATAATATTCACAAATATGACAGTTCACATCTTCCTTTGTGTTTATTGTACCATCATTGCAACATTTTTTCACAATACATCAATGCCTAATCTATTTCCTCCTGAAGCAATGCACCTATGAAGCGCTTGAGAGGCCCTTGTACAGGGCTCAGTCCCTCAGTATCCATTGGCGACAGGGACCCTCAACTATGGCCCTTTTCTGCTAAACATTTACGGTGCTGTGGACAAAGGCGATGTTGGCTCCACAAGAAGGAATATTGCAGACCCTCATATCTCTGCAGATTTCAAAAGATACAACAAAGATACAACGGAGAACCGACAATGAAATTTACTTTTCAACAAATTAAAAGCACGCCACGTGACGGGGTTTGTGACTGGAAGGCCGAATAAAGCCATAACTGCGCAGGAATCAGGTAGTTTAATGAGATGCGCAGCTCTCTGGAGACCCCCCCACGGAAAACGGCATTGTTTGCACCCAACCGGTCTCGGAGATAATATTGATTAATGGCATAGAAATGTATTTTCTTCTCTCTCAAATGTGGATTCAGTTAGCTTTTTACAATTATCATTTTGAACACTGCATTTGGAAATTAATCTATTTTTCTAACTTCCTGATTGATTAGTAGGACTGGGTGTTACATTCCCTACAATTGACATTCTTGGGTATGACGACTAGGTGAATTTGCTAACAATCAGACACATCTTCAGTTGTGTACCTCAACGTCACTGGGTGTTTCGGCCTTTTATCACAAGACACCCTCAGTCGAGGCAGGCTCACCGCAGGTTGATCAGACCTGGGTGTGTGTCTTATTGTTAGCCTCTAGATGGTCACATGACAGCCGAGACAGCATCTTTCCTCTTCAGCCACAGCCACTGACTGCTCCGTTCGGCGGCATTGGCAAGTTCTTTTATTGCCCTCCTTTGTGCCTGCCCTTTGACTCCTACTTCCCTCAGGAGCCTTGCGGTGGAACTGGCTACAAAGCCCCTGCACCCCACCTCCACTGGACACACCCTTACCCTCCAACCTCTCTCATCTGCCTCTACTGCAATGTTTGAAAAAATAGATAATCTATTTTTCAAACTTCCTGGAATTAGGTCACAACTCCTGCACCAAATAGTCTTTCAAAAAAGCAACAATCTTTTCTGAATGATATTGAATGTATCCTTGAATTAATATTACCATTTCTGATTTGAATAAATTCAGAGCTCACCAAATACTCTTCATAATATACAAGCAGCGAGGCAGGCAAAGCTCATCTCCACAGCTCCGGCTACAAACAGAGGTTTCCTTTCAGAAAATGGGCAGTTGTTCAACGCAAACAGCACCCGCTATAATATTATGATAAAAATAATGAATGCTCGGGAGATTACTCTCTACGTGCGGAGAGAAAATAGTTGACGTTTCAAATCGATATTTAAAAAACTCTCTCTCATATATCCACCTATCATTTGTCAGGCTTTGTCCTGCCCATCCAGCTTTCTCCCTCCAGCCCTTTGTGTTTTGTGAAGATCCCAGCATTTGCAGTTCCTTGTGTCTTGTTAAAAGTTGAACAAAACAATTGACGTTCAAATTTATCGTTCAAAATGTTTTAAAATTGAAAGCCCGTAGCAACTAACTTGTTGTTTTAGAAATTAACTATTATTTATCCCCCTTCCTTTTTTTTCATGGAATAAAGCAAACATAGAAACATAGGAAATAGGTAAAGGAGGAGGCCATTTGGCCCTTTGAGATTTCATTGTGATCATGGCTGATCACAATCAGTAACCTGTGCCTGTCTTCTCCCCATATCCCTTGATTCCGGTAGCCCTTGATTGGCCTCTACTAGAATTTGTGGCAGAGAATTCCACAAATTCACAACTCTCTGGGTGAATCTCAGTTTTAAATGACCTCCCCTTTATTCTTAGACTGTGGCCCCTGGTTCTGGACTCCCCCAACATTGGGAACATTTTTCCTGCAACTAGCTTGTCTAGCCCTTTTATAATTGTATATGTTTCTATAAGATCGTTTCTCATCCTTCTACATCTTTCCAATCTTTCCTCATATGACAGTCCCGCCATACCGGGGATTAACCTATGCTGCACTGCCTCAATAGCAAGAAATGTTTTCTTTATGATCAAAGAGAAACGATATAGGAAAGAAAAACAGCAAACCCATTGCCGTGTCATTGATGATCTGCAATGCCGTGACTCGGATTCGAACCGAGGTTGCTGCGGCCACAACGCAGAGTACTAACCACTATACGATCACGGCGAGCTACATGGGTGCAATACCTAAACTTCGAAAATAATCCTCAAAAGCACCTTGGAGTACGAGTATCTAAATAGGAGTACGCGTTCATTACGGACATCAGTAAAGTATCTCAGGATCCTAAAAGCTATTTCTCAGGCCAACAAAAAAAAAAAATTCTATATTGAAACTGGCTTCACGAATTATTGACCCTTTGCCACATATCAAGGAATGGTTATAGCATAGTGGAAAACCATTCAGCCCCTCAAAAGCACTCTCTGGCTCTCCATCAGAGCAACTTATTCTACTCTGACCCTCCCCATATCTTTTCTTCATAAATTTTTTTTTTTTTTAACTTTGCCATGTATTTTAGCAGTTCTTTTAACAGCGAATTAAGGATTCCCATCACAAGTTGCATAAATAAGTCACTCCTTGTGACACTCTTAAATATTTTATTGTTTATTTAATACCCAAGATTCCTTGTGCTCGACCACTCCAACCACTGTACTTTGTTAACATTCATCATTCTTTTATAAACTTCTATCAGATCTCTCCTCAGTCTCTTTTAAAAATGTTCCAGAATCTCTAATCTATCCTTGTAATTATCGATTATCATCCCTGCCACCATTTGCGGAAATATTTTCTGGACTCCCTCTAATGCCCTCACATCCTTTCTAAAATTGAACACTATAATTAGACAGTCTTAGTTACACAGGATGGATACCCTTTGGCCCACAAAGTTTGCAATGACCACCAATCAATCAATCAATCAATCAATCAATCAATCAGATTTATTCATCACATACACAATAAAGTGTAGTGAAATGAACTTGCCAGCAGTGGTACAATCAAAAAGAAGACAATACACAATAACAATTTAACACAAACATCCACCACAGCATTCTTAACTGTGGTGGAAGGCACAAAGTACAGTTAGTCCTCCTCCATTGTTCCCCCGTGGTCAGGGCCTTAAACCTCCGCAGTCACCGCTGCGGGCGGACAGATGTACAGGCCCTCTCGTCTGGAAGGTAAGTCCCGAGTCGGTGCTTCCCTACCGGAGACGGCTTCAGGATGTTGTATGCCATTGTATTCTCCCCACATTCAAAATAGCCTTCCTCTCAGATTCTACCACTTGCCTACAACAATGCCAATTTACTGCCGTTAATATTCTAATGAGCCATGCTTTGATGAATTATGGGATCTTATATGAACATAGTAAATAGGAGTTACCAATGATCACATCTTTGGAAGGAAACCAATTGAGGCCAGGCTAGTGTTTTGAAAAGGTATTGCTTGATTTAAACTCGGTCTCGCAGTGCTGGCTCGAAGGGCCAAATGGCCACCTCCTGCACCTATTTTCTATTTTCTATGACTGGGAAAGCCCTGAATTGTGCATGTTTTATTAAAAGCTTTCTCAATATGCTCTGCTAATATTCGCATATTCCTCTGGTCATGCATCCATTGGTATCTTTCATCTTATATTGCGTGTTCTCATTCTTCCTACACATCAAATTTCTTGGCGTTAAACATCAGCTGCGGTGCCTATGCCCATTCCGCCACTCTGTTTATATCCTGTGCAATCTGTCACTACCTTTGTTGTTGTACACAATACTGCCAAGTTTTCAGTCACGGCACCATGGGAAACAGAACTAAGTGAACAGATGCTGAACAGTAGTAGTAATTCTCGAACATTAACATAGCAGATTATCGAAGTTTCTTTTGGTTAAGGGATATTGGTAGAGTGCTGGAAAATTAGTTTAGTGGAAGATCAGCCATGATTTTGATAAATGAAGGAGGGCCTGATGTATAAGTTCTGGTCCTAATAAAGATTCCATCATTCATCATGACATGCCAGGGCTCGAAATTAGCGGTTGCCTGGGTGCCAATGCCACCCAAAGTGCCGCCAGGCAACCTAAACGCCGACTCATTTTACCCTGTTTGGGAAGCAAATACTGGTTTATACCAATACACAAAAAACTGGAGTAACTCTGCAGCTCAGGCAACATCTCTAGAGAATAGGGACGTGACGTTTCGTGTCGGTGGCGGCTGTATTCCTCTAGTATCTTTGATTGCGGGGTAAAGATACTAGGAGCGAGGTGACGAAGGGTCGGAGCGAATGACGTGCCTCAAACAGTGGCAACAGCGGCTGCGGCAGCAGCGGCTCCACCGCCTCCTCCTCCCGCACTCCGTCCGGCGGAAGGAGGCCTCCATCTCCCTCCCACCCTCCTTCCCTCCTCCCAGCCTCGGCATGCGCAAGGGTTTGTTTTGAAAGCGCCTTTTGCGGATTTGCCATCAGCGGCTGCTATCGCCTTGAGAACGGCGCTTTCAAAACAACCCCTCCTGTACGCTGAGGCCGGGAGGAAAGAGAGAGGGAGGGAGGGACGGGGGGAGAGAAAGAGAGAGAGAGAGAGGGAGGGAGGCTGAGACCTCCTTCCGCCGTCTGAAGCAACTGCACCAAAGATCCTATGGCTATAGGATCTTTGAGCTGCACCGCTCGGCCCCGCACCTTGCTGTTGGCTGGCGGAGAAGCGGAGACGGTGGCGAGGAGATCCCAACCGCCTTCCCCTTTGGCACTTTGGCGTTGGACAGGGACGGCCAAGGCAGCGTGGCGATGTTGTCTGAGGAGCGCTGACCTTCCTTCCTCCCCACCTCCTCTGCCCTTCCCCCCCCCCCCCCATCTCTCTCTCGCACGCCCCTCTGCACTCCTCTTATCCTGGGACCCCTCCTCTCCATCCCGCACTGATCCCCATTCCCTTCTCTATTCAGTCCTCACTGACATCCCCTATGCTCCCCTCCCAATCTACCCCCCCCCCCAATCTATTCATCACCCTACCCACCTCGCACTGATTCTCCTGCCACCCCCCCCCCCCCATCCATCCTACACTGGTCCCCCAACTCATCCTGTACTGATCCCTTCCCATACATCCTGTACTTCTCCACCCCATTCATACTGCACTGATCCGCCCATTCATCCCGTACTGACCCGCCTTCTATTTACCCTGCACCAAACCCCCCATCCATCCTGTAGTGATCTCCCCATTCATCTTTTACTGATCCCTCATGCATCCTGTACTGATCCCCTCATGCATCCTGTACTGATCTCCTCATTCATCCTGTAGCGATCCCCCATTCATCCTGCACAGACCCTCCGATTCACACTGTCCTGACCCCCCTCCATTCATCCTGTACTGATCCTCCCATTCATCCTTTGCTGATCCCCCCCCATCCATCCTGTACTGATCCCCTCATTCAAGAAGAATGGGGGGGGGGGGGAACAGTCTGAAGGGTCTCGACCCGAAACGTTGCCTATTCCCTTAGCTCCATACATGCTGCCTCACCACGCTGAATTTCTCCAGCATTTTTGTCTAACCCCATTCATCCTGTACTGATCCACCCATTCATACTGTACTGATCCCCTCCCCATCCATCCCTTACTGATCCCCCCATTCAACACCACTGACATCCCCCGTGCTCTCCCCTCACAATTTTACATACTCCAACCAACACGTACTAATTCACCTGCCTCAATCCATCCATTCCGCACCGATTGCCTTCTCAACCCCCCGCCATCTATCCACGCTGCACTGATTCACACACCCCCTGACCTTATTGTGCTTCATGGTCTTCAGAGCGAACATTGACTATGTTTGATAACAGAATGTAATCAAATGTGTTTTAATTCCCAATGTTATTATTTGTTTTGACACCTTTAAACATATTACCAAAAGAACATTTGCTGCAGTTATGTCCTTTGGCCATCTCTTGTCAGTTAGTGTAATGTTTAACCTGTCAGATGGGTATAGTCGGTTTTAACAGCTATTATCATAAAATGTCTTTAGAAATTTCCTTTCAACCTGTATATTTTGTTATGCATAAATTATGTGGGAAGCCAGAGTGTTTCAGTGCCAATAGCAATAACTACCCATGCTATGGCCATGTCTTGGTCATTTTCGGTCCTTCACAGAAAACATGCTTACATCAATCTGTAGTGTGCATGGTCCAGGATTTATTGACACAGGTTGATCATTTGCTGAATAATCTAACCACAATTATGTTTGGAAGTGGAAAGAACTAATAGAAATTGCATTAATTGCAATGTGTAAAAAGAGTTGAGATATTGTATTATAATTTTGCTGCATGTCATTGTGGTATATATCATGTCTTGATTGGTGAATATGTTTAGTTTGTGAGTTCTTTGAAGCATAAATAATATGTGAATGTAGACAAAAGTGCTGGAGAAACTCAGCGGATGCGGCAGCATCTATGGAGCGAAGGAAATAGGCAACGTTTCGGGCTGAAACCCTTCTTCAGACTGATGGGTTTCGGCCTGAAACGTTGCCTATTTCCTTCGTTCCATAAATGCTGCTGCACCCGCTGAATTTCTCCAGCACTTTTGTCTACCTATGATTTTCCAGCATCTGCAGTTCCTTCTTGAACATAATATGTGAATGCTTCATTGAGCATAATTTTGACTGGTAACTACGCACTTCGTCCTAGCACATTATCGCACGCGTCATGCAAACCGTCTTAAATGACCACCTAAACTGTCATTTGGCAACCTAAAAAGCTGTCAAGGCTGGCAACAGGGAAAAGAAGTTAAACGCGAGCTCTGCATGCATGGCTCAAGAGAAAATTGACTTATTAGATGTGGGCTCATTAGAAATATTTTAAACCAACAGTTTTGCTCAAATACTATTTTTCAGCAAATACTAATTTATCAAGGCAGGTATTAAGAAACCAGCTAAAATCACGCATAACAGTAAAAAAAATGTTGAATTCATTATTATTGAAATGAAAGAATGTTTTATTTTTAATAATAAATATTTCACAATTAAAAATCAGATGATTAAAAAAAATGAAACCCATTGCGAGCCCACTCATTAGATGTGGGCTCGTTAGAAATATTTTAAACCAACAGTTTTCCTCAAATATTATTTTTCAGCAAATACTAATTTTCAAGGCAGGGATTAAGAAACCAGCTAAAATCATGCATAACAGCAAAAAACGTTGAATTGATTATTATTTAATGTTTTATTTTTAATAATAAATATTTCACAATTAAAAATCAGATGATTAAAAAAATGAAACCCATTGCCGTGTCATTGCTAATCCGCAATGCCGTGACTCGGATTCGAACCGAGGTTGCTGCGGCCACAACGCAGAGTACTAACCACTATACGATCACGGCGAGCTACATGGGCACTGACGAACAATGCGTTAAATTAGCCTTAAACGCAGCAAAATCCAACTTTCTCGCTTCCGTAATTATGACTTTTTTTGTACAGAAACGCGTGAAAATGAAACGAAACCAACAGATTGCGGGCAGTAACATTGCGCCGAATAAAAGCACCGATGAATGACATCAAACTCGAGGTTATTTGTCCTCACACAATCCGTGGTAGGAAGCATGCAGCACAGATGATTTATTTGCACTATTTATAAAATAAAGCAACTAGTTTCTGCAGTCTCAATAACTGATTTTCAATGGAATCGTCGCAATTATTTAAATACAATTTTGGCCAATCATAGCTTTGGAAGCTTGATCATTTTGTTTATTTTAAAAATTGCTCAGAGATGATCGCCAACCTGTTAAAACCACGTGAAGTTACTCAGTCTTTAACTAAAAGCTCCAACATAAGATTTGTAAAAATAAATTAATAACATTTCAACTTATTTTCTTCGTGCGTTATATGTAGCCCTGCAAAAGAGAAAGTGTATTTTAGCACTTGGCTCTCCCCGCAAATAAACCCTTTTGGTTTGAATAATTCGGATCATGAATGAGAGAGACTTCCATTCGGTGCTGCGTCGCTTTTCATTGGTGAGTGGAAAGTCTATGCTAGAAAATGTAATAACAGGCACACAGCGCTCGAGAACTCAGCGGCTCAGGACTTTTCTTCAGACTCATATTTAAATTTGTAATTAAAAAGAGCGGGGGGAGGAAGCACGCAAAATAACGCTTTACATAACAGTTCTAAGAGTCATCAACCTGAATCGCTATCCATATTTCTCTCTCTCCACAAATGCTGCCTGTCCCAATTAGTATATCTGAAGAAGACCCGTCTGAGGAAGTCTGAAGAAGGGTCTCGACCCGAAACGTCGCCTATCTCCTTCGATCCTTAGATGCTGCTGCACCCGCTGAGTTTCTCCAGCTTTTTGTGTAACCGTCTGAGGAAGGGTCTCGACCGGATACGTCGCCTTAGATGCTGCTGCTGCACCCGCTGAGTTTCTCCAGCCTTTTGTGTACCCTAGTATATCTATCACTTGATTTTGCTTTTTATTCTTCCTATAGAAATGACAAAAATACAGGCAGAGCCACCCTCCATGCTGTTGTGCTTGCTTATCGTTGGGGAAAATACCAAACTTTTGGGAAAAAACGATTATTTGACCAAGTTACAATGGTGTGATTGCCTCTAAGCACAGCACACAAGATGGAGACATAATCCAAATATCCAGCTTGCAGCCAGAACAAAATAGACAGAACAAGGCAGAAATAAAATCATAAAATACTGGACACACCAAGCAGGTCATGCAGCATTTGTGCAATAAGAAAAATAGTATTTTGCAGTCTTTCAAGTTTAATCCTCATTTCCAGCATTTGCAGTTTCTTTGATTTTATTACAAAATAATAAACTCACAGCATATCCGAGTCAACCCTGTCAGTGATTTGATTTATTAAATTACATTATATATCTTCCTTTAAGAATGGGTATCTTCTGCCACATGGGCAGAAGTGGGCACACAAAAAATGCAAAAAGGGTCTCAAGCAGTTTGAACTCTGGGTTTCAGAGTAGAGTGGCTAGCTGCAGTCACGACAACACATCTGGAAGGCTGAGGGTTTCATGATAGCACACTTAATAAGATTAATGTGCCAACGTTTATGAGTGTGCAGAATGGGTGATCCTCAGGATCCGCCTTACTTACTGTCAGATTTACTCAATTGGATATTGATGTGAGCTATGGAGCAGGTCCCCACGTATGGCTCAGCTGCACAGGATGGAGACAGTGAGAAAATTGTAGCATCTCAACTATAACTGTGGTCCACATTGATATCTACAACATAGGTAAAGGGAAGGCTGAGGCACTACAAACAATTTGGGGATCTAGAAGAGGTTAAAAAGCAGAACCTCAAAGATTAGGAATTAACAGGTAGACAAAAATGCTGGAGAAACTCAGAGGGTGAGGCAGCATCTATGGAGTGAAGGAAATAGGTAACATTTCAGGTCGAAACCCTTCTTCAGGCTGATGTGAGGGGGGGGGGGGGGGGGGTGGGAGGAAGAAAGGAAGAGGTGGAGCCAGAGGGCTGCGAGAGAGCTGAGAAGGGGAGGAGAAAGTAAGTACTACCTGAAATTAGAGAAGTCAAAGTTCATACCGCTGGGGTGCAAACTGCCCAAGCGAAATGGGCAGAGTGCTGCTCCTCCAATTTAAGGTGGCCCTCACTCTGGCCATGGAGGAGGCCCAGACAGAAAGGTCGGATTTGGAATGGGAGGGGGAGTTGAAGTGCTGAGCCACCGGGAGATCAGGTTGGTTATTGTGAACCGAGCGGAGGTGTTCGGCGAAGCGATCGCCAATCCTACGCTTCGTCTCACCGATGTACAGCAATTGACATCTAGAGCAGCGGATGCAATATTAAGAATTAACAGGTCCTTTTCAGAATGGCAGGCAGTGACAAATGGGGTGCCACACGGCTCAGTGCTGGGATCCGTCATTTACAATATACATTAACGATTTAGACAAGTGAATTAAATACAACATCTCCAAGTTTGCAGATGACACACCGCTGGGTGGCAGAATGCTATGAGGCTGCAGGGTGATAGGATGGATGAGTGGACAGATGCATGGAAGATGCAGTATAATGAGGATAAATGTGAAGTTATCCACTTTGGTGGCAAGAACAAGAAGGCAGATTATTATCTGAATGGTGTCAGATTAGGAAAAGGGGAGGTGCAACGAGACCTGGGTGTCCTTGCACATCAGTCACTGAAAGTAAGCATGCAGGTACAGCAGGCAGAGAAGAAAGCAAATGGCATGTTGGCCTTCATAGCGAGAGGATTTTAGTATAGGAGTAGGGAGGTGCTACTGCAGTTGTACAGTGACCTGGTGAGACCACATCTGGAGTATTGTGTGCAGTTTTGATCTCCTAATTTGAGGAAGGATGTTCTTGTTATTGAGGGTGTGCAGCAGGATGGCGGGACTGACATATGATGAAAGAATGGGTCGACTGGGCTTGTATTCATTGGAATTTAGAAGGGTGAGAGGGGATCTTATAGAAGCATATAAAATTCTTAAGGGGTTGCACAGGCTAGATGCTGAAAAAATGTTCCCAATGTTAGGGGAGTCCAGAACCAGGGGTTACATTTTAAGAATGAGGGGTAGGCCATTTAGAACTGAGATGAGGAAAAACGTTTTCACCCAAAGAGTTGTGAATCTGTGAAAGGCAGTGGAGGCCAATTCAAGGGATGTTTTCAAGAGAGTTAGATATAGCTCTTAGGGCTAACAGAATCAAGGGATATGGGGAAAAAGCAGGAATGGGGTACTTATTTTACTTCGGAGTCACATGACCCCGCCAGCACATATGCGCGACGTATCGTCCAACGCATTACGCAGCGACAGGCGGGAGGAGCGTCACTCCTCCAGCGGTAGGTTTAAAACGGACCTGCAGGTAAGTTTTCACTATTCTGAGGTCGTTTTTGGCCGCTCTGTATAATTTATTTTACAAAGCAACAACAATTATGGACAAGTCCAGGACTAAGTCCAAACGGACCGCAACAAAACTGACTGCGGAGGACCGCGGGAAGGCGGGCAGTCAGCAGCAGCCGACTTCACCTGAGCTGCTAACCGTATGGCCAGCAGCCACCGACTGGGCACCGCTACAGCCCGCAGGTGTACCTCGGACTAGCGGTAAAGCCACCCGAAAGTCGGATAAGCCCGGAGACTCGGCAGGGTCCGGGCTTGAAGATTCACCGCCTGCGGATAACGACAGAGGCCGTTTATCCCGCATGGAGCGGTTGATGGAGCAATTGCTCCAACGTGACCTACTCCAGTAAACGAAGTCTGGTCACCGTTGGTCTCCTCAGACACCCACGGCAGCACCTTTTACATGGCTGCCTAATGTCTCCCTCTCCTCAGAGGGGAGCATAAAGAGTCAATTCTGGGCTGACTCTGAACATGGGGATTTGGCTGAAGACTCTTCCAGCGTGCTAGGGGTGCAGGAACAACAAAAGCTATCCTTCAAAATCTGTGGATTAAGTCTCCATTGTCCTGGTTTTTTCATGTTATCATTAAATTTAATATTAAATGTTAATGGAGCGTGATCTGAAATAATAATGTTGTGATATTTAGAGTTGTAGATGTATGGGATAAGCTTTATATCTACAAGGAAATAGTCAATTCTAGAATATGTTTTATGTACCAAGGAATAAAATGAGTAATCTCATCCTGTTGGGTGTTCCATTCTCCAAACATCTTTAACTTTACTAGTATCAATGTATGCATTTAATAAATCACTGGAGTGTGATTTAATTTTCCTCTGTCCTGACAATCTATCTAAATAAGGATCTAAAGTGCAATTAAATCTCCTCCAATTATTAAATTATGTTGTGCGTGATCAGGGATTGTATTAAATATTTTCTTTTAAAAAATTGGACTGTCGAAATTTGGGCCATATATATTGGCCAATATTACTTTTTGAGCATATAATTCTCCCGTTACAATAACAAATCTGCCATCTTTATCAATTATAGTTGATGTATGCTTAAATAAAGTACCTTTACGTATCAATATTGCTACGCCTCTGGATTTATGAGTAAAAGAGGAATGATATATTTTGTCAATCCATTTAGCCTTTCATCTATGCTCGACATCTTTTTTTAAGTGTGTCTCTTGAAGAAAAGCGACATCAATTTTGAGTGCTTGTAAATGTGCCAATACTTTGCCTCTTTTAATGGGTTCATTAAGACCTTTAACATTCCAACTGCCGAAGGTTATTCCCTCATTCCCCAAATTCTTTTTTGAATCCTGCATTTTATTTAAGGTGGTCTTAAATCAACCAATGAATATATTATAAAGCAGATTAAGACTTTTTTTGAAATAAATGATAAACCAGAAATATCTCCGTCTCTTTTATGGGAAACTTTTAAAGCTTTTACTCGCGGAATTATGATATCTTCACAAGCATTTTATAATAAAGAAAAGCGGAAGGAACAAGAAATTTTGGAAACAGAGATAAAACAATTAGATATAGAAGATGCTCTCAACCCTACGATGATAAAACATAATAAAATTACTGCACTAAAATATAAATTAAATAAGATATATGCTGACCAAGTGGTTAAATTATATCAATATACAAAACAAATACAATTTGAATTTGGAGACAAACCACAAAAATTACTGGCCCGCCAATTACGAAAAATAGAGGGAGAAAAAATAATACATCGGATTAAATCAGAAAATGGTGAATTCTTAACACAAAATAACGATATTAATGAGAGATTTTTACAATATTATAAAGATTTATACTCATCCAAAATGACTGAAAATCAGATAGGAATTAATACATTCTTAAACGACTGTAATTTAATAGGACTGGATTCAGATGATACAAAACTATTAAATGCTGAAATAACAGTTAAAGAAATTGAGGATTCTATTAAATTATTAAAAAACGGGAAAACTCCAGGGCCAGATGGTATTGGTTCGGAATTCTATAAATTATACAATGATCTGATAACACCTTACTTGAAGATAGTTTATGAATATATATATGCACAACAGAGTTTACCAGAAACACTAAACGAATCTATTATAACAGTTATACCAAAAATGGATAAAGACCTAGATGATCCGGGATCATATAGAGCTATAGCTCTCTTAAACACGGATCAAAAGATATTAACTAAAATATTAGCTAAAAGATTAAGTGTAGTGATTAATAAAATAATACACCCAGATCAAACAGGATTTATACCAAAACGATATTCATCATATAACTTGAGACGGTTGTTTAATATTATATACTCGAAAAGGAGTTATAATAAAGACTTAGTAATAATATCGTTAGACGCAGAGAAAGCCTTTGACCAGGTTGAATGGCCATATTTGTTTGCGGTTATGGAAAAGTTCAATTTGGGAGACAAGTTTATAAAATGGATCAAATTACTATATACTAATCCAACTGCTAGAATCTTAACTAACCAAATGATATCCATCAAATTTAGTTTATTTCGAGGATGCAGACAAGGTTGCCCACTATCACCATTATTATTTGCGCTGGCTATAGAACCATTAGCCATTCGGGTAAGATTACATCCCAAAATCTTTGGATATGAAACTAATGAAACAAGAAATAAAATTTCCCTATACGCAGATGATGTATTATTATATATTACGAAACCTGAAATTAGCATACCTAATTTATTAAATTTAATAACTCAATTTGGCTCATTTTCTGGATATAGAATCAATTGGAATAAAAGTGAACTCATGCCATTAACACAAGATAATTTAAATGTATTAAAACAATTTCCTTTTAAGATTGTTAATGAACAGATTAAGTACTTAGGAATTCACGTTACAAAAAAACATGATTCTTTATTCAAACATAATTTTTTACCTCTACTAAATAAATTATCTAAGAATATTCTATATTGGAGAACACTACCTATCTCAATGATAGGTAGAATTAATGCGATAAAAATGATTTTTCTCCCACAGTTATTATACCTATTTCAAATGATCCCGATATATCTTTCTAAAAATTTTTTTAAAAAGGTTGACTCTATAGTCACTAATTTTGTTTGGGACTATAAGAGCCATAGAATAAATAAAAAATATTTATGCAAATCAAAAATTAATGGAGGTTTAACATTACCTAATTTTATATTTTACTACTGGTCAGTTAGTATTAAGAATATGAACTTCTGGTGGGTGGAACTTGATGAATATCCAAACTGGTTACTTATGAAAAAGGAAGACTGCTTACCGTATGCTTACCATATTATTCTCTAAAATTAAAATATTTAAGAAAACTTATCGAGAAAACCTAATAATCAATAGTGGAATTAATATTTGGAAACAGTTAAAAAGAACGCTAAAACTAGAAGTTATCCCTTTAGTTCTTCCCATTGTTAATAATGTAAGTTTTAAACCATCCCTGGAAAATTTAGGATTCTTACAATGGAAAAATCAAGGTATTAATAAGATCAGTGACCTTTACAGGGACAATCTTTATCTTTCATTTAAAGAAATACAGGAAATATATGGACTGCACTCTAAACACTACGTCAGATATCTACAAATAACAGACTATATTAAAACAACTACACAGGAATATAAAAAGAGAAAGACGGAAATTCTAGATGAATGCTTAAATAAACACCCAAACACGGAAAAATTAATATCATACATTTATAATATTTTATTAGAAAATGATATACCCAATACGGAAAAATACAGACATCTATGGGAAAATGAATTAGGTAAAACAATTGAACCTGATATCTGGGATGAAAGTTTACGATATATACATAATTGTTCATTAAATTCTAGACATTCCCTGATACAATTCAAAGTTCTACATAGATTGCATTTTTCAAAATCCAAATTACATAGAATGTTTTCTAATGTATCGCCTATATGTGACAAATGCCAATACCCAGAAGCTAATTTAACACATTCTTTTACAACTTGTATAAAAATTACTAATTTTTGGTTGGAAATATTTAAGGTAATCTCGAATGTTGTAAATAAGAATCTAGCTCCAGATCCAAAATTAATAATATTGGGAATATTAGAAAAGGATCAATTAATCACAACAACACAAAGAACTTTTATTGATTATAGTTTAATAATTGGTAAAAAATTAATTTTACAATTTTGGAAAGGTCCCACATCCCCCACAGTCAAATTGTGGATTTCAGGAATGGCGGAGACTTTACACTTGGAAAGAATAAGACTTGCACTTTTGGGCAAGTTAGACCAATTTAATGGGATTTGGTCTCCATTCCTTGAATATCTTAAGGGGTCAATGTGACTCGGTTCGAGGGCCTGACCGAGACCTGAACGAAGGAATGGACGAAGAATAATATATTATTGATCATGGATATATTACTTCATAAATACTGTTTGTATAATAGACCACTGTTATTCTATTATTTTTCACATTTTCCTACTTTTCACTAAAAAAAATTACAATAAAATGTTTAGAAGTATAAACAAGAAATGATGGTAACTTTTAAACAAATACTGGAATGTTTGTAATGAAAATTTTATTCCTACTATCTATCTCTTTCTTAAGAATGTTGTTTTAATATGTATTTATACTTCTAATAAAAAATATTTAACAAAAAAAGAGCTATTCGGCATGGTTTCCAAATTTGCGATGCCTTCGCAAAAGGGACTGCCGTTACGGCCGCAGCTGGCAGCCAGCATAAACTACCTCACCACCAACCAGCTGCAGGAACAGGCCATGATTGACACGGCTGCTAAATATTTAGCACCAGAGAACTGTTTTTCTCCCAATGTGCCTGCAGTGAACAACTCCATCTGGGGAAACATCAGTGCTGGCATCAGAACCCAAGAAATAAAAATGCAAAAGATCCTGAAACTACTGGCCTCTGGAATAACAGCATTTGCCAGGTCAGTGGATGGGAAGGACATGTCGGAAGAGCAACAAGACGCCCCGGCACTTTTCTGCAACGCACAGTTTGAAATAAACTGTTTTAGGAAGGGCGTCATCCGACCTGCCCTAAACCCCAAATTTGCAGAGTTGTGCAAGACCAGCAACACACAGCCGCCTACTTTACCGTTCGGGGACAACCTGCCGAAGCAGGTTAAAGACCTCGACGAGGAGGCAAAAGCCGTCGGACTAGTGAAAGCGCCGTCCACTGCCAAGACCTCGTACCCTCGGCGGCAGCACCCCTACGCATCCACCAGCAAATCACGTCACTACAACGTAAGAGCAACAGCTGGTGAAAGCTCCAAGGCCGTACGTTCAGGACAAAGGTCTTTTTTAGACCATTACCCAGAACGGCCTTCGTGGAAGATGCGCCAACCCCACACCCCAGCGCCTCCACCCCCCAAGAGACAAGGACGGAAGAAACCAACACAGCACCACCAATAACCATGGAGGTAGGTGGGTCTGGTTTCTTCCGGAACATAGCATGTGCAGGTTCTTCATAGACTGGGGGAAGGTTACACTTGTTTAGAAATGCATGGACTTCCATAACTTCTGATCCTTTTCTACTGCAAACAGGGCCGGCCCTAAGCCGATTGGACCAATTTTTCCAAATTGGGCCCCGCGTTAATTTTCCGTATTTCAGATGGAAATACAAATTTGCTTTGTTAAATAAAGATTTAAAAAACATTCGCCATACAGATTTTTTTGCAAAACGAACATGGATAACAACCACTGTGAATAATAAACGATGTGTTAAATGCTACTGCAGCAGTTAACAGCCAGTATTTAACAAGTAGTTATACAATGGGTTGTCAATGCATAGATCCACATTCCTCAGTAAATGCGTTAAATTGTGTCACTTGCTGCCGCCGGAGTGGCCGAGACTCTGGTCTGGGCCCGGGGGGGGGGGGGGGGGGGGAGTACAGGGCAGCAAGCCCCAGCACCGCAGCGAACTCAGCCACGAGTATTCAACGTTAAACGCCGGGAGCGAGCATGCGGGCGGTGTGTGCATGAAAGGGGAAGGGGGGGGGCGTACCGGCCCGCTCTTGGTCGGGGGGGGGGGGGGGGGGGGGGGGCGATAGAGTTAAAAGGCGATAGAGTTAAAAGACCTGAAGCAGAAACGAAAGACAACAGGAAGGATAAGTGCGAGTGCGAGAGGGAGACGATCTGTGGATAAACAGATCTGGGGGTTGTGTTAATTTGTTCGGTGCCAGTTTGAGGTTTGAGTTTGTGTTACCATTGTTGTCGAGGTTAATGTCCGGGCCGGGGTACGGGTGGGGGGTGGGGGGGGTGTGTGTGTGTGTGTCTGTGTGTCTGTGTGTGTGTGTGTGTGTGTGTGTGTGTCTCTGTCTCTGTCTCTGTCTCTGTCTCTGTGTGTGTGTGACCGTGGAGAGACAGAGAGGGGGGATTTTCAGTTAAGAGTTGGACACGATTACTGTCAATATGAGCAGCTCACGGAGCAGAGTCAGAATGAAAAACACTGCTCGGCTCACACACACACTCTCGTGGAGTGAACTGTAGATATAAACATGGCTGGGCGTAGAGGAGTGGGGGGGGAGAGAGAGGGGGGAAGAGGGAGAGAGAGAATTGGAGAGAAAAGGGGGGGAGGGGGAGAGAGAGAGAGAGAGAGAGAGAGAGAGAGAGAGAGAGAGAGAGGGGGGGAGAGAGAGAGAGGGGGGGAGAGAAGGGGAGAGAGAGAGAAAGGGGGAGAGAGAGAGAGAGAGAGAATTGGAGAGAGAGAGAGAGTGAGTTCTCCCTTCTGCCTCACCCCCACTGTTGGCTGCCCTTTGTGAGGTGATTGGAGACCAAAACCAGTTACCCTTTAGATCTCCCTCTCCCTACCTCTCACTACCTCCCTCCCCCTCCCTCTCCCTCCTTCTTTAGAGGGGGGGGGGGGAAGAGGATGAGGGAAGGATGGTGGGAGAGGGCAGAGAGGAGAGAGGAATGTGCCTTGCTTGGTGGAGAAGAGGGATGTGGGAACGCTGTACGCAGGTTGTGACTCACACTGGGATCCCTCCCCCCCCACTGTCATTGTGCAGTCTATCTGACTCCCTGCAGCCCCCCCCCCCACCCTCCTCTATGGAGCGAAGGAAATATGCAACATTTCGGGTCGAAACCCTTCTTCAGACCCGGCCTGAAACGTTGGTTATTTTCTTCGCTCCATAGATGCTGCCTCAAGCCTTGTCCCACTGTGCGAGTTCACCCAAGAGCTCTCCCAAGTTTAAAACCCCGTGTAGTATCTCTGTCCCCATCTTCAAATTCCCACTTTGAAATAAAATACAATTTTCGACTTAAAAATGTCACAGCAGGATCGCGATTAGTCGATTCCTACGCATTTTCAATCATCGTTCGATTCAGTGTAATTTTCACACCTGGTTGATATTGTTAAAAAATATATATACAGTACAATAAAATGAATAGTTTCAAGCATACCCGGTACTAAACACACGAACATTAAGGTGGTTACTGATGTTACAAACGGTTATAAATGAATATAATTTCAAAGTGAAATAGGAGATTTTCGTGGAAAAAATATTTAACCAGAATATGGAGGTCGCTGCAAAATTCTCACTTAAAACAATACCCTGTTAACTAGGGTTTGTTTCTTAGCCCTCTGACAGGTGTTTCAATCTCACCTCATAGCTTGCTGTTAATCGATTCATAGCTATTAATTTTCATTCTTTGTCTGTATTGAACTTCTCCAAATGCAAATGCTTCAAGTTACGCTTCTTGTGCGGTGGTAAGGGGGGGGGGGGGGAATGCTAGGATAAAATACCATATATTTGCATTTATATAGCGATCCTGCTGCAAAATTTTTAAGTCGAAAGTTGTATTTTATTTCAAAGTGGGAATTGGAAGATAGGGACAGAGATGTTACACAGAGATTTTGATAGGAAGGAAACATTACAGCAGCTGAGTAAAAGATCGGTCAAATGGTAGGTTCAATGAAGATCGGGCGAGGGGGATTGGGGGTGGGGGAAAAGTATCTATAGCTTGGGACTGGCCTAAATGAGTACTGAGATGGATTATCATTCCAAACCAAATTTCCAGACAATAATACCTTTTATGTAATTATCACAATAGTTTGTTGGATATGGATCAACGGACTCTGTATGGTACATGCTCGTAAATTAGTAAAGCAAATGTTCTTCTTTAAGTATTGTTGTTTCTGGGATGGGGTGACTGATAACAAATAACCTACATTCTATATTTTGTCATAATGTGACTGAAACAATGGCATATTTTGTGATATTTATTGAGATAGAAAGATAGCTGAGTTTGGGTAAGATATTACCTTGCAACATTCTGTGTGTCTGATAGATATTGTGAAATGGAACTCAGAAATTATGGGAGGATTACATAAAACTATAATTCAAAGGTAATGAATATACAGAGTATTCTTATTTAGAAACATAGAAAATAGGTGGAGTAGGCCATTCGGCCCTTCGAGCCTGCACTGCTATTCAATATGATCATGGCTGATCATCCAACTCAGTATCCTGAACGTGCCTTCTGTCCATACCCCTTGATACTTTTAGCTACAAGGGCCACATCTAACTCCCTCTTAAATATAGCCAATGAACTGGCCTCAACTACCTTCTGTGGCAGAGAATTCCAGAGACTCACCACTCTCATTTCCATCATGAACATACAATAGTAATATAGGACACCAGGTCCTACTACGGTAAACTCACGAGCTACTACGGTATGACTACATGTTAGAAAGTATCAAATTTTTACATCCTGAGTATATATTACTCGTGGACATTTTTCAACATGTTGAAAAATCTTCACGACTTACCACGTTTCCCAAGTAATTGCCGTTAGCGCTAAGAAATGGCATGTTGGCCTTTATAACAAGAGGAATCGAATATAGGAGCAAAGAGGTCCTTCTGCAGTTGTACAGTTCTAGTGAGACCACACCTGGAGTATTGTGTTCAGTTTTGGTCCCCTAATTTGAGGAAGGACATTCTTGCTATTGAGGGAGTGCAGCGTAGGTTTACAAGGTTAATTCCTGGGATGGCGGGACTGTCATATGCTGAGAGAATGGAGCCGCTGGGCTTGGACACACTGGTGTTTAGATGGATGAGAGGGGATCTCATTGAAACATGTAAGATTGTTAAGGGCTTGGACATGCTAGAGGCAGGAACCATGTTCCCGATGGTTGGGGAGTCCAGAACCAGGGACCACAGTTTAAGAATAAGGAGTAAGCCATTTACAACGGAAACGAGGAAACACTTTTTCTCAGAGAGTGGTGAGTCTGTGGAATGCTCTGCCTCAGAGGGCGGTGGAGGCAGGTTCTCTGGAAGCTTTCAAGAGAGAGCTAGAGAGGGCTCTTAAAAATAGCAGAGTCAGGGGATATGGGGAGAAGGCAGGAACGGGGTACTGATTGGGGATGATCAGCCATGATCACATTGAATGAATGTGATATGAGAGTGAATTAGGTGTCAAATTAAACTTATTTTTATGCTTCATCTGATGGGATAGATTGCAGGCGATTTTTTAAATCTCAACATTTTGTAACATTGCTAGAAAATGTACCTGCATCTTGGAGGCCGAAGGTTAGGTTGTTAGCCAAGAAAGATAGACTTTGTTATGCCTCAGTACAGCAACATGAAGAACGATGATGGGAAGCGGCTGTAAAGTGGGAAGCG
Source organism: Raja brachyura (assembly GCA_963514005.1). The sequence continues at coordinate 12,544,871 of OY740807.1, read as the reverse complement.
GCTGAAAAAGGACAGCGCTGCTGGGGGTGGGGTGGGGGGGGTTCCTTTCAGAGTGTGTGGGTAGTCTGTCCATGGGTAAAGTTGCGAGGAGAGCAGGAGGGTTGAGAAGGAGGGGGTCGGCTGGGGATCACCAGCCCAAGAGCGGGTCATCGGGCGATGGATAACAAGACAGCGAGCGGTGGAGCTTACTCCATATGTCAGTGCGAGTAACCTCAATTGATCCCTTGATCGCACTGACAGAGGAGTAAGCTCCACCGCCCGCTGTGATGTTATCCATCATCCGCTGACCAGCTCCGCTCTATGATCTTTGCTCTTGAGCTGGTCCCCTCACTGTTCAGACGGAGAGCACTGCCAGAGGTGAGCGGGCCGGCAGAAGGCGCTGAGATGGCAGTCGGTTCCGCTGTCCGATGATGAAGGCCGCTCGTAGCCACGCAAGCTGCTTCCCTCCCCAGCCACAATGCAGTAGCTCTGTGCCCGGAACGCCGCGGCAGTGGTGAGTGAGTGTTACTGGCATGAACCCCGACCCTATCCTTCTCAACGCTCCTTCCCTCCTCGAAACTTTACCCCTGGCTAGACTCCACAAGCTGTGAAAGGAACTCTCCCTCGAATTGTCATGTTACTCACGACACGCAACTCATTTATAATTATTTATTTATATTTCTATGAAAAATGTTCCCAATTGGCACCCACACCTCCTAAGGCCGACCCTGACTGCAAAGTATCCAGGGATAAAAAATTGAATTTGTTCACAAACTCCTCCCTCCGGTTCAGCATGCACCTAGCCGAATGTTCGTGTTTTCACAAAAAGAAAGATTGCAGAACTGTTGAGACTACATACAAAATGAGTAATTGAGAAATGCAAACACGAATCTCTTGAGTTTGTGTAAAATATCTTCACAAATAACAAAAAAGATGGTGGATGTCGCATCATCATTGATTTGACACAGCTGAATACTTTTGTGCAGTATACCCACTTCAAAATGGAAACTTTTGTTACTGCCAAACAACTAGTTTCCAAGAGATACTTCATGGCTTGCATCGACTTAAAAGATGCATACTATTCAGTACCAATAGAGAAAGATCACCACTGATATCTGAAATTTAACTGGATGGGGCAGCTCTGGCAGTATAAAGCACTGCCTAATGGATTACCAACTGCCCCCAGACTGTTTACTAAAATATTGAAACCAGCCTTGGCATTTCTCCGGAAACAAAAATATATTGTCATGGCATATCTGGATGACATCTTAATTGGGGGAAAAACTCTGGAGTTGGCCAAATTGGCTGTCTCAGCCACCAAGCTCCTATTTCAAAAGTTGGGGGTTCATCATCCATCCAGATAAATCCAAGTTAATGCCTTCTATGACAATGGACAACTTGAGGTTCACAATTGACTCTGTTCACATGTCTGTCACTTTGCCAAAGGACAAAGCAACAGACTTAATAGAGGCATGCAACAGCCTTGTTTGCGTCAGTCAACCATTTATTCGACAAGTAGCCAGGGTAATTGGGAAGCTCATGGCTGCCTTCCCAGCCACACAATTTGGACCCTTACATTACCAAAATTTACAGAGGGCCAAGATTGAAGCACTCAAATACCATGCTGGCCATTTTGAGGGGGCCAATGCAGTTACCAGCCAAAGCAAAATTGGAGTTGCAATGGTGGATTAACAATACTCGTCATTGCTCTAATCCCATCATAGTCACAAATCCTTCAGTTGTGTTACAAACTGACGTCAGCGCTCACGGCTGGGGTGCAACCAATACCACCTCCAGTTGCGGTGGTAGATGGAATGAGTTAACCTTGAGTTAACCTTAGTTCAGACACTGGGTATCAATTATCTAGAGATGCTGAGAGTGTTCCACGGACTTCGGGCTTACTGTTCGGGACATCTGCATGTTCACCTACAAATTGATAATACCACAGTGGTGGCATATATTAATCATATGTGTGGAATTAAGTCGATATCTTGTGATGAATTGGTCAATACAATCTGGCACTGGTGCATCTAAATAAATATTTGGATATCAGCTACTTTACTTCCAGGTAAGCTCAATACAGTGGCGGAAACCAGCTCACGCAAATTCAATGACAACACCGAATGGATGTTGGACCACCAAGTATTTACTGACATTGTAGCTTGGTATGGAACGCCAGATATCGACCTATTCGCATCCAGACTTAATCACCAGATACCAACATATGTTGTATGGGAACCAGACCCTGGGCCAGTAGCGATGGATGCTTTCTCGCTACACCGGGGGGAATTGTTTTTCTATGCAATTCCCCCCTTCTACCTCATCAGTCGGGTCTTGTGAAAAATACAACAAGACTCCGCGTCGGGTATCTTGGTAGTACACGACTGGCCTACTCAGCCATGGTTTCCTGCGGTACTCGACATGGTCTCGGAAACCATGTACGCCAATCTCTAAACGCCCAAGTTTACTGGTTCATCCTGTGACAGGTGAAAGTTACCCGTGCCATGACATAATAAACCTGTTGATTTGCAGGATTTAAAAAGACCACTCCTGGTATTTGGACTGTCGGACCGAACCATGAACATCATCACGGTAGCATGCAGAGAGTCTACCAGGAAACAATACCTCACATATATCAGAAAATGGGAGGTATTCTATACCAGGGCGAACACCACTTACCAAACGGCTACGATAACAGATGTGCCGGAATTCTTGGAGAACTTACACTTTGGTGAAGGCTTGAGCTACAGTGCCATCAACTGTGCCAGGAGTGCCCGATCATCATACCTGGGACAGGGGTTTAGGACACCACGGGGTCGGATCTCACCCTCTGGTGTCAAAACATATGAAGGGTATTTTCAACTCTAATCCCCCCCAGACCAAGGTATTCCCAGAAATGTGATATTGGTATTGTGTTAACCCTGCTCAGGGATCGGGCACCAGCTACGTCCTTAACACTAACAAAACTGACATATAAAATGGTGATGCTGATGGCACTCTTAACGGCACAGCGGGTACAGTCTCTGCACAAACTAAGACTGGACGCCATGGTAACATCCAAGAATAAGATAACTTCCTATATATTTGAGTTACTTAAACAGAACAGGCCTGGGAGCGGAGGGCACATAATCAAATTTTCAGATGAGGGGATTTTCGAAATCATGAAGTAAATCTACTGGAATGTGTAAAAATGTCACCGTTACCGCGTCGGGTTTTCGTGGAGATGTGAATCACATATGAAAACACACACACAAATAAATACATCCAGATCCAAGATCAGAGTTTTATTTTATAATAGATAAGATTCCCTCTCAATCTTCTAAATTGAAGCGAATTTAGCGATTTGCTGGGATTTAGGCTGGAAATATCAAGATTAGAGATGGTTACAGGACATAGGCAATTCAGTCTGCTGAATTCATACTGACTGATTATATAAGCAATTCAGTTGGTCAGACTGCCTGCTGCCTTGCCTTTGCCCTGCAAATTAATTCAATTCAGATACTTACCCAGTTTTGAACACGACAACTAAATTTGTCTTCAATCTTACTCCTGGTGTTGTATTGCCACCTACTGAATAATATTTGTCCTCATGTCACGCGAATTTGAGAAAGGGAGTGCGAGACCATGGGCCAATTTGAAAATAAGAGCGGAAATTTTAAGCAAAGATTTGTTAAAAAAAGGTCAGCATGAATCTTAAAGGGTGGAAGTCCACAATAGATAAGGCAACAGAATGAGATTTTTTGATAAAATCATAAACCTGGTGAATTTGAATGATTGATCTCATGTTTGTGGAGGGTTACACAAAAGGCTGGAGAAACTCAGCGGGTGCAGCAGCATCTAAGGAGCGAAGGAGATAGGCGACGTTTCGGGTCGAGACCCTTCTTCAGACTGGTCAGGGATCAGGGAAACGAAAGATATAAACAGTGATGTGGAGAGATAAAGAACAATGAGTGAAAGATATGCAAAAAAGTATTGGTGATAAAGGAAGCAGGCCATTGTAAGCTGTTTGTGGTGTGAAAATGAGAAGCTAGTGCGACTGGGGGGGGGGGGGGAGATGGAGAAGGAATGTCAGGGCCCGAGGGCTGAGGGAGAGGTGGGGAGGAGGCAGTCTGGGTTAACAGAATTGAGAAAATTCAATGTTTAAGCCCAGAGGATGCAGACTCCCCAAGCGGAATATGAGGTGCTGTTCCTCCAACTTGCGGTGTTGCTCACTCTGGCCTTGGAGGAGGCCCAGGACCGAGAGGTCGGATACGGAGTGGGAGGGGGAGTTGAAGTGCTGAGCCACCGGGAGGTCGGGCTGGTTATTGCGGACCGAGCGGAGGTGTTCGGCGAAACGATCGCCCAGCCTCCGCTTGGTCTCACCGATGTAGATCAGCTGGCATCTGGAGCAACGGATGCAGTAGATGAGGTTGGAGGAGGTGCAGGTGAACCTCTGTCGGACTTGGAATGACTGCTTGGGTCCCTGAAAGGAGTGGATGGGGGAGGTGAAGGGACAAGTGTAGCATCTCTTGCGGTTGCAAGGGAAAGTGCCCGGGGAAGGAGTGGAGCGGGAGGGAAGGGAAGAATTGACGAGGGAGTTGCGGAGGGAGCGGTCTTTGCGGAAGGCAGACGGGGGGGGTGGAGATGGGAAGATGTGGCGAGTGGTGGGGTCACGTTGGAGGTGGCGAAACTGGCGGAGGACTATCTGTTCTATGCCCTGGCTGGTGGGGTGAAAGGTGAGGACCAGGGGGACTCGGCCCTTGTTGTGAGTGGGGGAATGGGGAGAGAGGGCAGTGTTGCGGGGTATGGAGGAGATCCTGGTCCTATCCCCCTTTGTTAAATCCCTCCCCACCTATGTTCAAGACACCTCAGACACTCTCCGCCGGCTCCGCACATTCCGTTGTCCAGGCCCCCATCCTCTCATCTTCACCATGGACGTCCAGTCACTATACACCTGCATCCCCCACCAGGATGGTCTCAAAGCCCTCCGGTACTTCCTCGACCAGAGGAGCAACCCATACCTATCCACTGACACCCTCCTCCGCCTAGCGGAGTTGGTCCTTACCCTCAACAACTTCTCTTTTGACTCCTCCCATTTCCTCCAAACACAAGGCGTAGCTATGGGCACACGCATGGGCCCTAGCTACGCCTGCCTCTTTGTCGGGCACGTCGAACAATCTTTGTTCTCGGCGTACCAGGGCCCCACCCCCGACCTTTACCTCCGTTACATTGACGACTGCTTTGGTGTCACCTCCTGCACCCACGCACAACTGACTGACTTCATCCATTTCACCACCAACTTCCATCCGGCACTCAAATATACTTGGACCATTTCCGACATTTCCCTACCATTCCTTGACCTCACCATCTCTATTGCAGGTGATACACTCCTGACTGACATCCACTACAAACCAACTGACTCCCACAGCTACCTGGACTACTCTTCCTCCCACCCTGCTTCCTGTAAGGACTCCATCCCCTATTCCCAATTCCTCCGTCTACGCCGCATCTGCTCCCAGGATGACGTGTTCCACACCAGGTCATCGCAAATGTCCTCGTTCTTCAGAGAACGGGGTTTCCCCTCCCCCACTATAGATGAGGCTCGCACCAGGGTCTCCTCCATACCCCGCAACACTGCCCTCTCTCCCCATTCCCCCACTCACAACAAGGGCCGAGTCCCCCTGGTCCTCACCTTTCACCCCACCAGCCAGCGCATAGAACAGATAGTCCTCCGCCAGTTTCGCCACCTCCAACGTGACCCCTCCAATCGCCACATCTTCCCATCTCCCCCCCCGTCTGCCTTCCGCAAAGACCGCTCCCTCCGCAACTCCCTCGTCAATTCTTCCCTTCCCTCCCGCTCCACTCCTTCCCCGGGCACTTTCCCTTGCAACCGCAAGAGATGCTACACTTGTCCCTTCACCTCCCCCATCCATTCCTTTCAGGGACCCAAGCAGTCATTCCAAGTCCGACAGAGGTTCACCTGCACCTCCTCCAACCTCATCTACTGCATCCGTTGCTCCAGATGCCAGCTGATCTACATCGGTGAGACCAAGCGGAGGCTGGGCGATCGTTTCGCCGAACACCTCCGCTCGGTCCGCAATAACCAGCCCGACCTCCCGGTGGCTCAGCACTTCAACTCCCCCTCCCACTCCGTATCCGACCTCTCGGTCCTGGGCCTCCTCCAAGGCCAGAGTGAGCAACACCGCAAGTTGGAGGAACAGCACCTCATATTCCGCTTGGGGAGTCTGCATCCTCTGGGCTTAAACATTGAATTTTCTCAATTCTGTTAACCCAGACTGCCTCCTCCCCACCTCTCCCTCAGCCCTCGGGCCCTGACATTCCTTCTCCATCTCCCCCCCCCCCCCCCAGTCGCAGTAGCTTCTCATTTTCACACCACAAACAGCTTACAACGGCCTGCTTCCTTTATCACCAATACTTTTTTGCATATCTTTCACTCATTGTTCTTTATCTCTCCACATCACTGTTTATATCTCTCGTTTCCCTGATCCCTGACCAGTCTGAAGAAGGGTCTCGACCCGAAACGTCGCCTATCTCCTTCGCTCCTTAGATGCTGCTTCACCCGCTGAGTTTCTCCAGCCTTTTGTGTAACCATCGATTCTCCAGCATCTGCAGTTCCTTCTTTAACAAAACATCATGTTTGTGGAGGGTAGACTGAGAAAGGCCATTATCACAAGCAGGCAGTGGAGATTATTTTAACTTGAAATCATGTTTGGCTATTGTGGGTTGAAGTGCCTGTTCCTGTACTGTTCTATAATAGACCAGTAAGTCTGACATGTGTGCTGTTACCAACGGGGATTTTGAGGAAATGAATATACCAGCATTTGAATATGCAAGAACTGATAAGAGATGGTTAGTACAGCTTTGTTCACATAACAATCAGTGTCCATGTAGCTCGCCGTGATCGTATAGTGGTTAGTACTCTGCGTTGTGGCCGCAGCAACCTCGGTTCGAATCCGAGTCACGGCATTGCGGATCAGCAATGACACGGCAATGGGCTTAATTTTTAGGGATGGTACAGTGATAGATTTGCTGCCCTAACTACGAGTGCTGATCATTTTTCCAAGACATGGACACCCTTCACCAATTTCTTACAAGGATAGTATGGCACAACACAACTTTGGATTTAAATCTAACTATGGGTACGGTGAGGAGGGTGGGGAGGGACAAGAGGCAGGTATTTCACCACTTTTCTCTCTTTTTCTTTTTCTCCTTTTTTTCCCTTTCTATTCCTCTCTTCTTTCTTTTATCCACTCTTTGGCTACTTTGGTAGTCTAGGGGTCCTATCTTTGTACATCTCACTTTTTCTCTTTCTTGCTCTTTCTCTTTTCTTTTCTTCTAATTCAAAGCTAAAAAGTTAAAATTGAAGCTGTACAATAACTGTAGAATTTTTTATGCCATTTGTTGTACTCATGTACATTTGCTTCTAATGCATTAAAAAAAAAATTAAATTAAAATTTCTATGAAAAATGCTCAAAAAAGCAAAATAGAAAAATAGGTGCAGGATATGCTATCTCCCTATGGTATGTACATGGTGAACAACCATCTTGTTCAACTTTTCATCAATAACTTGAATATCAATGGAAATGATTATTAGGAAATGCATCTTGTTTTCAGGGAAGAAAACAAAATGGCTACTGTCTTACCAGAGATACAGCCTGACCAGCAAAGTGTTTTCAGGGTTTTCTGTTTTATTTTAGATATCCAGCAACTGCGGTATGTTTTATAATTATACCAGCTTATTTCCTTGCATCTATTTCCCTATACATTAGGGGTAATTTACAGTTAAACTATAAACCAGTACTTTGTGGGGGAAATTGAACAAACCCTCTTAGCCTTTTTATAACAGGCCATGGGGGGAGGGGGCGTTCGGGTGTCCAATATTGCCGATTGTCCACTATAACTGTGCGGACGGAACAACGGGAAGAGGCGGTGGTGGAGGGAGGCTGGAGAGAGGTATAACTTATGAGTGTGCAGAATGGGTGATCCTCAGGATCCCCCTTACTTACTGACAGATTTATTCAATTGGATATTGACATGAGCTATGGAACAGGTCCCCACATATGGCTCAGCTGCACATGATGGAGACAGTGAGAAAATTGTAGCGTCCCAACTATAATATAGGGAAAGGGAAGGCTGAGGTACTACAAATAATTTTGGGATCTAGAAGAGGTTAAAAAGCAGAACCTCAAAGATTAGGAATTAACAGGTACACAAAAATGCTGGAGAAACTCAGCGGGTGAGGCAGCATCTATGGACCGAAGGAAATAGGCAACGTTTCGGATCAAAACCCTTCTTCAGACTGATGTGAGGGTGGGGGTGGGAGGAAGAAAGGAAGAGGTGGAGCCAGAGTGTTGAGAGAGAGCTGAGAAGGGGAGGAGAAAGTAAGGACTATTTGAAATTAGAGAAGTCAATGTTCATACCGCTGGGGTGCAAACTGCCCAAGCAAAATGGGCAGAGTGCGGCTCCTCCAATTTACGGTGGTCCTCACTCTGGCCATGGAGGTGGCCCAGACAGAAAGGTCGGATTCGGAATGGGAGGGGGAGTTGAAGTGCTGAGCCGCTGGGAGATCAGGTTGGTTTTTGCGAACCGATCGGAGGTGTTCGGCGAAGCGATCGCCAATCCTACGCTTGGTCTCACCGATGAAGAGCAACTAATATCTCGAGCAGCAGTTGCAATGTTAGGAACTAACAGGTCCTTTTCAGAATGGCAGGCAGTGACTAATGGGGTGCCGCAAGGCTCAGTGCTGGGATCCGTCATTTACAATATATATTAACAATTTAGACAAGTGAATTAAATACAACATCTCCAAGTTTGCGGATGACACACCGCTGGTTGGCAGTGTGAACTGCAAGGAGAATGCTATGAGGCTGCAGGGTGATAGGATGTTTGAGTGGGCAGATGCATGGCAGATGCAGTATAATGAGGATAAATGTGAAGTTATCCACTTTGGTGGCAAGAACAAGAAGGCAGATTATTATCTGAATGGTGTCAGATTAGGAAAAGGGGAGGTGCAACGAGACCTGGGTTTCATAGCGAGTGGATTTTAGTATAGGAGTAAGGAGGTGCTGCTGCAGTTGTACAGTGCCCTGGTGAGACCACACCTGCAGTATTATGTGCAGTTTCCATCTCCTAATTTGAGGAAGGATATTCTTGCTATTGAGGGAGTGCAGCAGGATGGCGGGACTGACATATGATGAAAGAATAGGTCGACTGGGCTTTTAATCATTGGAATTTAGAAGGGTGAGAGGGGATCTTACAGAAACATATAAAATTCTTAAGGGGTTGCACAGGCTAGATGCTGAAAAAATGTTCCCAATGTTAGGGGAGTCCAGAACCAGCGGTTACATGAGGGGTAGGCCATTAAGAATGAGGGGTAGGCCATTTGGAACTGAGATGAGGAAAAACGTTTTCACCCAAAGAGTTGTGAATCTGTGGAAGGCAGTGGAGGCCAATTCACTGAATGTTTTCAAGAGAGTTAGATATAGCTCTTAGGGCTAACAGAATCAAGGGATATGGGAAATAAGCAGGAATGGGGTACTGGTTTTGGTTGATCAGCCATGATTATATTGAATGGCAGTGCTGGCTTGAAGGGCTGAATGGCCTACTCCTGCACCTATTTTCTATGTTTCCATTATTTCACTGAATGTGCTCAGAGCTACGTAAATAAGAAGATAGACTAAATGAATGTGTGGATTACAATATATTTTACTTTTCTCTGGTGTCAAGAAAAAAGTAAAGTCAAATGTTAGCCACTTGTCTTCATTTACCTTGAGCTTAGGGTCAGCAACCATATTCTGTTCTTACACCAGTTCTCCCTTGAGAAAACTTGAGGAACCAGATGCAAAGTTAAGGAAGGGTTACCCTTCCAGATCTCTTTGCTTCCCTCTCCCCTGACCTTCGGTCTGAAGAAGGGTCTCGACTCGAAACAACGCCCATTCCTTCTACTCCTTTAGTATCCAAGTACCTGTCCAACTGCACTTTAAACACTGTTACTGTATACACCTTGACCACTTCTTCATTCCATATAATCACCACCATACCCTTGAAAAACTTAATCCCTCAGATTAAGGGGTTAAAGTTATCCCCATGCCCTGTAGTTTGGCATTCCCCACACCCAAGGAAAAAGACTGACTATCTACACTATCTATGACCCTCATATGTTTATAAACCTTAATTAGGTTATTCCTCAGCCTCGTACTTTCCAGTGAGAATAAACCCAGTTTATCAACTCTCTTCTCATGAGTAAAGCCATCCAATCCAGGCAGCATCCCGGTGGACCTCTTCAGAGCTCTTTCTAATACTACCACATTACTTCTATACTTTGGAGACCTGAATTCTACACAATGCTCTAAGTGCGGGCTGACTAATATTTTGATCAGCTGCAACATGACATCCCAAACTCTTATTTTCAATGTCTCAAAAAGAAAGATGGGAAACCTTAGGGATGGTGTTCTGGAGTTTGGTATTTAGGTCGTTGAAAGCAAAGCAGTCATTGCAGTTCTGTTGTTATTTCTGAAATTTACCAAGAAGCCAGAATTGAAGAGGGAAGATATCTTAGAAACATAGGAAAATAGGTGCAGGAGTAGGCCATTGGTCTACATCTCCTGGAAAACCCGATGCGGTGACATTTTTACACATTCCGGTAGATTTACCTCACGATATCAAAAATCCCCTCATCTGAAAAATTGATTCATTATTTCCCACGTTTTTTGGTCCTCGTTATTTCCCGAGTTGTTTGGACCAATTTCCCGTAGATCCTTCGAGCCAGCCCAGCACCACCATTCAATATGATCAAAGCTGATCATCCAAAATCAGTACCCTGTTCCTGCTTGCTCCCCATATCCCTTGATGCTGTTAGTCCTAAGTGCTATATCTAACTCTCTCTTGAAACCATCCAGTTAATTGGCCTCCCCTGCCTGCTGTGGCAGAGAATTCCACAGATTCACAACTCTCTGTGTACTCTCTTAGGTAAATTGTAAATTGTCCCTAGTGTGTAGGGTACTGTACGAGGTGATCGCTGGTTGGCATGGACTCTAGCTTGCCGCGAGGAGCAAAGGCATTCTGATGTCAACCAGCTCGCTTCAGCACGTTAGATTTTAAAAATGTCAGATAGTTGAACAATTTTAGTAAAAAACTCAGGAAATGATGAATCACATTTTCAGATGAGGGGATTTTCGAAATCATGAGGTAAATCTATCGGAATGTCGGGTTTTCGAGGAGATGTGAATCACATATGAAAATACACACACACACACAAAAATAAATAGTTCCACATCCAAGATCAGAGTTTTATATTATAACTAGACCAAGTGCGGTTGCGAGGGGGGGGGGGGGGGGGGGGGGCAGCATGTCGCGTCACACACACTAACTACCCCCCTTGATATTATATTAATATTATTAATTTGCTCCTTTTACCCCATAACCGCACTATCCACTGACGTATAGCCCCCAACTCGCAGGCGCGCCTGGGGGGGGGGGGGGGGGGGGTTAGAGAGTGAGGGTAGAGAGAGAGCGGGGACAGACAGAGAGGGGCAGAGACAGAAGGGCAAGAGGCAGATTGGCTGTCTCAGCCACCAAGCTCCTATTTCAAAAGTTGGGGGTTTATCATCCATCCAGATAAATCCCAGTTAATGCCTTCTATGACAATGGACAACTTGAGGTTCACAATTGACTCTGTTCACATGTCTGTCACTTTGCCAAAGGACAAAGCAACAGACTTAATAGAGGCATGCAACAGCCTTGTTTACGTCAGTCAACCATCTATTCGACAAGTAGCCAGACTAATTGGGAAGCTCGTGGCTGCCTTCCCAGCCACACAATTTGGACCCTTACATTACCAAAATTTACAGAGGGCCAAGATTGAAGCACTCAAATACCATGCTGGCCATTTTGACAGGCCAATGCAGTTACCAGCCAAAGCAAAATTGGAGTTGCATTGGTGGATTAACAATACTCGTCATTGCTCTAATCCCATCATAGTCACAAATCCTTCAGTTGTGTTACAAACTGACGCCAGCGCTTACGGCGGGGGAGCAACCAATATCACCTCCAGTTGCGGTGGTAGATGGAATGCACATGAGTTAACCTTACTTCAGACACTGGGTATCAATCATCTAGAGATGCTGGGAGCGTTCCACGGACTTCAGGCTTACTGTTCAGGACATCTGCATGTTCGCCTACAAATTGATAATACCACAGTGGTGGCATATATTAATCATATGGGTGGAATTAAGTCGATATCTTGTGATGAATTGGTCAATACAATCTGGCACTGGTGCATCTAAATAAATATTTGGATATCAGCTACTTACCTTCCAGGTAAGCTCAATACAGTGGCGGAAACCAGCTCACGCAAATTCAATGACAACACCGAATGGATGTTGGACCACCAAGTATTTACTGACATTGTAGCTTGGCATGGAACGCCAGATATCGACCTATTCGCATCCAGACTTAATCACCAGATACCAACATATGTTGTATGGGAACCAGACCCTGGGCCAGTAGCGATGGACGCTTTCTCGCTACACTGGGAGGAATTGTTTTTCTATGCATTTCCCCCCTTCTGCCTCATCAGTCGGGTCTTGTGAAAAATACAATAAGACTCCGCGTCGGGTATCTTGGTAGTACACGACTGGCCTACTCAGCCATGGTTTCCTGCGGTACTCGACATGGTCTCGGAACCATGTATGCCAATCACTAAACGCCCAAGTTTACTGGTTCATCCTGTGAGAGGCGAAAGTCACCCGTGCCATGACAGAATAAACCTGTTGATTTGCAGGATTTAAAAAGACCACTCCTGGAACTTGGACTGTCGGACCGAACCATGATCATCATCACGGTAGCATGCAGAGAGTCCACCAGGAAACAATACCTCACATATATCAGAAAATGGGAGGTATTCTGTACCAGGGCCACTTACCATACCGTACAACACCACTTACCACACGGCTACTATAACAGATGTGCTGGAATTCTTGGAGAGCTTACACTTTGATGAAGGCTTGAGCTACAGTGCCATCAACTGTGCCAGGAGTGCCCGATCATCATACCTGGGACAGGGGTTTAGGACACCACGGGGTCGGATCTCACCCTCTGGTGTCAAAACTTATGAAGGGTATTTTCAACTCTAATCCCCCCAGGCCTAGGTATTCCCAGAAGTGGGATATTAGTATTGTGTTAACCCTGCTCAGGGATTGGGCACCAGCTACGTCCCTAACACTAACAAAACTGACATATAAAATGGTGATGCTGATGGCACTCGTAACGGCACAGCGGGTACAGTCTCTGCACAAACTAAGACTGGACGCCATGGTAACATCCAAGAATAAGATAACTTTCTATATATTTGAGTTACTTAAACAGAACAGGCCTGGGAACGGAGGGCACATAATCCCTCAACGTCACTCCTCATAAAATAAAGCTCAAACTTCAAATTGAAAGTTCTCGTTTAATCTTACTATTTTACTTTGGAGGGAGTGAGTGACTACGTAAAGATTTCAAAACTCTATGAAATCAAATTTTCAGATGAGGGGATTATCGAAATCATGAGGTAAATCTACCGGAATGTGTAAAAATGTCACCGTTACCGCGTCGGGTTTTCGTGGAGATGTGAATCACATATGAAAACACACACACAAATAAATACATCCAGATCCAAGATCAGAGTTTTATTTTATAATAGATAAGATTCCCTCTCAATCTTCTAAATTGAAGCGAATTTAGCGATTTGCTGGGATTTAGGCTGGAAATATCAAGATTAGAGATGGTTACAGGACATAGGCAATTCAGTCTGCTGAATTCATACTGACTGATTATATAAGCAATTCAGTTGGTCAGACTGCCTGCTGCCTTGCCTTTGCCCTGCAAATTAATTCAATTCAGATACTTACCCAGTTTTGAACACTACAACTAAATTTGTCTTCAATCTTACTCCTGGTGTTGTATTGCACAACACAACCACCTACTGAATAACATTTGTCCTCATGTCACGCGAATTTGAGAAAGGGAGTGCGAGACCATGGACCAATTTGAAAATAAGAGCGGAAACTTTAAGCAAACATTTGTTAAAAAAAGGTCAGCATGAATCTTAAAGGGTGGAAGTCAACAATAGATAAGGCAACAGAATGAGATTTTTTGATAAAATCATAAACCTGGTGAATTTGAATGATTGATCTCATGTTTGTGGAGGGTAGACTGAGAAAGGCCATTATCACAAGCAGGCAGTGGAGATTATTTTAACTTGAAATCATGTTTGGCTATTATGGGTTGAAGTGCCTGTTCCTATACTGTTCTATAATAGACCAGTAAGTCTGACATGTGTGCTGTTACCAACGGGGATTTTGAGGAAATGAATATACCAGCATTTGAATATGCAAGAACTGATAAGAGATGGTTAGTACAGCTTTGTTCACATAACAATCAGTGCCCATGTAGCTCGCCGTGATCGTATAGTGGTTAGTACTCTGCGTTGTGGCCGCAGCAACCTCGGTTCGAATCCGAGTCACGGCATTGCGGATCAGCAATGACACGGCAATGGGCTTAATTTTTAGGGATGGTACAGTGATAGATTTGCTGCCCTAACTACGAGTGCTGATCATTTTTCCAAGACATGGACACCCTTCACCAATTTCTTACAAGGATAGTATGGCGCAACACAACTTTGGATTTAAATCTAACTATGGATTGGGTGACACAAAAAGCTGGAGAAACTCAGCGGGTGCAGCAGCATTTAAGGAGCGAAGGAGATAGGCGACGTTTCGGGTCGAGACCCTTCTTCAGACTGGTCAGGGATCAGGGAAACGAGAGATATAAACAGTGATGTGGAGAGATAAGGAACAATGAGTGAAAGATATGCAAAAAAGTATTGGTGATAAAGGAAGCAGGCCATTGTAAGCAGTTTGTGGTGTGAAAATGAGAAGCTAGTGCGACTGGGGGGGGGGGGGGGGGGGAGATGGAGAAGGAGTGTCAGGGCCAGAGGGCAGAGGGAGAGGTGGGGGGGAGGCAGTCTGGGTTATCAGAATTGAAAAAATTCAATGTTTAAGCCCAGAGGATGCAGATTCCCCAAGCGGAATATGAGGTGCTGTTCCTCCAACTTGCGGTGTTGATCACTCTGGCCGTGGAGGAGGCCCAGGACCGAGAGGTCGGATACGGAGTGGGAGGGGGAGTTGAAGTGCTGAGCCACCGGGAGGTCGGGTTGGTTATTGCGGACCGAGCGGATGTGTTCGGCGAAACGATCGCCCAGCCTCCACTTGGTCTCACCGATGTAGATCAGCTGGCATCTGGAGCAACGGATGCAGTAGATGAGGTTGGAGGAGGTGCAGGTGAACCTCTGTCGGACTTGGAATGACTGCTTGGGTCCCTGAAAGGAGTGGATGGGGGAGGTGAAGGGACAAGTGTAGCATCTCTTGCGGTTGCAAGGGAAAGTGCCCGGGGAAGGAGTGGAGCGGGAGGGAAGGGAAGAATTGACGAGGGAGTTGTGGAGGGAGCGGTCTTTGCGGAAGGCAGACAGGGGGGGAGATGGGAAGATGTGGCGAGTGGAGGGGTCACGTTGGAGGTGACGAAACTGGCGGAGGACTATCTGTCGTATGCGCTGGCTGGTGGGGTGAAAGGTGAGGACCAGGGGGACTCGGCCCTTGTTGTGAGTGGGGGAATGGGGAGAGAGGGCAGTGTTGCGGGGTATGGAGGAGACCCTGGTGCGGGCCTCATCTATAGTGGGGGAGGGGAAACCCCGTTCTCTGAAGAACGAGGACATTTGCGATGACCTGGTGTGGAACACGTCATCCTGGGAGCAGATGCGGCGTAGACGGAGGAATTGGGAATAGGGGATGGAGTCCTTACAAGAAGCAGGGTGGGAGGAAGAGTAGTCCAGGTAGCTGTGGGAGTCAGTTGGTTTGTAGTGGATGTCAGTCAGGAGTGTATCACCTGCAATAGAGATGGTGAGGTCAAGGAATGGTAGGGAAATGTCGGAAATGGTCCAAGTATATTTGAGTGCCGGATGGAAGTTGGTGGTGAAATGGATGAAGTCAGTCAGTTCTGCGTGGGTGCAGGAGGTGACACCAAAGCAGTCATCAATGTAACGGAGGTAAAGGTCGGGGGTGGGGCCCTGGTACGCCGAGAACAAAGATTGTTCAACGTACCCGACAAAGAGGCAGGCGTAGCTAGGGCCCATGCGTGTGCCCATAGCTACGCCTTGTGTTTGGAGGAAATGGGAGGAGTCAAAAGAGAATGGATTGGGTGAGGTGGGTGGGGAGGGACGAGAGGCAGGTATATCACCACTTTTCTCTCTCTTTTTCTTTTTCTCCTTTTTTTCCCTTTCTATTCCTCTCTTCTTTCTTTTATCCACTCTTTGGCTACTTTGGTAGTCTAGGGGTCCTATCTTTGTACATCTCACTTTTTCTCTTTCTTGCTCTTTCTCTTTTCTTTTCTTCTAATTCAAAGCTAAAAAGTCAAAATTGAAGCTGTACAATAACTGTAGAATTTTATATGCCATTTGTTGTACTCATGTACATTTGCTTCAAATGCATTAAAAAAAAAAATTAAATTAAAATTTCTATGAAAAATGCTCAAAAAAGCAAAATAGAAAAATAGGTGCAGGATATGCTATCTCCCTATGGTATGTACATGGTGAACAACCATCTTGTTCAACTTTTCATCAATAACTTGAATATCAATGGAAATGATTATTAGGAAATGCATCTTGTTTTCAGGGAAGAAAACAAAATGGCTACTGTCTTACCAGAGATACAGCCTGACCAGCAAAGTGTTTTCAGGGTTTTCTGTTTTATTTTAGATATCCAGCAACTGCGGTATGTTTTATAATTATACCAGCTTATTTCCTTGCATCTATTTCCCTATACATTAGGGGTAATTTACAGTTAAACTATAAACCAGTACTTTGTGGGGGAAATTGAACAAACCCTCTTAGCCTTTTTATAACAGGCCATGGGGGGAGGGGGGCGTTTGGGTGTCCAATATTGCCGATTGTCCACTATAACTGTGCGGACGGAACAACGGGAGGAGGAGGCGGTGGTGGAGGGAGGCTGGAGAGAGGTATAATTTATGAGTGTGCAGAATGGGTGATCCTCAGGATCCACCTTACTTACCGACAGATTTATTCAATTGGATATTGACATGAGCTATGGAACAGATCCCCACATATGGCTCAGCTGCACATGATGGAAATTGTAGCGTCTCAACTATAACTGTGGTCCACATTGAAATCTACAACATAGGGAAAGGGAAGGCTGAGGTACTACAAACAATTTTGGGATCTAGAAGAGGTTAAAAAGCAGAACCTCAAAGATTAGGAATTAACAGGTAGACAAAAATGCTGGAGAGTTGAGAGAGAGCTGAGAAGGGGAGGAGAAAGTAAGGACTATTTGAAATTAGAGAAGTCAATGTTCATACCGCTGGGGTGCAAACTGCCCAAGCAAAATGGGCAGAGTGCGGCTCCTCCAATTTACGGTGGTCCTCACTCTGGCCATGGAGGTGGCCCAGACAGAAGGTCGGATTCAGAATGGGAGGGGGAGTTGAAGTGCTGAGCCGCCGGGAGATCAGGTTGGTTATTGCGAACTGATCGGAGGTGTTCGGCGAAGCAATCGCCAATCCTACGCTTCGTCTCACCGATGTAGAGCAACTAACATCTAGAGCAGCGGATGCAATATTAGGAACTAACAGGTCCTTTTCAGAATGGCAGGTAGTGACCAATGGGGTGCCGCAAGGCTCAGTGCTGGGATCCGTCATTTACAATATATATTAACGATTTAGACAAGTGAATTAAATACAACATCTCCAAGTTTGCGGATGACACACCGCTGGGTGGCAGTGTGAACTGCAAGGAGAATACTATGAGGCTGCAGGGTGATAGGATGTTTGAGTGGGCAGATGCATGGCAGATGCAGTATAATGAGGATAAATGTGAAGTTATCCACTTTGGTGGGAAGAACAAGAAGGCAGATTATTATCTGAATGGTGTCAGATTAGGAAACGGGGAGGTGCAACGAGACCTGGGTTTCATAGCGAGAGGATTTTAGTACAGGAGTAAGGAGGTGCTGCTGCAGTTGTACAGTGCCCTGGTGAGACCACACCTGCAGTATTGTGTGCAGTTTCGATCTCCTAATTTGAGGAAGGATGTTCTTGCTATTGAGGGAGTGCAGCAGGATGGCGGGACTGACATATGATGAAAGAATGGGTCGACTGGGCTTGTATTAATTGGAATTTAGAAGGGTGAGAGGGGATCTTATAGAAACATATAAAATTCTTAAGGGGTTGCACAGGCTAGATGCTGAAAAAATGTTCCCAATGTTAGGGGAGTCCAGAACCAGCGGTTACAGTTTAAGAATGAGGGGTAGGCCATTTGGAACTGAGATGAGGAAAAACGTTTTCACCCAAAGAGTTGTGAATCTGTGGAAGGCAGTGGAGGCCAATTCACTGAATGTTTTCAAGAGAGTTAGATATAGCTCTTAGGGCTAACAGAATCAAGGGATATGGGAAATAAGCAGGAATGGGGTACTGGTTTTGGTTGATCAGCCATGATTATATTGAATGGCAGTGCTGGCTCGAAGGGCTGAATGGCCTACTCCTGCACCTATTTTCTATGTTTCCATTACTTCACTGAATGTGCTCAGAGCTACGTAAGTAAGAAGATAGACTAAATGAATGTGCGGATTACAATATCTTTTACTTTTCTCTGGTGTCAAGAAAAAACTAAAGTCAAATGTTAGCCACTTGTCTTCATTTACCTTGAGCATAGGGTCAGCAACCATATTCTGTTCTTACACCAGTTCTCCCTTGAGAAAACTTGAGGAACCAGATGCAAAGTTAAGGAAGGGTTACCCTTCCAGATCTCTTTGCTTCCCTCGCCCCTGACCTTCGGTCTGAAGAAGGGTCTCAACTCGAAACAATGCCCATTCCTTCTACTCCTTTAGTATCCAAGTACCTGTCCAACTGCACTTTAAACACTGTTACTGTATACACCTTGACCACTTCTTCATTCCATATAATCACCACCATACCCTTGAAAAACTTAATCCCTCAGATTAAGGGGTTAAAGTTATCCCCATGCCCTGTAGTTTGGCATTCCCCACACCCAAGGAAAAAGACTGACTATCTACACTATCTATGACCCTCATATGTTTATAAACCTTAATTAGGTTATTCCTCAGCCTCGTACTTTCCAGTGAGAATAAACCCAGTTTATCAACTCTCTTCTCATGAGTAAAGCCATCCAATCCAGGCAGCATCCCGGTGGACCTCTTCAGAGCTCTTTCTAATACTACCACATTACTTCTATACTTTGGAGACCTGAATTCTACACAATGCTCTAAGTGCGGGCTGACTAATATTTTGATCAGCTGCAACATGACATCCCAAACTCTTATTTTCAATGTCTCAAAAAGAAAGATGGGAAACCTTAGGGATGGTGTTCTGGAGTTTGGTATTTAGGTCGTTGAAAGCAAAGCAGTCATTGCAGTTCTGTTGTTATTTCTGAAATTTACCAAGAAGCCAGAATTGAAGAGGGAAGATATCTTAGAAACATAGGAAAATAGGTGCAGGAGTAGGCCATTGGTCTACATCTCCTGGAAAACCCGATGCGGTGACATTTTTACACATTCCGGTAGATTTACCTCACGATATCAAAAATCCCCTCATCTGAAAAATTGATTCATTATTTCCCACGTTTTTTGGTCCTCGTTATTTCCCGAGTTGTTTGGACCAATTTCCCGTAGATCCTTCGAGCCAGCCCAGCACCACCATTCAATATGATCAAAGCTGATCATCCAAAATCAGTACCCTGTTCCTGCTTGCTCCCCATATCCCTTGATGCTGTTAGTCCTAAGTGCTATATCTAACTCTCTCTTGAAACCATCCAGTTAATTGGCCTCCCCTGCCTGCTGTGGCAGAGAATTCCACAGATTCACAACTCTCTGTGTACTCTCTTAGGTAAATTGTAAATTGTCCCTAGTGTGTAGGGTACTGTACGAGGTGATCGCTGGTTGGCATGGACTCTAGCTTGCCGCGAGGAGCAAAGGCATTCTGATGTCAACCAGCTCGCTTCAGCACGTTAGATTTTAAAAATATGTCAGATTGTTGAACAATTTTAGTAAAAAACTCAGGAAATAATGAATCACATTTTCAGATGAGGGGATTTTCGAAATCATGAGGTAAATCTATCAGAATGTCGGGTTTTTGAGGAGATGTGAATCACATATGAAAATACACACACACACACACAAACAAATAGTTCCACATCCAAGATCAGAGTTTTATATTATAGCTAGACCAAGTGCGGTTGCGAGGGGAGGGGGGGGGGGCAGCATGTCGCGTCACACACACTAACTACCGGCCCTTGGTTTTATATTATTATTATTTTGCTCCTTTTACCCCATAACCGCACTATCCACTGACGCATAGCCCCCAACTCGCAGGCGCGTCTAGAGGGGGGGGGGGGGGATTAGAGAGTGAGGGCAGAGAGAGAGTGGGGAGAGACAGAGTAAGAGGGGCAGAGACAGAAAGGCAAGAGACAGATTGGCTGTCTCAGCCACCAAGCTCCTATTTCAAAAGTTGGGGTTACATCATCCATCCAGATAAATCCAAGTTAATGCCTTCTATGACAATGGACAACTTGAGGTTCACAATTGACTCTGTTCACATGTCTGTCACTTTGCCAAAGGACAAGGCAACAGACTTAATAGAGGCATGCAACAGCCTTGTTTGCGTCAGTCAACCATCTATTCGACAAATAGCCAGGGTAATTGGGAAACTCGTGGCTACCTTCCCAGCCACACAATTTGGACCCTTACATTACCAAAATTTACAGAGGGCCAAGATTGAAGCACTCAAATACCATGCTGGCCATTTTGACAGGCCAATGCAGTTACCAGCCAAAGCAAAATTGGAGTTGCATTGGTGGATTAACAATACTCGTCATTGCTCTAATCCCATCATAGTCACAAATCCTTCAGTTGTGTTACAAACGGACGCCAGCGCTTACGGCGGGGGAGCAACCAATACCACCTCCAGTTGCGGTGGTAGATGGAATGCACATGAGTTAACCTTACTTCAGACACTGGGTATCAATCATCTAGAGATGTTGGGAGCGTTCCACGGACTTCGGGTTTACTGTTCAGGACATCTGCATGTTCGCCTATAAATTGATAATACCACAGTGGTGGCATATATTAATCATATGGGTGGAATTAAGTTGATATCTTGTGATGAATTGGTCAATACAATCTGGCGCTGGTGCATCTAAATAAATATTTGGATATCAGCTACTTACCTTCCAGGTAAGCTCAATACAGTGGCGGAAACCAGCTCACGCAAATTCAATGACAACACCGAATGGATGTTGGACCACCAAGTATTTACTGACATTGTAGCTTGGCATGGAACGCCAGATATCGACCTATTCGCATCCAGACTTAATCACCAGATACCAACATATGTTGTATGGGAACCAGACCCTGGGCCAGTAGCGATGGACGCTTTCTCGCTACACTGGGAGGAATTGTTTTTCTAAGCATTTCCCCCCTTCTGCCTCATCAGTCGGGTCTTGTGAAAAATACAATAAGACTCCGCGTCGGGTATCTTGGTAGTACACGACTGGCCTACTCAGCCATGGTTTCCTGCGGTACTCGACATGGTCTCGGAACCATGTATGCCAATCACTAAACGCCCAAGTTTACTGGTTGATCCTGTGACAGGCGAAAGTCACCCGTGCCATGACAGAATAAACCTGTTGATTTGCAGGATTTAAAAAGACCACTCCTGGAATTTGGACTGTCGGACCGAACCATGAACATCATCACGGTAGCATGCAGAGAGTCCACCAGGAAACAATACCTCACATATATCAGAAAATGGGAGGTATTCTGTACCAGGGCCACTTACCATACCGTACAACACCACTTACCACACGGCTACTATAACAGATGTGCTGGAATTCTTGGAGAGCTTACACTTTGATGAAGGCTTGAAGGGTTTAGGACACCACGGGGTCGGATCTCACCCTCTGGTATCAAAACTTATGAAGGGTATTTTCAACTCTAATCCCCCCAGGCCTAGGTACTCCCAGACGTGGGATATTGGTATTGTGTTAACCCTGCTCAGGGATTGGGCACCAGCTACGTCCCTAACACTAACAAAACTGACATATAAAATGGTGATGCTGATGGCACTCGTAACGGCACAGCGGGTACAGTCTCTGCACAAACTAAGACTGGACGCCATGGTAACATTCAAGAATAAGATAACTTTCTATATATTTGAGTTACTTAAACAGAACAGGCCTGGGAACGGAGGGCACATAATCCCTCAACGTCACTCCTTATAAAATAAAGCTCAAACTTCAAATTGGTAAGTTCTCGTTTAATCTTACTATTTTACTTTGGAGTGAGTGAGTGACTACGTAAAGATTTCAAAGCTCTGTGAAATCAAATTTTCAGATGAGGGGATTTTCGAAATCATGAGGTAAATCTACCGGAATGTGTAAAAATGTCACCGTTACCGCGTCGGGTTTTCGTGGAGATGTGAATCACATATGAAAACACACACACACACAAATAAATACATCCACATCCAAGATCAGAGTTTTATTTTATAATAGATAAGATCCCCTCTCAATCTTCTAAATTGAAGTGAATTTAGCGATTTGCTGGGATTTAGGCTGGAAATATCAAGATTAGAGATGGTTACAGGACAGAGGCAATTCAGTCTGCTGAATTCATATTGACTGTATATATAAGCAATTCAGTTGGTCAGACTGCCTGCTGCCTTGCCTTTGCCCTGCAAATTAATTCAATTCAGATACTTACCCAGTTTTGAACACTACAACTAAATTTGTCTTCAATCTTACTCCTAGTGTTGTATTGCACAACACAACCACCTGCTGAATAACATTTGTCCTCATGTCACGCGAATTTGAGAAAGGGAGTTCGAGACCATGGGCCAATTTGAAAATAAGAGCGGAAATTTTAAGCAAAGATTTGTTAAAAAAAGGTCAGCATGAATATTAAAGGGTGGAAGTCAACAATAGATAAGGGAACAGAATGAGATTTTTTGATAAAATCATAAACCTGGTGAATTTGAATGATTGATCTCATGTTTGTGGAGGGTAGACTGAGAAAGGCCATTATCACAAGCAGGCAGTGGAGATTATTTTAACTTGAAATCATGTTTGGCTATTGTGGGTTGAAGTGCCTGTTCCTGTACTGTTCTATAATAGACCAGTAAGTCTGACATGTGTGCTGTTACCAACGGGGATTTTGAGGAAATGAATATACCAGCATTTGAATATGCAAGAACTGATAAGAGATGGTTAGTACAGCTTTGTTCACATAACAATCAGTGCCCATGTAGCTCGCCGTGATCGTATAGTGGTTAGTACTCTGCGTTGTGGCCGCAGCAACCTCGGTTCGAATCCGAGTCACGGCATTGCGGATCAGCAATGACACGGCAATGGGCTTAATTTTTAGGGATGGTACAGTGATAGATTTGCTGCCCTAACTACGAGTGCTGATCATTTTTCCAAGACATGGACACCCTTCACCAATTTCTTACAAGGATGGTATGGCGCAACATAACTTTGGATTTAAATCTAACTATGGGTAGGGTGAGGAGGGTGGGGAGGGACAAGAGGCAGGTATTTCACCACTTTTCTCTCTCTTCTTCTTTTTCTCCTTTTTTTCCCTTTCTATTCCTCTCCTCTTTATTTTATCCAATCTATGGGTACTTTGGTAGTCTAGGGGTCCTATCTTTGTACATCTCACTTTTTCTCTTTCTTGCTCTTTCTCTTTTCTTTTCTTCTAATTCAAAGCTAAAAAGTCAAAATTAAAGCTGTACAATAACTGTAGAATTTTATATGCCATTTGTTGTACTCATGTACATTTGCTTTTAATGAATTTAAACAAATTAAATTAAATTTATATTTATATGAAAAATGCTCAAAAATGCAAAATAGCTTATCCTGCACCTATTTTTCTATCTCCCTATAGTATGTACATGGTGAACAACCATCTTGTTCACCTTTTCATCAATAACTTGAATATCAATGGAAATGATTATTAGGAAATGCATCTTGTTTTCAGCGAAGAAAACAAAATGGCTACTGTCTTACCAGAGATACAGCCTGACCAGCAAAGTGTTTTCAGGGTTTTCTGTTTTATTTTAGATATCCAGCAACTGCAGTATTTTTTATAATTATACCAGCTTATTTCCTTGCATCTATTTCCCTATACATTAGGGGTAATTTACAGTTAAACTATAAACCAGTACTTTGTGGGGGAAACGGAACAAACCCTCTTAGCCTTTTTATAACAGGCCATGGGGGGAAGGGGGCGTTCGGGTGTCCAATATTGCCGATTGTCAACTATAACTGTGCGGACGGAACAACGGGAGGAGGAGGCGGTGGTGGAGGGAGGCTGGAGAGAGGTATAATTTATGAGTGTGCAGAATGGGTGATCCTCAGGATCCACCTTACTTACTGACAGATTTATTCAATTGGATATTGACATGAATGGAACAGGTCCCCACATATGGCTCAGCTGCACAGGATGGAGCAGTGAGAAAATTGTAGCGTCTCAACTATAACATAGATAAAGGGAAGGCTGAGGTACTACAAACAATTTTGGGATCTAGAAGAGGTTAAAAAGCAGAACCTCAAAGATTAGGAATTAACAGGTAGACAAAAATGCTGGAGAAACTCAGCGGGTGAGGCAGCATCTATGGAGTGAAGGAAATAGGCAACGTTTCAGATGGAAACCCTTCTTCAGAATGATGTGAGGGTGGGGGGTGGGAGGAAGAAAGGAAGAGGTGGAGCCAGAGTGTTGAGAGAGAGCTGAGAAGGGGAGGAGAAAGTAAGGACTATTTGAAATTAGAGAAGTCGATGTTCATACCGCTGGGGTGCAAACTGCCCAAGCAAAATGGGCAGAGTGCGGCTCTCCAATTTACGGTGGTCCTCACTCTGGCCATGGAGGTGGCCCAGACAGAAAGGTCGGATTCGGAATGGGAGGGGGAGTTGAAGTGCTGAGCCACCGGGAGATCAGGACTGGCAGTGCTGGCTCGAAGGGCTGAATGGCCTACTCCTGCAACTATTTTCTATGTTTCAATTACTTCACTGATTGTGCTCAGATATACGTAACTAAGAAGATAGACTAAATGAATGTGTGGATTACAATATATTTTACCTTTCTCTGGTGTAAAAAAAAAGTAAAGTTAAATGTTATCCACTTGTCATCATTTACCTTGAGCTTAGGGTCAGCAAACATATTCTGTTCTTACACCAGTTCTCCCTTGTGAAAACCCGAGGAACCAGATGCAAAGTTAAGGAAGGGTTACCCTTCCACATCTCTATGCTTCCCTCTCCCCTGACCTTCGGTCTGAAGAAGGGTCTCGCCCATTCCTTCTTCTCCTTTAGTATCCAAGTACCTGTCCAACTGCTCTTTAAACATTGTTATTGTATACACCTTGACCACTTCTTCATTCCGTATAATCACCACCATATCCTTGAAAAATTAATCCCTCAGATTAAGGGGTTAAAGTTATCCCCATGCCCTTTAGTTTGGCATTCCCCACACCGAAGGAAATAGACTATCTACACTATCCATGTCCGTCATATGTTTATAAACCTTAATTAGGTTATTCCTCAGCCTCGTACTTTCCAGTGAGAATAAACCCAGTTTATCAACTCTCTTCTCATGAGTAAAGCCATCCAATCCAGGCAGCATCCCGGTGAACCTCTTCAGAGCTCTTTCTAATACTACCACATTACTTCTATACTTTGGAGACCTGAATTTTACACGATGCTCTAAGTGCGGGCTGACTAATATTTTGATCAGCTGCAACATGACATCCCAAACTCTTATTTTCAATGTCTCAAAAAGGAAGATGGGAAACCTTAGGGATGGTGTTCTGGAGTTTGGTATTTAGGTTGTTGAAAGCAAAGCAGTCAATGCAGTTCTGTTGTTATTTCTGAAATTTACCAAGAAGCCAGAATTGAAGAGTGCAGATATCTTAGAAACATAGGAAAATAGGTGCAGGAGTAGGCCATTGGTCTACATCTCCTCGAAAACCCGAAGTGGTAACGGTGACATTTTTACACATTCCGGAAGATTTACCTCATTATTTCGAAAATCCTCTCATCTGAAAATTTGATTCATTTTTCCCGTGTTTTTTGGTCCTCGTTATTTCCCGTGTTTTTTGGATCAATTTCCCATTGGTCCTTCGAGCCAGCCCAGCACCACCATCCAATATGATGAAGGCTGATCATCCAAAATCAGTACCCTGTTCCTGCTTTCTCCCCATATCCCTTGATGCTGTTAGTCCTAAGAGCTATATCTAACTCTCTCTTGAAAACATCCAGTGAATAGGCCTCCACTGCCTTCTGTGGCAGAGAATTCCACAGATTCATAACTCTCTGTGTACTCTCTAAGGTAAATTGTCCCTACTGTTCGAGGTGATCGCTGGTTGGCATGGACTCTACCTTGCCGCGAGGAGCAAAGGCATTGTGACGTCATCCAGCTCGCTTCAGCACGTTAGATTTTTAAAATATGTCAGATTGGTGAACAATTTTAGTAAAAAACTCGGGAAATAATTAATCAAATTTCAGATGAGGGAATTTTCGAAATCATGAGGTAAATCTACCGGAATGTGTAAAAATGGCACCGTTCCCGCGTCGGGTTTTCCAGATGTGAATCACATATGAAAACACACACACACACACACACACAAATAAATACATCCACATCCAAGATCAGAGTTTTATATTATAATGACAACCCCTCTCATTCTTCTAAATTGAAGTGAATTTAGGGATTTGCTGGGATTTAGGCCTGGAAAATG
Organism: Raja brachyura; assembly: GCA_963514005.1. Next base: position 12,518,051 of record OY740807.1, on the reverse strand, counting down.
TCAAGATTACAGATGGTTATAGGACGGAGGCAATTCAGTCTGTTGAATTCATACTGACTGTGTATATGAGCAATTCAGTTGGTCAGACTCCTTGCTGTCTTGCCTTTGCCCTGCAAATTAATTGAATTCAGATACTTACCCAGTTTTGAACACTACAACTAAATTTGTCTTCAAACTTACTCCTGGTATTGTATTGCACAACACAACCACCTACTGAATAACATTTGTCCTCATGTCAAGAAAATTTGAGAAAGGGAGTGCGAGATCATGGACCAATTTGAAAATACGAGCGGGAATTTTAAGCAAAGATTTGTAAAAAAAACATCAGCATGAATATTAAAGGGTGGAAGTCAACAATACATAAGGCAACGGAATGAGAGGTTTTAATAAAATCATAAACCTGGTGAATTTGAATGATTGATCTCATGTTTGTGGAGGGTGAAATGAGAAAGATCATTATCACAAGCAGGCAGAGGAGATTATTTTAACTTGAAATCATGTTTGGCTATTGTGGGTTGAAGTGCCTGTTCCTGTACTGTTCTATAATAGACCAGTAAGTCTGACATGTGTGCTGTTACCAATGGGGATTTTGAGGAAATGAATATACCAGCATTTGAATATGCAAGAACTGATAAGAGATGGTTAGTACAGCTTTGTTCACATAACAATCAGTGCCCATGTAGCTCGCCGTGATCGTATAGTGGTTAGTACTCTGCGTTGTGGCCGCAGCAACCTCGGTTCGAATCCGAGTCACGGCATTGCGGATCAGCAATGACACGGCAATGGGCTTAATTTTTAGGGATGGTACAGTGATAGATTTGCTGCCCTAACTACGAGTGCTGATCATTTTTCCAAGACATGGACACCCTTCACCAATTTCTTACTAGTATGGCTCAACACAACTTTGGATTTAAATCTAACTATGGGTTGGGTGAGGAGGTTGGGGAGGGACGAGAGGCAGGTATTTCACCACTTTTCTCTCTCTTTTTTTTGTCCTTTTTTCCCTTTCTATTCCTCTCTTCTTTCTTTTATCCACTCTTTGGCTACTTTGGTAGTCTATGGGTCCAATCTTTGCACATCTCACTTTTTCTCTTTCTTGCTCTTTCTCTTTTCGTTTCCTCTAATTCAAAGCTAAAAAGTCAAAATTTAAGCTGTACAATAACTGTAGAATTTTATATGCCGTTTGTTCTACTCGTACATTTGCTTCTAATAAAAAAAATTTAAAAATTAAATTAAATAAGAGGCAGACAGATAGATTTCTAGATACAAAAGGCATTAAGGTACAGAGGATACAGCAGGAATATGGTATTTCGATATTGGATAAGTCATGAATGACAGGACAGGCTCAAAAAAGCAAAATAGCATATCCTGCACCGATTTTTCTATCTTCCTATGGTATGTACATGGTGAACAACCATCTTGTTCATCTTTTGATCAATAACTTGAATATCAATGGAAATGATTATTAGGAAATGCATCTTGTTTTCGGGGAGGAAAACAAAATGGCTACTGTCTTACCAGAGATACAGCCTGACCAGCAAAGTGTTTTCAGGGTTTTCTGTTTTATTTTAGATATCCAGCAACTGCGGTATTTTTAAAATTATACCAGCTTATTTCCTTGTATCTATTTCCCTCTACACTAGGGCTAATTTCCAGTTAACCTATAAACCAGTACTTTGTGGGGGAAACTGAACAAACCCGCTTAGCCTTTTTATAACAGACCATGAGGGGAGGGGGGCGTTCCGGTGTCCAATATTGCCGATTGTCCACTATAACTGTGTGGACGGAACAACGGGAGGAGGCGGTGGTGGAGGGAGGCTGGAGAGAGGTATAATTTATGAGTGTGCAGAATGGGTGATCCTGTGGTGGAGGGAGGCTGGGGAGAGGTATAGTGAACAGAGCATTGGGAAAAGGGGGCGGTGGATGAGAGAGTGGCGGAGTGAACAAAGTGACGGGAAAAGGAGGAGGAGGCAGCAATGGGGGGGGGGGGGGGGGGGCGCTAGTGGATTAAGTGTTGGCCCCAGGGGTTACAACAGGAGCTGGAACAACAGCCACCAATTAGATTCTGTTGTGGGTGAAGAAGGGCTTCCTGGTGCGGCGGTGCGAGTTGGGATGGCATCAGTAGGTCCATCCGTTATAACCAAAATCTGTTATGAAAGGGACTGTTAAAGCAAGGATTTACTGTACTGAGAAGCAATAACAGGGAGAATGCACAAACTCTACACGGGCAGCTACAACTGTGAGGAAGTAGCATCGCATACTCTGCCGCCATGCTGGCCCTCCATAAATGCTCCCCAACCTGCTGGGTATTGCTATAATTTTCCATTTTTATTTTCAGAGCTTTTGCAATCGCATTTTTATTTCCAAGTGACAACATTAACTTTGCGTATATACCATTAATATACCATAGTCTATAAATTACTTAAATAAACTGGATTTCATGCTTGACAAAGATTTAAAGTTAAAGCTGTGCATATTGAAGCAGAAGCAACTTCATTACTTTTAGTGGGACAATATCAAGAGTACAATCTACAAACAGTATGTTTTCTATCGTCGGATGCATAGTACAATTCTATAATTTGTTCACATGGAGATAATTCAGAATTATTACTTACAAGGATATAGAGATTTACAAGACAACTTTTTCTAGGCCATGTCTTTCTGAACAGTAAAGTTAAATAAATGTTGGCAGCAAATCCAAAGTCCAAAATTAACCTAAAACAAAATTCTTAAATATATGATCCCTACCTTTCTTTAGAATTTTTTTCACCTTAGTGTGACTGCCCTCTCTCACAAACTGATGCAACTCTGACCCTGAGGCATCAACCTTCATTGTTCCAAGGTTTGCAGGGCAGGGTACAGGGAGTGGTACCAGATGTGACATCCTAAAATAAGTGAAGCATAGTGTAAGAATTAGCCGACAGTTGATATATAATCATTGCTTGACTTCTAGAATTTGTTTGACAATTCTGAAAAGAAAATGTTGCAAGGCAAATCTCACAAATGCTAAAAATCTGAAAATAAAAATGTGATATACTCGGTGATTAAGGAAGTATCTACAGAGGGAAAATATAGTTAACATTTCAGATCGTTGACTTTTCATCAAATCTAAAAAAAAAATCAGATGTAATTCTTGCTATTGAGGGAGTGCAGCGTAGTTTCACCAGGTTAATTCCCGGGATGGTGGGACTGACACATGATGAATGAATGGATTGACTGGCCTTATAATCAGGGCTGGCCTTAGGAGGTGCCGGGCCCAATTGGGAAAAATTGTGGTGAGCCCCAGGTGCCCAGCCAAAGTCTGTCAGCCCTGTTAATTAGTATATATTATGAAATTGTACACAAGGGTGCTATGGATTATACACTGTCTTAATCTCTCCTGCTCTCGTCTGACTGTCAGTACCTCCGCTGGCTTCCAACCTTTACCGTAGCTGCTAATTACCATTAAACTGCATTATTCAACGCGTTATTTAACAAAGCTTTACTAATATTCTGTATGGGCTCTGCGGTTGGAACCAATCAATGTTTCAGTCTGTGGTCAGGAAGAATGTTGTCCCTGTACAGCTCCCTCCCGATGGGTGGGAATGAAGGGCGGGAATCGGAAGGCCCCGAGGTTGATGATGGGATGGAGCGGGGAATGAGACCTGCTGTCACTGCCGCCACGCTTTCGCCGCACGACTGCTCCCGGCAGCATCTCAAGCTTCAGCCTTGTGAAGCTGATATTGACCCATTTTTTTTCCGACACAGTTGTTAGTTACTAGACGTACCAATCGCAGCCGTGGCTTACCACTGGGTCCTGAATTATGCAAACACACACACGTTTTGTGTGGGAATGGGGGTAAAAGGGGACGTGATGTTTCTGTTTATACGATGGCTACAACAGGCCTTTGGGTCCGTGAAATGGCGCCAACACCTGGCGACTATTGCATATAGACACAGTGCCTGTTTCTGTGCATTATGGCAGTGTACTTGGGTACGGCAATAATCGCACTGATCTCTAGGTAAAATAATTTCACTGTACCTTGGTAGATATGACAATGAACTATTGTGTCCACACGTTTATGCATGTGAGTGTGTGGCGTAAATCAAACGCTACTCCATGTGGTAACCACTTTTGGTCCAATTGGCTTAAGGCCGGCCCTGCTTATATTCGTTGGAATTTAGAAGGATGAGAGGGGATCTGATAGAAACATGTAAAATTCTTAATGAATTAAACAGGCTAGATGCAGGAAAAATGTTCCCGATGTTGGGGGAGTCCAGAATCAAGGGTCACAGTTTAAGAATAAGGGGTAGTAGGCCATTTAGGACTGAGATGAGGAAAATATTTTTCGCCTAGAGAGTTGTGAATCTGTGGAATTCTCTGCCACAGAAGGCAGTGGAGGCCAATTCACTGGATGTTTTCAAGAGAGTTAGATATACGGTAGCTCTAAGGACTAACAGCATCAAGGGATATAGGGAGAAAGCAGGAACGGGGCACTGATTTTGGATGATCAGCATGATCATATTGAATGGTGGTGCTGGCTCGAAGGGCCAATGGCCTGCTCCTGCACCTATTTTCTATGTTTCTAATACATTTTAAGAAGTAAAAAAAGAGAGGAAAGGGAAAGTAAAATATGGGAGATGTAAAGAAATAGTTATGGGAAACTGATATTTTTCCTCTGTGTTAAGTAGATAAGACCATAAAACATGGGAGCAGAATAAATCTGCTGCACAATTCAATCACGGCTTATCTATTTTTCCCTCTTAATACCATTCTCCTGGTCCCAGGATTACTTAAATGATATAGTTATGCTTTTACCGAAAAGAAATTACCAGAAACTTTAGCAAAATCTACAATTACGCTAATACCAAAAAAAGACCTAGAAGATCCGGGCTTGTATAGAGCTATATCACTTTTAAATACAGATCAAAAAATTTTAGCAAAGATTTTAGCAAGAAGATTGAGCAAATATATTAATAAATTGATAAACCAGGACCAAACGGGGTTTATACCCAAAAGACAATAATTTAACAATTTGAGATGACTTTTTAATATAATGTATCCACATAAAGGGGAAAAGGAAGACTTATCAGTTATATCTTTGGATGCAGAGAAAGCATTTGACCAGGTGGAGTGGCAGTATTTATACATAGTACTCCAAAAATTTTATACGGGAGATAATTGTATTAGATGGGTAAAATTATTATATGATAATCCAACAGCAAGAATATTAACTAATAATATGTTGTCTCCAAAATTCCAATTATCATGAGACAATAGTCAGGGATGTGTATTATCACCCCTGCTATTTGCCCTAATGACAGAGCCACTGGCTGAAAGGATAAGAACACATCCGAATATTCAGGGATACAATACTAAGGACACTAATAATAAAATTTCATTATACGCGGATGATATACTTTTATACATTAGAAATTCAGAAACGTGTATCCCGAATTTATTAAATGTAATAGATTAATTTGGCTCCTTTTCTGGATATAGAATTAATTGGAATAAAAGTGAAATTATGTCATTACAGCCCCAGAAAGTGAATCATCTATTAAAATTTCCATTTAAAATTGCAACAGAAAAATTTAAGTATTTAGGTATTCAAGTTACCAGAAGATATAAATCATTATTTAGTGCTAATTTTAGTCCTTTGTTAAATAAATTGAACGCTCTGATTAAATTTTGGAAAACGCTACCACTATCATTAATTGGCAGAATAAATGCTATGGAAATGATAGTGCTACCACAAATAATATATTTATTTCAATCCATACCAATATATATACACCAAAATATTAAAAAAAAAACTAGACTCTAATATTACTAATTTTATATGGGACTACAAAGCACATAGAATTAAAATAAATCATTTGTGTAAACCTAAAGATGTAGGGGGACTTGCACTGCCCAATTTTTTTAATATTATTATTGGGCTGTGCATATTGGTTGGATTGTCCTTCTCAACAGATGGAATGGATAAGAATGGAGAAAGAGGATTGTTTTCCTTACGATTTAGGAGCGATCCTCTTCTCCCCGATAAAATTGAATAATATATTATATAAGAAGAATCCAATCATACACAATATAATTCAAATTTGGAAACAAATAAAATTAACGTTAAAATTAAGAAATGTATCATCATTAACACCAATAGTGAATAATCCGGTATTTAAACCATTTTTTATGGATAAAACATATGGACAATGGGAAAGATTGGGAATTAAAAAGTTGGGTGACATGTATGAAATGGGAAATGAATTATCATTTCAACAATTAAAAATCAAAATTTAATCTGAATAATAACCAATACTTTAAATATTTACAGATATATGACTTTATAAAAAAAAAACATATACCAAGATTACAGAATATAACGATAGACCCACTGGAAGAAGCAATGAATATTAAGGTGGACTCACAAAAATTAATCTCATATCTATATAACAGTATTCTTACTAGAGAATTGCCATCAACAGAGGCAATTAGAGAAAACTGGGAAAAAGATTTAATGTTAAAAATTTCTAAAGAAACATGGGAGGTATTTGATATATATACATAAATGTTCGATTAACACTAGACATAATTTAATTCAATTTAAAATATTACACAGATTATATTATTCAAAAGTTAGGTTGAATAAATTTTATTCAAATATTTCTCCTACCTGTGATAAATGCCTTTCTCTAAATGCCAACTTCACACATTCTTTTGTTTCTTGCACAAAACTTCTAGGATTTTGGTGTGATATATTTGATATATTCACTAGTTTAAGATAAAAATGGAACCTAGCAAGGAAATTATTATCTTTGAAGTATTAGATGGAAACAAATTAAATATATCCCAAATCTCATTTATTAATTATGGATTAATAGCAAAAAAACTCATACTCAAATTCTGGAAAAAGGCTACTATACCAACACTCAAAATGTGGATTGGTAATATGTTGGAAACGGCCCATTTGGAAGAAATGAGACCTCCTAATAGAAAAAAAGACCAATTCTTAATGAGTTGGTCTCCATTTATTGATCTTGTGGATTCATGGGGTGTAATAACCGTAAAATTAAAAATTCTGGGTTTGAGTGAAAAACGATTAAGAACAAAAAATATATATCGACTTTGGCGTGTGAGAATCTCCTTTCTGCTTTACTTTCTCACTTATTTCTTTCTTTACACTACACTCACTAGACTATTCTTTACTCTTAGATACTTCTTTCTTTCTCATTTCTTTCTAAAAAAAAGGTTGTACAAAGAATGTTTCAATAATTCAGGTAACCTGTAAAAAGGTACCATTAAAATGTAATGTGCTTACTTCTAATAAATAAATTAAATTAAAAAAAAACATTCTCCCGTCTTCTCCCCATAATCTGACACATTTACTAATCAAGAATCTATCAATCTCTGCTTTAACAATATTTAATGACATATACTCCACAGCCATCTGTAGCAATTAATTCCAGATTCCTCAACCTCTGGCTAAAGTGGATTTCTTTTTTTCTAGACAGCAACATTGGAGGAGTTTTATTGTATGATTTTAATCATCTTCAACGAGACAAGTTCGACCACGGTAACTACAGGTGGAACTGACCCAGAGAAAGCCATTGCCAAGTACTTCTCAATTGCCTTCTTCTTGTGGACATGTTCAAAATGCTTCTCTATGCTTCAGGGCGGTATTCCTTCTACCAAGAGGCACAGTGGTCAACTTTACACTAGCCAGAAAAGGGAAACACTTCATTGCCATCTCAGCATTTGGGAAGCAAGAGAAATAACTATCATACATTGCCTGTCCAAACGTGGATTATGGTCTCAACCACCGGAAAAGGGCTTGAGTTTTACTGACCCTACTGTAGGAACAAATAATCCGTATGTTATTGTCCTCCCTACCCAGGCCTGCACGGGACAACTGCATAAGGTTACTTGTCACCTCGGGCCGGGGCATGAAAAAGCTCGACGTTTACAGCCACTTTAATCACTCTCTGGTCCTCAGCCACCTTCATGGGGTCGAGCGCCATTTTGCGCCCCATCCCGTTCGTAGCATGAACGCTGCAAAGTGTGGGGTTCGTGAAGTTATTGGATGTTAATACTGGTCTTCACCTTTATCTTATTTATTAGCTTGTTGATTATTTGCTTTACCTCTCCACTCGCCCCTCTGCGTTGTCCTGTTTTATTGTCTAAAGCTTTTCCTACAACCGCCGCCCCCGGGCAACGGCGACGCCGCGCGAGCCTCGGCAATTCGAGGCGCGCGGGGTCGGGTCTGGACCACGTGCCCTGACGGCCCCAGCGCAGCGCTGCCTCGTGTCCCACTCGGACTAGATGATACATTGTGCAAGAGGACCAGCAGACCCAATAACCAGTGCAAGAGGAATGTGTAGGAAGGAACTGCAGATGCTGGTTTAAAGCGAAGTTAGACACAAAAAGCTGGAGTAACTCAGCGGGACATGCAGCATCTCTGGAGAGATGGAATGGGTGACGTTTCGGGTCGAAACTCTTCAGCCTGCAAGAGGAATGTCTTCTGTAAGTGCGACTTCAATCATTGCTGTGAGATGCTATCATTATTGCTACATCTGTGGCCCATACTCCTTTCTGGACTATGGCAATCCTCCAGAGTTGGAAAATAAATTTCAGTTAGCAGTACCTACATGTATGAATGAACCTACGGAAAATGTATCCTGCTGGGACAAAATTATATGATGTGTAACTGGACCGACAGATGGCAAGAACTGAGTGGAGCACACGGATAAGTTAAAGAAATTTTACCGGGTTAGACACGCAGACGTCACCTTGGCCGGAAGAAAGGTCTCGACTAGAAACGTCACCTATTTTCTTTTCTCAAGGGATGCTGTCTGATCCAATAAACTACTCCAGCATTTTTTGCCTATCTTCGGTGTAAACCAGAATCTGCAGTACCTTCCTGCACAAATATCACCTACCCAGTTCTTCTGGGTTGCTGCCTGACCCGCTGATTTTTTCCAGTATTGTGTGTCTTTTTTGGTAAACAGCACCTGCAATTCCTTATTACTGCGCCCCACCGTAACTCGTTGAGGTTAGATGCGCGCTCCCGTAAGCGACTGATGGCACGGTTTACCATCTGAGTGGTTTATTGTGTCATTTCAGAGGACATCCAGTGGTGCTGGAGTGTACGAGCCATAGGATAAAAATGACCCATTAGAGTTTCCAAATAGATCAGATTATTTTTTTAATGGTAACCATTACACCGACTACTTTTTTATTCCAAGTTTATTACAAAATTCCCTGGCTACCATGGTGCGATTCGAAACCCTGTTTCCACATCTTTGCTCCAACCCCCCTTCTGGATTATTACTCCGAATAAGATTGACAGCAAATGAGTCCGTTGTTGTCCACCTTTCTCGGGAAAACATCTTGACATGGGAGAAATGTAATGAGTGTGAAGACCGGTCCTAACACAAAACGTCCAGTGATGCTGAGTTACTCCAGCAATTTGTGTATTGCTCAAGGACCCGCATCTGTAAATCCTTGTATGGATATCATTCTGATGGTTGCATTCATGTATGGCTGTATGAAACTGTGAGTAGATCCTGGTTGGATAAACACCAAGTGTCACATTGTGTTGAGTTTCTCAGTATTAGGTACAATGGGTCTGTCCATGTTGTTTCCTCGTGTTCCTTTTACTTGGACTGTTCTGCATTACCTGTCCTAGTATGTCACTCACTTTATCCAAAAGAACACCTTTAATTACAACAAAATACAAAGGGCTGGAGGAACGTAGCGGGCCAGAGAGCATTTGAGGACGGAAATGTATGGGTCGGGACCCATCTTCATACCCTTCTGCAGTCTGAACAAGAGTCCTGATCTAAAACATCCTCTGTCCATCCCGTCTACAGGTGCTGCCTGACCCACTCAGTCCCAGCAGTTTGTGTTTGCTCAGGATTTCAACATCTACAGTTTCATGTGCCACCTTTGATTACATACGTGTTGGAATCTTAGATATGTACAGAAACAGACCCTCAGGAGCCCACACAACAACAAACTACCCATTTTTACATCAACCCTACCTTAATCCCTTTGTTAATTCTCCCCACATTCTCTTTAACTCCCCCAGATTCTAATAATGACCAATGCATTAGGGGTAATTTACAGTAGCCAAATAATATACAAAAATGGAACACCTGGAGAAATCCAGGTTGTCACAAACATAATGTACAAACTCCACACAGACTACACCCGAGATCAGGATCGAACCAGGGTCTTTGATGAGGTGAGGCAGCAGTTTCTCAAAATATCATTGGAGCCCTGCAGGAAAAGGATGGTAGATCCTGTGGGGTGCTTCCCCAAGCAGACTTTCATAATCATTTCAACAAGGAACTGCAGATGCTAGTTTACGAAAAAAGACACAAAATGCTGAAGTAACTCAGCAGGTCAGGCAGTGCCCCGAGAGAACATGGATAGGTGACGTTTTGGGTCGGGACACTTCTTCAGACTGATTGTGGTGGTGGAGAGAGAAGGAGTCTCATCACTAAAGCTTTCAAACAAACGGCAGGTCTGCTTAATTTGTGGTGAAAAGGCCGTCCCATCATGTACAGCTAACATATTGGCACACATATCTTGTGATGGCTTTATATGTAATGAGTCAGTTGTCTCAAAAAAGCATCTTAGCCAGGGAGAACTAGGGTGACATACTGGATATTTATCAGCGTTTGTCCTGAACAGTTGCATAACACAGCATTCTGTTCTATAAGGGCTGATCATCGGCCTGCATTCTGAGGAAAATATCACCAGTTTATTTCAAATGTAAACTTTATTTTTAATGAAAATCAAAAACCTCGGGAAAATTTTTGTACATTTTTGGTGTCCATACATTCATCAGTGCAGTAAAAGATGCTTTCTGATCAGCCTGAAACCTGCTGGTCAACTGGGATCTGCAAACTGACATGCTATAAAGTCCAGGACACATCCTGTAAGGTGTGCTTGAACCAAGTGTCCCCACTGCAAATGTCACAGTTTAGGGGTAACGATAGATACAACATGATGGAATAACTCAGCAGGTCAGGCAGCATCTTTGGAGAAGAAGGATAGGTGATGGGTCAGGACCCTTCTTCAGACTAAAAGTAGAGGGGAGGGGGGGAAGAGAACTGGAGGCGAGAAAAGACCAGGCCAAATCAAGGAAGGGAATACCACAACATATCAGGGTGAGAAATGACCAGGCCAAATCAGGGCGAGAAAAGACCAGTGGAATGTGTTTTTAAAATACCCATTATTTATTTGATTAAGGGTTGTGTGAAAATTATGCATTTAAATAAAACTGATGATATCACCTACCCATTCCTCAAGCCCATTTATATTCTGCTGTAAATTATCAGTTTTCTTTGTGGTTCACAATATCGACAACGTTTGAGTCAATCACAAATTCAGCAAGTGTGGATTGAACTCTCAGGTCTAAATCTTTAGTCTATCCATCTCCAGTTTGAGAAAATACCATTCACCAAAACCTTCTGGGAAGGGACCCAAATCCTTTCGCATTTCCAGTGTCTGGACAGGTGACTTCATTCTGGTCACCACATCAACCCCAGTGAGAGCAAGGGCTAGGTACCGTACAAACATTTTGGAGGGATTAATAGACCTGATGCAATGAAGATGTTTCCTAATCATAAGGAATCTAGAACTAGGAACCACAGTATCAGAATAAAAGGTAGACTGTTTAGGACTGTGAAGAGAGCTTTCTTAACTCAGACAGCAGTGAAACATTTGAATTCTCGACAATGGAGGGGTGTGGAGGTTCAGCCATAGAGTCCATTTAACTTGGAGTTTGCTGGGTTTCTGAATATTAAGATCTTCAAAAGACTATACAGGAAAAACTGTGCTAAAGTGAATAACTTGAAAGGCCAAATGGCCTAATCCTGTTGGTTTCTTATGTTGTTGCAATTTTGCCAGAATAAAGGATGACTGAGTCTTCAGACCCTTCCCCGATCACCAATGGTGTGAAGCAAGGCTGTGTGCTTGGCCCCACACTGTTGAGCATGGTGTTCTCTGCAATACTGCCTGATGACTACTGTGATAAAGAAGATGGAATAAGCGAGTTCGGTATTTCGAGAAACGCAAGGAATCATAGGATTTGTCAAAGGTCACTCACGATAAATATGCTCGGCAGCTGTGCTGCTGCATGAATATAGACCTGCATTTCATCTGTGGTCAGGATCGAACCCGGGTCTCCGGCGCTACAAGTGCTGTTGAATTGCTACTGGACCGTCCCCATCCCCTCCCGAGTGCCCCATCCCTGTCCGGCGGCGGCTGAAGATGTCACGGGTGATCCTGGACTCATGGGACACCGGCTCGGAGCAGTGGCAGCCTAGGGTTACGCCCAGCCCGGAGAAGAAGCGCTAACTCCAGCTCAACTCTGCCTGTCCCGCCAGGTCAACCGACAGCCCTGGACTGACGGACACTGGCCCGGAGCAGTGGAGGCCCAGGCTTACAGCCAGCGCAGAGAAGAAGTGCTAACTCCACTGCTCCGGGCCGGCGTCCCGTCAGTCCAGGGCTGTCGATTAACCCGGTGGGACAGGCAGAGTTGAGCTGGAGTTAGCGATTCTTCAACGCACTGGCTTTAATCCTGGGCCACCACTGATCCGGGCCAGTGTCCCGCCAGTCCAGTCACCCCGGACACCTCCGGCCGCCCCCGGCCAGGAATGAGACACTCGGGAGGGGCGGGGATGGTCCCGTAGCAATTCAACAGCGCTTGCAGCGCCGGAGACTTGGGTTCGATCCTGACTACGGATGAAAAGCAGGTCCGTATTCATGCAGCAGCAGAGCTGTTGAGAATGTTTATTGCGAGTGACCTAAGTCCTGGGCAAGCGCAGTCAGAATACCAAAATCGTTTATTGGCTTCAGATACAAGAATGACAGTATTCTTTTTAATTTGAGAAGACTCTCAATTGAAATCATAAGGAACATCCTCTTTGCTAATAACTGGGCATTTAATGCAAGCTCAAAGGCTGATAAACGGAAAAGCTTGGACAAATTTGCCAATGCGATTATCAACTGTCACAATTAACACAAATAAACAGAAATCCCAAAGATATGCGGGTTTGTAGATTAATTGGCCCTCTGTAAATTACCCCTAGTGTGTATGGATTGGATGAGGAAATGGGATAACATGATGTAGTGGCAGATTTTTATATCGTTCAAGGAATCTTTCCTCTAGCCACTATGATTGAAGTCAGGGGTTAGAAGATTATATCGATACGCATTCACGAGCTCTCCATGAGACATTCAATACCGTTGAAAGATAAATCTTCACAACACAGTCTCTTGGTTAATAGTTTCTTTATTGTTGTAGTAAAAACAGTAAGATATTCATCCAAACTTCTTCTTGTTTAAGTACATTTTGATCTTACTCGTAGTCAAACTTGTGCATGATGGAACTCATGCATGATGGAACTCGTGCACGGTGGAAAGCTGTGACCTCTCCCCAATGCTTCTTAAAACTAAACTAAAAACTACTAGGGAGTCTACGCAAGAATCCCAGCCGCAAACTCGCCTCCGACTATGTAATAAATCCCTCCCTCATAATTACAGGCAGATCAAATTTAAAGGTAACTGGTTATAGTTATAACATACTGAGTTAATCTAAATGGCTACTTAACATAGAACAAGTGTGAATGGGTGATCGATGGTCAGCGTGGTCTCGGTGGGCCGAAGGGCCTATTTCCATACTTTATTTCTCAAAATTAAATCGAGGTGAAGGTGTATAATGCCGTTGTCATACTCAGCAGGAATGGGGTACTGATTGTGGATGATCAGCCATGATCACATTGTGCTGGCTCGAAGAGCCGAATTGCCTACTCCTGCACCTATTGTCTATTGTCCATCTTGCTCTATGTTTGTGTGACATGGGCAGTGTACAGAAGACATTACTCATGACCTGTCTGTGCAGAATACTTCACATCAAGTGGCAACACAAGAGATTCCAGATGTACAGATTCTGTCCCAAACAAACCACCCCAGCATCTACACACTGTTGAAAGAATCATAGATCAGATGGGCAGATCATTGTAAGATTGTTAAGGGTTTGGACACGCTAGAGGCAGGAAACATGTTCCCGATGTTGGGGGAGTCCAGAACCAGGGGCCACAGTTTAAGAATAAGGGGTAAGCCATTTAGAACGAAGATGAGGAAACACTTCTTCTCACAGAGAGTGGTGAGTCTGTGGAGTTCTCTGCCTCAGAGGGCGGTGGAGGCTGGTTCTCTGGATGCTGTCAAGAGACAGCTAGATAGGGCTCTTAAAAATAGCGGAGTCAGGGGATATGGGGAGAAGGCAGGAACTGGGTACTGATTGGGGATGATCAGCCATGATCACATTGAATGGCATTACTGGCTCGAAGGGCCGAATGGCCTATTCCTGTACCTATTGTCTATAACATGTCATAAGAAAATCTGATAACAGAATACCATGCAGCTTCTTTATGGAGAGCAGACTGAGGGTAAAAGATCACGGTGGACTGAAAAAGGGATTTAAAGACTTTATTAGAAAAACCCCAATGAGTTTCATCATTGGAATGCCCTGTCTGGTGTACCCGCATAATATGAGGTGCTGTTCATATGTTAGAATAGGGGAAGTAAAGAGATAAAGAGAATAAAAAAAATAAAAAACACTGAAACTACAGCATTCCTCCACCTGTTCCCTGTATGAAAGGAACTTTCGAGCCCACATTGCTCTTGTCAACCACTTCCATACACATTGTAGCGCTATAAACTGAATGCGATGGTCTTACTCGGGAATGACTGATGAACAATATTCTCTGAGGATTAAATACACTGCTGTAGGAACTCAGTGGGTCTGGCAGCATCTATAAATGGTAATGAACCGGTTTAGGATCGGGACCCCTCATCAAGACTGCAATAGAAGGAAGATAGCTGATAGAAGGGGTGGAAGATTGCAACCTTCACGTGGTCCGCCCTGTTTCGACTAATGCAATCAACTCAACATCTCCAATTATTCCAACATTCTGAGTCCTTCCTTTGTAAACCAGCATCTACAGTTCCTTGTGTCTACAAAATGATAGATGCGGTACCAACTGTGTCACTGTGCTGTGTTAGTTGCATCATGGCTTGATAACGGTTAATTCTAATCTAACACGTTCCAGAGTGGTGGGCGATATTCTCTGCAATTTATTACGTTTGATTCTGTACTTAACTTCTGATAAACATCATGGACTGGAAACATTTACTCTGCCTCCAAGGAGGTGTATTTTTGCTTCTGATGCAGCCCCTTTAAAGACCTGCAGTGCCGACACTTGGTCGTGAGGTGGCTCTGCGGCGGTTGGGCGGGAAAGCGGCGGCGCTGTTGCTGCTGGGCGGATCTCCTCACTGAAGGGGCCGCCCGGAGGCTCCAGTAGTGGCGAAGCTGCCAGTACTAAAGATGCAGAGGGACCTGGGCAGCTTCCCGCTACCACCCGCTCTGAGAGCCAAGCTTATTGCCTGCGGGTTCCAGAGCGCTGAGGACGTGACCGCGGTGAGAGCCAGCGAGCTGAGCAAAGGTACAGGCCGTGAGCTACGGTAACCCGCCGAGAGCAGGGGCCACTCTACCGTAACCCGCCGAGAGCAGGGGCACTCCACCGTAACCCGCCGAGAGCAGGGGCCACTCTACCGTAACCCGCCGAGAGCAGGGGCCACTCTACCGTAACCCGCCGAGAGCAGGGGTCATTCTACCGTAACCCGCCGAGAGCAGGGGCACTCCACCGTAACCCGCCGAGAGCAGGGGCCACTCTACCGTAACCCGCCGAGAGCAGGGGCCTCTCTACCGTAACCCGCCGAGAGCAGGGCCACTCTAATTTGCTCTAACCCGCCGAGGGAAGGGGCACTCTACCGTAACCCGCCGAGAGCAGGGGCACTCTACCGTAATCCGCCGAGAGCAGGGGCCTCTCTACCGTAACCCGCCGAGAGCAGGGCCACTCTACTTTGCTCTAACCCGCCGAGGGAAGGGGCACTCTACCGTAACCCGCCGAGGGAAGGGGCACTCTACTTTGCTGTAACCGGCCGAGAGCAGGGCACTCCACCGTGACTAACCGAGGTCAGGGGCGCGCCACCGTACCTCATAGAAAATAGGTGCAGGAGTAGGCCATTCGGCCCTTTGAGCCTGCACGATCATCCAACTCAGTATCCTGTACCTGCCTTCTCTCCATACCCCCCCCCCCCCCCCCCGCGATCCCTTTAGCCACAAGGGCCACATCTAACTCCCTCTTAAATATAGCCAATGAACTGGCCTCAACTACCTTCTGTGGCAGAGAATTCCACAGACTCACCACTCTCTGTGTAAAAAATGATCTTCTCATCTCGGTCCTAAAAGACTTCCCCCTTATCCTTAAACTGTGACCCCTTGTTCTGGAGTTCCCCAATGGTGAAGGGTCTTGACCCGAAACATCTCCTATTCCTTTTCTCCAGAGATGCTGCCTGACCCGCTGAGGTACTCCAGCACTTTGGCAAAGCAGTGTCTACAGTTCCTTATTCTTACGCGCCCCCATAAGCGGCCACGGGCAGGGTTTACGAACTGAGTGGTTGATTGTGCCATTTCAGAGGACATCATGTGGGTCCGGAGTGTAGGGTAAATATGACCCGCTACATTTTCTAAATAGATCAGATGAGTTTTGATAGTTTTATGGTCACCATTACACAGACTTTTTTTATTCCAAGTTTATCCAAAAATACCCTCACTACCAAATGGTGTAATTCGAACCCCTGTCTCCAAATCATTGCTCCAAGATTCTGGATTACTAGTCCAAATAAGATTGGCAGTTGTGACCTTTACCCCCAAGTGAAAATGTCAAAGACTAGAGTGCTCAGCTTTGGGGGGGGGGGGGGGGCAAAGTTTAAAGGAGATGTGCAGGATACATTTTTGAAGTGTGGGGGTTAGGTCAGGGGTGGTGGTGGAGGCAGATGTCATAGTGATGTTTAAGATGCTTTTGGATACACACATTAAAATACAAAGTATGGAGGGATAAGTATCATGTGTAGGCAAACGAGATTAATTAAACTTGGCATCATGTTCGGCACAGACTTTGTGTGATGAAGGGCCTGTGCTGTACTGTTCCGCAGTTCCTTCCTACACTGTACTGTTAGAAACATAGAAAATAGGTGTAGGAGTAGGTCATTCGGCCCTTCGAGCCAGCACCGCCTTTCAATATGATCATGGCTGATCATCCAAAATCAGTACCCCGTTCTGGCTTTTTCCCATATCCCTTGATTTCCTTAGCCATAAGAGCTAAATCTAACTCGCTTGAAAACATCCAGTGAATTGGCCTCCACTGCTTTCTGTGACAGAGAATTCCACAGATTCACAACTCTCTGGGTGAAAAAGTTTTTCCTCATCGCAGTCCTAAATGACCTACCTCTTATTCTTAAACGGTAACCCTTGGTTCTGGATTCCCCCAACATCGGGAACATTTTTTCCTGCTGTTTCTATAAGATCCCCTCTCATCCTTCTAAATTCCAGCGAATACAAGCCCAGTCGACCCACTCTTTCATCATACGTCTGTCCCGCCATCCCGGGAATTAACCTCGTGAACCTACACTCTCTCAATAGTAATCATGTGCTTCCTCAAATTAGGAGACCCAAATTGCACACAATACTCCAGGTGCGGCCCTGTACAACTGCAGCAGGACCTCCTTGCTCCTAAACTCAAATCCTCTCGCAATGAAGGCCAACATGCCATTAACTTTCTTCACTGCCTGCTGTACCTGCATGTTTACTTTCAGTGACTGATGTACAAGCACACCCAGGTCTCATTGCACCTCCCCATCTCCTAATCTGACACCATTCGGATAATAATCTGCCTTCCTGTTCTTGCCACCAAGGTGGATAACCTCACATTTATCCACATTATACTCTATCTGCCATGCTTCTGCCCACTCACCCAACCTATCCAAGTCACCCTGCAGCCTCATAGCATCCTCCTTGCAGCTCACACTTCTATGAGCTATGTCTGGCACAGCAGCATCAAAACATTTTTTATCTCCTCCTGATCATTGTTCACCAGACTGTTTGAGCAGCAGAGGGAAGTGTTTCCTTTTTTTTCAGAGCTGCTAATTCCTGATCCTTCTTTTAACTATATAGAGGTGGGCATCTCTAAAGAGGAGGCCTTGGAAGTCCTACAGATCGTGAGATGCAGGAACTCTGGTGAGGAATCCCAGCAGAGTGATGGGTTGCCATCATTTCGGAAATGCACGGCCCTGGAACTGCTGGAGGAAGAGCATGCTCAAGGCTCCATAATCACCTTCAGCTCAGCTCTGGATGAAGTTCTAGGGGGAGGGGTGCCAGTTGCCAAGATTATGGAGATTTGTGGTGCTCCTGGTGTTGGTAAAACACAGCTAAGGTACGAACTTTCACCTCGTCTGTGAAACTCAGCCTATAGTTGTATTGCCATATTTTATAGCAATCTACTCGTCACTAGTATTACTCCATGTCTGGCACTTGCCTTATTTTTTAGAAAGCCTCCTTCAATTGAGTTTGTTACTTTTGTTATGTTCGCCGGAATCCACTTCCCACCTGCCGTGTTTTGTTGGATTCTGCCTTTCACTGGTTTGAAGTACCCGATCCCTTTCCACCTTCCATAGAGATAACGCCCTCCGCGTTTCCTCGGTTGACTCATCTCACACCACCCAAGCTATCCCCTACCCAGGTACTTTCCCCTGCAACCACAAGAGATGAAACACCTGTCCCTATACCTCCTCCATCCAGGAACCCCAGCAATCCTTCCTGGTGAGATAGAAGTGTTGTGCATCTCCTCTAACTTCATCTACTGCATTGTCTGCTAGTCTTGCCCATGCATCGTTAGCAGCTTCTCCTTGCCAGTGTGTGGTACTGTTAGCATGTCACCAACTGTACTAAAAATCTGCAAAATCCAATTTTGAGAGGTGGTTCGTCAGCTTCTATGCAGTCAGAGGATGGCAGCTTCAGCACCTCAATGGGTAGATGCACTGCTTGAAGCGATATATGAACAGCCCAGGTTCATATCCCTGGGCTTGCATCAGTATTGGCTTTTGGTCAGGTAGCTTTGAGTGTTGCCTGACCGGATGAGTTACTCCAGCACTTGATAGGCAAGGGTTCCAGCTTCATGTGGCACTTTAGTGACTCCTGCTGGGCAGACTATGTGTTGACAGGTAGGCCAGTAACTAAATTAGTTAGCAAAAATGGTATAACAAAAAAAGAGATGAGAATTACAGGTTGACATCTAATGTGCTGTCTGAAAGGGCAATGGAAATCGTGGCTGTGGTAGCGAGTCTGCGTGTGAATGTGGCCGAAGAGCAGGAGAGTTGTAGGAATCGATGGGGGAGCATTGAGAGAGAGTCTTGCAGAACTCCCGTCGAGAGGACAAGAACTTCTTCAAAGTGGGTAGTCTCATCCGTCTGATGAAAGGTCCCGACCCAAAACTTCATCTGTCCATTTCCCTCCTCAGCTGCTGCCTAGCCTGCTGAGTTCCTCCAGCAGTTTGTTTGGTGGGTCCAATTAGAGGGCTATTTGAAAGAGCAGAGGCTGATATCATAGGCGGGGTGGCCTCTTTCTGGGCAGTTAGATGTTCTGATTTATTCCTTGACCAGAAGGCCTTAAGATCATGGTAATAGAAGCAGAAGGATCCATGTTGAGGGCCAATTATTTAAGGTAATTGGCATTAGAATTAGTGGGAAGATGAGTTATTTTTTAACCCAGAGGATGGTACTTTCAGCCTAAGAGGATGGTGGCAGCAGAAACACTTGTCACAGAGATTACCCTGAAGAGCCCAAGAGAGTTCGGGAGGGGAGGGGGTGGGTGTGAGCTTGGGAAGAGTTTTTTCACCTGTCGTGGTATAATGAATTGAATGGCTTCTTACTATACCATAGTTATCTGTTTTGACATTCAATTAGATCTCAGCCGATCTATGTCTCTGCACTGTCACTGCATAGAAACGGGCCCTTTGACCCAACTTGTCCATTACGAGTAAGATACTCTATCTGCGCTAGTCCTGCCTGCCCATGTTTGGCGCATATCCCTCTCAACCTTTCCTATCCATGCACCTTGTTGTTGATATAGTACCAAATGGAGCTCGGGGCCTTGCAGACATTGACGCAGGGACAACAACCTGGCTGCTCAACACCCAGCTTAACATCTAACTATTCCTTTGGTTTATTTATGTTTCATTCGCTAGAAGCAAGAAGTTATAGTATTGGCCTCCTACCTCTTCTGGCAACTTAATATACCTATAACCCTATGTGAAAAAGCTTGCACCTCAGATTCCTATTAAATCTTTCCCCTCTCCTATATCCTCTGGTGCCTGATTCCCCTACTTTGGGTAAAAGATTCTGTGCATTCACGCTATCTATTCCTCTCTTTATTTTATATACCTTTATAAGATCACCCCTCAGCTTCTGCTCCAACATATAACATCCCAGTCTGCCCAACCTCTCCCTATACCGCAGGGCCTCAAATCCTGGCAAAATACTTGTAAATCTTCGCTATCTTTCCAGCTTAGCAATATCCTTTCTATAGCAAGGTGAAAAAAACTGAACGTAATAGTTCAAACCAACCAGCAAGTGCAATTCCTTCCTACAAAATACTCGAAATGTGGCCTCACCAAAATCTTGTACAACTGTAGCTTAATATTCCAACCTGATTGATGAAAGCCAATGTACCAAAAGCCTTCAAGACAATCCAGTCTACCTGTGATGCCATTTTCAGGGAGTAATGTAAATGGTTTTGATATTTACACATTTATATATTCAAGTGAGGGGGTGGAGGTGGAGTGCAGTCACTATTACTGAGAAGAAGGTGCTTGGGAAGTTGAACGTTCTGAAGGATAAGTCACATGCACCAGATGGACTGCACACTAGTAGAGATAGCTGTAGAAATTGTGGACTAATTTGTAGTCGGGCACGTGAAAGTTGCCTGGTTGAGGTTCAGAAGAACATTGTGCTATTTAAAGCATTGGCAAACTGATGGTGGGTTAAAAAAGTGTAGAATTTAAAAACAAATGTTGCCCTGTTATATAGACTGTTGTGTTGATCTAGAGTACAGGGCTCTCTGGAAGTCACTCTAGCTAAGGACCAACACAATGGCAGAGACTGGCAGGGTGGAATGTGTAAGAAGGAACTGCAGATGCTGGTTTAAACCAAAGATAGACACAAAAAAAACTGGAGTAACTCAGCAGGACGGGCAGCATGTCTGGAGAGAAAGAACGGGTGATGTTTCGGGTCGAGCCTCTTCTTCAGACTGGTTAGGCATAAGGGGAACATGAAATATAGACAGCGATGTGGAGAGATAAGAACAATGAATGTAAGATATGCAAAAAAGTAACCATGAATAAAGGAAACGGGCCATTCATTGTAAGCTGTTTGTAGGATGAAAATGAGAAACTAGTGCGACTTGGGTGGAAGAGGGATAGGGAGAAAGGGAATGCTGGGGCTACCTGACGTGAGAGAAATCAATATTCATACCACTGGGCTGTAAGCTGTCCAAGCAAAATATGAGATGCTGTTTCTCCAATTTACATTTAGCCTCACTCTGACAATGGAGGAGACTGAGAACAGAAAGGTCTGTGAAGGAATGGGAAGGAGAATTAAAGTGTCCAGCAACCAGGAGATCACGTTGGTTCACGAGGGTTGAGCGAAGGTGTTCCGCGAAACGATTGCCAATCTGCGGTTGGTGTCAGGGTGGAAGCTAGGAGGAATGGGGACAACCTGTGTATTTGTAAACCACTGAAGGAACTCAGTGGGTCAGGCAGCATCTGTGGTGGAGTGAAATGGATAGACAACGTATTTAACCAAAAGTTCTTGATCTGAGACGGCATCTTTTCATTTCCCTCTGCAGCTGTTGCCTGACCTGTTCACAAGTTATAGGAGTAGAATTGGGCCATTCGGCCCATTGAGTCTACTCCGCCATTCGATCATGGCTGATCTCTGCCACCTAATCCCATTTTGCTGCCTTCGCCCCATAACCCTTGACACCATTCTAGTCAAGAACTTGTGTGGGAAGGAAATGCAGATGCTGGTTTAAATTGAAGATAGACACAAAACGCTGGAGTAACTCAACGGGACAGGCAGCATCTCCGGAGAGAAGCAATGGGTGACTTTTCGGGTCGAGACCCTTCTTCAGATTCTGAAGGGTCTCGACCTGAAACATCACCCATTCCTCTCCAGAGATGCTGCCTGTCCCTGCTTACTCAAGCATTTTGTGTCTTTCTTCAAATCAAGGACTTGTCTATCTCTGCCTTAAAAATATCCACTGACTTGGCCTCCATAGCCCCCTGTGGCAATGCATTCCATAGATTAACTACCCTCTGACTAAAGAAGTTCCTCCTCACCTCTCTTTAAAAGAGTGCCCTTTAATTCTGAGGCTATGACCTCTGGTCTGAGACCCTCCCACCAGTGGAAACATCCTTTCCGCATCCTCTCTATGCCTTTCATTATTCTGTAAATTTCAATGAGGTCCCCCCTCAACCTTCTAAACTCCAGCGAGTAGAGGCCCAATGCTGTCAAATGCTCATCATATGCTAACCCACTCATTCCTGGAATCATTCTTGTAAACTTCCTCTGGACCCTCTCCAGAGCCAGCATATCGTTCCTCAAAAATGGTGCTCAAAAATGCTCTCAATATTCCAAATGCGGCCTGACCAGTGCCTTTTAGAGCCTCAGCATTCCATCTCTGTTTTTGTATTCCAGTCTTCTTGATATAAATTGAATTTGACTTCCTTGCTACTGATTTCACTTGCAAATTAACTTTTTGGGAGTCCTGCCCAGCACTCCCATCCCTTAGCCCCTCCGATTTCTGGATTCTCTCTCCATTTAGAAAATAATCTACACCTTTATTCTTATTACCAAAATGCACGACTCTGCACTTTGCTATACTGTACTGAATTTCATCTCCCACCTCTCTGCCCACTCTCCTAACCTGTCCAAGTTCTTCCTCTAGACTGTCTGCCCATCCACCTATCTTAGCATCATCTGCAAACTTTCCCCCGAAGCCTTCAATCCCCCGAGTTCCTCTGATGGTTTGTTTCTTTTGCTCAAGAATGCAGCATCTGTAATCTACTGTGTCACCTGTGTATCTGCGATTGCTTGGTTTACTGAGACCCTCTCTATGTTTTGTTCTACTTTGCACAGTATCCAACTAGTTGTGGACGCACAGATCCCTGAGTGCTTTGGTGGTCTTGGTGGGGAGTCCGTGTACATCGACACCGAAGGCAGCTTTGTTGTGGAGCGGGTGGCCGAGGTTGCCCAAGCTGCTGTCCACCACTGTCACCTCATTGCCGAGTCTGGTCAGGACGAAGGTATGCTGCTCAGCTGAGCTCAGCCAACTGGTACAGCAAAAGGGGGTGGGGATGGGGCAGTAGGAGTTCCCTCATCCTTTGAGATGGGCCATTAAAGTTGGCGTGGTGTAGACTTTGTCGGACTTCCCGCTGAGCTGTACTTCAGCAGGAATCATATTCTTGCATTTCCAAACCAGAATCACATTCCAGCCACTTGGAGCAGAAATATGAGGTGGACAATTCCCGGCACAGTACCATGGGAATGCTGCATTGCCAACATTCATGTAATGTTAAACAAGTGTAGTTCTGTTCCTTGAGTCCATATCAAAGATCCCAGAGCACCATTCCAAGACGAAGGGTATTTTGAGAATGACCCTCGCACACCTATCTCAATGCTACATGAGGGCCTTTCCTGTGCACTGTGAATGAACTTTAAAATAAAGTCAAATATGGGCATTAAGACTATACTGAGGATGCATAAGGTCATAAGTGATAGGAGTAGAATTAGGCCATTCGGCACATGAAGTCTACACCTACATTCAATCATGGCTGATCTAGCTCTACCTCCTAACCCCATTCTCCTGCATGGGAGACTTTATTGTCTTCCATCACAGTGAGGAATGTGGAGGAGCCGCTGTGATGGATGTTTATGTTAAATTTTTATGTGGTTGCATGTTTTGTTGCTTTTTTGGTATGACTCTCTGGCAAATCAAATTCCTCGTATGATTTACATACTTGTTTTGTTTTCATATTTGGCTAATAAAATCAATTGCAATTCTCCCCATAACCTCTGACACCTGTACTAATCAAAAATCTATCTATCTCTGCCTTAAAAATATCCACTGACTTGGCCTCGACAGCCTTCTGTGGCAAAGAATTCCACAGATTCACCACCCTCTGACTAAAGCAGTTTCTCCTCATCTTCCTAAAAGAACGTCCTTTAATTCTGAGGCTTTGACCTCTAGTCCTAGACTCCCACTAGTGGAAACATCCTCTCCACATCCACTCTATCCAAGCCTTTCACTATTCTGTATGTTTCAATGAGGTCCTCTTTCATTCTTCTAAACTCCAGCGAGTACAGGCCCAGTGCCGACAAACGCTCATCATAGGTTAACCTACACCTATTTCTGGGATCATTCTTGTAAACCTCCTCTGGACCCTCTCCAGAGCTAGCACATCCTTCCTCAGATATGGTGCCCAAAATTGCTCACAATATTCCAAATGCGGCCTTACCAGCGCCATAAAGTGCCTCAGCTTTATATCCCTGCTTTTGTATACAAGCCTTCTTGAAATAAATAGCATTGAGTTTGCTTTCCTTACTACTGATTCGACTTGCAGATTAATCTTTGGGGAATCCTGCACCAGCACTGCCAAGACCATTTGCGCCTCCGATTTCTGGATTCCCTCCCCATTTAGAAAATAGTCTACGCCTTTATTCCGACTACCAAAATGCATGACTCCACACTTTGCTACACTATATAGTGTAGCAAAGTGTGGAGTCATGCATTTTGGCAGTATAGCCACTTCTCTGCCCACTCTCCCAACCTGTCCAGGTTCTTCTGCAGAGTCCCTGCTTTCTCTACACTACCTGCCCCTCCACCTATTGTCGTATCATCCGCAATCTTGGCCACAAAGCCTCTAAATCCCCTCGTCAAAGATGTTAATTTGCACTTGGCAGTGACAGGGTGAGGTTTGCCATGAACAAGTAAAGGTCAATAACCAAAAGATAAAGGTTTGAGGTTTAGTAAAACAAGGTTTGAAGTTCAGATAATCTAGCACCCTTGGAATTTATTGCTAAACTAAGAGACTTTCAAGAGTCAAGAATGTTTTATTGTCATATGTCTGAGATAGGACAATTAAATTCTTGAATCATTGGATATTCCTCATATTAATATAGGTGTATAGATCAGGTAGACAGTCAGAAAAGTTAGACAGCGTGGAAATGTCAAAAATGAGAGGGTGTAGCTTTAATGTGAGACGACCAAAGTTAAGAGATGTGTGGGGCATGTTTTTTATACAGAGGGTGTTGAGTGCCTGGAACATGCTACCTGGGGGTGGTGGTGGTGAGGCAAATACTGAGTTTCTCCAGCACTTAGTGCTTTGCTCAAGATTCCAGCATCTGCAGTTCATTGTGTGTCTATATCCTATCATCAGTTTACTGACGGATCAGTGTCTGAGATTGGGAAATCGGCACCACAGAACAGAGAAACAAGACTGCTGATTGCCCATCTGTAATGAGAGTGGGCAAGGAATTTTATTTTGATACAGTCTTTTAATATGCAATGTGCTTCCTTAAACTGCATGGAAACAATTTATATGGCAAATGTCGAAAGAGATTAAATTCTAGCAAAATAAAAATTTGCAGTGCTGTGGTGATAGGGAAATGGGGCTAAGGGGACAGCTCAAACGGCCAGCACAGGTCTGAATGGGTTTTCATCTGACACTGAATTACTTTATTACAAACTTTGCTTTTCTAAAGTGCCTTTTGCAACCACAGTATGTCCATTAGCATTATGTCCTATAACAGCTAAGAAACAAGCATTCATGTTCTTGAGCTCACAAAACCAGGAGCTCTTGAATCTCAAATTTATAAATGTTGAGTGCAATTTTGGAGGACAATTGGTTCCCTCCTGATAGTGAGCCCTGCTCTCTGGGGAATTGGATAAAGGCTGGAGCACAGGGCAGAGGTCCTCAGCAGTCACCCCACTTTCCTGCCCCCTCCACCCGAAGGACATCGCTCTACATCAAGTGCTGCCGCCAAAACACTGATCTCTCCATGCGGAGGATGCTGTGGAGAATCATGAGAATTACAACGGATGTTAACGGGTTGCAGATTCCAGCTCTGTATTTTCTCTGCGTTTAGAAGATTAAAAAAACAATATATAAAATGTTTTGTTGATTAAAAGATTTTGTTAGAGCCATTAAAACTATTTCCTCTGATAGAGGGAGTCCAGAGGCACTTCCTTCCAGTCAGAGGGATATAATCAGGCATGGTCTTGTCCAATGAATTGTTGGAGCTCTGGGATTTGGAGGGAGGTCAAATGTCAGTGCAAGAAGTGAGACTGACAGCTTCTGCCCTGCAGCCCAGCGACAGGCAGTGGAAGAGTTCACCGTCTCCTGCATCCTCTCTCGCATCTACTACTTCCGTTGCCATGACTATGTGGAGCTCCTGGCGCAGGCTCACCTGCTGGATGACTTCCTAGCTGAACATCGCAAGGTAAGGCGTGGTCGACACCCAGACTGTTCCTCCAAGATTCGTCTGGTGGATCATCTTTTTCCTGGAGATGTCCCCTTTGTATCACCGGTCATTCCGGTGAAAGTCCTTCCGTTCTGCTATTAACCAGAGAAATCCAGGATTTAGACCCAGCTATTGTGAAGCGATGGATATGTTTTTATAAGGAGAGGTTCGACAAACTTGGATTGGTTCCTCTGGAATGTTGGAGGTTGAGGGGAGACCTGGTAGATTAATCTAAAATTATGAGAGGCATAGTTGGGTCAGAACCTTTCTTTCAGGGTGGAATTGTCAAAGACTAGAGGGCATAACTTTAAGGTGAGAGGGCCCAAGTTTAAAGGAGATGTCGGGGGCAATTTTCTTTACACTGGAATTGGTGGAGATTGATACGGCAGAGACTTTTATGGATAGGCAGGGAATGGAGACAATGCCTCATCAGCCACTACAATGATTTCATATATGTTGATTCATGCTTTGTATCCGTGGACTCCTAATCTCTACTTTTCTCCTCCTTGGCTCTTTAAGATCGTAATGTGGAGCCATGTAAATTTAAAAGCGTGCATTTTAGTGACTTAAATTGCACAAAGGTACTTCTGCATCTTGCAGGGAAAAGGCTGGTAAATGGATCAGATCTCTGTTGGACTGCAACATAGCGCGTAACTCGAAATTTTTTGGCGCAACCACAGGGATGAGAGTGTACTTTAAGCTTGTCAGAATTCAAGCTCCAGCTTGTCAAAGAGGCCAATGTGTGCTCAGTGTGGCCACTGGGGGGAGCAGTGGCTTCAATGTAAAGGAGATGTACAGGGCAAGTTTATTATACACAGAGGATGGTGAGTGTCTGGAACACCCTGCTGGGGAAGTAGAAGTGGCATTTAAAATACTTTTGGTTAGGCATATAGATATGCAAGGAATGGAGGGATACGGGTTATATGCAGGTTGATAAGTGATGGTCTTAGTAACATGTTTGGCACAGACATTGAGGGCCAAAGAGCCTTGTTCTTGTGCTATGTTGTTCTATGTTCTAATTTGACACTGTGGCCCCAGGTAAGGTGCTACTGGCTCAGATCCTGAGACTTGCATTTCTTTAACAAAAGAGTTCCTTGGCACGTCACCAAAACACTTCAGGAGGTATTAGGTCACTTTGACCTAGCTGAAGGACAAAGTTTTATGTTTAAAGGAGCACCTTCTAAGGAATGAAACCAAAGTTGATGGGAGGGTTAGCCAGAACTCATGGCCCAGCCAGCTGAACACTAACATGTTTGGGATATACGGGAGAGCAACATTCATGGAACTGAAGCAGTTCCAGATCCCCACAATCTTCCTCTTTCCCCGTTCCCCTCTGCCCCCTCCCCTCTGCCTAGCAACACATCACCTTGACTTGGGAATACATAACCATTCTTTTAGTGTCACCGGATCAAAATGCTGCATCTCCCTGACAACACTGTGAGCAACTTTGCCTAAAGATATTGCAGAAGTCCAAGTCAGAGCCCTGGATGTCCAGAGATGGGAGACAGAGGGTAGTGGGCGAGGGTTGGTCTGAGTAGGAAACCTGAGGCCAGTAACTTGGGAGACAGATTCACGGGGCTGAGGGCTGCTCCATCAAGAAAAGCCAGATGGGCTGGGTTTGATTTCCAAGGAATTCAGAATAACGAGGGGTGACCTGAATCAAACATTCAAGATCCTATGTGGGACACAAGGAACTGCAGATGTTGGAATCTTATTCAAAACACAGTGCTGGAGTAACCTGATGGCCAGGCTGCATCTGTGGAGGGCAATAGGCAGTTGACATTTTGGGTCAGAAGAAGGGAACTGACGCAAAACGTTGCCTCTCCATTCCCTTTACAGATGACCAGCTGAGTTACTCCAGCACTTGGTGTTTTGCTCAAGATCCTAAATGTTCTTGAGACTGTAAATGTTGAACGAGTTGCTTTCTTTAATGCTACAAAAGCTGCGCTCCCTGCCTGGGGTTGAGCTGAACTTTGTTCCATGTTTTCCCAGGTGCGGTTAGTGGTGATTGACAGTATTGCCTTCCCGTTCCGCCACCACCTGGAGGATCTGTCACTGCGGACGCGGCTGCTGAATGGACTGGCTCAGCAGCTGATCACCAGGGCCAATGACCACAAGGTGGCAGTGAGTAAAACCCGGCATCCCACCTCTCCCGGGACTGGGGTGTCGCAACAGCCAGGCTGGAACAGCACACAGCTTCAGTTCATTCTGATCTGCTCGACTCTGCTTCACTCCATGACCTCACCTTGGCTGGGGGGGGGGGGGGGGGGGGGCGTCCTCCTTGAGTAGAGAAGGAAGCCATTTGGCCATTGAGCCTATGTTAGCTCTCGGACAGTTCCCAGTCACGCCCGGTCCCTGGAGCGATCCCATTCCCTCAAATTTTCCCTGTAACATATTCTTCCCACATTCCCATCAATTACTTTTCCACCACCCATCTAGGGACAATATACAGTGGCCAATTAACATGCCAACCCATGTACTGTATCTTTGCATAAACACAAACTGCTGGTGTCACTGAGTGGGTCGGACAGCATCTCTGGAGAAAAAGCATGGGTGACGTTTTGGGCTGGGAATCCTTTCTTCAGACTTCTCCACATATTTTCGTCATGCAAGAGGAAACTAGAGAGAGAATGTGCAAACTCCACACAGCACCAGAGGTCAGGATAGTACTGGCATCACAGCACCGGTGAAGTGGTGGCTGTGCGAACCACACCACTGTGCTGTCCCAGACAAGGCCAGACCTGCTTTCAGTCAAGAAGACTAAATGACTGCAGATGCTGGCATCTGGGACAAAAGATAAACTGCTGGAAGAACTCAGTTGGTGAAGCAGCATTTGTGGTGCAAAATAAATAGTTGATGTTTTGGTCCTAATACATTTGTAGACAAAAGGTGCTATTGGGTATACAATGCAATCTAGTTTTAACTTTTGAGAGGTACTGCTGTACACATCACAAACAAAGTACTGATCCAAATGCAGGGTCTCGACCTGAAAGTGTTGACCATCCCTTGGCCTCCACAGATGCTGCTTGACCTGCTGAGTTCTTTCAGCAATTTATTTTTTGCTCTTGTTTCCGTCAACCCTGCTTTGGAACTGGACTCTGGTGAGAAAAATTATTTGATGCCAAATTGTTATCTGATGGGAAACTCGACCTGTAATGAAAGAGTTCATAACATCTGATTAACCCAATGATTAATGGGCACGGTGGCACAGCTGGTAGAGCTGCAGCCTCACAGTACTAGGGACCCGGGTTCGATGCTGTTAGTGTGGAGTTTGCACATTCTCCCTGTGACCACGTGGCTTTCCTTTGGGTTTCTTCCCACGTCTCAAAGACATTCAGGTTAATTGTGTGTGTGTGTGTAGGTTAGTGGTAGATACTGAAGGAAGTTGATGGAAATGAGGGTAGAATAAAATAATATGGGATTAATGCAGGATTACTGTAACAAAGTGATGGCTGGTCAGCTGGGACACGTTGGGCCGAAGGGCCTGTTTCTGTGCTCTATCTCGCTCTTGCACGCTCTCTCGCTGTGATAGATTTGTTCCTCGCCTTGTAATAGTGACCATTTACTCTTTCAGGTGGTGCTGACCAACCAGATGACCACACGATTTGGGGAAACCCAGTCCTCGCTGGTACCTGCACTCGGTGAGAATCCATAGTTTTAGGGTAGCTTTGTATTAAAAGAAGCGTTGCAACTCTCCGGGGAACGGGGTCCAGCTTATTCGCCCACATTCCCTACCCTGTTCTCTCCCCGCCCTGTCAACACAGTCGTGTGTACGAAAATGCAAAGACGTTACAAATACCTGCATTGGTGTAGCACATTAATGTATAAAATCCCAAGCACTGATTATTAGCAGGCAAAATTTGACACTGGGTCAAGTGGTGAGGTCAGGGGGCAGGTGAATCGATTGCTTGGTGAAGAGGTGGGTTTTTCAAAATTATTTCTTACAGCATAGGAGGTCGCCCTTCGGCCCAACTAGTCCATACATGATCACTGGGGATCCTATTCTCTCACTGGCTTTCACTGCAACCTCTTTTCCCTCTGCCCAACAGTTCTGCCATCCATAAAGCAAGGGGTATTTTGAACCTACCAATCTGAATGTCTTTGGGATGTTGGAGGAGACCCAAGTGGTGAGAGAAAGGACAATGAAACTGCACGGAGATGGTTTTGGAGGTCAGGATTGACCATGATCCCCGAAGGTGTGAGGTAGCATCTCCACCAAATTGTATCCTAAAGGTGAACGAGGCTGGGGAGAGGTTTAGGGAGGGTATTTCTGAGGTTTAGTCTAACGGTAGAGCAGTGGAAATAGGGAATGCCTGGGAGATTGAGAGATGCAGGGCAGAAGGAAGGTGCCATGAGCTTTGACGAGACACTGGTGCCAGGTCTGCCTTGCCCTGTGTCCTTTGTAATCTCTGTGTTGGCCATTGACCTGGTAATGTCAACCTTTCTCCCGCAGCAGCCACGTGATTAGCCAATAGCCATGACCCATGACGTTTTGAAATGCAAAGATGGCAGCTCTGCCCCATCGCCTATGGGCA
The DNA here is from genome assembly GCA_963514005.1 of Raja brachyura. The sequence goes on along the minus strand of OY740807.1, from coordinate 12,487,046 downwards.
GCTGACCTCGGGCAGCTCGAGCATCTGAGTGACGTCCACTTTAAGGTTAAAGTCCAGCTAGGGTTCTGTTGCCATGCACGGTGATATAACCAGTGGTGGACCATAGCACCCGCACTGCCAAACCAATACGTCCAGAACTGGTGAACATGGACAACTTGTCTCCTCAACGGTAAACACAGCAGAGTAGACTTGATGGGCCGAATGGCCTAATTCAGTTCCTATCATTTATGACCTTATGACATTAGTAACAGGACTGAACATAAATTTCAGCAACAAAACCTATATAACTATAAGGTCAAAGGGGCTAAGTTTAAAGGAGATGCGTGGGGCTAGTTTTTCTACACAGAGGATGGTGGGCACCAGTAATGCACTGCCAGGGATGGTGGTGGAGGCAAATATGACAGTTGTATTTAAGAGGCTTTTAAGCACATGGATATGTAGGAAATGGAGGGATATGGATCACGTGCAAGCAGAGATTAGTTTACCTTGGCATCATGTTTAACGTGGACATTGAGGGTTGCAGGGCCTTTTCCTGTGCTATACTGTTCTATGTTCTGTGGTTATGCCATATTTTAAAAGGTCACGTGTTTGGTATGGTTAAAATGGCTCCAGTGTGTGTGGTGTTATTTCATTAATATTAAACTATGGTGTAGGTGGTGCCTAATATTCATTCATTATTGCCTTTGTACCAGGATTTAAGTTCTTGGACCACTGTGTTGATCAAATGTAGTTTATGCAGGGTTAAAGTTACCCAGATAGTGGTCAACACAGAGATTCCAGGGCAAGAATATAGGGCAAGGCAGGCCTCCCACTGCACTGGATTTATGTTCAAATCCTCCCAGTGTCTGCTTGCTTCATCTTCCTAACCTTGTCTATCCTTGGATCTTAAGTAAATGTTCTATAACTAGTCCAAATATTATTGGACCAATACAGCACATCTGACAAATACATTGTGCAAAATGCAACATCACAGAATGTTATACTTAAAGATTCTCTCTATCCATTTCTAATGGACAATTCTCACAAATAATTTTCTCACTTCCTCTCACTTGTCCCAATTTCATTTAATTCAGAAGAACCTAACTCTATTTCTTTTTAACCTAATTTCTCTGTATTTCCTGCCTTTTTGAGGTACAGGTTTAACTCTATCCCAGCTGTTGGCTTCTTGTGAAGTATTTGTCTGCACCTTGTAGCAATGTTACAACATTTTGAGATTTTAAAAATCAAGTCTGCAATTTATCCCATCAGATAACGCATAAAAAAGAAGTTTAATTTGACACCTAATTAACTTTCATATCTTCAGTATTAAAAGGGTTATGGCCATTTTCATCCTCAGAAATTAGCATCTTGTTCCCTATTGCTTTTCCAATGACTTAACACAAAAGCTGTGATCAAATACAGTCAAAAGCCCATAACTTTCTTAAAAATTCAGAGAACTGAATTAAATTTTCAGTTATTACAGATTGAAGCATTCTGAAACAAATATGAAACAATCTTACTTGGATGACCTGAAATAAAGCATATAATTAGTTAGTTACCTAATTGTAGCTAATTACAAAATTCATTTACTAGATTTAAATATCTATCAATTTCTTAAGAAAAGGTTAACATTTTTAAAAAGCCGAAGTGTCCAAATAACATTCACACAAGAATTCCCAATGTAACATGATTTTTAAATCTCATTGTCATGAATTTATAGGCCAAATTGAAGATATTTAGTGTTGAATTCCCGTAAATTAATGGCCATTTAAATCATCTTGCGTGGGTTTTTGTGGAACGCGATCGTTTGGAACTTTGCGGTGAATTTAACCCCCAGTCGGCAGGAAAAATACTGCCAGTTCGTATATTTTCTAAGTAACCTTTTCGCAACATGAAATTTTGATTAAAGGCATCATAAGAAGCATGGTTTTTATGTAAAAGTAAACTGTGTACCTTGTTTTGTCCCCTACGTGAGATCCGTCCCGTTGTCGGTGTTCATGGCTTTAGAAGATTATGTTTAATTTACTCATGCTAATAAATGATCCAGTGTAGTTTAAAAATAACTTCATAAAACAAATGTCGGAGCGATTTCTCTTCAGCAACTAAACCCCCTGAGATTAATCGATTTGAATAGTCTGGAGTAAACGGCATTTTAAACTGCCCCCCTCTCAAAGGCGCCAAAGTCGTGCACACGGGCAGTGGCAGAACTGCAGCTTGATTTGCAAACATCGCCTAGTTTTCTCTCACACCTGAGTAACTGAGAATGCCAGGACTGCATCTCCGTAGCAACTCTTCCCACCTTCATGCTCAAGAATGGCCTCGCTTAGTGGATACATAGATGGTTTTCCCAGCATAATATCTTTACCACAGCAGGAGAGGGATGCCCAATAAGCCTGCTTTGCCATGAGATCACTGCTTTGCTTCCCAACTCAGTTTTCCTCATCCAATTCCCTAATTCATTCCCTTAAATCCTGCGTCAGTATCAATGTCAAAATGCCCGCCACCCTCCGGGGCAGAGAATTCCAACAATCCGTAGCCTGGCTGAAGAAATCCTCCCTTCTCTCAAGCCCACGTGGCAGAGTTTTATTCTGAGGGAGCGGCCCTGCATCCCCATACTCCGTGTGCTCCTTCAGGCAGAACCATCCTTGGTAGTTAGTAAAATTCAAAGGGATTCTCCAAAGCTCCAGACTCTCTTGTCCTGGGTTTAACAGAGATCTGACGCTGCTAAAGATGGTTTCTTGTTTTGATCAGGTGAAAGCTGGGGTCACGCAGCCACCACTCGCTTGATTCTACACTGGGAAGGCAAACTCAGGTAAGAGACGAAATAGGTGTATTGAACATGTGACGGCTGGGTGAGATCATAGTTGCCGCTGAGCTTTGCTGCCCCCAGTGGGGAGGTGGTGAACCAGCCCAGATACAGCATGAAAACGGACCCTTCTACCAACTGAGTCCAGGCTGGCCATCGATGACCCGTTCACACTGGTTCTATGTTTTCTCATCCACTCCCTACACACTAGAGGCAATTTTACAGAGGCCAATTAACCTATAAACCCACACGTCTTTGGTATGTAGGAGGAAACCGAAGCACCCAGAGGAAACCCACACGGCACGGGGAGAACGTGCAAACTCCACTAGGACTGTGCCCAAGGACAGGATTGAACCTGGGTTTCTGATGCAGTGAGGCAGCAGTTGTACCACTGAGCCTTGTTTTTTGATTAGTTGCATTGAACAAGGCCACTATCCATGTGACAATAACAAGATGGGTAAATTGGCCTTAGTAGCTTTTAAATCCATTGTAGCATTTCAATTTGTTTAACATGTCTGAGCGTGGTCTTCACCAACAAGGTTGATATTAATCTGCCATTTATGTCTTTAGTTATTTAATGTATTGATTTCCTATTCCAGGAGATTTCTGCCTTTTTCTCTTAAAGGTGCGAGGAGCAAAGTTTAGAGGAGATGTGTGGAGAAGTTTTTTTTTATGCACATCTGTATGTGAGATGGTGATGGAGGCAGATGCAATAGTGGAGTTTCGAGGATATTAGACAGGCACATGGATATGCAGGGAATGGACAGATATAGATCAGATGTAGGCAGAGGAGATCTCAGTCTGAAGAAGGGTTTCGGCCCGAAACGTTGCCCATTTCCTTCGCTCCATAGATGCTCCCTCACCCGCTGAGTTTCTCCAGCGTTTTCGTCCACCTTCGATTTTCCAGCATCTCCAGTTCCTTCTTAAACATAGTTTAACAATATGTTTGGCACAGACGTTGTGTGCCGAATGGCCTGTGCTGTACTGTTCTGCGTTCTCCATGTTGGTGGTGAAGAGTTACATGTAGGCCCTGACTGGGTAAGGGGGCAAAGGTTCGATTCTCTGCATATACTGATGAACTGTTTGATTTTCTAACCACTGTCCATCGTTAATACTGATTTCTGTTTTGTACAAATTAAGTTCACAGCTCAAATAATCATTTTGCTGGTTCATTGGTCCAGGAATGTGGCTAATACATTACTCTACCCTTAAAGTTAAATGTGAGACAATGTAGTGAGGCCAGAGGTTATACTGTAAATGTAAGTTGAATTGAATTGTAAAGTGAAACTGCTCAGTGTAATTTAATGTCATGTCCAGTTTATAAAGAAGGATAGTTTCCAAGAAATGTGCAGACATGAACTGAGCTGTTTGTGCAAAGTCATTTCAGCTTTTGCTCTCTTTCCTCACTAGGTTTGCTTCCCTCTATAAATCGCCAACTCAAAAGGAAGCAACAGTACCATACCAGATAACCGTGAGTCATCAACCAGTATCTCAATTCTACATTTAGTTTTGAGGTTTGCTAGTTCCAAGAAACCGTTCACCCCTTTCAACAGATAATAGTTTTAGTTCTAGGGATACAGCATGGAAGCAGGGCTTCGGCCTATCGAGTTCATGCTGACCATCGATCACTCATTCACATAGTTCCATGTTTTCCCATTTTCTCATGCACTCCCCATGGGGTAATTTTTAGAGGCCAATTAAACTAAAATTCCATGTCTTTGGGATGCGGGAGGAAACCAGAGCATCTGGCGGAATCTCATGCTGTCAAAACATAACGTGCAAACTTCGCACAGGCAGCACTCAAGGTCAGGATTGAACCTGGGTCACCGGCACCATGAGGCAGCAGCTTTGCCAGGGATGCCACTGTGCCACTTCAAAGGCTGCTCCTAGTTCAGGAATGGTATGAGGAGAAAGATTGTTGGGGACAAGATGGGAGGAGGTGCAGTGATGAGAAGGAAGATAAAAATAGAGTTGTAGAGGGAGAAAAGAAAGATAATGGATATGTTAAAAGGGAGTGTCTTGGACGAGGGGGAAAGAGGGATTTAGTTTAGTTTAGAGAAACAGTGTGGAAACAGGCCCACATAGTCCACGTCGCCCAACCATCACCCTCCCTAGTGTGTATTTCTATTCCACACACTAGGATCAATTTACAGAAGCTAATTAACCTACAAACCTGCGCTATTTTGGAATGTGATGGGATACCAGAGCACCCAGAGAAAGCCCACGCAGTCCCAGGGAAAACGTACAAACTCTGTACAGACAATGTAATTGCTTCTCTCCTATCCCTATTTTTCCATTTTCAGTCACAAGGTTTTCGTGATGTCCAGCCGCCAGAGCCATCTTCAAGTTCTTCTGCCAACCCACGTAAGCGCCCGCGGACAGATGACCAGGATGGGCGGTGATGTGACTCTTTCCATGATGATCCAAGTGGCGTCGTGAGAAACAAGCCCGGCGACCCCATGTATTGTCATGGATCCAAGTGGGTGGTTGGATTTGGATCACTGTTGGGTCCGAATTGGCTGCGGGTTCTGTGAATCTGAATGGGGGACTGGAGAACTGTAAGATTCCCCTTGTAAGGTCGAACTGGCTCTCTCTGCCCTTTGCCAGGTTTGCTCTCGCCCACTGGACCTGAGGATCGTTGGACAATGGTCTGTGATGGAAGCTGGATCTCCCTGGTTTCACTCGTTCAAGGAGTAGAACCACCCTTCCTCCAGGAGTACACATTTTTTGCCAGTCTTATGTTCCTGAATCAGCACAACCTTTAACGTTTGTTAAAACCCTCCATCTCTTTGCTGAATTCCTACCATTGTATTGTTCAAGGTGATAATTATTATTTTATCTCTTGTTCTGACGTGTTGCAAGTAAATGCATTTTGTGGTCACCTCCCAGGATAGCATTGGTCTGATGGCATTGTTGCTGCTTTTTATGGAGGGATGGAGTGATTGAGGAAGGGATTGGGGAGGAAAGGGGAAGGATCCTGTGGAGGGGAGGAGGTAAAGTGGGGGGATTGAGGGAGAGGAAGGGGTGGAAATTGGGGGTGGTCAAGAGGGATAGGGGGAGGTGAGGAGTGGGGGATAGGAGGGGGGGTAGGGAGAGGAGTTATGGATGGAGGGATTGACTGGGGGTAGGGGAAAGGAGAGGTGAGGGAGGGATTGGGGAGGAGAGGAGAAAAAAAGAGTGAGGGTGAAGAGGAGGGGGAGGGAGTGCTGGGGATGAGGGGAAATGAGCGGTGCCTGCGAAGTTGGGGGCTATGTGTGAGTGGTGCAATATTGCGTTGGGGAACGGGTTGTGTTGAGGGTCCATGCCTCCCTTGTGGCAGGGACCCAACGGGCCCCACTTAGTCGAGTACAATTATAAATATGATTAATTGTAGCACAGTGGGACCGCTGGTGGAGCTGCTGCCTCAACCACAGAGACCCTGGATCGATCCTGATCTCTGATGCTAACTGTGCTGCGTTTGCACGCCCTCCCTGTGACTGCATGGGTTTCTTCCGGTTGCTCTGATTTCCTCCCACGTTTCAAAATGGTTGCTTTCATTTTGATGGAAACATATGTGCACAGCAAGCTCCCATGAGCAGCGGTGAGGTGATGTGTTATCTCAGGAAGTTGTATGCCAGTCGCACTGGCAAGAGATTTTCACTGGCATGGTATCTTTCACAGATGATGGAGAGTGTATTGGCTATTGTATCATCTGAAAGTTGACGTTGCCCGCACTGCCGCACTCACTCAACACTGCACAGGGAAAGAACGCCTTGGCTGTGCGCTCAAGCAAGGGAAGTGGGACACACACCTACGCCCTCTGGGAGCTGAGAGTGAGCTTTCACTTCGTGCCTGGGTAGTGGCCATCACAAAGAGTCGGCTGGTCAAATGGGTGGCATTAAAATCTGATGAACATTGAACCATGGAGACACAAGGAACTGCAGATGCTTGAATCTTGAGTGGAAAACAGTGCTGGAATAATTCAGTGGGTCAGGCAGCATCTCTGGAGAACTTGGATAGGCGATGTCTTGGTTTGGGACTCTTCTTCAGACCAACTTTTTGCTCTGATTTGGCCAAAGTAGAGGAGAATGCACGATCTTTGATTCCAGAATATGTGTTGGACACTAAAGAAGAGAAAACTGCTTTTTGGGAGCCAAGGACCATTTCAGGTTTTGTCTGGCTGGAACAAATGAAATTCTGCAATAAATTGCACTGAAAAGAGCGAACCATTACTCACCAGTGCTCTACTGTAAACCCAAGGTTTGAGATAAATGTACCTGAAGACTGGAGCTGTCTGAGTGCAAATCACAGAGGAGACCAGTCAGCATATTACAGTATGTCTATTCTGGGTGGTCCAAGTGGCCTGTTGTCTGTTCTTTCTATTCAAGTGTTTCACTTACTGATATGCCCAATCCTTTCACAAAAGTTATTTTTGAAAATGGTTCCGGGGCCTATCATTCAGCACAGGCCAGATCATAAATCACTTATTCTCGGTCTCGCTCTGTGACGATTGCAGATCTGTGTCATCCAGCTGTCCTCTGCCCTGCCCACCATCATTGAGGGAAAATGTTGGCCAAGACACAAGGGAGAGCTCTCCTCCTGAGGGTAACGAGACAGCTTTTAGTGCCACAGACCAGACAAGCCCACCATTTAACATCACATCTGAAAGAGAACATTTTATTCCATTAATATTTGTAACTTCTGTTAAAAGAAAATGATCACAGTTCCTCTTGTATCTCTGTGGCCGCCTCCTACAAGAATGATCTGTCTCATTCTGTTTGACCCATGCACACTGTCACTGTTCATGTGTCTCTCCCTGTCCCTTGTTTTCTTTGCTTTATTTTTTTTATCTCACTTTCATACTTTATTGCTCATGTTCTCACTTTTTCAAAAATTGACAGTTACATGAATTTGGTAGATCAAACCGTTTGTTTCTGTGCTCAATGACACAATAAACCATTCAGCCCATCATTGTTCATATGAGTTTCTGGGGGATCAATACTATTAATCCCTTCATCACTATCCCATTTTAAAAGAGGGAAGTTTTGAATTTTTTATAAAACTCTGGTTAGTCTATAACCGGAGCTGAATGTCCAATTCTAGTTACCTGATTATGAAGGTCCCAGAAAATAATTGTTAGAACAGTCCCACTGATGATGAAGACACACGGAACAGAAGATGCAAAAATCTTGAGTAAAACAAAGTCCTGGTGGAACTCAGCAGGTCGGGCAGCATCTTTGGAGTCCGAACAAGGGTTCCAACCCGAAATGTCAGCCTGTCCATTCCCTCCACAGATGCTGCCTGACCTGCTGAGCTCCTCCAGCAACTTGTGTTGGCCATGGATGATGGATTTAATTTACAAAATTAAACTAGGGAGAGAGGAGATTTAATGGATGCATCCATCAGACAAAAGGGATCTTTTTTATGCTTGAAGAGTGGCTGTGTCCAGAACTCAGGGCCGGTGGGAATAATGGAAATGGGCCTCAAATGGAATAGCAGAAACAGGATATTAATTGGCAGCAATAAGGGGCGGGAGCGAGTGAGTGGGTCAGTGAATATGCTACCGTGGTTGGATGGCTGTGGATATCGGACCCTTGGTCACACACTGGGACCACTCATTGAGATTTGACAGAACTGAAGGGTGAGCTGAGCAGGAGCCTGGCTGTGGAAGGCTGCTGACAGCAGGGATGAGATCACCATTTCAACATTATTCATGCAAGGTCACCAGAAACAGTGATGGCGTCGTCCTTGTGACAACTTTGCATATTGCCAAGGTGCTTAATATATGCAAATTGTTGCCTAAAGCACAGCCAAGAGCTGATAAAAGGTTACAGATCTGATGCATTAGTTCTGTTTCTTTCAACAGGCCCTTCCCGACCCACTGAGTGCTTCCAGCAGTATCTGACTGTATTTCAAAGAAATAGTAAACCTGTTTTTCTATTGTGCCTAAGGATGTCCTGAAGTCTTTGCAACCAACGTGTTGTCACTGCAGTAATGTGCAAAACAAGTGGGGTATGTAACGTCAGCGGTACTACAGTTTAACAGGAGTGATGACAAATTACAGGCAATCACAATTATTTAGCCATGGCAACACAATAGAACAGTACAGCATAGGCATAGTCCTTGGGGTCCACAATGTCCAAACATGCCAAGATAAACAAATCTCCTCTGCCTGTACTTGATTGATTTCTGTCCATTCCTGCATTTCCATGTGCCTATCCAAAAGTCCTTTAAAAGCCACTATCATATCTGTTTCTCCTACCACCCCTGGTAGTGTGTTCCAGGCACCCACCACCTTTTTTGTGTTTCAAAAAGAGTTTGCCCTGCACATCTCCTTTAAGCCTTGCCCGTCTCGTGTTAAAGTTATATCCTCTAGTTGTTGGGGGGAGGGAGGGTTTGGCCTGTCTGTCCTATCAATGCCTCCTAATTTTATGTACTTCTGTCAGGTCTCCCCTCAATCTCCGACCTTCCAGTGAAAATATCGCCAGATAACTTGAAATATACCACAACCCATCAATTAAAAACATGTTTACCTTCACTTCTCATTTTCCCAGGTACAGGAAAATACCTCCTGATCTGGACTTTTACAGTGGGATTGAATTCAAAGCCAGGAACCTCGATTCAGGGTAGAAAAGCCTGTGTGTCACATTACTGTGGGCACCGTTGCTGTGTATGTATTAGTCGCCACAGTGGCTCGGCAGTTGCTACCCCACAGCTCCAGCTGCCCGTGTTTGAGCCTTGGGTGCTCTCTGTTTGTGCGTTCTCCCTCTGCTGCTGTTTTCTCCCACCTCCCAAACAAGTTGTTGCTACTGTACATGGCAATTATGTGTAGGTATGTTGCAAAAGAATCAAGAGCTGTAAAATGGGGTACAGTGGTACAACTGGTAGAGCTGATGCCTCACAGTACCAGGGACCCGCGTTTGATCCTGATCGGTGCTGTCTGTGTGGAGTTTGCACATTCTTCCTGTGACCGCGTGGGTTTCCTCTGGCCGTTCGTTCCATCCCACATTCCAAAGACGTGGGTTTGTAGGTTAATTGGCTTCTGTAAATTGACCCCCAGTGTGTAGAGAGTGGATGAGAAAGTGGGATAAGAGAGAACTAGTGTGAACAGATGATTAATCGGCTTGGACTCGGGGTGCTGAAGGATCTGTTTCCATGCCGTTTCTTTCAATCAATTAATTAATCAATCAAGGAGACTGCAAATGTTGGAATGTAGAGCAAAGCATAAAGTGCTGGAGGAACTCAGCGGGTCAAACAGCATCTGTAGACGGAATGGACAGGCGATGTTTTGGGTCAGGGCCTTCAGAGCAGTTTGGTGGATATGTGAGAGGATGCATTGCCTGGGAAAGAGGATGGCATGAGGGAATGAATTTACGCTGTGAGCCAGCACAAACTAAGATGGGACAAATGTTTCCTTCCTTGTGATAGTATGTGAGTAAATGTTGGCGTCCGCTGCGTAAACGACAGATGGTCTGTTCTCGGTAATGCTTGGGGGTAAAGAAATGTTGGCTTGAGTCACTGAGAACGCTCCATATTTTCATGTTGAAAGCTCCTGGGGATCTTTAACTGGAACAAACAGCAGAGAGTGCACTAAATTCTTGCCCTGAATTAATGCGCCTTGATGATCACATGTGTTTCATTCTGGGTTCAGTCATGCTTTTGCAGGCCGGGTGAAGCACTGACGAAATGTGGTACTGCTAGTGATATTATCTTTTACATGGCCTAGCTACACTTTATTTGGACTTGGAGTAAAGGAGCCATGTACAGTTTGTGGTCCACATGCTGGCAGGGATAAAGCTGTCTGGTTTTCCCTCAGTTTGCACAAACCTGATGGGACGAATCGCCTCAGCTTTGTGAATATTCCGTGAAAAGACCTTGTCAGTTCTTTCAGGTGACTATAAAAGATCTGAGCACTATTTTGTAGATATTTTTTACAAGTTCACAAGTTATAGGAGTAGAATTAGCCATTTGGCCCATCGAGTCTACTCCGTCATTCAATCATGGCTGATCGCTGCCTCCTAATCCCGTTTTCATGCATTCTCCCCATAACCCTTGACACCCGCTCTAATCAAGAATTTGTTTATCTCTGCCTTAAAAATATCCACTCACTTGGCCTCCATAGCCCTTTGTGGCAATGAGTTCCGCAGATTAACTAAAGTCACTCTGACTAAATAAGTTCTTCCTCACCTCCTTTGTAAAAGAGAACGTTTTAATTCTGAGGCTATGACCTCTGGTTCTAGACTCTCCCTTTCCACATCCATTCTAGGCTTTTCATTATTCCATAATTTTCAATGAGGTCCTCCCTCAACCTTCTAAACGCCAGTGAATAGAAACATAGAAAATAGGTGCAGGAGGAGGCCATTCAGCCTTTCGAGCCAGCACTGCGTGACCCAATGCATCATATGCTAAACCACTAATTCCTGGAATCATTCTTGTAAACCTCCTCTGGACCCTCTCCAGAGCCAGCACATTGTTTCTCAGATATGGGGCCCACATTTGCTCACAGGACAGGGACTCACATTTTCAATGCAGTCCCTGCTGATTTTTGTCTCTCAATTTACTAATTTAGATTTCATAATCATTAAGTGATTGCATTTCTGTCTACCTTCAATTTTTCCAGCATTTGTTCTTTCTTAAATGTGTTCACAGAAGGTGCGCGGCCGTGACGGCGGCTTTGCGCAGGATGCGGTACAGCCCGAGCTCGGGGCGGGCGCTTGGTGGGCCAAATGATTACGGGGGAAAAAAATCCACCTGCGGGCCGGATTATTTCAGGTTAAGGGTCGCATTCGGCCCAGGGGCCGTAGGTTGCCAACCCCTGATTTAGATGAAGGGATTAAAAGTAACATTAGCAAATTTGCAGATGACACAAAGCTTGATGACAGTGTGAACTGTGAGGAGGATGCTATGAGGATGCAGGGTGACTTGTCGGACAGGTTGGGTGAGCGGATGCATGGCAGATGCAGTTTAATGTGGATAAATGTGAGGTTATCTACTTTGGTGGCAAAAACAGGAAGGCAGATTATTATCTGAATGGTGGCAAGTTGGGAAAAGGGGAAGCACAAAGAGATCTGGGGGTCCTTGTTCATCACTCACTGTGAGAGTAAGCATGCAGGTACAGCAGGCAGTGAAGAAAGCTAATGGAATGTTGGCCTTCATAACAAGAAGTGTTGAGTATAGGAGCAAAGAGTTCCTTCTGCAGTTGTATAGGGCCCTAGTGAGACCACACCTGGAGTATTGTGTGCAGTTTTGTTCTCCAAATTTGAGGAAGGACATTCTTGCTATTGAGGGAGTGCAGCGTAGATGCACGAGGTTAATTCGCGGGATGGCGGGACTGTCATATGTTGATAAAGTGAAGTGCCTGGGCTTGTATACTCTGTAATTTAGAAAGAGGAGAGGGGATCTTATTGAAACATATAAAGAGCTTGTCCCACTTAGGCGACTGCCAGGGACTAGTTTTAATGGAATTCACCTGATGACAACCTACGACAGCACCTAGGACAACCTACGTCAACGTACAACAAACTACGACAGCAAAAATTTTCGCCAACATTTTTTTAACATGTTGAATATTTTGCGGCAGTCACCTGTGGTCGCCCAAAAAATCGCCTAAGTGGGACAGGCCCTTAAGATTATTAAGGGATTGGACACGCTAGAGGCAGGAAACATGCTCCCGATGTTGGGGGAGTCCAGAACCAGGGGCCACAGTTTAAGAATAAGGGGTAGGCCATTTAGAATGGAGATGAGGAAAAACTTTTTTACCCAGAGAGTTGTGAATCTGTGGAATTCTCTGCCTCAGAAGGCAGTGGAGGCCAGTTCTCTGGCTGCTTTCAATAGAGAGTTAGATAGAGGTCTGAAAGATAGTGGAGTCAGGGGATATGGTGAGAAGGTGGTAACAGAGTACTGAATGTGGATGATCAGCCATGATCACAGTGAATGGCGGTACTGGCTCGAAGGGCCGAATGGCCTACTCCTGCACCTATTGTCTATTGAAAGATATGGTGATAGGATTCTCTTCCCCTCCCACCCACCCCACTACAATCAGTCTAAAGAAGGGTCCCAACCCGAAATGGTGCCTGTCCATTCCCTCCATGGATGTTGCCTGATCCACTGAGTTACACCAGCAGTTTGTGTGCTTTGCTCAAGATTCCAGCATCTGCAGTCCCTTGTGTCTTTAGGGTGATAGGATAGTTTTGGAGGGGCCAGGAAGAGATCCATATGGAACATTATTACCTAAGGTGGGAAGAATGGCCTTTGTTGTATTGAAATCCTAGCTCTGATTATGTTGAAGGAAGGAATATTGGCTAATTGCTCCCCATCCTGATATCTCCTTTACTGGACTCAGAAGGTTGTGAGCTTGAGTCCATCTCTCGAGACTTAGTCATTGTCATATAGCTCAGGAACAGGCCCGTCAGCCCACCATATCCTTGCTGACAATCGTATCTATCTACACTAATCACATTTACCAACACTTATTTTATTTCCAGAAAGTCATTTGTACTTTCTACCTTAAAGACACAACCAAAGTATTGGTTTAATAACTCTGACAATATTCTGTCTCCATTAAATTCTCCCACTTATGCCTGCCATAGTGTTGCAATAGTTTTCCCTAATCATTCTTTTTAACACACTTGAAGATGTCACAGTTCACTTTTCTGTTCCTTGCAAGTTATTTCTCACAATTGACTCTTCCTCTCTTAAATGTCCTGGTCCTTCTTGCAGCCTCTTAGTGTTCTCGATCCTCTGGTCTGCTACTTCTTCTGGCAACATTTTTTCCTCACAATCCCATTTTCCAGTTTTTAGGATTGTCGAATGATTTGTGAAAGGCATTGTGCAAATCCCTGCCTATCAGTCCAGTTCTCTTTCCCATCCCCTCCCCGCACTTCTACGTGTAAGCTGCTGTCACTTCAAGTGATGGGGTTGTCATCAATCAAAGCACTAAATCTGGAAACTTTGCCTCCAGCCACAGTTGACCTGACAAATCCTCCACACAAACACCAGTATCCCGCTACAAATAACAACCTGACCTGTTACACTCATAGTGCCGGCATAGTGCTCTCAAATTCACTTGGACCATCTCCGACATCTCCCTACCATTTCTTGATCTCACCGTCTCCATCGCAGGAGACAAACTATTTATTATAAACCCACTGACACCCATAGCTATCTAGACTACACTTCTTCCCACCTTGCTTCTTGTAAAGACTCTATCCCCTACTCCCAATTCTTCCATCCATGCCGCATCTGCGCCCAAGGTGAAGTGTTCCATACCAGGTCATAAGAAATGTCCTTTTTCTTTAGGTTCCGCTGTTCAATTATCGATGAGGCCCTCTCCCCGATATCCCGCAGTTCCGCTCTTGCTCCCCTCCTCCCATTTGTAACAGGGACAGAGTCCCCCTTGTCCTCACCTTCCACCCCATCAGCCGTCGTTTACAGCACATAATCCTCCGACATTTCCGCCACCTCCAACGGGATACCACCACTAGTCACATCTTCCCATCACCACCCTTTTCCGCTTTCCGTAGAGACTGTTCCCTCCGCAACTCATCCCTTCCCACCCAAACCACTCCCTCCCAAGTACTTTCCCCTGCAACCTCAGGAGTTGCAACACCTGTCCCTATACCTCCCCCCTCGACTCTCTCCAATGACGCCAACAGTCTTTTCAGGTGAGGCAGAGGTTCACTTGCACCTCCTCCAACCTCATCTACTGTATCCGCTGTTCCAGGTGTGGATTCCTATATGTCGGCGAGACCAAGTGCAGGCTCAGCAATCGTTTTGCTGAACACCCCTGCTCAGGCTGCCTAAATCTACCTGATCTCCTGGTTGCTAAACACTTTAACTCCCCCTCCCATTCACACATTGCCCTTTCTGTCCTGGGCCTCCTCCATTGTCAGAGTGAGGCCCAGTGCAAATTGGAGGCACAGCACCTCATATTCCGCTTGGGAAGCTTACACCCCAGCGGTATGGATATTGACTTATCTAATTTCAAGTAACCCTTGCTTTCCCTCTCTTCATTCCCACCCTTTTCCCAGTTCTCCGACCAGTCTTCCTGTCTCTGACTACATTTTATCTATTTGCTTTGTTGTTACCTTCTCCCAACTAACAACGACCTATTCTACATGTTCCTTGACTTCATTCCCTTTGTCCTGTTTTCACACCTTACACCTCCTTATCTATGTATCTCCCACTCCCCTGACATCAGTCTGAAGAAGGGTCTCGACACGAAACCTCACCCATTCCTTCTCTCCAGAGATGCTGCCTGTCCCACTGATTTACTCCAGCATTTTGTGTCTATATGCTGTTATACTCATAGATCACACTGTTCATTTCCTTCATATCCCTGGGTACATCCTGACTCACTGATGAGACAGACAAGGGGGAATGTGGGGAGGGAGAGAAGGGGGGGGGGGGGGTGTGAGGACCTACAAGACCCTCCAGGAGAGAGGGCCAAGTTGGCAAAAAATACGGCTTGGAATCCTCAACTTTGAGTCCAATCCTTGCTGTAGGAAAGATGTTACTGTTATATTATAGTACAAAACTTTTGTGAGGCCAAACATGAAGTACAGTGTTCAGTTTTAGTCACCCTGCTACAGGAAGTATAACATTAAGCTGGAAAGACTGCTGAGATGATTTACCAGGATGTTGCCAGGACTAGAGGGGTTGGCTATAACAAAACGTTGGCCAGGCTGGGACTTTATTTTTGGAGCTCAGGAGGATGAGGGGTGATCTTATAGAGGTGTATAAAATCATGAGGGGAATAGATAGGGTAGTCTTCACAGAGTCTTCACCCAGAGTAGGAGAAAAAAAGAACTAAATGTAGTGTTAAGGTGAGACTGGAGATTTAATGGGAATGTGAGAAGCAACCTTTTCATACTGAGGGTAGTTAGTTTATGGAACGAGCTGCCAGATTAATTTAAGGCAGATACTACATCAACATTGAAAAGACATGTGGTCGGGTACATGTACAGGCAATGTTTAGAGGGATATGGGCCACACATGGGCAGGTAAGAGGGGCACCTTGGCCAGCATGCTGTATGACTCTACGATCCCATGAAATCTTGTAGCATCTGGTTAAACGGGAATGGCAACCTCCTCAACACTACTCGCTAACCTCCCTCAGCTGATGAATTATAGAACAGCACAGTACAGTAACCTTCTTCCAACCCTTGGACTTCCCCAACCGCTGGCGCTATTGGCGCAGATTATCTGGTAGTCCAAGAAGGCGGTGCCTTTAAACATTGAAAAGCGCACAACAAAGGTCTCGCAGTTGAAGCATGATCCCCGTTCCTCTCTCCACCGATGCTGACTGACCCGCAGTGTGTTTCCAGCATGTTTCTGCTGTCATTTCCTCCTTGCTGATTGTGGCAGGGGCAGCTGGAAACTGATGCTCAGGTGGGCGCTGGGTCCCGGCACCTGAAGGCGTGTCCACGTCCGGGGTGCGCGCACGTGTAGCAAAGCGGGCGGTGAGGGGGCGCGCACGCAGCAGCATTGTGTGTGTGAGGCGGGGGCGCGCACCGCCCTCTGTCACTGGGAAGCAGACTCACGCTGAGCCCAGATCGTGTGCGCACCGCCGGGCTCCGGGAATGCGAAGCGATGGCATCGTCGGCAAGCGAGGAGAAAGCTTTCCGGAGGTTCCTGGAGCTGCTATTGCGGGAATTCCGGGGGCCCTTGGGCGAAGACGACCCGTTGCCACTCCGGCCTGTCTCCAACCACATCCTTGAAGACGAGGTGGAGGGAGAGTGCCTAGACCTGTGCCTCCAGCATCTCTGCAGATAGTTAAGTACCTATATCAGACTTGCAATGTACAACAATAGGCAGCGTTTGCATTGAACGGGGGGGGAGTGGAAACAATGGAAACAATTGCAAGCAACAAAAATAAGTGGGATGGGGGAGCGTGGTTTAAAGTATTTTGCAAACCGTCGCGAAGTGAAGGTCAAGACGTCAAACAAAATGCAGCCTTTACAAAGCTCTGGTCGTCGAGGGGAGGGCCGAGAGCAAATTAAATTTGTCTTGAGGGCCAACTGCTGATTGCATTAAAATGTAATGCAATTGGAGAGGATTACAAAAAATGGAGAGCATTTGTTAGATTAGCGGGGCTTAAAGCGCTCTGATCTTTGTTGTGAAAGGAACGGTCTTTTTCATACATTGTGTGTTGGGGAAACGCGAACATGACATTGAAAGCTCCGGTGTGGTAACCTGTAACTGGGGAACTGGGTTAGAGGGGCTTGTATGGCGGGGAGACTGTGAAAAATATACAGACAATGTTTGACTCCCCTTGCAGTCAGAGGCAATTGCAAAACCACAAAGAAAAGGCGCATAGCATTGTGAGTATTTATCCGAGCTTATCCTAAACCACTAATTCGGAAAGGCTCAGTGTGACCCATGGGAATGACCGATTAATCTACTATTGGTTTTAAAACCGGCAGTCCCCGACGTTTCAGGGATTCCCATATTTTAACGCGCATTTATTTACACAGACTGCAAACAGTAGTTTTTATAAAGAAGAAAAGTTACAGTTGCCAGTGAAGTTGCAGGAGTGCGTATTTCTAAAAGGCTAGTGCATCCTCGGAGTACACGCTGATACTTCACAGAGCAGCCTGTGACCGGTTAATGGATCGTTTTGTGCCACTTAAAGACATATTACTGCATATTATTACTTCCCCACAAAAAAAGTGTGGCGAGACAGTGATCTATTTAAAAAAAAATGTATGGCGAATGTGTTAATGTTTGGATTCCGAGTTTTTTTTGGTAAATGTCAGGGCAGACTTGGCTCGAAGCCTGTCTCCAATGAGATCGTGGCTTCGCACTTCACGAACTGGGGAAATCCTTTCGGAGCAGGCAGATAAATCAATGGCTTTAACTCGTCCGTGCATCCTTGTGCATTTGCTCAAAGCAAAATGCATCGACGATTGTATTTACAGAGCAGGATTTTCAGTGAACGGTTTCCTCTCCCAGTCAGTCCTCTCCTCTCACGGCGGAGACACATGATGCCATTACTCGCGGGTTGAGGGTGTTCCTTCTGCCGTCTGAAACTGACAGGCGCCCCCCCGCTACTTTATCTCCGTTCCTGTGGTGATCATTGGTATCGTTTATATTATCACCATTTAAAATAAACGGAATAATATCTTACCATTTAAGTGCAGGAATATTTCATGCACGAGAACAATTTTCGATCTTCACATTGTAAAGATTATTTTTATTCCACTCAATTGACCCTTCACGATTGACCACTAATCACCCCAACCCACACACTGAATGTGTTGCTTGTGTTTATTCAAAATTACTGCATTATTTATCTGCTTTGAATTCTTAGCATGGGAGTTGATTTGGAATATGTCAGAGACTAAAGACTCTCACAGTGTCAGAGATTAAAGGGTCTTCCTCCTATCGAGGCTAGGAATGGGAGTCGGGTCATTTGCAGCTGGGACCAGAGGAGAGTTAGGAGACGAAAGGAACTGCAGATGCTGGAATCTAGAGCAAAAGACAAAGTGCTGGAGGAACTTGTCACTGGACTTCGGTACACGTGACAATAAACTAAACTTAAAAAACCCCCAGCATATGTGGAAGCAACGTTTCGAGTTGGGACCCTGCAAACTGAAACGTCGACTGTTCATTTTGTTAAGTTTATTTTTAGTTTCGAGATACAGCGCGGAAACAGGCCCTTCGGCCCACCGAGTCCGCACCGACCTGCAAACCCCGCATACTGACACTAGTCCTATACACAGCAGGGGCAAGTTATATATTCATACCAAACCAATAAACCTACAGACCTGTACGTCTTTGGAGTGTGGGAGGAAACCGAAGGTCTCCAAGGATGTCCAGAGGTAGATGTGATTTAGTCCTGAGGTAGAATCAAAACGCTGGAGTAACTCAGCAGGTCAGACAGCATCTCTGGAGAACAGGAATTGGTGACAATTCGGGGTCGAGACCAATATCCAGAGTGGAAGTTGGGGATTCACTGGATGTTTTCAAGAGAGAGTTAGATTTTCTAATTAGAGTTAGATTTAGCTCTTAGGGCTAGGAGAATCAAGGGATACGGGGAAAAAGCCAGAACGGGGTACTGATTTTAGATGATCAGCCATGATCATATTGAATGGCGGTGCTGGCTCGAATGGCCTACTACTGCTCCTAGCTTCTATGTTTCTATCTCGAAGAAAACCCACGCAGGTCACAGGGAGAACGTACAAACTCCGTACAGACAAGCACCTGTAGTCAGGGTTGAACCTGGGTCTCTGGCGCTGTGAAGCAGCAACTCTACCTCTGCTCCACAGGTGCTGCCTGACCTGCTGAGTTCCTCCAGCATTTTTTTCTTTTGCTCGTGTGGAAAGTTAACTTTGGCATTTGAGACACCTTGTGTGTTGATCCAGATGCTGACCAATATTAACCCCATGACCAATATTAACCATCCACTGATGCCTTTTTCATACACTTTCTCCACTCACCCTGACCCTATCTCCTGTAACTCTAATGCCAGCAGAGAATGTTGTGCATGTTGCATAGAAATGAAATGATGTCTGTGTGCAGGGCAGTGACACTATCTCTGGGAGTGTCCGGCCCAGCTCAGGGATGGCTGGTTTGCATTGAGTGTTCAAGCCCTCAAGCAAGGCGTTTCGTTGAACATATCCCTGGAGATCCGAGTCGTGGAACAATCCTCTTTCCACTTGTGGAGTGCAAGGGCAAGCCAATCCTGCCGATGCTATTCCCTGCTTTCTTCACAAGCAATTGTATTACACCAGCACAGCGTGGCATTCTCCCTTGGGAACAATGCCAGTTTTGTCGGCAAGATACAGCCAGCAGTGTGGTATCCGTACTGCTCAGTTATAACATACTTGTTATGACACAAGAAGAGGTATATGATCCATAATTCTACATCCACTCTTTGTAAACCAATCTGCGCACCCATTTCCCAAAATCTCCCTGTTGCTTTGTACGTTATTTTCCCTTGCGTGTCTAGCCTATTGTGCTTTGAAACACGGGTCTATTTTGTATTTATCATCTTTATAGTTGAGTGTCTGTTAATAGACTGTAAATAAACATTAAAAAATAAGGGCACAGGAACAGGCCTGCCTTTTTCCTTGTATTGGCTTTTGTGTATTGTGTAAGTCACTTTAAATCCATATGGTCCTTAAACTATCCATTGATGAGAGCACAGACGCAAGGAACTGCAGATATTGGAATCTTAGGCAAAACACCCAAGAAGTCACCTCCCTCCATTCCCTCCACAGATGTTGCCTCACCTACTGATTTCCTCCAGCATTTTGTTTTACGTTGAGAGCAGCTTCCTTCTATTCATCCTGAAAAATCCATTATCTTGAAAAATAGTAAGATTAAATGAGAACTTACCAGTTTGAAGTTTGATCTTTATTTTATGAGTTGCGATGAGAGATTTTGTGAAGACCCCGCCAGCACGCATGTGCGACATTCTTCAAAGCAGCGGTGTGGTATCACAGGTAACAACAATGACTAAAGATAGTAAGATTAAAGAACTTGAATATACCAGTTGACATTATGATAGAGGGTTGGGAGCAGAGGGCACGAAATCCCTCATCGCAACTCCTCTTAAAATAAAGATCAAACTTCAAACTGGTAAGTTCTCATTTAATCTTACTATTTTACTTCGGAGTCACGTGAGTGACTTCGTGAAGACTTCTAAGCTCTGTGATTTCACGCCCTGGACAACTGTCATGCTGTCACACTGCCGCAATACTGATGGAGGAAGTTTTTTAATACATTCCAGACTGAACAGGCTGAAAAGTAATGAATATTTATTAACACAAATAATAACAAAAAACCCCTAACTTGAGGACAAATTAAACTACGGAGCAGCTCTCAGCACAGCTTCCGCAAACGTTGCGGGGGTGGCCACCGGCTTGTTGTAGAAACGCTGGAAAGTGGTCTCACTGGCCCATCCCGCGGTAGCGAGGACGTGATCCATGGGCACCTCCATGGTCCTCGCCACTGATGTGGATGCAGCCCTGGTAGAATGAGATTTAAAAATGTTAGTATCTATACCTGCTGCATCCAACACCTCCCTGAGCCACCTGGCAATAGTCTGCACAGTCACCCGGTGATGCGGTTTCTTGTGGTTGATGAGTAGTCCCTGCTCCATCTTCCTGATGGTGCGTGTAGTCTTGATATAATATCGGAGATGGGTGGCTATGCAGAGGGTGGCATCAGTGGGGTGCGCCCGGAATTCCAGCTGCAGCCCTGTAGATCCTGGTCTATGCTGCTGAAGTAACTCTTCTATGAAGGCTACTTTTTCAGGGGTAGAGACCATCCTGTCGATACGCAGTTTTTGTAAGGTCTGTACCCACTGTGCCGTTGTCAGTGCCATCAACAGCTGTCTTGGTGGTGGTGGAGGTGCGACACAACCTAGCGAATTTTGGGTTGAGGTTGGGCCGAATGGAGCTCTTACGGAAGCAGTTAATTTCAAATTGTGTATTGGACAGGAGGGCTAGAGCATCCTGTTGCTCTTCAGATACATCCGCTCCATCGAGGGTCCGGGCGAACGCCGTGATACCCGATGTCAACAGCTTCAGAATCCTCTGAAACTTACCCTCCTGTGTTCTAGTGTTGTTGCTGATGTTCCCCCAGATTGCTGAGTTAACCTTCGGAACGTTCAGGGAAATACAATTTACAGGAGCCTTGTATTTCTCCATGGTCTCAGCAAGAACCTGATCTTGGAGGTGGTGAGTTGTTAAAAAGTTGATATTTGCTGCCAGTTTGGGATGCAGCGGTTCCCCTGAACTTGCTGGCTTCCCAAACTTTGATACTGCCTCCAGCATTTCTTCTGAATCTGGAGCAGTGGACTCATCTCCTGCCTCTTCTTCGTCAAAATTAGCCATTTGACTCCGTGCACTCCCAATAGACAAAGGTGAGATTGAAGGTGGCGGTATGATCCGGCTCCCAGACCTCTGAGACTCCCGCTCTTGCCGATCCAGGTCCCGCTGATATAATTCCTCCACCATCTGCTCCATTCTGGCCATGCGACCGCTGCCGCTACACGCGGACAACAAACCGACCTCCCAGGCTCTCCTGAGACTCTGGGGCTTCTACCAGTGGGCCGCACCTCCTCGAGGTGCGCTGGTAGGTCGTCGTCGTCAGCTGCTCCTGCGGGGCTGTACGACTCCCGCACGGACATGCCGCTAGTCCGCCGTCGTTTGGACATTAGCGGCCCCCCTGCCTGATGGGAAGGCAGAGGGAATGAGTCGGTGCCGGCTCCCATAGCAGGACTCCCCGATGTCCGTGCAGGCTTGCCGTCACCCTTGACCACATGGGTCCGTGACGGAGCATAGTCAATTATACCCGTCACAACGGGAGTGCCGACCGAAATCTGCTGCCACCGGTCTGTGCTCCGGCAGCCTGTTCCGGTGGTATGCCGGTACCTCCTGCTCCTGCAGGGCTTCCCGACTCTCCAGCAGTACTGGCTGCCGGCCTGCAATCTAGCAGGTTTCCCCTGCGGCTTGTCGCTGCCTGCCGCTGCTGCGGGACTCGACTTCGGCGCAGCTCTTCCCCGGGTCTGCCCCTCTAGGGGCCTGTAAAAGCGAGGAAGAGGCACTCGCCGATATGCGAGGCACATTCGTTTGTACCTGCTTACCACCAGCCCTGATTTTGGGCGATGGTGGTATGAAGTCAGGGTCTTCCCCGCCCTGCTCCTGTGCGGAGGTCCATCCAGATTGAAGTGGAGGCGAGTCGGGCCCTACCAACTGCATAGGGCTCCCCGAATTCCGCACCTTTTTCCCCGGCCGTAACACGGGTGCTGCCGGTGTTGCGGGCAGCTCCGAGGACGTTGGCCCCTGTCCGCGGCTTTTGTAAAGTTTGCCTTTCCCCTCCATCACACTGTAATAGAAACTATGCACAGAGAACCAGCTCAAGGTTAGTTTACCTACCTTTAGCCGTCTTTTTGAAGGAGCTGTTGGGGAAGCGCACTCCCGTCCCCCAGCATGCCGTCAGCAAATGCGAGCGACGGTATGTCGCGCATGCGTGCTGGCGGGGTCTTCACGAAGTCACTCACGTGACTCCAAAGTAAAATCATGTACATCAGGTAGTGTAAATAAGAAAATAAATAGAGTTCAAAATATGGTGTTACTGCTATAGGGAAAGTGCAAAAACCTCCAATCAGGTAGATTGAAGATCGTAAATTCATTCTTAGCATACGAGAGGTCTATTCGAGAATCTAATAACATCGGATAAAAGCTGTTCTTGAATCTGGTAGTAGATGCTTTCAAGCTTTTGTATCTCCTTCCCAACAGGAGAGGAGAGAAGGGATGGCCAGGGTGATTGAGGTGATTGTTTAAACACCATGTTACTAACATCTTTACCCCCCTTCCTGTCTCGTCATTTTTTGAGATCTGGCCTACTATGGTGGTATCATCTGCAAACTTACAAATGGAAGTAGAAGTTAACAACATGGTCATAGGAGTATAGTAAGGGGCTGGAAACGCAGCCTTGTGGGGCACTAATGTTGAGGATTATCATGGAGGATGTTTTGTCTATCTTTATTGACTGTGGTCTATGGGTCAGGACGTCAAGGATCCAGTTCGGAAGGGGGTTGCTGGGTCCGTGGGTTTGGGAAAGTGGGTACTAATAGAATTTAACTTGGGCATGTGCAAGCTGTGGAATATTTGGAAATTAAACCAGGGCAAGACATTACACAGTGAATGATAGGGTCCGGGGAGCAAAAGTTGGTCCCTGAAAGTTATACCTAGACAAGGTGGTAAAGATGGCATATGGCATAATTGCCTTCATTGTTCTCAGCACTGGGTACAAGGGTTGGGACACCATGTTACAGATGTACAAGACTGCATCTGGAATATTGAGTGCCGTTCTGGTCACCATACTATACGATGAGATTCAGACTAGAGGGGGTGCAGAAAAGACTCACAAGCACTTTGACAGGACTCATGGGCTAGAGTTTTAAGGAGAGACCTGATAGACTGTTTTCCCTGGAATAAAGGAGGCTGAGGGGTGACCATATAGAAGTTTCTAAAACCATTAGCGGCATAGATAAGGTGGGTTGTCACCGTTTTTTCCCCAGGGTAGGGGTCTAAAACTAAAGGGGACAGGTTTAAGGTGAGAGGGGAAAGACTTGACACTGACCTAAGGGATACGTTTTTCCACACAGAGTGACCGGTATCTGGAATAAGCTGCCAGAGGTATACCTGTTGATGCAGCTATAATTACAATGTTTAGAAGGCAAGGGACAGGTACATGGATAGAAAAGGATTAAGGGGGATATGGGGCAAATGCAGGCAACTAGGACCAGCACAGGAAGTCACCTTTGTTTGCATGGCTAAGTTGGACCAAAGGGCATGCTCCTCTGTTGCATTTAATCCTTGGTATAAACCCATCTTTCTTGTCCAGGTATGTATTGTCAAAGTCATGACTGACTTTTTTACATGTAGATGTTAGCTGTGATTCTGCAAATTTATTGAACAATAATATTCTTCTAAGGCTGTTGTGGTATGTTTCTTTGTGACAGTGAACCTTCTACATTGTACTTGGCTTGTGGCGCCCTCTTGCACTTTCCAATTATTCCTACTAGAGGGCGGCATGGTTCAACAAAGGGTTCTGGACATTCATGTGTTGACCATGCCTGGAGTGGCAAGTAGATGTGTGCAGCCCATGGAAAACCTCGCTGTAGCTGAGGTTCAGTCATATTCCAGTCACCACTCCATTGCACCAAGCCTCAGTCTCCACCTGCCTCAGAATTTGTGTGGTAAATACACTGCTCGAGGGCCAACATAGAACAGAGCACAGGAACGGGTCCTTCAGCCACAATGTTTGTGTCGAACATAATGCCAAGTTAAACTGATCTAATTTGCTGTACATGATCCAAATCCCTCTCTTCCTTCCATCCAGAAGCCTCTTAAACACCATTATTGTATCTGTTTCCACCGTCACTCTCTGTGTAAAAACAAAACGCCCTGCGCATCTTCATTAAACTTTTCCTCTCATCTAATAGCTATGTCCTCTTGTGTTGGACATTTCTACCTTTCGGGGGGGGGGGGGGGGGGTGGAATAAAGGATCTGATTGTCTACCCTATCTAGGCCTCCCATAATTTTCTATACGGATCTTATCAACAGATCTCATCAAAGCCACGTATGTTCTCCAGTGTATAACTTGCAGGGTAGCCGGAGGGTAAAGTACTCTTAACCACATTTGACTGTTCAGCATTACATCAATTTGGCAAAGCTCAGTGCTTGTTTTTATTTAGTGAGAGCAAGCTCCTCGCTGCTTACTGAGCGAGGCCCCAGGGCAGCACCGAGGTAAAGGTGTGGTGTTGGAGTTGCTGCTTCTTGGATGATGACTGGAGAGATCAGCACGTCACCACAGGGGGCTGAGAGGATCCCACTGCTGAGCAGATGAATTCTCCACCCTTCTGATCTCCTCCAGCCCAGCCATGAGACAACCTCGCTGAAACAGATTACCCTCGTTGGGCAAGGTGTTGCTGTGCTCAGAAACTACTTCAGTTACTATGAGTTTGGACCCCTGGCCTTCAATCAGCAGGAGTCAGAAAGAGCAAACTTGCTTTTATACTGTGCTTTAGATATGATCAAATGTCCAAAATGTCAGGTGTCCAAAGCCGGTGATGTACTTTTAAATCGTACCGCTGTTGGGAGAAATGCGGTGGAAGGTGCCCAGGAAGAACCCATAGACTGTGCCGAATTTTTGGTTTTGTGGATCAATGTAGGGCGGTTTCCTTTGCTGTCAGGCAGACCTGGGAACTTGGAAGCCACCTGAGCATGCAAGCAGGGTGTCGATTTAACATTTTTCATGGAAGTAGTACATTTTGCATTGCAGGCATCGGGGTGTGTTTGAATCTCTTTGAAGCTTTTAACTGCACGCCCCTCCCCCTACCCTACCTGTCCATCAAACTCAACCCAAGATATTTTTGTTGTCTATCTAGCACCCGAGTTCTAAACTTTGGAATGTCCCCCTAAACTGTTTCAGCCTCTCCGACTCTTTCTCCTGCTTTAAGACGCTCTTTAAACGCTCTCCTTTCACACATTTTTTTGGTTACCTAAAATGCACCAGGTTTTGTACAATGATCTCTTGCATGAAGCACCTTTGGACCTGTTCCATTGTTAAAGAGAGATACAAGGAACTGCAGATGCTGGAATCTTGAACAAAATACAAAATGCTGGAGGAGCTCAGCGGGGCTGGCAGAATCTGTGGAAGGAATGGACAGACGACGATTTGGGTCGGGACTCCTCCTCAGACTGAATGATCCCGATCTAAAACATCATCTATCCATTCCCTCAACAGATGCTGCCTGCGCCACTGAGTTCCTCCAGCATTTTGTATTTTTCCACTGTTAAAAGATGCTGTTTATGTGCAAATTGTTGATGACTGTACAAAGCAACTGTAATTTCCTCAGACAGGAGTTCCCCTCCCCCCGGGGAGGATGCATTTCATCAGAGGGATGCAGCCCTCAGGGACCCTGTTTCTGACATTGAGAGAGGATTTCAAGTGTTGGAAGCCGCGTGCACGATCATCGGGAGCAGTTACCAAACTGCACAAATGTACAAATGCAGTACAGCTCACAGATCTGCATCTGTGTCGTGGGTGATCTCAAAGGGCATTTTCATTCCCAGTTATAGCTCACAGGTTGAAAAGCTATTCCGGCTGATAGATCGCACGCTGAGAGCCTCAGAGAAAATGTATTAGAGTGAATCTAAATTCTCTGATCTGATGGTTCAGATATAGCTTTAGTCAGACAAATATCAGCAGGTTCTTCGTGCAGTCTCCCATTATGAAGCTACCCACTTTGTCAGAATCCTAGAATAATGTAACACAGAAGGACATTCAGCCCATTAAGGCTGTGCTGGAGACACAAGGAAGTGCAGATGCTGGAATCATGCATAAAACACAAAATGCTAAGACATAGGGGCAGAACTAGGCCACTCAACCCATCGTGTCTACTCCGCCATTCAATCATGGCTGATCTATTTTTCCCTCTCAAACCCATTCTCCTGTCTTCTCCCCGTACCGTTTGACATCCTTCCCAATCAAAAACCTATTAATCTCTGCTTTAACAATACCCAATGTCTTGCCCTCCACAGCTGCCGGTGGCAATGAATACCTCAGATTCGCCACCCTTTGGCTGAAGAAATTTCTCCTTGCCTCTATTCTAAAACCACACATTAGCCGCTCCTGCTTCTTCTGGCTGTCACATTAAAGCTGCATCCTCTCATCACCGGTGGGCCACTGGAACCAAATTTCTTGATTGACTTAATCCAAACCCTTCCTCAATTTGACCAACACTGCTGTATGGATGCCCCACCACCAAAAGTAGAGGAAATATTGCATTTCCTCTCTGTTGAAGCAGTGTCCTGGGAATCTCCACAGGATCTAAGTTCTTTACAGGTTTCAAGAGAATGGAGTTAATACTTGCCAGGGGAGACATTTGTAAGAATCACAGTGGGGGAGCAGTGAATTTGCTGAGGAAGCACACATAGCGGTGTTATTTTTGAACGTTTTCTTAAAGTTTATTTTTAGGTTTAGAGATACGGCGTGGAAGCAGCGCTTCGGCCACTGAGTACGCGCTGTCCATGATGACTGTACACTGGTTCTATCCAACACACTAGGGACAATTTATAGAAGCCAATTAATCTACAAACCTGTACGACTTTGGAATATGGGGGGAAACTGGAGCACTTGCATAAAAACCCACAAGGTCACAGGGAGGATGTACAAACTCCACACAGACAACAGCCATAGTCAGGATCAAACCTGGTCTCTGGTGCTGTCAGGCAGCAGCTCTACCGCTGCACCACTGTGATGCCCCTAAAAGTTCCTCAAATGATTAATGTTTAGGACATTTGTAAGGTTTAATTGGAGAGCCCTTTAAATTGTTACAAAATATTGTCTGTGATGCAGGGATGAACAGTAAGTAAGTGAGTAGAGTGTTAGGAGATTGACTCGGAGCCAAATCACCAGAATTGGGGGTGGAGAATGTCCTCTGGAAGAAAAAAAACTCCTGGAGAGTGTTGTAGAGCACAAGGATCTAAGAGTACATTAATAGTTCCTTGAAAGTGGCTTCACAGCTGGATAGGTAGTCAATAAGGCTTTTGGTACGTTGGCCTTCACCAGCCAGGGTTTTGAGTATGGAAGTTGAGGCATTTTGTTACAGTTGTACAAGACATTGGTGAGGATACACATGGAGTACAGCTCAATTTTTGTCACTCTGCATATTGGAATTTTAACATTAAGATGGAGAAGATATTGAGAAGATTTACGAGGGTGTTGCCAGGACTTGAGGTGCTGAGTTATAGGGAGAGATTAAGCAGGCTGGGAGCTTTATTCTTTGCAGCACGGGAGGCTGAAGGACTTTAAAGAGGTGTAAAAATAAAATAAGAGAATAAATATGGTAAACATAGAGTCTATTACCCAGGTAGGGTAATCACAACCAAGACACGTACAGAAATACAGAATGGAAACATGCCTTCAGCCCAACTTGCCCATGCTGACTATGTCGATGTTTAAGACGAGAGGGGCAAGATTTAACACAAACCTGAGGGGCAACTTTTTCACTCAGAGGGTGGTAGGTACATGTCAGAGGAGGTCAATGAGGCAGATACTATTACAGCATTTAAACGGCACTTGGACAGGTACATGAAAAGGAAAGATTCACGGGGATCCTCAGAGGGCGGTGGAGGCTGGTTCTCTGGATGCTTTCAAGAGAGAACTAGACAGAACTCTTAAAGATAGAGGAGTCAAGGGATATGGGGAGAAGGCAGGAACAGGGTACTGATTGTGGATGATCAGTGAATGGCGGTGCTGGCTCGAAGAGCCGAATGGACTACTCCTCCACCTATTATCTATTGTCTATATGGGCCAAACTTGGGCAGATGGGTCTAGCGCAGATGAGGCATCTTGGACAAATTTGGCTGATGACCTCTACGACCTGCACACAGCGAGTTTGGACTAACAATCCACTCTTGGCGTTGGTTGCAGCCAGCTTTGTGCCAGATCATAATATATATATACATTAAAGTGAGGCAGCAGCATCAACCATCATGCAGTAATAATGGAGGTGACTTTGAAAGTTTGGATTTTATTGACATTCATTTAAAACGAGGCTCCATTAGTCTGAAGGTATATTAATATTTACTGGATGGTCAGGGACAGGGAAGGGAATTTCATTGCTGGCATTAACTATATTTGGGTGGAGAGTAGAGGAGAAGAACTAATATCCAACAGACATCCTGGTTACTTGGGGAGAAGATTTGTGAAGGTTTTGTGTTATTTCTCTCAGCCAATGCACATTAGTTAGACCCTGATCAGATCTGGCATTTTTTAAAATATCTGTGGTTTTGTGTCTCTTGCCAAGTGACGGATTCAAATAGGAGCCTGTAATTTGCCTAAAGAGACCAAATGAACCATTTCATTGCAGTACATGCAAAGTCGTCATCAGGTTTTTCTTGGTCCTTTTGGTAATATCTAACATTTAATGTTAGACATTTAATATCTAGCATTGTTTTCTGGATCTTCCAACCACAACGGCAGATTATTTTGAATCTCTCCTCCCAGTTGAAAAGACACCTTTTAGGAAAGTGTTGGGCTGAAATCCTTCCTTGGCAGTGTCAGTAGGTGCACCTCTTTTCCTTATATCTTCATCTCCACTCCTCAGCTAAGAAGCCCTGTACCCCTCAGAACCAATACTGAATTTCCCAGCTCACAGCAACTGTGCAGTGTCAGGATCTCTGTGCAAATGCTCTGCCTAAAGATCTGATACGGGTGGTGCCCGGTCAAAATGCCAGCCTGGAGATACATGGAACTGCAGATGTTGGAGTTTTCAAAGAAAACACAAAGTGCTGGAGGCAGCATCTGTGAATGGAATGGACAGGCGGTGTTTTGGGTCACGACCCTTCGTCAAAGATATCAGCTTGGCTGGCTCGTCGCGGGAGTCAGAAGATTCTGGGGGTCAGGACCCACTCTGGAGACTCCAGCATAAAAATCTAATCTGACTTTCCAGTGAGGGGTTGTGTAAGTGTCTGAGGAACTGATTTTTCTATGAAACATAAAATCAAGGCTCTCTGTAATTTTCACTGGACCTAGCTTTGGAGAGAAGCAGAAAAGATCTTCAAAACGACCGATATGTATCCCTCAACATTCCAAACATCTATCATGTCCTGTTGTTTTGGCAAACTGGCTAGCATTACAATTTCTACAGATCACAGCCGGAGGTATCCTAGCGGGATGCATCACAGCTTGATGTGGCAATAGCTCTGCCCAAGGCCACAAGAAATCGGAGATGGTTGTGAATGTGGCCCAGAGCATCACATAGATCAGCTTCCCCTTCATCCACTTCATCTCAAATTGACACAGGAAAACAGCCAACACATTCAAGGATCATTTATACCTTGGCCATTCTCTCTGTTCTCCTCTCCCATCACATGGAAAATATAAAAGCTTGAAAGCACATATCACCAGATTCAGGAACAGTTTCTTTCCCACTGTCATCAGACTACTGAACAGACCTCTCCTGCTTGGGATGAATTTCCTAATCTTCCAATCTACCTCATTGCGGCGCTTTATATCTGCACTTCTCTGCAGCTGTAATACTACATTCTACACTGTTTATTTTTCTCTTTTGCACTGTGTGATGTATTCATGTGTGGTATGATTTGTCTGGTTACCACACAAACTGAAGCTTTGTATCAGTCCACGTGACAATAATAAATCAATATCAATACCGACAAAGGCGGAGTCAGCACTCACCACACCTTTCAGCAGGTATCCAGGTGTTTTCCACTCCACAGAAATACAGGACCACCCAGCATCCCATCTGTTCTTGCTCTTACTTAGATTATACTATTTTTATTTGAGGAACATCACAGGCTATCTTTTGGTGGATTTAGTATTGACATTGGTTTAATATTGTCACGTGTACCAAGATACAGTGAAAAAACTTGTTTCCATGCTAGCCAATCTTTCTCTGCTGCATCTGCTTTCAAGATAAGGCTTTCCATTCTAGGACATCCAAGATGTTTCTTTAGTAAACGTGGTTCCCCCTGCTGACATAGATGGATCCCACACCCATGTCTCCTCTTTGTCCCGTAGTTCTGCTCTTGCTCAACCTCCCCTCTCCCAACACAAGGATAGACTTCCCCTGCCCCTCACCTTTCTCCAAACTCCGCATCCAAAACATCCTCCAACGTCATCCCACACCAGTCACATCTCCGCATTCACCCCCCTCCCTTTCTGCCTATCTCTCTGCAACTCCTTGGTTTCACGCTCCCCTTTCCACCCAAACCACCATCTCCCCAGGTACCTTGCCCTGCAACCACAGAAAATGAAACACCAGAACCTATACCTTTTCCCTCATCTCCATCCAGGGACTCCAGCAGTCCTCCAGGTGAGATAGAGGTTCATGAGCACCTCTGGTAACCTCATCTACTGCATCCAGTGTTTTCAATGTGGCCTCCTGTACATTGGTGATAACAAGAATAGACATGGCAACCGTTTTGCTGAATACTTGATCTCCCAGTTGCTTACTATTTTAATTCCTCTTCCCATTCCCATACTGACTTTTCTGTCCTGTGTCTCCTCTATTGCCATCATTAGGCTGCACATAAACTGGAGGAATTTACAGCTTAACATTATGAATATTGGATTCTCCAATTTTACGTAACTACACTCTTCCCCTTCCTTCCCCACCCCCATTGTCATTTCCTCCACATCTCTCCCTTGTGCGCCACCTGTACTCGCACTTATTTCTCCCCTCCTCCTCCTACGTACATTCCTTCTTTTATCTTCACAATTTGTAACACTTTGTCTCACAACTTCTGCCTTTTCATTTCTGGCATTTGCCATCAATATCAAAACCCCCTCACACCTATATGTACCGATTACTTGGCAGGCTTTGTCTTGTCTCCTCTCTTTCAGTTTTTTCTTCCCCAGAATCAGTCTGAAGAAGGGTCCAAACCTGCAACATCACCCATTCATGTTTTAAGCAGATGCTGCATGACCCTCTGAGCTACTCCACATTAGTATCTGAGTCTTTGTATGTGTGTGTGTGTGTGCGTATGTGTGTTGGGGGGTGTATGCACTTGTCTGAGCATGTATTTGTGTAAGTATTGCTGAGGGTCATATTGTGTATCCATGTAAGTGTGCGTGAGTGTGGGGATGTGTGTGTGTTTCCTTGGGGTTGGAGTGGTTCTGCATCTTTGCTGTTTCTACCCTATTTCTTCAGCCAGCTTCCCCCAGGAGATGATCGATGTGAAGAATGTCATGTGAACAATTGGTATTTTCTGAAGAACAGACTGGGTTCTTTGGCAGTCCGTGGCAGCATAGAAATGTCTGAAGAAACAAAGCCAATACTGCCCCTGCACTGAATAACTGTATGCTGTAACTGAAGTGCCAAGGACCGCAGGTCAGTTGGCAGGAGAATTAGCCAAATCACTTCCTACCATGCTGCCTGTCAGAGCCAGACGCTTACTCAAGCTCCAACACAATGACATTTCCTAAAATGTCTTTGTGGTCCTGTTCTAGGAACTTTCACTGAGCAAGTCCTTTCACAAAACCATTTAGAGCTCCACTGAAGTGTTGCATTAATCTTTACGCATCTGTTCCCACGGTGCCTTTCAAATCATTGGGATGCCCCACATTCCTTTGTGGCCGATGATGAGCTCTTCAACAGTCATCACCATGGTAACGTGGGCGATATTGGCAACCTATTTGAGCACAGTAAGCTCCCACAAGCAGCAATGTATGAACGATCAGATAATGTCTCCAAGTTAGGTTGGTTGAAGGATGAGGTTTCTATTTATTCATTCACAGACTCCTGGTGAGACTGGCATGGTCGCACCTAATCACTCCCTTTGTGAACCACTGCCCACAAGAATGCATTGTGGCTCCCACAGCCCTGTTGGCAAGTTAGTTCCAGGATTTAGATACAGCAACAATAAATAGTGATACATTTCCAAGTTATCATGGTGAAGGACTTGGCAGAAATGCTTTTCCCATGGTCCTGCTCCCTCTCCGTTACTTCTTGAAGCTGAAGCCCATGGATTTGGAAGGTGCTGTCAAAAAATCCAGGGCACTGGGAAACTGCTATGGAGTTTTGTTTAACTTTCACTGGAGAGAGGCCTTCACTTCACAGTTCATCAGAATGACAGCACAGCACTCCCTTAATACCTGGTATCAGCTTAGATTATTGTGCTTGGGTCTTTGGAAATGTGAAATCTCGGATGTTGGTCAAGGAAGGGGTAGATGGGGCTGAGGGCTCTGCAGCTTGACGAAGGAGTTCCAGAGCTCCAAGGCCTCCTCCTGTGATTAAGGTTGATGACCTGTTGAATCCAATGCTACACCATGTAGAGTCTTAAGGGCCTGTCCCACTTACGTGACTTTCCAGCAAACTGTCTGCGACCTTCAAGCTCGGGGACACTCCCCTGAAAAACCGCGAGCGACCGTCAGCGCGGAACACACATACACACGAAAACATCGCAAATGTGAGGACCTGGGAAAGCAGGGGAGCGCTGTCTGAAATTCACACAGTACAAAGCCAAGGTGATATCCGCAATGAACAGGAAGGTTAAAGACGGCTAGCACAGTGTACGGTAAGTCCTTTAAAAGGGCAGGAGAGGGGAGAAGCCCGGTCAGCAAAGTCGATTACTTACGGCTACCTCGACTACCTACAATGGCAGGGCGACCCCACTACCACTGCACTAGGAATTCAAAAATATAAATTTTGTACATGCCGACCAATATGTGCTATTAGAAAAATGTTCAACCATTTTTCAACATGGTCGACCATGAGCTTGTGACGAGCGCAGGCTCACCTAAACTCGCCAATAAAGTCGCCATAGTGGGACAAGCCCTTAAAAATAAATCTAAACAGTGCCTCACCTCCCAATCCGACACTTGCAATTAAAGATTGCAACCAAAAGATTAAAAGAATGTGTCAGCCTTATTAAAGACTAATTACAGCAACAAAAAGGGTGTTTGTTCACAGAATTAGGTGCAATAAAGTCCAAGTTAATCCAGCTTTCTATGAAAAATAATCTAGGGAGTGGGCAGGGTACTCTGGTTTTTCAAATAGATTTCTGCGAATAACTCGGTGAGTTAATAGGCTTCCATTGATCTACCTTTATTTACAAATTGCCAGACTTTCCAATTATCAGGCTTTTGAAACTTTTATGTTTAAATGCAGGCACCTGTTGCAGAAATGCAGCATGCAATGTCTGCACAGTAAGCTCCCACACAGAGTAACATGCAGTCTGGTTTTATTCGAAACTCAAAGGGCTGGAGGAACTCAGCGGGTTAGGCAGCATTTGTGGACAGAAATGGACAGACGACCTTGTTCGAGGCCCTTGTTCAGACTGATTGCAATGGAGGGGAGCTGGAAAAGAGGTGGGGGCACGACAATGACTGGCAAGTGATGGGTGGATACAGATAAGGGGGGGGGGGCTTGGCAGATGGGTAGAGTAAGTGACAAAGGAGACAAAAAGCTGCCAAATGAGAGAAATGTGAAACCAGAGGGAGTTGTATAGGTAGAAGGGGACATGAAGGAGGGGAGTAGTGGGATGGGAGATGGGCGTACAGAGGAGGGGGAAAGGAGCAGAGTGTCTGGTGACTTGGAAATAGTGGGAGAAATGGCTGTGTACTGGGGAGGGGGAGAGGGGGACACAGGAAAGAAAGAAGAGGTGGGGGGTGTCACTTGCAATCGGAGAATTCAATGTGCATTCCCTCCACTGATGCTGCCTGACCCACTGGGTTCTTATAACATTTTGTGGTTTGCTCAAGATTCCAGCACTTTCATTTTCCCGTGTCTCTATTCCGTTTTTCTTGATGGTTGCCTGATTTTTCAGCACAATTCTTGCAGGGTGGGATGAGTTGGTATTGTCCACCCTGGGACTTCAGCCAAGGAAGAACAGAAAAGTGTTTGTGGTGTGGGCTGAAGACATTGGCTTTGGTCTAGCATTGGTTAATTAGTACATGTGTTTGACAACCCAGGCCAGGATTTAGGGTGAGCAGCTTGAGCACAGTGCGAACAGACGGCGCATTTAACCGCCTCAGAAGCTGTGGTCATCCATAAGAGCTCCCCACTGCTCGCTCTGGCCTCCGTTTGACAAGCAGCCACGACCTGCTGTGGTGTTCAGAGAGCCCGGCGAGCAAAGGCATTACTCCAGCACAGGCTGCACTTCACGTTCTGGCCCCCAATGTCCTCACTCCAGTCCAGCTAGGCAGACGGAGGGGCTGTGGGCACAGCTGTATGTAGGCCTGCTCTGGCGTTAGACTTCAGCCAGTAAAGCTTGGTTAGTTAGTGATCTGGTCAGGGAGCTGGCATTGACTGAGGGTAAGCGCAGGGGAGCTGTTCCACATCGAGGGAGATACTGAATTAACTGCACATGGGTTTTTGGTTGTCGGAAGCTGATCCTGGGAGGGCTGAAGCGGAATATCTTGGAGCAAGGCAGGACGAGGAGGAGAAACAGACAGAAAAATAGGGAGGGGCATGGACAGAGAAACAGAAAAATGATAAAGGGAGAACAAATGAAACAAAGAGTAAATGAAGCACGGATGAAGATTGGTAAAAAGGGACTGGTTAAGTCTCCCTCTCGTTTCCTCTCTCCCTGCCTCTCCAGCTCTTTGTCTCTCCTTCTCCCAGTCTTTCACCATCCCTTTGCCTCTCTAAATCTTTCCCCTTCTTTGCCTCTCTTTCATGTTTTTCGTCCCTCCTCCTGTTTTAGCTCCTCGTACTCTCTGGCTTTCTTTTCCCACTGCTTTTTCACTCATTCTCTTCTCCACCCCCCAACTCCACTCTCTTGACCTGCCCCTGATGTGACCCCACTCTCTCACCCACCCAATGCTCTCGATCCCCTACTCTCATGCTCTCCCTCTTAGCTCCACAATCTCTCACCCCATCATTCCTCCCATTGTTGTCCCTCTCATTGTGCTCTCACTTATTCTATTATCCACCCTCTTTTTGCGACCTACACTCTCTCACATTTTCTCTCCCTTCCTCTCCCCCATGTCCCTCTCCCGCAACCTCTCTCCCAATCCCCTTCTCTGCCTTCAACCTTTACCTTGCATCCATTCTCTTCCCCTCAAAGTGTATTCCAGACCTTACGAGGTTTCACGACTTCCATCAAGCTTGGTCACAGAAACCTCCGATCATCTACACAATTCGCTCTCGGCAAATGCATCAGTGATTCACCATGCTGATCAAAACTTTGAACAATTAAAATTAGCAAGGGAGGAGAGGGGTCAGGGATCCTTCCTTGTGCTCCGAGTAGTGGACTTCAAAACGACAAAAGGCGATAATGATAATAATAATGAATAAGTTTATTGGCTAAGTATTTAATAAGTATTTATTGTCCAATCTGTAATCCCATGGTTTAGCAATTCTACAATGCTCGGGGATCAATCCCAGTTTCAATGAAGAATGCAGAAAGGATGGCTAAAAGTTGGCAATCTGGCCACGCTACTCAGGACTAGTTTAGTTCAGAAATACAGTGCGGAAACAGGCCCTTCGGCTCACCCAGTCCGCACCGACCAGATCGCACATTAACACTATCCTACACACACAAGGGACAATTTACACTTATACCAAGCCAATTTACCTTCATACCTGTACGTCTTTGGAGTACAGGTATGTAGGGAGGAAACCGAAGATCTCGGAGAAAACCCACTCTGTCACAGGGAGAACGTACAAACTCCGTACAGACAACAGCCGTAGTCAGGAATGAACCCGGGTCTGTGGCGCTGTAAGGCAGCAACTCTACCACTGCGCCACCATGCCAACTACATGCCATTTAAACTGTGAAAACAACATAGACTAGACAGACATTCCAAAACAGATAGATGAAAGCTCTGCAGTCCTGTACAATCTGGTTATGAGAAAAGGTGATTTTAAGAACATTTGTATCCTCAACCTAGACATGGCCCAACATGAGTGCTAAACCCAAAGCTGGATATCCTTGACAGTGGAAAAGTGTGAGACCATGAACTTTGGCAAGAAGAATCAATAGGCAGAGTCTTTACTGTTGAAGAATAAGGGGTAGGCCATTTAGGACTGAGATGAGGAAAACGTTTTCACCGAAAGAGTTGTGAATATGTGAAATTCTCTGCACGGAAGACAGTGAGGCCAATTCACTGGATGTATTCAAGAGAGAGTTAGATATAGCTCTTAGGACAAACGGAATCAAGGATATATGGGAAAAAGTAGAAACGGGGCACTTCTTCTTGCGCGTGGCGTGCACAGCCTAAAGTTGGAAGACAACTTGTTCTGTTTGATTTTCTGTTTGTGCGCACCAAGGTGATTGCATTCGTTGAAACAGGGTGGTCCACGTGAAGGTTGCAATCTCCCACCCCGAACGGGGTACTGATTTTGGATGATCAGCCATGATCATATTGAATGGCTCAAAGGGCCGAATGGCCTACTGCACCTATTTTTTATGTACTTACAGTACTTAAATGGAAAACGTACAGAAGGATCTAGGTATTTTTTGTATGAATCTCTCCAACAACTCTCCCCTCATGGCTTCTCTTCCTGCTCTCTCAATCTGCTCTCCCTCTTGCACCCTCACTCTCTCTTGTGCTGCACTGTTTTGTTTCTGTGCACCATTCTCTTTCTTACATTCTCTCACTTGATTGCAAGCTCCCATCTCTAGCGGCTCCCTATTTCTTTCATGCACTCCTCTCTTCCACAACCGCTCCTGCACACCTCTCTGTGAGTGTAACCTTTAATTTTCAGGTTCCCCCATTTCCACCCCATTCCTTTCTTCCAACCCCTCTTCGCCAACCTTTATTCATTCTTTAGATGGACACAAAATGTTTGTGTTACTCAGTAGATCAGGCAGCTTCTCTGAAAAAAATGGATAGGGGGTGTTTTGGGTTGGGACCCTTCTTCAGACTTTATCCATTCCTTGTTTATTTTTTCTATTTTTGTTCTCCTTCCATCTCATTTTCTGTTTTTCTCTGTATGTCTATGCCCTATATTTTTCTGACTTTCTCTTAGTCTCTCTGCCTCTTAAGCTTTGTCATTTTAATCTCTCTCATGTTGTTGCTGCATTTTTCTTTCTGTTTCTCCAGTCCTTTTTTTCAAAATTTGTCTTCGTCTCTCTTTGCTCTTTGTCTCAATCTCTCTTCGGTATCTGTGACAGTTGGAGTGCGTTTTGGCAGCTGTGATCTGTTTCCAAATGGGAGTGGGTTCAGAGCACGAAGCTATCTGAGTTGCAGATGAACCTGGCTTTCCTACTTAGTGTGAAATATTCTGGTGTTGGCAATGGAGAATGCTGCCTTGGCAGAGTGTGAGGTGGTGCGGTGGAAT
This sequence comes from Raja brachyura, assembly GCA_963514005.1. The sequence goes on along the minus strand of OY740807.1, from coordinate 12,449,006 downwards.
GGGGCTGGGTCACAGAGTTGGCAGTGCCTGGGCTGTGAGTTGGGTAGATTAAATGTCTTGAAGTATTCCATTGCGAGTCCCCATCCTGATAATCACTGCAAGCTCAATTACCAGAAATCCACTTGGGAAAGAACAGTGATTACAGATGTATCTTTGTTAAAGAATTTCTTACAGTTTTAATTACCTGTTGGGTTTAGTTAATTGATGATTCATTTTCAAGGCTGCTGAAGGGAATGAATGGAGAAGGGGGCAGATTTAACTTCTTCCTGCTTGCTGTTTCTAGCATTTGCTGCTCCTGCATCCGTCCACAAGGCTTCTGGTTTTCCCACAGAATCACGCTTCATATAGCATGTCCATGTAGGAACAAGGAACTGCAGATGCTGGTTGACAAAGAAGGGCATGAAGTGCTGGAGTTACTCAGCAGGGCAGGTAATAGGCAATGTTTCGTGATAGACACAAAAATTTGGAGTAACTCAGCGTGCCAGACAGCATTTCTGGAGAAAAGGAATAGGTGACGTTTCGGGTCGAGACCCTTGAGATTCAGGGGAAAGGGAAAGAGATATAGATGGTGATATAGAGAGATGTGGACCGTGATGTTTGGAGCCTGAAAGCTCAGGAAAGCTGTGCTTCAATTTGCCTATTCCTCCTTCCAATTATCACTGTCAGTACCTGGGACAGACCATTGTTTTTTTGCTGTGCCCCCCTTACTCCATCCACCCCAGTGCACACCCATTTCTCCCACAATCCCAGTCATCCCTGCTACTTATCCTTCCTTCATACAGTCATCTCCCATCCCTGAGATCCTCACATTTTTCCTCTTCCAACTATATCCCTCCCTCTGGCTTTACATTTCACTTCTCTGCTCTCCTCATCTAATTCCCTTTTGTCACTCCACCCACTTGCCTCCCAGCCAGCCCTCTCATCTACCATCACTTGGTAGGCACTATCCCGTCTCACCTCTCTTTTTCAGCTTTCCTAGCACTATAACTGGTCTGAAGAAGGGTCCCTACCTGAAACAACATATGCCCATTCCCTCCATAAATTCTGCTTGACAAGCTTAGTTTAATTTCATTCAGAGACGCAGCCCACCCAGTCCATTGATCATCCACTCACACTAGTTCTTTGTTATCCCACTTTCTCATCAACTCTCTGCACATTCGGGGCAATTTACAGAGGCCAATTAATCTATAACCCTACACGTCTTTAGGGTGTTGGAGGAAATTGGAGGAAAACCACATGGTGACTGGATGAAAGTGAAATCTCAACACAGACAACACCCGAGGTCTTAAACCCCTGGTCTCCGGCGCTGCGAGGCAGAGGCTCTACCACCTGCAACACTGCTGAATTTTCTCCGGCGGCACTTTATGTTTTGCTCTGATACCATTGCTTTATACAATGCCTTGTCTGATATAACAGTTTTGGTTTGGCTGGTGCACACGCAATAAATAACGGGAGAGAAAAGATTTGGATTTCTACTGCTGCTTTCAAGATGTCCCAGAGTACTTTACAACTCGAGTAGGTCACTATTAGGAATTGTCCCTGTTAATATGTGCACTACAAACAGCAGTGTAATAATGACAGGTGACCTAAGTTAATGATGTTGACTAAAGGATCAATATGGCTTACAGTGAATACCCCAGTTCCTCCTCAAAACAATGCAGTGGGATCTTATGCTATTTCTTGCCAGGGATTTAAAAAGACAGGATTGCATGGGGCCCAAATAACTCTATCCCCAATATTCTCCGTGGAAGTGGAAGAAAATGTTCTTCCTCATGAAATCCTTCCATCTGGATTGGGGAACCATGTTCTTCCTTCAGTGTCTCATCCTTATTTCTATTCGATGGTCAGGACATGACCTTGCACTGTTTAGTCCTAATATTCCTTGAGAAAGTGGTGGTGACCCCCAACTTTGAACATAGGAGGACTCAATACAAGAACAGGATTAAATATCCATTTGGACGAAGTAAGAAAACATTTGCCATTGGAGCTTCCCAGAATCTGCCTTCCCCATCTACACGCCTATCACCTGTTGATGATTCCTCCACTGGATCCAAATGATTTAAGGGAAGGAGTTTGGAGGGTGGGTGAGGGGTGGATGTAACTCTGCAGTGTGTTCTCTTATTGTCTATTCTTTGGCCGTTGTCATGGGCTGTGGGCGGGTTGCCTGTCTGTGAGAACTCCAGCGCTGAAAATGTTAGATAGTGTTAGGTAGTTACCTGTCTGTGTGGGATGTGAGTAATTACTAACCCTGTGATTCAGGGAGAGCGAATAAAGCAAACGACTGCTCCGAATGACATCCTTCAGATAGTGAGGGGGTGGCTAGTGCATTTAACATAATTAGAGCTTTATATATTGCATGGTCTCAGAAGCGGCACATCATCTGGATCCGGGAGCTTCTACTTTCTTCAGTCTCATCCTTCCCTTTGTTCGGTTGTCACAAACGTGATCATTACTACTCATTCTTAATTGTCCTTGAGAAAGTGGATATGAGCCCCCACTTTGAACAGGTGAAGGTGGTCCCTTAATGCTGATCTGCAGGGAGATTCGGGATATGGACCCAGTGACAAGGGAGGACAGTTAATTAGATGTATTTCCCAGTCTGGGTGTTATATGTCTTGGAGGGGAACAAGAAGATAACATTTTCCCGTGAACCTGCTGCCCTTATCTTCTGGTTGTTAGTGGGCGCAGGCTTAGGGGGTACTCTGAGAGTAGCTCAAGCAAGTTGAAAGACACAGTAGTGAAACAAGCCTTTCATTTCGCTAAGTCCATGTCGACACAAAATTACCTATTCCCACTAGTTATGTTACCTCAATTTCACGTCCACTCCCTACATACTAGAGGTAACCTTTAAAGGCCAATTAACCTTAGGGATGTGAGAGGAAATTGGAGCACCCGGAGAAAACCCATGCAGCCATAGTGAGAATGTGCAACACAGACAGCAACCAAGATCAGGGTCGAACCTGGGGAGGGCACTGTGAGGCAGCAACTCTACACGCTGCGCCATTGTGTTGTACCAACTGATGATAGAGAAGTGGAGAGTATTCGCTCGCTTATGACGTGCCTTGTAGATGGCAGAAATGCTTTGGCTTTTTTTGTAAAAGGTAAGTCACTCATTGCAGGGTATCCAGTCTCAGAGCTGCACGTGTAATCATAAATGTGTGCTGCTGATCAGTGGCAATCCCTGGATGTAGCTGTCCTCGAGGTGGAGCCATTGACCGCCAACAACCACAACTATCTTCTTTTGTGTGAGATGGCCTGGAGTGTTTTTTGCCAGGGTTCATGGGTGCTACCGTTGGTCAGTTGCTGGTCTTATGTCAAGGACCGTTAGATCAGCTCTGGAATGCAGCACCTAATATATATTATGGAGACCAAAGGTGTGAAGAGATCTTGAGCAGAGTGATCCCGGTAAAACCCAGACATCAGTGAGTCTGAACCAAAGTGATGTCTGTCTATTGCCTCCACAGATCTTGAGCTCCTCCAGCACTTTGTATTTTGAGCAGTGAATAGCACAATCAACAATATCTCAAGTGCTTTTATAATGATTGAGAACAGATTGATTGGATTGTAATTTGTTGGATTAGATTTTCCAGACCATATCTGAGCAACTTTCTCCATTGTAAATGCCTGGGTTGTACCTATGCTGGGCAGTTTAGCTGTACTCCAGCTAGATTTGGAGTATAAATTATCAGCAAGTTGTTAGTCATACTCTCAACATCATTTGATATCGGATGGATTGAAACAAACTGTGTATATAGGTGTGTTTTCTTACTCAGTTGGATATTAGTTCCCTCTGTGGCACCACAGGGATCAGTGCTTAGGTGCTAGATTTTCACAATCTCTAATTGGGCCTTTAAATGTCATCTTTCCAAATGTGTTGATGATATTAAACTAGAGGAGGGAGTAGAGTTTCAAAGAGGTATGATAGGATGAGAATAGCAGATGGAATAGAATCTGGAAAAATGTGAAGTTATCCACTTTAATGCACCAACGGAACATTAGATAATTTATTGGAGAACATGACAATGTTCGTGTTCAAAGGGACTAAGATGACTTTTTTTCAATGTCACTGAAGACCAATATATGTGGCATTGAGATGACTACAGAGAAGTATCCCTATTGTCTGCCACAGGAAAAGTCATTGGTTGAGTCCTCTTTAACCACCTCTGCCCAGTGGCCAAAGAGCTTCTCCCGATTCACATTGCGGATCCGTCCATCAAGAGACATATTGGACAGGATCTTCTTTATATGTCAACTTCATGGGGAACGCAAGAAGGACCATCAACCATAACTTGAAAGCCGCTGATTCAATCATTCAAGGGGGACCATAAATCAGATGAATCTCCAGAAATTCATCTTCATTTTATACCATCTTCATAATGGAATGTAAGGCTCAATCTTAAATATCAAGGGTTAAGAGGTGAAAGCAGGGAATGAGAAAGAGGGAAAAATAGATCAGCCAGGATTGAATTACAATGTAGACTTGATGGGCTGAATGGCCTAATTCTGCTCCTGTAACTTATGAACTTATGAATAACTGTAAAGCATGGGTCCTGTGCCAAGCTGTCCCTGCTGGTCAACTTGACCCTCTGACCGTAAAGGCTCATATTGAGAATCGTAACCAATATCAGCATCTACTCTCCCAGTTCCCTGCATACTCCATTAGCTCAGATGGATAGGCATTTTGTTTACTAGCTCATTCTAGCCCAACATAATCTTAGAAGTACCATCTCTCAGATTGCTCACTCACCTGTCTTTCCAGTCTAACCTGGGACAGAGTTCGCAAGTTATAGGAGTAGAATTAGGCCATTCGGCCCATTGAGTCTACTCCACCATTCAATCATGGCTGATTTCTGCCTCTTAATCCAATGTTCCTGTATTTTCCTCATAACCCTTGACATCCATTCAAATCAAGAATTTGTCTATCTTTGCCTTAAAAATATCCACTGACTTGGCCTCCACAGCCCTTTGTGATAATGAGTTCCAAAGATTACCTACCCTCTGAATAAAGAAGTTCCTCTTCACCTCCTTTCTATAAGAGCACCCTTTAATTCTGAGGCTATGACCTCTGGTCCTAGACTCTCCCACCAGTGGAAACGTCCTTTCCACATCCACTCTCATCTATGTCTTTCATTCTGTAAGTTTGAACGAGGTCCCCCTCAACCTTCTAAACTCAGGCGAGTAGAGGCCAAGTGCTATCAAACGCACATCATATGCTAACCCACTCATTCCTGGAATTATTCTTGTAAACCTCCACTGGACCCTCTCCAGAGCCAGTACATCGTTCCTCAGATACGGGGCCCAAAGTTTGGTCACAGTACTTCAAATGCGTCCTGACCAGCGCCTTACAGAGCCTCAGCACTACATCTCTGAATTTGCCTTCCTTACTACCGATTTGACTTGCAAATTAACTTTTTTGGAGACCTGCACCATTTGCACCTCAGATTTCTGGATTCTCTCTCCATTTAGAAAATAATCTACGCCTTTATTCTTATTACCAAAATGCATGACTCCGCACTTTGCTATACTGAATTTCATCTGCCACTTCTCTGCCCACTTTCTTAACCTGTCCAAGTTCTTCTGCAGAGTCCTTGCTTCCTCTGCACTACCTGCCCCTCCACCTATCTTAGCATCATCTGCAAACCTGGTCACAAAGCCTTCAATCCCCTTATCCAAATCATTAATATACAATGTGAAGAGAAGCACCCCCAGCATCGATGCTTGCGGAGCTCCACTAGTCACTGGCAGCCAACTTGAAAAAGCGCCTTTTATTGCAACTCTGACATCCAGCCAACCAGTTATCCATGCAAGTCTGTGAGCCCCACACAAGCCTCATTCAGCCGTTGCAGAACCTACACAAACGTAGTGGCAGCAAGTTATCTTGCCCTTGATGGACTCAGTGAAGTGGTCCTTTTGATGGCAAAGGTTGCTACTGTCACTACATCTCTGGAAATCAGCTCTTTGATTCATTGCCCTGCGGTCTTGCACCATTCTGTTGTTTTGCACTGGTCCATACTGCTTATTCTGTGAGCTTCATGTGAACAAGGAATTTCATTACATCCTGGAGTATATGACAATAAAATAATCTGAATATGAATGTTTGAACCAAAACTGTAATGAGATCTCATGCAGAGTAGTTTGTAGTGGAACTCAAACCGGCTACTGATGAGCTGGCTGTTAGGGAGTGAATGCTGCTTGATAGCACCGTCAACAACACTTTTCCTGATTTTGCTAATGATTGCAAGTGTGCTGGGTGGTAATTGGCCAGATGGGATTTTTTGTGCCTTTGGTAAACAACATATACCTGGGCAATTTTCCACATCATAATTGACCTGATGTAGCTTGGCTATAGGTGCATCTAATTTGCAGGTCTTCCACACCATCACTGCCAGATTCCCCGTACTATGTCCTGTGCTCCCACATGTGTCTACCCCATCAAATAAATCAAAATGGGAATAGGCTAGCTTCTGTGATGTGATGTGTAGGCATCTTAAAGCAAGCCTAGCTGGATCATTGACTTGGCTCTTTGCCTGAAAGTTGACTAAGCATTAACTCATCACATACTATTCACACCATAGAAGATGGCCATTTGTCCCATTGAGTCATGAGCAACATTTGCATCTGTCCCATTCCTCACTTAATTCCCTGTAATATATTCTCTTTCACAGGTTCATTAATTCTGCTTGATTGTCCTGCCAACAATTGACACCAGGGATAATTTACTCTAACCATTTAACCCACCAGCTTCTCTTGGGGATGTGGCTGGAAACCGGAGCATCTGGGGGTAACAGGGTGTTTATGGTGAGACTTTTATTCTGTCCCTTGTCTGACTTATTGACCATAGAAACATAGAAAATAGGTGCACAAGTAGGCCATTCGGCCCTTCGAGCCAGAACCGAGCTGACCATCTAAAATCATTACCCCGTTCCTGCTTTTTCCCTATATTCCTTGATTCCGTTAGCCCTAAGAGCTAACTCTAATCTTGAAAACATCCAGTGAATTGGCCTCCACTGCCTTCTGTGGTAGAGAGTTCCACAGATTCACCACTCTCTGGGTGAAATTGTTTTTCCTCATCTCAGTCCTAAATGGCCTACCCCTTATTCTTAAACTGTGACCCCTGGATCTGGACTCCCCCAACATCGGGATCATTTTTCCTGCATCTAGCCTGTCCAATTCCTTAAGAAGTGTATATGTTTTTATAAGATCCCCTCTCGTCCTTCTAAATTCCAGTGAATACAAGCCCCGTCGACCCATTCTTTTATTATACGTCAGTCCCGCCATCCCGGGAATTAACCTTGTGAACCTACGCTACAGTCCGTCAACCTAAGCTGCACTCGTCAATGCAGTGTTGCTGATGACTACTCTACTAAAAATTATAAAAGGGTAGGCACAGAGGAACTATGTCTTCTGGTTGGGGATTGAAGCTCAAAGGCCAAGACTTAAAATTACAATCAAACTGTTCAGCATAAAAACATGCCCATCAACCCACTGAGTCTATGCCAACCATCAATCACCCGTTCGCACTAGTTCAAAATAATTCCACTTTCTCATCCACTTCCTACACACTAGGGGTAATTTACAGAGGTTGATTAACCTACAAACCCGCAAGTCTTTGGCCATCCCAACTGATCTGGCCTTTTGTAGATGTTGCAGTTTACCCCTCTCCTGCCTACTGCTTCTCTAACTAAGCCCCGCGTCTATTTTGTCACTATAGCTGGAAAACCTGATGGGTTTTAAAGTGTGTCGAGTCAAGAAGCTGATCATTTCTAAACGTCATGAATTCTCCTCTGACTAATTCTTGAGGAGCAGCGGGGAAATGAGGGGTGTGAGGATTGAAGTGACACAGCGTCTCCACCTCTAAACACACCTTTTCCTAATTGAAGGTTGTGGCTCCAAGTTCCTCTCGAGAGATGTGAGCATGTGAATGTAAGCTGATATTTCATTGCCATATTGATGGGCTACTGTACCTAAACTGAAGCCCTGTCGGGCCACTTGGCTGGATGTAAAATAGTCTAAAGCACTACTTCAAAGTCGGGGAGTTCCTAGTAATGAACAGAAGGTCCTTAATATCTTGCTGCTTATGGGGGCTTTGCCTGCAAAATATGGTTTCTTACACATCAGCACACCACAAAAGTACATCCTGGATGCAAAGTATTTTCAGATGTGTTGAAAAGGAATTACTATAGAAAATCAGCTCCTTCTGCCCATACCATGGTCAACTCAAGACTCGGAAATGTTACATTTTCCAAGTGGCATGATTTTGAGGTATGTGCTGAGGCAGACATGGTTATCACTGTCAGGTTGGCCAGATACAGGACCAGGCTGGTATTTATTAATGTAATTGATACAACTGTGATCTGATAGAGTCACACTGAGATACTGACATGTTATGACCTTCTAAATGCCTTTGTGCCACCTTGCAAATATCATTGTTCAATCACGTTTGGAGGGCCGAGGGAGGAGAGCAAACATCATTAAAAGGCAGATGAATTGAGCATGTAAATGTAGGCTGATTGCAAAGCAAAGCTATGGTTTTAAACAGTTAGCACACAGCAGTTGCTTGTGAGAGAAAGTTCCTCTCTATCATTTTAAATGCTTCCCTGTGAATGACTGAGGAGTTGAGTGATTTTTCTAGTGTTCACCGCTATTTATAAACCAGCGTCAGCTTAATACACCTCTCCAGGGCCCTTCAGTAAAAAGAAAAAGGGGTCGGCCATTTAAGACCGACGAAGGAAACATTCTATAGAGCTCTGTACCTCAGTAGATTGTTGATGTTCAGTCATTCAGTGTTCAAAGGTTTAGGGTTCCCGTCTTGAACTTGTATACCTCTTTACCCCTCTCTCCAGTTTCACGACACTCCTTAAATTTGAACTCCTGATATTTGCTATTGTGATCTAATGTTAGATTTTGTCTAAAAAATAAAAACATAGGCAAACAACCTCATCACCTTTGACCATTTGCATTAACCTGGCTATGATCCTCAGCAGGCTATTTCCTCCTTGTTTTCTCACTCATCACCCTATCATCAGCAAACCTGGATACATTACACTCCGTCATTATCATAGATTGTAACTAGTTGAGGACTTAGGACTGATGCATAATCTGAAATTGGCCCATTTTTCCTACCTGCTCCTGAGAAGTCCCTTGCACTAAGTTAAAGAGGCTCAATAAATGCAGGGTATAATATCTACCATAAAATATCATACTGAAGTGGTTTACACCCAATAATTTTTTTGGGGGGGGAATAAACACACTTTTAATGTAAGAAATATAGGTCCCAAAGGTAGCAGATCATCTAGGAATAGAAAGAAAGACAATGTTAGAAGTACAGCAAGTCAAGAGACATCTACAAGGGGAGGAAAAGATTTGATCCATCTCTCTTCATCAATACTGTTTGACCTGCCTCGTGCTCCCAGTATTCTGTTTTTGTTTCAGATTTCTGACATTTGTTGCTCAGATCCAGATTGATACAAGTCTTTCCCAGAAGTCTTAAGATCATGTGATAGGAGCAGAATCCATTTGGCCCACCAAGTCTACTCCGTCATTCAATCATGGCTGATCTATCTATCTCTTCTAAACCCATTCACCTGCCTTCTCTCCATAACCTCCGACGTCCTTGGCAATATTTTGGAGAGAAATGGGTCAAATATGGGTATATAGGACTCACTTAGATGGGTATCTTATTGTTTAAGAAAGAACTGCAGATGCTGGAAAAATCGAAGGTATACAAAAATGCTGGAGAAACTCAGTGGGTGATGCTCACCCGCTGAGTTTCACCAGCATTTTTGTCTACCTTAGATGAGTATCTTGGTTGGCATGGACAAGTTGAGCCTGTTTCCATGCTGTATGACTCCATCAGTTATGATATGGGTTTATTTCTTTGCGGTGGTCTTTGGCAGCCGTTGTTCTATCTCAAGGCAGATCTTTGAAGAGCTTTGACTGAACAGAAAGGAACAAAGGCCATGCTTTATAAATTAGGTTTAATAGCTGAAAGATAGGTAAGAAAATTCTCAGATTGAAGTGAGTAAAAGAGATTGAAAGTACCCTTTCTTTGAGATGATGCTGGAAACCTGCTGGATGGTAACTGAGAGATAAGCAGTTACCAAATACAGAACTTTAATGCAAGATGCACTGTGCTTCTCAGAAGTGATGTTTAAGATGGGAACTCTTCCCAGAACTACGATCTGGATGTTACAAGATGAAATCTTGAACCAGATAAACATAGTTAAATCCCCAACTAGATTTCACTTTGAAGTGCTATGCCTGACCTACATTGGTTTTCTAAATGGAAAACACATTTGTTTAGACCTTTCCAGTTGCCTCTTAGGGAAAGGCACTGCCAGTGTAGGAATGGGCTACATAGACTGCATGATCCATGGTCCTGGGTACTTTGCACTCTTTGCTGTGTTGCAGTATTTCGGATGGGAATATCAGCTTGCTGTCATCCTCCAGTGCAAATGCTGTGGACAGCACAGCAACAGGACTGGGTGCGGTGGTCTTCAATTGATATTCAAGTGACAGCCAGCCATAGACAATGGAACATTTGTCACATCAGTGAACAATTATAATTTCTGCCATTAAGGTCCAATTTGTATGACCCTTGCTTTCTATGCATGAAAGCTGGTCGCCTGGGTGACAAAGAGGGTGCTGGCAACGGGTCACGGAGAAACAATCAGTGCATGGACACCCCATGCACTCCCTCCATCTACTGTGCTTAAACAGTAAGGTGCGTTTACCAAACCGGAACCTACTCGGTCTAGGTCAATAAGGTCTGGATTATGAAACAAGGGAGTGTGAAGGCCGTGAACATTCAGAATTCGGGGAAATGGGTACCTCAATCTAGCTGAACACCTTGGGTTTGGCAACATTGGTTTGAGAATAATTCTGAGCCTTGTTTGAAAAGGTCAGGAATTGTGAAGTCTTCCCTGGATATGAATTATCGTTGGCAGGAAATGACTGGGTGGCATGGAGAGCACAGAGGAATGTTTCAAAAAGTACTTTCATTTCTTTAGCATCTTTCATAACCTCTGGAAATCCCAAAGTGTTTTCCTGGAGATATAATGCCTTCTTTGTGGCTTGATAACTTGTGATCCAGGGAATGTTACAGTCCTTTGACTAGAGCATCCTCCCACAAACAGCGAGCAGATTATTTGTTTTTTATTTACCTCTGATTAATGCTCTTAGAGCTCTTAAAGATAGTGGAGTCAGGGGATATTGGGAGAAGGCAGGAACGGGTACTGATTGTGGATGATCAGCCACGATCACATTAAATGGCGGTGCTGGCTCGAGGGACCGAATGGCCTACTCCTGCACCTATTGTCTATTGAAGAATCAATGCTGGAACAGGATAGCTGGGGGCAGAAGCTTCACGCTACTGTCCCGATTCAGTGCCTTTATGATCTATTTACATATCCAAGAGGGTAAATGATGACACAAGGCTTAATATCTCACTTGAAGTTTGAGCTAAGCAGCAGTGGCTCAGTTTTATGCTGGAGAACTGTGTAATTGGTATTTGTGAGGTGGAATGGTGTTGAATCATTGGGGGAGGATTCATGTGTCAGCAATGTTGCAAAATCAGTGGGAAGGTTTCTTCTAATTGTAACCTGCATCAATACCAGAAATGTAGAATGTGATCACAGTTTCACTAAAAATAGTAAACATTAAGACCTCTTGGTGTTCTGCTGACATAATGAGGGAGCAAAGCCTTCACCCACAGGGTGATAGGGGGCCTATTGGGCGATTGGCAATTCCACAAAGTGGCAAGTTATAGTTCCGAAGGTGACATCCCCGACTTGTTTTTATTGTAACCTGCAGTCCTTAGTGGAGCAGAGAATTTGGAGAGCTATTGGTACATTATAAAACTACAGAGGTTGAAAGACATTACCTAGAAACTGCATCTCCAAATCTCAAAGAACGACTTTCCAATGCATTTTAATTTTTTGCTCAGAGTTGCAAGTATTGTACAGGTTGAATTTTAACGGCACAGTATCAGGCTGGTCAGTTCAGCTGGTGTTTGTGATTAACCTGGATCTCCTCCTTGTCATTGCATTTCTTTAAACTATCCTATTCCCTTCTTCCTCCTGTGTTTCCTCCATTCACCTTAATTATTTGCATTATTAGTGTTGTCCTTATTCTCTTCACTTCCTAAATAAAAGCATTTCTCCTAAATTCCCTGCTGAATTTATTAGTGACAGTTTATGGGCTAGTTCTGGCTTTACCCATGGTCAGAATAAAAAGTGGATTGTTCAGTGTAGCGATGGGAAAGCGACCAATGCTATTTGTGATATGGCCAAACTGGTAAGAAGTTTACACATCTGTATGAGTAAGACATTTAAGTTACTTTCATCCAGCAATAAAGGAAACCTTATTTGTACCTCTGCAATGTAAAACTAAATATATGTGAAGACTTCTACGCTGCTCTCTGTGGAGAAAGGAACCTGAGCCTGATCAGTTTTTCCTGATAATTATAACGCCTGATGATTAAAACCATCTGTTTGAAGTGGGTCCTGTTCCGAAATGTTGCCTGTCTATTCCCTCCACAGATGCTGCCTGACCTGTTGAATTTCTCCAGCAACTTATGTATTGCTCAAGGTTTTAGATTCCTTATGTCTCGATTATAACATTGAGGAAGTAAACTAGCAGTACCAAACGCAGTGGAAAAATACAGAAAACAGTGGTAGAATACAGAGCACCAAATGGAGCAAAAATTTACACAAATTCAGTTCATTCAGGGCCGTATCTGAACTATCAGCAGGGAGTTACTTGTTTCTCAGCATATGACCTTCGGAAGTAGCCCACTACTGTTTTTATATTTGCAATAACAAGACGCTGCTTGTAATTAAGGCGAAAAGAACTATTAAGAGTTGATATTCTTGGACAATGGTTGGACAACTAAAAAATCAGTGTATTTGTTTTAGTATACTTACTAAACCAGATCGAGGGTAGAAGAATCCAGTTTTTCATTTGGTGTCAGAAGTGGGATCTTAATGGACAAGTCAACAGCGCAAAATAAGTATTCGACTTTGGGCAATACTGTAGGAACCGGGGTGAGTGATTTTTCCCACCTCAGTTTTCTTCAATACTATACCCAATAAGTAACCAAATCAGCAGCGCGGGGTTTCTCTTTGTCCCGACGAGACCTTTTGGTCGATCTAACGAATCACCGTAATTAGAGATCAGTGTTGTTTAGCACTGATTAGAGGTCAGTGTGCACTGATTAGACGTCAGTGTTGAGAGTTAGTACAGATTAGAGGTCAATGCTGATGGGTAATAACATTGATACAATGAGTGAGCTGGGTACTCCGTTGCAAGTCCTCTGTGAGATGTACCCTGATCGAACGCTGCAAAGTTAGGCATTTGTCTGATGGAGGGAGGAAATTATAAACGTCGAAGTTTTGAAGAAAGAATGTGCTAATGAGAAAGGGAAACTTTCTCCATCTCCATCACATTCCGGAACCTCGGCTGCCCCGGGTTTTGTAGATCCCGTGGCGTTCCGCACAAGGAACCAAGGAGCGAAGAGATCCCCAACTTCATCCCAAAGAACGTCAAAAAGTTCTAACAAAACTAAAGCCCCGCGAGTGTCTAGACACCAACTGGTTCAAATTTCCCCGGTACCTGAGGATTCGGATGATTCGGACTCTTCCTCTAGTTCCTCCGAGGAGTCGAAGCCTTGGTCCGACAACCGAGAACTCGATGAGGTAATAGAACAAACACTGAGGCAATTCCCAGTTAAACATATGTCTAACCCTGACGCCGTGCAAGTAGTACACCACCCTACCATAGCAGTATACCATCCTTGGAAGCTTAACAAAATGATGGCCATTCTAGCACGAATGCCCGACAGGAAAAAAGAACCCCAGAAGTTTATAGACTTTCTCCGCACAACTATGGCTGTATATACAGCTGAATCTCGTGACCTTTGCACTCTGGTCTACCAGACTCTCAATCCTACGGAACACGGCAGGTTCCTTCAGATCTTACAACACCCGACCCACGCCGTCCTAGAGGCTGCAATCAATCAATCCGATGGACGCATAACAGCCATTTTAACGGCACCACCACGGCCTTACAGAAACCAGTTTGCATGACTTCCGTCTTAGAAACCAAAACTAAACAACATGAGGAGACAGAGGAGTTTGTGGAGCGATTCTGCGAGGTTTACGGGAAACAGTCAGGAGATGCCACCTACAATGCAGGGAACCCGTTACCCCAGTTCTGTGCAATTTTACTGCAGATCCTTCCTCCATCCGCCACGAACGCCATCTTAGCAGTAACATGAATTGGGCAGATAATAGTCGCTCACAAATGGATAGGGCGATTAAATATTATTGGAGAGAGCACAGACATAGGACACCGTGGCTAAAATAACGACGGAATATGTTAACTGAAGTGGTGACCCTCCCTGCCACCGGGCACCCAATACCACCAGATACCAAATGGAGCCACAATTCTGGGAACCAGGATGGATGAATCGGCAAGAGAAAGGAAATGCAATGCATCCAAACGGGCCCCAGGCCCCGATCTATGGTCCGCCTTACACACCCCACACAAGGAGTCCAGCAGGAGGTCATTGTTTCAATTGTGGACAGCCCAGGCACTGGAGCTGTGATTGTGAAGCCTGTCGACGAACCTGCCTCCCCAACTAAGGAGGAAGAGGGCGACAGCAAGAGACCATGGCATGGCAGAACAGGTACGTAATATACCTGCTGAACAACCCAGTTAACCGTTTAAAGACTGCTCCATTATCAAACCATCTAATTTTCTGTAAAACCAGCCACAGCCATGAGACAACAGCATACACGATTGTGTCAGCCTGATAAAGTAGGAATCCTCATCAGCGACCGGCCAATTGACAATGCTCATATGCCCTTCTATGTGGATAGCAGCTCCTCAGTCACTGAGACTGGAGAACGCATATCAGGGTACGCTATCATCGACCAGGAAGGGAATATTACAGAATCTGCAGCCTTCCAGAAAGTCTTTTCAGCCCAACAGGCTGAACTATTCGCCCTCATCAGAGCATGAGTCCTCGGAACACATGCCAGGATTAAGGGCCTATCCCACCAGCATGCAACTCCATGCGATGAGCGCGACCTAACGTGGTCGTTTGAGCCGTCCGGCGGGGCCGGTCCCACTTCGATCGCTGGAGCCGTGCGGAATTGTGCGGGGTTCGTCCCGACATCGCGCGGGGCTCCGAAAAACTGACCGTGTTCAAAAATTCCGCGTGGCAACGGCTTATCGGCTCGCTGTCGCCTCGACACATTACACATCGCCTCGACGTCGTGCCTCCGTGAACCTATCTGTAGGTGCCTCCGTGACCCTCTGTGTGTATGCCTCTGTGCTCCTCTCTGTGTGCCCCTCTCTCTCCTGGCGAACTTACCTTTAAGACTTCGCTCCAAGTTCGCCTCACTTTGCGCCGCGTTGCGCCACTCACCCGACCTCCTCGCGGCCCCTGCTGCCGGTTTGGTTGCGCTTGCCGCATGCAGGCACATGCTGGTGGGACAGGCCTTGTACGGGGATCACCCGATCTCCGCGCGGCCCCCGCTGCCGGTTTGGTCACGCTCAACGCATGTAATCGCATGCTGGTGGGACAGGCCCTTTAATGACTACTGATTCCCGATACGCCTTTGGAGTCGCCCATGACTTTAGGCAACTTTGGAAAAACCGTGGCTTCCTAACCTCCACAGGCACAGAGACCTCCCTTAAGAAATTAGTCCTTAACCTCCTTTGCTCGCTCACCTTGCCCCGTGCCATCACAGTCATAAAATACGACGCACACACTTCTGGTATCACTCCAATCGACGAATGCAACCGTGCCGCAGACAGCCGCTAAAACAGCTGCACAAGGTCAGGAAATGGTAGTGCCCCATATGATGAGACAGGCAATAAGTCCTGACAAGGAATTGCCTCCCTCAATGCCAACCATCATCAAATTTGGTTGACAACGCCTCAAATTTCAGGAGGACACTCCTGCTATAGAAATAGAATTGTGGAAAAATATGGGATGTGTGTATGATAAAGAAACTCACCTATGGAAACCCCCCCGTGGGTCAGACTTGCATGTCTGATGGGTTGGTTCCATGGGTTGTGGAATGTGTACTTTTTCACACACACGCGGCTATGGTTGATCTCCTCCTGGCCTCATGATGCATGTTATCAGCTCTCACTGTCTTATTTGCCAGCAGCACAACCCAGGTAACGGGGCCCTCTGCATGAAAGGGGTGACACCATTACCAGGAGGACCATTCAAGACCCTACAGATGGATTACATTGAGTTACCTAGAGTCCAGTGTTATAACTATGTGTTAGTGATTGTTGATGTGTTCTCCAGATGGACTGAAGCCTATTCCACCACGGATAATCGCATCCAGACCGTGGTCAAAGTCTGGATGTGCAAGGTCGGCCCTCGCTACTGCTTACCTCTTTGCCTCAGCTCTGACAACAGTCCACATTTTATTGCCTTGATTAACCAGGAATTCTGTTCCTAAATAGGAATTCTGCAGCAACTACACTGTGCCTACTGACCTCAGGCTGCTCGACATGTTGAGCGAGCAAACCAGACCCTGAAGACCAAACTGGCCAAGCTAATGGGTGAAACTGGCCTTAATTCGGTGAAACTGCTTCCAGTGGCTCTATTTCAAATTAGAACCACTCCTGAGGAAAGGGTCAAACTCACATCGGCCCAGATAGTGTATGGCCGTTCCTTGCGTACCCCTTGGACCCATGACATCCCGTCGCTGTGGAGTTCCGTCACATGACAGAGGAAATGACTTCCTACATTCTGGCACGAACTAAAGCCTTACGGGTCATCCACTCCCAAGTCCGAGCTGCACAGCAAAGTTCCCCCCGGGTCAGAAAAGGTCTCGAGCCTAGATGGGAGGGCCCCTTTCAGGTCCTTCTTACCACCCCCACGGCCGCCAAGGTAGTGGGCAAGAGTTCATGGATACACCTCCATCACTGTAAACCCCTGACTTAACGGTCTCCCCGTTTCATTACATTGATAACTCTCCTTTTCCCAAAAGGGCTTTTACCATAGGTGGGACGGATGGCCGGAACCACCTTACTGAGGACCTACTTCTCCGTATTGCTGCTAATGATGACCCTGACGACGGCCTACACGACTAAAATCAGAACATGTCGACCGGTTATCATGGAATGATAAAAGGGAGGAATGAGAAAGTGAACTAGCAGTACCAAACACAATGGGAAAAATACAGAAAACAGTGGTAGAATACAGAGCACCAAATATGGAGTGGCTATTTACATGAATTGAGCTTATTCAGGACTGTATCTGAAGGATCAGCAGGGAATCAACTGTTTCTCAGCATATGACCAGCCCGCTACCGTTGTTATATTTGCAATAACAAGACGCAGCTTGTAACTCCTTAACTGCAGCCAATTAGGGCGAAAAGAACTGTTAACATGTGATATTCTTGGACAATAGTTGGACAACTGAAGGGGCGCGTCGAATTGAAAATATATATATATATATTTGAATTTTATTTCATTTATCATTTACACTGGGGAACAACTTGTACTCCTTGGGAGTTAGAGGCTGTGGACCAGAGTGAGTCCCCTGGGGTGACGATTGAATAAACCTGTTGAATCAAGATCGGTGTATTTGTTTTAGTATATTTACTAAACCAAACCAGATCAAGGGTAAAAGGATCCAGTTTGTCAACATCGGCAGTTTGTTGTCATACTTTTACTTTTTAATTGCATTGAAAGGTGCACCTTAGAAACAGGCCCTCTGGCCAACTGGGTCCATGTCGATCATCAATCACCTGCCTTGTTCGATGTTATCCCACTTTCTCGTCCATTCCCTATACAGTGGCGGCAATTTACAGAGGCCAATTAACCTATAACACACGTTTTTGGGATGTGGGAGAAAACCGGAGAACCTGGAGGAAATCCACACAATCATACAGAGAACGTGCAAACTCCACACAGACGGCAACCAACATCAAGATCGAATCAAGGTCTCCGGCGTCGGTTACCAGCTGTTACACTTTTCTCAATGTATCTCCATCTTCCGATTGTATGATTTCAGTGTTGACCCCTTTAAAAAAAAAGCACACTAAATACTTTGATATTAGTGATGCATGTATTCATGTGACCATCTGCTCCAGCGCACCATTTAGACTCAATTTGCAATGAGTACCTGGCCTCATTATTCTCCTATCAAAACACACTCTGATCTATAGTGGTATTTATTTTCAATTTTATCGTCCCCTTTAGTCTCCCTGTTCATTCCCTCTCTATCATCCTCTTCATTTTTCTTTCTTCTTTACTCACACAGTCCATCTGCTTAATCTCTATCCATATCTAAATTCTGCCTCCCCCCACTTTCCCAAACCATTACAATATTCTTCTGTCACTTTGATGGGACTTGCAGGAACCGTTTACTTTTTCCACGATGCAAGGAAAATACCCATCTTGGAGAAATCGTTAGTGCAAAGAATAAAACATGCCTGTCATTTGATCTGCATCAGACTTGGCCTCTAGTAGACCGGTCTTTATTGCAAAGGGTTTTCCAAATGCAGTTTCTGCCTAAGTCACTGTGGTGTTAATTAACAATAATTTATTCGACTGTGATGAGGACAGCTGGTGAAAGCTCTTAATGAGGCAAATCTTCAGCTAATTGAGTGTTGTAATGGGACAGACCTCAGGAGGTCGAGGCAGCCCACTGACTGTCAGTAGCCTAGTGGTGGTGGTAGTAGAGGTGGTACTGAACTAGTAGTAACTAAAAGGGTCATCAGTTCAACTATCACCATGACAAAATAAGAGAGAAGTTAATTCAATAAACCTGTTTCTTTTAAAGCACTGTTCTGAAATGTCAGTTTGGAGGATCTAGTCATTTTAGGAGTGGCTCTTGACAGGTCCCAGTAGATTTGAAGTTCATGAGTAAGTGTCAACTAATAACCTATTCAATTTTCACAGATGAGGCATAATCAGCAAAAGTGGAATTATCGTGTCCAAGTGCTGTAATAGGATTGTGTATTGAGGGCATCATTTATTGTTCTACAGATATTGTGCTCCTGAACAACATAGCTTGCGAGTACACTGGATGCTGACTTTCTGTGTAGGTCTGTGTGTACCTGAGATAAACGTGTCAAAGTAATTTTAATCTTCCATCCTCTTGCCAGAGCAAAACACAGAGTGTCATGGGTCAAGCAGCATCAGTGAAAGGGAAGGACAGGCGACTTTTCACAAATTCTTGGTCTTTCCAGTTTGCTATGCTTGCAGAGGGTGTAATTGACATTCCTAACACACGCCTAACAAGAGCATTTTTGTACAGATGTTGTTTAAATGCTATTTCTTCCTTGCTTTATATGGTAATCAAGGGCATACCAGAGCCGGCCTTTATGGTACATGGTATGGAGAGACAGAGAAAGTTTAATGTCACAGTATTTATGCATGTAAAATGGGTGACTATCATGAATTTCCAATGCTTCTTCTGTGCTTACTTAAGAGAAAATTTGTTGAGACTGATTGGTGCTTGCACTGAACATGGCTTGATTTTTATTCAGCAAAACACAATAGTTGGTGGAACTCAGCGGGTCAGGCAGCATCTGTGGAAGGAATGGACAGATGATGTTTCGGGTCAGGGTCCTTCTACAGACTCAGAGGTGGGGTGAGACAAAGCCTGGTAAGTGAAGGTGGATACAGGTGAGGTAGCAGCAAGTGGCAAAGTCTAGATGTGAAAAGAAGACAAAAAGGTGTCAGATAAGTAAAGAAAAGGAGTTAAATATAAAACTATAGGGAGAGATATGGGTGGAAATGACAGGGGGGGGAGGAAAGGGGGGAGATAATCAGGGAAAACTGGGACTCGGGGAAGGGAGATGAACATACAAAGAAGAGGAAAGGAGCAAGGTGAGCAAGATGGAGGAGATTTGTGTGTGCACTGGGTTGGGGGGGGGAGAGAAGGGTGTAGGAGGTGGGGGGGGGGGAGAGAAGGGTGTAGGAGGTTGTCACTTGAAATTGGAGAATTCAGTGTTCATACAGTTGAGTTGTTTGCGACTGGCGTAAAATATGAGGTGCTATTTTCCAGTTTGGGTGTGGTCTCTCTGGAAATGGAAGAGGCCAAGGACAGAAAAGATGGTATGGAAATAGGAAGGGAAATTAAAATGGTTAGCAACAAGGAGCTCCAGCAGACCTCAGTGGACAGAGGATAAGTGTTCGGCAGAACTGTCACCAAGTCTGTACCGAATACAGTAGACGAGGTTGGAAGAGGTGCAGACAAACCATTGTCTCACCTGGAAGGGCTGCTGAGGTCCCTGGATGGAAATGAAAGAGGAGGTGCAGAGACAGGTGCTGCATCTCTTGCAGTTGCAGGGAAAGTGCTTGTGGAGGAATCATGTTGGATAGGAAGGCATAAGCAAACCAGGTGAAGATACAGTGAATATGTGGAAATAACAGAAAACAAGGTGTTGGGAGGCTAGTGAGGTGAAAAGCGGAGACAAGGCCCTGATTGTTATTGTTGTTCTGTGCAGTGGTACTCTGGCACAAGCGTTATAAATGTGCAGATGCAGAACATCGTTCCTGCATCCGTTTTGCTGTTGTGAGCTGTTGACCCCGTCTGCCTGTCTCATTCTGGAGCTAGACGGGGCGTCTGATCCTGGTTTGCTCTGGAATTTTCAGGAACATAGAACAGTAGAGCACAAGCACAGACCCTTTGGCCCACAATGTCCAGTGAAATTAGTCTGCATGTGAGCCTTATCTTTCCATTCCCTGCATATCCATGGACCAATCTAAAAGCCCCTTAAATACCACTATCGTACATGCCCTCCGAATTCAAGATAAACCTCCTGTACTCTAACAGTCCAGAAATAAATATTAGAGGCATTTAAAAATATATTTTTATCATTGAACTCCATGTTTCATTTAATTAAAAATGTTGTCAAAGGGATCGTTGATAAGATTCCTGGATATTAAGTAAAACAAGGGATATGGGGTTGTTAGGTGAAAGAGGTGCTGAAGATAAAATTAACCACAATATTATTGAGAGGTGCAGTAGCTCTGAGGAACTAAATGAGCTACTCATTAATTCTTAAGTTCTCAAGGGCATTGTTTGACTGTTTGAAGCAGCAGTTCGCAGTCTGAAACCTCCAGGAATATGTCCAGCAGTTGGAACCATAGAGCCTGGGGAAAGGGTTCCTATACCAGCCAATGCCTGGAGAGATGCGTTTGGTCTTTGAGGGGGTTTTGGGATCGCAAGGATTTCTGCCACTAAATCACGATGTAATTCCACACATAATTTACTACGTTCTTTCAATGGAACGTAGTTCCAGATTTCCACAAACTTTCTATCCAGGGATGACGGCAGGAAATCCATGTGATATGAAAGAAAATGTGTACGTGTGTTTTGGAAGCTTTAACAGTAATGAATTAACTACCCGAGGCTTATTTTCTATTTTTAGACCATTGAAACGTCCTTGCGGAATGGAACTGTTTCAATCCACCTCCCACCACCGTGCTCTTTGATTTCTGTGAGGCAGGCAGGATGTGGGAATTAGATTGGACTCCACTGCTCTGTGTGTCTGTGTGCGTATGTGTGTACGTCGCATGAGTCTTTCTGTCTATCTTTGGAGTGCGTCTCTTACCTTTCCAGTCTCTTGCTTGTGGGTTTGTATACATTTACCCTTGATTGTGTGTTAGTGTGTGTCGCTCACCGTGCACTGTCTATCTGTGTGTTTTTGTATTTCCCCAACCCTCCTTTCTCTGATTCCCCTCTCCCCTGTAAATGCCGCATTCGATCTTGGCTGACTGGAGGCACGGCTGAGGCTAATTTTATCTTGGACTGAATGTCGTGACGTCAATAAGCCAGCTGTTGGTGTACGATGTCAGGTCCTAGGGGGAGGGGGGCCTAAATCGAGAATTCAGGCTGCCAATATCCTACAAAAATCTGCTTTGCCATAATCACCGTGACTCCTTCACTGCAACTGCAAAATAGAAGATTGTTGGAAAGGGAAAGGGAAATTATTCTTATTACTTAAAATACTACACAACACCACCGGGGAACCCCTGTGATGCAGTCACGTTGAGAGATTGATTAACTGGACAACAGTAAACCACCCTGAGGGCAACCTCACTCAGACTTCAGCTTGGTAAAATTAACCCCATGTTTGCTGTCAGCAGTGTACTCTCGCAGTCATCCCTCTACTTGCTCTGCCTCTCCCTTTTCTCCACCCTTCAAGTTCCCCCTTTCCCTCCTATGTGTCTTATCACTCATTTTGGGTGAGGGTATGGTACAACAATATAGTTAAGAAGGGATGCCGAGGAAGTCAGTCACTAGAAACCCTCCCAAAATCCTACAGATGCTGTAAACCCAAGTTGATGATTATGCATCAGAACTGGAAAGATAAAGAAGTGAATAGTTTCTGAATTCAAGATCTGGTGAGAAATGACAAAACCTGAAATGTTAAACTTTGTTTTCTCTCGATAGGTTGCCAACTTCATTAGGACCCATTCTTGGAGGTTTTATGAACATTTATGAAATAGAAGCTGGAGTGGGCCGTATTGTCCCTTAGTCTGGATCCACTAATCAATTTTTGACTTGGCCATTTGATTTCAGTGTATAAAACTCTGTCAGTTTTAGTCTAGAACATAGAATCATGGAAATACACTGCTCAAAATGTGATAATTTGGCTATTATGTTTACATAGCAACTGAGTAAGCACCATTCTAAAAATGTTCAGAGACGGAAACAGAACAATATATAGCCTAGGTACAAGTCCTTCAGCCCACAATGTGTGCATTCTCTATGATTCCAAATGAAATTATTGCCTGCACATAGTCCATATCTCTCTATTCCCTGTCTGTAGACTGTCTGTCCAAATGCCTCTTAAACATTGCTATCATATCTGCTCCTACCATCTCTAAAGGGCAGTGGATTCCAGTCACCTAAAAAATCTGCCTTACAAATATTCTTTAATTTTTTTCACCTTAAACCTAAACTCTAGTATTTGACATTTCCATCCTGGGAAAAAAACTATATATATTGTTTATAACTTTGCCAATTGTATATACTTCTGTCAAGTTTCCCCTCACTCTCTGATGCTCTTGGAAAAACAATTCAAGTTTGTCCAACTTCTCCATAGAGCTAATACACTCCAGTCCAGGCAATAGCCTGCTGAATCTCTTCTGCACGCTCTACAAAGCTGATTCATATAGCGTGCAACCAGAACTGTACACAAAACTCAAGATGTGACTTCATCAGAGTTGTACATGGCTACAACAACTTGCCAACTTTTATACTCAATGTCCCAACCGAAGAAGGCAAGCATGCCTTACATTTCTTTACCATCATATCCATTTGTATTGCCTTTTTCAAAGAGCGATGGACTTGCACCTCAAGATCCTTCTGTACACCTATACTCTGAAGGGTCTTGCCATTTACAGTATATTTTCCTCTTGTATTTAAACTCCCAGAATGCAACACCTCACACTTAGTCATAGAGTGTAGATACAGGCCCTTCTGCCCAACTTACCCATGCCAACCAAGATGCCCAATTTACACTAGTCCCATCTGCTGCATTTGTCTCATATCCCTCTAAACCTATCTATTTCCAGACGGATAAAAAACTCTATCTGCCATTTCTCTGCCCATATTGCTATCTCCAGCGGTCTCTTTAGATAGTCTTTCTTGTTATCTACAACTGCACCAATTTTTGGGTCATCTGTAAATTTACTTATCAGACCAGCTATATTTTCATTCAATGGCCAACTTCTAATGAAAGCCCCTCAATCAGTGAAACCCCTTTGTATGTCTACTCCGTCAGTGCCCTTTTGAATCTTGTGTGTTTTGTTGATATATCTCATTCTACATGTATAGGCCCTTCTCAATCAGTGTCAAGGGTCGCGACACAAAACGTCACCTATTCCTTTTCTCCAGAGATGCAGTCTGACCCGCCGCATTAATACAGCTTTTTGTATCTTTCCTCACAGGATCTTAGTTGCATGGATCAATCTGTGGAATCTACATTATACTGCCTTAGGGCATGGCATGTATGTATTTCACTGGATTGCAGACTACAAATGCACTTAATATTTATTTTATCTACCCATTTTTTATGATTTATGAATTGCTACTACCAAGGTCAATATTTATTGCTCATCTCTGAATATCCTTGCAAAGATGATGGGTAGGGTGTTCCAAGATGTTGTCTCAGCAATGGTGAAGGAACAATAAGGTGTTTTAAAATGAGGATGGAGGGGAACCTCCAGGTACTGTGTGCTCATGCATTTGAAGTCAATGTTCTTCTTCTGGGTAAGACCGAGGCTTTGGAAAGTGCTGTCAGAGTTGCTGATGTGAGTAATTGTAATATATTAGTAGGTGGTATAAACTGCAGCCAATGTGTGCCTGTGGTGTACAGAATGAATGTTTCAGCTATGTGTCACTAAAGCCCTACATAATTGCAGCAATTATCTTGTGTTCCAATTCTCTTGCAATAAAGACCGACATACTATTTGCTTGCCTTATTGCAAACTGTTTAGTTTAGTTTAGAGATACGGCATGGAAACAGACCCTTCGGCCCACCAAAACCACGCCGATCAGCAATCCCCACACACTAGGAACAATTTATAATTATTCCAAGCCAAATAACCTTCAAACATGTACGTCTTTGGAGTGTGGGAGGAAACAGAAGCACCTGGAGAAAACCGACGCAGGTGATGGGGAGAACGTACAAACAATGTACAGGCAAACATCCATAGTCAGGATCAAACCTGGGTCTTTGGCGCTGTAAGGCAGCAACTCTACTGTAGCGCCACAGTGCCACCCGTTTCTGCATGTTTACATTCTGCATCCTCTAAATCAGCACAGCAAGATCTCACCGTATCCCAACATTTACTGGGTTCTTAACATTTCAAATAATAACTAGCTTTACTATTCTCCGACCAACCTGGGTAACTTTACAGTTCTTCACATTATATTCTACCTGTCAGCTACTCTGTTCTTTCAATCTGCCATTGCAGACTCCTTGTGAATTCATTGTAACTCACAATCCCAACAAGCATTCTACTATTTGTAATCCAATGGAGATTATATTGCGTTTTCATTTAAACTGTTAATATATAGGTTTTACTTGATTTTTAATCTCCATCTGCCTTATGCCATCAAACATTTCTTCATGTAAACAAATGCCCATTTAACATATGGTATGTTGTATAGCTAACAAACAGTCATCTACGCCAACGTTCCCAAGCATCAAGCTTCAGTACTTGGGTGGGTCCATATCACCACTGTAGGGGTTGTTATTCTGTGTTCTTTGAATGAGCATACTGCTCCTTCAATATGAGAGGTGTTCTTTAACCCACATCCAAACCTGACAACAACAAAAAATGGAACCTTAAAAGTGGATTGGGCACTGACAAGAGTGGAATTAAATAAACAAAATAAATACTATTTTTCAGAAGTGTGACTTCCAGAGTAAAACGATGGTACCTCCTGTGATCAACATCTTAAACAGAAAATCCTCAAGGAAACTCTTATGGGAAATAAGCACTTCCAGATGTGCTAATATATGCATATCATAAGCACAAATAATTAGACAACTCATGAAAGTTCATGTTTATGCAAATATACATTGTACTAGTGGAGTCAGTCCATCACCTTGCCTGAAAACACAGTCTGTAAATGAGGAGCTGGGAATTGAATGCAGTGAGTAATGAATGAGGTGTGAGATCCATGACCTGAGTAAAATGCCCATTTAACATCAACCCCGCAAGTGAAACTATACCATATCAACATTAATAACCCCTCTTTTCCCAGAGGTTCACATCTTCAAGATGCAAGATGACCAAATGTTATCAGTGCAAAAGAACACAAGAAAGATGGTAAAAAAGAAGAGGAACAAAAAGACTATGTAACACTTTCCAATGACTACACCACCTCCCTTGCTAAATCTCTAATGATTGGGCACTGTCACTTGGAGTACAGTGAAGAGATTCTCCACACCATTATCCAAATCGAATAGCCAATTTGGATTTACAGATTGCAGTTCCCAAATGTAGTATGTCCCAAAATATTTCTCACTCAATTAACTACATAGTCACTGACATAATTAGGAAACATAGCAGCCTATCTATCTATGGTTGATGGAATTTAATACAGAGAAGTGTGAGGAGTTGCATTTTGGGATGTCGAAGAAGGGCAGAACCTACAAATGAAATGGTAGGCCTCTGGGTAGTGTTGTAGAGCAGAGGGATCTAGGTGTACATGATTCCTTGAAAGTCGAGTCAGTAGATAAGATGGTCAAAAAGGCTTTTGGCACTTAGGCCTTAATCTGTCAGAGTATTGAGTATAGAAGTTGGGAGGTCATGTTGCAGTTGTATAAGGCGTTGGTGAGACCGCATTTAGAATATTGTGTTCAGTTGTGGGCACGTTATAGGAAAGATATTGTCAAGCTTGAAAGAGTTCAGAAAAGATTTACGAGGATGTTGCCAGGACAGAAGCTGTAAGCTGTAGGGAGAGATTGAGTAGGCTGGGTCTACATGGAGCGCAGGAGGATGAGGGGAGATCTTATAGAGGTATACAAAATTATGAGAGGAATAGATCGGGTAGATGCACAGAGACTTTTGCTCAGAGTAGGGGACTCGAGGACCGGAGAACATAGGTTCAAGGTGAAAGGGAAAAGATTTAATTGGAATCCGAGGGGTAACGTTTTCGCACAAAGGGTGGTGGGTGTATGGAACAAGCCGCTAGAGGAGGTAGTTGAAGTTGGGACTATCCCATCGTTTAAGAACAGTTAGATAGGTACATGGATAGGACAGGTTTGGAGGGATATGAAGCAAGCGCAGGCAAGTGGGACTAGTGTAGCTGGGACATTGTTGGCCGGTGTGGGCGAGTTGGGCCGAAGGGCCTGTTTCCACACTGTATCACTCTATGACTAAATGGCAAGATGATGATGACCAAATAATCTGTTAGTGATGTTTGCTGAAGAAAGCATAATCCAGGTAGATGTTTCTGTTCTATACTGAGAAAGTGCTGCATTGACAGAAAGGTGTTGGCTTGTTATTGTCACTCGCACTAGGATACAGTGAAAAGCTTTGTTTGCCCGCTATCCAGTCAAATCATACTATACACGAGTACACTCACGCCATACACAAGTATGCAGTGCAAAGAGAAAAATACCAGAATGAGAATATAGCGTTACAGAGAATGTGCAAATAAATTAAAAGTGCAAGGTATGCAATTAGATTGTTCACCCCATCTTATGAGAGGACCATTTAATAGTCTAATAATAGCTGGGAAGAAGCTTTTGTTAAATGTGGTGGCATGTGTTTTCAATCTTTAGTAATTTCTGCTTGACGGGAGAGGGGAATAAAGGGATTGATTAAGGTGTAAGTAGTCCTTGATTTTATTAGCTGCTTTCCTGAGGCAGCATGAAATGTTAATGGAGTGGCGGGGGGGAGGCAGGGTTGTGGGATGGACTTGGCGACAACCACAACTCTGTAATTTCTTGTGGTCTCGGGCAGAGCTGTACCCAAACCAAACAGTGATGCTTTCTACAGTGCCTTTGTAGAAGTTGTTAAGAGTCTTTGGAGACATACTGATCTTACTTAGTCTTCCGACATTGGAGTGTTTATTTGGCCATAACTTCAATATGGTTGATCCAGGACAAATTGTTGATGGTATATACGCATAGGAACCTGAAGCTCTCAACCATCCCCAAATTGGCACCATTGATGTTGACTGGCCCGTGTACACCAAATCATTTTCCTGAGGTCAGTACTTAGCTGATTCGTCTGCAGACATTGAGGGAAAGGTTGTTGTCTTGATACCATATTACTATCTCTTTCCTGTATTTTGTCTCGTCATTATTCAAAATCAGGCCAACTTATGATGGTCTCATCTGCAAACTGGAGTTAGAGCAGAATTTGGCCAGACGGTCATGGGTGTATAGGGAGTATAGCAAGGATGTAGAATGCAGCCTTATGGAGGACCGGTGTTGAGGATGATTGCTGAGGATGTTTTGATGCGCTGCCTCTCGGATGAGATTTTTCATTGTAACCCTAACTGTATTCTTGGGTTGCAACTGACAATTACTCGCACTGATTGTAGAAGAGCAGGGGAATTTTATTTGATGTTAATATAGTCTCTCAGTAAACATCATAAAACATGTTAACTGATGATTATTACATTTATGTTTGTGGGAGACACTTAAAAAAAAACCTTATTGGCTCCTTAAGACAAAATATGCTATAAAATTCACATTATGGTGATATCTGCTCCCTCATAGTCTGAGGGTTGCAGATGGAAGAGTGGTAATGATCTATATTTACACATTCTTCATTATATATAGTTTTTAAAATAAAATGAGCACAGAGAGACTAACCACTGTGATTAAGTCCTTTAGATGTCACCTGTAATAGATAGTTCAATGCACTGCAATTACCCTGCTGTTAAACGGCAGTTCCCTAGGTTTCCATAGTTGCATATGTCTCACAATCAATTATTCATCCCCCAACTGCTTCCTCCAGGACTGGGACAGAAGGCGAGTCAAATTCGAGCCCAATTCCCAGCTGGGTGTTGCGCCTTGGAGTTGGCGGGAGGTGCTATATTCCACTGAGACCCATGTCTACACTACTAGTGGTGAGGGAATGTGGTCATTGGTTCGCTGATGTATCACACACCCCATTAGATCGCACCGCACAGGAGGCAGCCACTGCGCCCAATAACCCTTGCCAGTTCTACAATATGCAATCCAATTAGTCCCACTTGCTGCTCCTTCCCCAAACCCCTGCACATTTTTTCTGCTTCAGTATTTATCCAGTTCCATTGCAACTTCATGCTGCCTCAGGAAAGCAGCCAATAAAATCAAGGACCACCTACATGCTAGTCATTCTCTTTATTCCCCTCTCCCATCAGACAGAAGGTATTAAAGATTGAAAACACACACTACCAGATTTAGCAAAAGCTTCTTCCCAGCTATTATTATGGTCGTCTCATAAGGTAGGGGTTTGTACCAATCCAATCTACCTCATTGTCCGTAACTCTACAACACTGTGACACAACATTCTGGTATTTGTCTTTAACTTTGGAAAGTTAAGATTAAAAACTGCGTCCATCTCCTTTTTTGGACAGCGCATTCCAGATCAAAATTATCTTTGTAAAAATACTTATTTGCAGCCTCCTTTTAAGCAGCATTAAATGGTATGGGATAGATTAGGGTGGTTGAGTAACAAAGAGCAATTGATAGTTTTAAGGAATCATTTATTTTTTGATCATGAGATGTAGGCATTTTGGGCAACTTTGCCTTCTGCCTTCGTGGGTGGTGGAGAGCCACTTCCTTGAACTGTTGCGGTCCTTGCAGTGAAAGTGTTCCCACATTGCTGTTGCGTTGGCAGTTCCAGATTTCTTCTAGTACCTCCAAAGTCAGAATTAATGCTTTCATTAGGGAAACAATGATGACATATTTCCAAGTCGATGTACGACTTGAAGAAGAACGATTCTGCTATCTTTGCCCTTCTTGATTGGGAGGTTGTGGGTTTATAGGATGCCAGGAGAGTAGCCTGCATGCACAGAAAGCTACAATGTCAAAGGGAATGCATGTTTCCTGTGGAATAGATGGGATGTCAAACAAGTAGACTGGTCAAAAGATAGACACAAAAACCTGGAGTAAATCAGTGGGTCAGACAGCATCTCTAGTGAAATGGAATAGGTGACATTTCGGGTCGAGACCCTTCTTCCTTTTTCCAGAGATGCTGTGTGACCCGCTAAGATACTCCAGCTTTTTGTGTCCATCTTTGGTTTAAACCAGCATTTGCAGTTTCTTTCTACACAAATAGACAGGTGTTGTAAAATTGTGTGGGAGAACTATATTCACCCAGGCAAGCAGATAGTGTTTCCATAAAATCCATCATTCAGGAACGGCTTTGCAAGTACTAGATGATAGGCTACTTCACACACGATCCAATATCTGAGACTCACTTGAGCCACATGTAGTTGTTCCAGTTAGGTGTGTGACAATGACGACAACTCCTAGCCCTCCTTCTGCCTACAACCAAACATTTGTATACATGCACGCACAGATGCACATTTGGAGATGCTCATTTTCTAATACGTATGTGACATAAATTTTCATTGCCTAAGCAAGGATAATAGTTGTAAACAGTAGAGATATGGCAGAATAACTAGTTCAACAGCAGTTTAGCAGGGCTCAAAATTAACGGTTGCCCAGGTGCCAATGGCCACCTAAAGTCCCGTCGGGCAACCTAGAAGCCATGTCCTTTTTCCCGGCTTGGCAAGCACCCGGGACACCTGCCGTTCAACTCTGAGCGGGCCCCCCTCTCTATCTCTCTCTCTCTGTCACTCTCCGTCTCCGCCCGCTATCCGTGTCCGGGCCGGCAGGTCTCCGCTCTCCACCTGCTCCTTATCTGCCAGCACGGCCGGCCGCCTTGCACATGCGCACTGCCACGGACTGCACATCATCCCCCTGCGCATGCGCACAACCACGGCCAGCACATCATCGGCCGCCCTGCACATGCGCACTGCCACGGCAACTGGTCGGCGCTGGGCACTTTTTCCCTCCCTTTGCATTGTGGGAGATCTCGCCGCCATTGCTGTCCGGTCGCCGCCTCGCCGCGACCGCTGAAAACCAACGCAGAATCACTCCTTGCAGCTGGAGTAACTCCCTGGAGTAACTCTTGCTTCGTGGTTTCCTGGTCCTCCAAAAATATTCCAAATGGAATTTAAACTGGAGGAGGTGGAGGGTCCTCCACCAAACTCCAAACTCTGACCAATAATAGTAAGATTAAACGAGAACTTACCAGTTTGAAGTTTGATCCTTATTTTATGAGGAGTTACGATGAGGGATTTCGTGAAGACCCCGCCAGCACGACATTCTTCAAAGCAGCGGTGTGAAATCACAGATAGTAAGACTAAAGATAGTAAGATTAAGAGAAACTAATATACCAGTTGACCTTAGAGGGTTGGGAGCGGAGGGCACAAAATCCGCCATCGTAACTCCTCATAAAATAAGGATCAAACTTCAAACTGGTAAGTTCTCGTTTAATCTTACTATTTTACTTCGGAGGCACGTGAGTGACTTCGTGAAGATTTCAAAGCTCTGTGATTTCATGCCCTGGAACCAAGTCCATGCTCACACACTGCCGTAATGGCTGATGGAGGAAGTATGTTAACGTATTTCAGACTTGAAACAGAGCTGAAAAATAATAATGTATTTTATTAATAACAAACAATAAACCCCTGATTTCGGGGAATGTTAGGAAACAGAACTTAAAACAGTGTCTGCAAAAGTTGCGGGCATAGCCACAGGTTTATTATAAAACCGCTGAAATGTACCCTCATTGGCCCAACCCCCAGTGGGAGATTCGAGACTGGCACCCAACTCCTGAGTAGAGATAACACCAGTCCGATATCCCAGGTCAGAGTGTATCGCGGCCTGGGAGGGTTGGAATTAAAAATACCCCTCATTAGTTTGGATACCAATGGATGGGATCCCACTCCAAGCCTAAGGTAGGATGGCAATGCACTCCTTGCACTGTTGATGGCACTGTAGCTGAGGCCCTCATCATAGTGAAGGCCCGCGAGCAATTCCAGCACATCCGTGACGGTGGCAGAGTTGTAGGTGATACCAGTCCTGGAACAGAACACCTCCCATTTCCTTACATGGGTAAGGTATTGCTTCCTTGTGGACTCTCTGCAAGATGCAGTGATGATATCCATGGTCCTGTTCGACAGCCCGAACTCCAGTAATGGTCTCTTCAGAACCTGCAAGCCAACAGGTTCAAATGACCATGGCACGGATGATTCTCCCCTGTTATGGGATGTATCAGGAGGTTCGGGCGTTTGGGAACCGGAAGACACGGTTCCTTTGCCATGTCGAGGACCACGGGGAACCATGGCTGAGTAGGCCAGTCGCATATTATCAGTATCCCTGATGCGGAATCTAATTGGATTATCCGCAATACCCGACTGATGAGGCAGAAAGAAGGATATGCGCAGAAGAACAAATTCCCCCAATGTAGCAATAAAGGGTCCATCGCTACTGCCCCAGGGTCTGGTTCCCATGCGACATATGTTGGTATCTGATGGTTCAGTCTGGACGCAAAAAGGTCGATATCTGGTGTTCCATACTGAGCTATAATGTCAGTAAATACCTGGTGGTTCAACATCCATTCGGCGTTGTCATTGAATATCCGTAATCTGGTGTCCACCACTGTATTTAGCTTACCCGGAAGGTATGTAGCTGAAATCCAAATGTTTCTTTCAATGCAACAGTGCCAAATTGTGTTTGCCAATTCATCACAAGATATCGACTTGATACCACCCATATGATTTAAATATGCCACCACTGTGGTGTTGTCTATTTGCATACGAACATGCAGATGATGCATGTTTGTACAGTAGGCCCGTAGCCCGTGAAACACTCCCAGCATTTCTAAATAGTTTATACCTCGTGACTGAAGCAATGTAGATTCATGCAAATCCCATCTAGATTTACATGAATCAACTGGAGGTGGTGTCGGTAGCTTCCCAACCGTGGGCACTGGCGTCAGTTTGTAACATGACTGAAGGGTTTGTAACTACGATGGGATTAAAGCAATGTCAAATGTTGCTAATCCACCATCGCAGCTCATTTTTTGCTATGGCTGGTAGCTGCATAGGGATGTCAAAATGCCCAGCATGAGACTTTAGTGCTGAGATCTTTGCTCTTTGTAAGTTTTGATAGTGCAATGGTCCATAATGTGCAGTTGGAAATGTAGCTACAAGTTTCCCAATTACCTTAGCAGCATGTCGGAAAGTAGTTTTTTTGGCGCAAGCAAGGCTATTACATGCCTCTATTAAATCTGCTGTTTTGTTATTTGGTAAAGTGATGGTCATGTGATTTGTGTTATTCGTGAAACCCAGATAATCTATTACGACAGAGGATGTTAACTTTGATTTGTCTGGATGGATGACGAACCCCAGCTTTTGAAATAGTAACTTGGTGGCTGTCACAGCTAATTTAGCCAATTCCAAGGTTTTTCCCACATTCAAGATGTCATCAAGATAGGCCATGACTATGTGGTTTTGCTTTCGTAGAGACGCCAATGCCGGTTTCAATATTTTGGTAAATAACCTGGGAGTTGTTTTTGGTCCATTATGCAGTGCTCTATACGGCCACAGCTGCCCCATCCAGACAAATTTCAAATATCTGTGGTGATCTTTATGTATAGGTACTGAATAGCATGCATCTTTTAGGTCGATGCAGGCCATGAAGTACCCTCTGGGAATCAGTTGTTTGGCAGTTTCAAATGTTTCCATCTTGAAGTGAGTATATTGCACAAAAGTATTCAGTTGAGTTCAGTCAATAATAGACATCCACCATCTTTTTTGGTTTTGGTAAAGATGTTCGATACAAACTCAAGAGTTTCATGTTTCATGTTTCTCTATTACTCCCTTAGCATATAATCTAAATAGCTCTGCATGTCCTTCCACTTTCTCTTTTTGAGAAAGCACAAATTTCCGGCTAGGTACATGTTGAACCTTTTGTTGGAGGAGTTTGTTAATAAATTTAATTTTATAACCCTGAATACTGTGTAATATAAAGAGGTCAGAAGTTATGGAGCTCCATGCATCCCCAAACAGGCGCAACCTGCCTCCCTCTTGTGAGGTTATACATGCAGCATTCCCAAGGAAACCAGACCCACTTACCTCCATGGTTACTGGTGGTGTTTGGTCTTCCGTCCTTGGTTCTTGGGAAGTGGAGGCGCTGTGGTGTGGGGTTGGCGCATTTTCCATGCAGGTTGCTCTGGGCCATGGCGTAAAAAAGACCTTTGTGAATATGGCGCGACTTTTGGGTTTGCACCCGTCACCCTGTCGGGGTGGAAGCGGGGCCTGTTGGGTGTTGCGTAGGGATGCTGCCATCGGTATGCTGGTGGCCTACTAGTGGAAGGTGGTTTTATCATGCCCACTGCTTTGGCTTCCTCATCGAGGTCCTTGACCTGTTTAGGCAGGTCATCCACAAACAGCAAGTTCGGCAACGGCGTAGCACTGGCTTTGCACAACCCCGCAAATTTGGGGTTGAGCGTGGGATGGATTGAGCTCTTCCTGAAACAATTGATTTCATATTGAGCGTTGCAAAACAGAGCTAACGCATCCTGCTGCTCTTCCGCCATGTCTGTACCATCAATAGACCTGGCAAATGCAGTGATTCCTGCAGTTAGCAGTTTTAGAATTTTCAATTCTTGTGCCCTGATGCTAGGGCTTATGTTCCCCCATATGGGAGTATTGACGGTAGGCACATTCAGTGATATGGAGTTCTCCGGGGCCAAATACTTGGCTGGGGTCTCGGTTATTACCTGCTCCTGTAGCTGGAGTGTAATCAGGTAATTAATGCTTGTTGCTAACCGTGGCTGAAGTGGTTGTCCTTTCTGGGATGGCTGTGCAAATTTGGACACCATCCCCAGAAGTTCCTCTTCCTGCATCCCATGCAATTTTGGATCTTCCGTCAACCCCTCCTCAAAGTCAGCCAAACCCTGACTTCTGGCTCTCCCCTCCGAGGAGGGTGAGATGTTGGACAGTCCTGGATAAGGAACTGTCGTGGACCTGTGTGATCCACGGGACCCATGCTCCTCCTGGAGTAGGTCCCTCTGGAGCAGTTGCTCCATGTGGGTAATACGATCGCCGTCGCTATCTGCGAACGGCAGATCTTCGTCCCCAGACTCAGCTGAATCAATGAGGCTATGACCGCCAGTCTGTACCCTGTCGGGGTGGAGTCTACCGGACTGTTGTGGTAGAAAGTCGGTGCCTGCCGCTCCAGCGGGGCTACGCAACTTCTGCGCGGATCTGCCGCCAGTCCGCGGTCTTCCGGACTGAAGCGGTGGAGGGTCGGTGCCTGCCGCTCCAGCGGGGCTACGCGACTTCCGTGTGGATCTGCCGCCAGTCCGTAGTCGTCCGGACTTAAGCGGTGGAGAGTCGGGGCCTGCCGTATGAACGGGGCTTCCCGACTTGCGCGCTGTCTTCCCGCCAGTCCGCGGTCCGGACTGCGGAACGGGGGCTGCCGTAAATTCAATGGCCAGCTCCGGGGAATTTGGCCGCTGAACTTTCTTCGAAGTACCGCAGCTCTCCGGTGGCATGCTTGGAAGCAGCCCTCTTCTTACTTCAAGCCTTCTCCATGCTCACGAAGTCTGGGTGCTCTGTAAAAGATTTAGAAAAACACAGAGCACCAAACCAACTCAAGGTTAGTAAAACTTACCTGAGGGTCCTTTTTAAAGTTGCCGGTAGAGGAACTGCGCTCCTCCCAGCTTGTTGGTTGCAATGCGAGCGACGATATATCACGCATGCGTGCTGGCGGGGTCTTCACGAAGTCACTCACGTGACTCCGAAGTAAAACAGCCTATTGCACTTTATCTGTTTATGTATTGTGTATATATATGGTCTATGGTATATAGACACACTGAACTGAATCTCCTGTTCGGTTATTTACATACTCTGTTGTGCTGCAGCAAGCAAGAATTTCATTGTCCTATCTGGGGAACATGACAATAAAACTCTCTTGACTCTTGACTTGGACTTAAGCAAAAAAGGGTTCTTGGGAAAAAAGAACTACCTTAAATTCAGTTGCGTCTGGTTGGGTAACTATGGTAGGGTGAAGACTATTCCATGCTTTAATTGTGCGGGGGAACCCCATGGAGCAGCCAGCATCTCTGGATAGAAGAAATTGGGTGATGTTTCGGGTAGAGACCGTTCTTTAGACTCCCTCTGGTTTTAGTGTTTTTAGTTTAATTTAAAGATACAGCGTGGAAACAGGCCCTTCGGCCCACCGATCACCCGTATACTACACACGTTAGCGACGCAAGTCAAGAGTGTTTTATTCTCTCATGTCCCAGTTTGAACGATGAAATCCTTACTTGCAGCAGCACAACAGAAGATGTAAACATAGTACTCTGTAAACAATGTTATAAACAAGAAAACAAAACCATGTATATTTATATATGAATATATAACTATATATATATATGTGTGTGTGTGTGTGTGTGTGTGTGTGTGTGTGTGTGTGTATATAATTTCACACAATTTCACTCCTGGGATTAATAAAGTTCTATCGTATGGTATCGTGTGTGTAGGAACTGCAGATGCTGGTTTAACCTGAAGATAGACACAAAAAGCTGGAGTAACTCAACAGGTCAGACAGAATCTCTGGACAAAAGGAAAATATTACGTTTTGGGTTGGGTCTGAAAAAGGTTCCTGCACACCTTTGGAATGTGGAAGGAAACAAGATCACCCGGAAAAAACCCATGCGATCAAAGGGAAAAGGAGCAAACTCCATACAGACAGCACCCATATTCAGGATCAATTCCGGGTCTCTGGCACTTTTAGGCAGCAACTTTATTACCAATGCACTGCCCCATAGTCTTGAATTGAATTAAAACAGACAGTAGCTGTAAAGGGGGACATAGGGTCACTTACAGATTTAAGACTGAAAATGGATAGTTTCTTTTTTTTAGTAACCAAAGTTATCAACATATAATTTTGTGTGTGTTGGAAAACAAAATATAGTGGCACAGCTGGTGGACTTGCTGCCTCACACGCTTGAGATCTGCGTTCGATCCTGTCCTCGAGCACTGTCTGTGTTGAATTTGCACATTCTCCCTGCAAGCGTGTGGGTTTCCTCCCACATCCCAAAGACGCATTAGCTTTGTAGGTTAACTTGTCTCTGTAAAATTGCCCATAATGTGTAGGGAGTGGGTGAGGAAAGTGGGATAACAGAACTTGTGCGAATGGGTGGTAGACAACAAAACTGGAGAAAATCAGCAGGTGAGGCAGCATCTATGGAGCGAAGGAATGGGCGACGTTTCGGGTTGAGACCCTTCTTCAGACTGATGTCGGGAGGGGGGGGGGAAAGAAAAGAAGAGGCGGAGACAGTAGGCTGTGGGAGAGCTGGGAATGGGAGCGTAAGGAGGGAGAAAGCAAGGACTACCTGAAATTGGAGAAGCCAATGTTCATATCGCTGGGGTGTAAACTACCCAAGCGTAATTTGAGGTGCTGTTCCTCCAATTTTCGGTGGGCCTCATTCTGGCCATGGAGGAGGCCCAGGACAGAGAGGTCGGATTCGGAATGGGAGGGCGAGTTGAAGTGCTGAGCCACCGGGAGATCAGGTTGGTTATTGCGAACTGAGTGGAGGTGTTGTGCGAAGTGATCGCCAAGCCTGCACTTGATTTCACCAAGGTTGATCATGTGCTGAATAATCTAACCACATTTTTGTTTGGAAGGGGAAAGAAATAATAGATATTCCATTCATTGCAACCTGTAAAAAGAGTTGAGATACTGTATTATAATTTTGCTGCATGTCATTTGTGGTATATATCATGTCTTGATTGGTGAATATGTTTAGTTTGTGACTTTACTTGAAGCAGAAATAATATGTGAATGCTCCATTGAGCATAATTCCGACTGGTCTTGGCCGAGCACATTATTCTACGCATCATGCAAGCCATCTTAAATGACCACCTAAACTGTCATTTGACAACCTAAAAAGTTGCCTAGGTTGCCCGGCTGGAAACAGAGAAAACAAGTTAAGTGAGAGCCCTGTTTAGGAATTAAAATTGAGCGAGTTAATTAAAATAATCTGGAATTCTAAAGCTAGTACCTGTATCAGTGGCAATAAAATAGTGGATTGTTCTTCAAACCAAAAAAAATCTTGCTGTCAGTATTCTGTCCACATCCGTGTAGTTAATACTTAACTTCTCTCCAAAATCTCTCAGGAAGTCACACAGTTGTACAAAACCGCATCATATGGTAGGAACACCATCTCAAGGACTAGAGCAATTCAAGATGGACAAAAATGCTCGACAAACTCAGCAGGTGAGGCAGCATCTATGGAGCGAAGGAAATAGGCAACGTTTCGGGTCGAGACCCTTCAGTCCGAAGAAGGGTCTCGACCCGAAACTTTGCCTATTTCCTTCGCTCCATAGATGCTGCCTCACCTGCTGAGTTTCTCCAGCATTTTTGTCTACCTTTGATTTTCCAGCATCTGCAGTTCCCTCTTAAACAGAGCAATTTAAGAGGTGATTCTCAATTACTTTTCAAATGTTTTTAGACATGGGCAGTAAATGCTGGCACTGTGAAAGATGCCTATTTCCCAGAATTGAATTTATAAAAAACAAAAGGAATGTTGTCATAATTCATTATCTACAGACACTTTGTTTTAATGTGTAATGAGATTGGTCACTGTATAAGTCTTTGATGGGCCACTCTGCTCATAGCTGAAAGTCTTGCTCAGCAATAAAAAAACAATGTTTCTTCAATTTCCTCCTCCCAAAATCAGGTAAAAATGTACTCATCATTCAGCATCACACCACATGGCTTGATGTTCTTGAGTACCAGCAATGTTACTGGATCTATAATTCAAGGAATGGGATTCAAAATCCCAACAAATCCATGTAGGAATAAAAGTCCAGTATTGGGAATAGGACAACATGCAATAGCTGTAAAGATATCATTGCAAACCCAAACATTTCAGTAAAGGACCCAGTGTGGGACCATATGTGACTGTCACTTGATCTTTCAAGTTAGCTTCTTACTTGTTTCGAGTTAAGACCACCAATGTTTTCATGACAAACGGATTGCCAATGAATGCCACCCTCATCTTGTCAGGAAGGTCTCAACAACGGGGAATAGATAAATTCAGTGGTGGAGTAGCCCCACCAGGCTTTGATGCTTAAGAAAATCTTTCTGTTTAATTTCACAAATCCTAATTTTTCTTGGCCTTGAAAAATCATTGCACAGAACATTTCAATCTCATCTGTTTTCTCTGACTAACAATTCATTTATTTAAAGATAAAAATATATATTTTTAATTACAAAATGCCACTGGGAATGACTCAGAGAGGAGATAGAGAATCATTGACAGTGACAGATGCAGTTTGGCCCAATCTGTGTATCTGTTTTATAGAAATCTTCTCACACAAAGGCATAAAAAATGTACACAGGGTGAAATAAGCTCACGGGGAATGGAATTGAATTAGTGCAGTGAGTCAGAGAAAAGATCTGGCAGAAGAGTGAACTCATCATGTGGAGAATGTCGTGAGGCGATTAAAGAAAGGGTAGAAAGTACTGGGTGTTGTACAGGCGAAGATATCTGCAAATGTCACTGCACCCCACCCCCTAGCAGGCTACGCAACGCACTACACCATGCAGAAGGGATGTGAAAATGTTAGAGGGATGCAGATATGGTTGATCGTGTGAGGGATAAGTTACGAGAGCACCTTTTTAAATACAGTCTCTTCACCTAAGCCTATTGAGGCTTTTAAGGTAATTGTCATTAGGGTATATAAAATAACAAGTTATGGGATGGGCTCCTTAAAGATATGGAAGAGCATGCTCATGAATGTTAAAAGATTGTTTGACCATTTGTCAACAAGCATTTACATTAATTAGCCAGACAGTGGTAGTATTTAAAGAGGAAGGGGAGGGGCTTTGAATATGGTACTGAATAGATAGCAATATACAGCACTGTCATTTCTGGCTTTAGATGTTCCAGGTTCAAATGTTGCTCACTAGATTTCAGCTTAAAACTCCAGTCTGACACTCCAGTGCATTACTGAGAGCTTGCTGCATTGTTGGAGTTGGCATCCTTTGGACAATATGTTAAACTGAGCCTATCTTCTCCTGGATGTATATGATCATAGTGAAGGGTAGGGAAGTTCTCCCTGATGCCTTGACCAATATTTATACCTCGGTTAACATGACAAAAACAATTATTGGTCAGAACTGTCTATGCAACCTTATACACAAATTATCCACTTTATTTCCTGAACAGTAATAGTGACCTCACATAATTTTCTCTACAGTGTACGGGACATTCTTAAGATGTGAAAGGTGCTAAAGAGATGCATCAGCATTTAGTGGGATCTCAGCATTTGAGAAGAGGAAATTGAGGTGGACCAAATAAAAATTCTATAGAGAACTTTGCAACTCACTGTACCCATACACTGCTTGACTTGTCCAGTCTGTCACCTCTCCAAAAATACACAAGAACTTTGACATTATCTAGGATAAAGTAGCCCACTTGATCGGAATTCCTTTCACCAATCTAAACATTTACCCTTTCCCCTCCACCAGTGCACTTTGCCTACAATCTGTACCATCTGCATTGCTGTTACTCATCTTGGCTTCACCAACAACAACGGCAAAATACACAACCTCAATAGGACACCAAGGCATGAGTGCTTGGAATCCCATCACTCATTGGTTCCTTCCAAGTTAAGTACCATCTTCACTTGAAAATATATTGCTTTTCTTCATTTTTGTTGGATCTAAATCCTAAACTCCCTCTCCAACAATGTGCGGGTATCTCCACTTGGGGCACTCCATTTCTATGTTTTCTCTCAACATCTTCTTAACAGCCTCTGTACAGCAAACACATGAATGTGGAAAATTCTAGCAAGGTTTGACAGACTATTTGCAGGAAGGTTGTTGCCCCAGGCTATTTATCCAGATACAGGGGTCAGTCACAGAATACTTAGAACTAAAATGGGGAGAGATTTATCTATTCAAAAGGTGATAACCTGTGGAAATTCTCTATGATATAAGGGTGTGGAGGTCAAGCCATTATATATTTTTAAGAAATGTATTTCCAGGCAAAAAGGCATCAAGGAAATGAAATCTGAGATGCCACTAAGGGCCTCGCTTTCTAAAAGAAACCATGCTCTTTCCAGATTACCAAGTGTTCCTCACTCTAATATATTCCTCATAAAACACCACTGTTCTCATTTTGTTACCTGTTCCTATGATTTATGGGTTTAGTGTCAGCTATGTTGTTTATTGCTAACTTAACTTCCACGTTGCCTTCCATTGGGCCCAGAATAATCCCAGCTCCCACTTTTAACACCTCACTCTGCAGGAGGCACAGCCTGTAGGGTTCATCTCACAGCTGGAGTGCAAGGTCAAAGGGGTCAGGCTTGTGACATGGGCAAGATTGAAAAAAGGATAGGGGTAAGATCAACAGGCCTTTGTTTTCATTTTGGCCACACCAGCACTTGTATTTATGTGGCAGGTTTAGTTGAATTTCTGATCAATTGTAATCCACCCCTGGGCATTGAGAGTTGCGGACAAGGCTCTGAGTATTAATGATAGATAATCAATAAATATTGGAGATGGTCAATGTTTGACATATTTGTGGCACAAATGTAATTTACCATATCCCATACAATGCCTGAATGATAGAAACAAGGAATTGCAGAAGTTGATTTACAGAAAAAAGACACAAAGTGCTGCAGCAATTCAGTTGGTCACGCAGCATCTCTGGAGAACATGGATAGATGACATTTCGGGTTGGGACCCAGGAGCCTGAATGGTATATAGGTCCTGTTGCATGCAGGCATGGAATCCTTTATTAGCTGAGAAGCTGCAATTGAAATTGAATATAGTTAAATCGTCAATGAATATCCCTGCCTCTGATGATGGATGTTGTAAGGTCACTGAAGAAGCCTATGACACAGTCCCAAGGAACTCTTGCTGTGATGTGGGGTTGGTTTGATTGGTCTTCGACAACTACAATCATCTTTGTCCAAACATTGGAGTGTTTCCCCTTTTATGCGCATTGTTTCAGTTCAGCTATGGTATCCTGATCCCGCATTTGGTCAAATGCTTCTATCAATATCCCTGCCTCTGATGATGGATGTTGTAAGGTCACTGAAGAAGCCTATGACACAGTCCCAAGGAACTCTTGCTGTGATGTGGGGTTGGTTTGATTGGTCTTCGACAACTACAATCATCTTTGTCGAAACATTGGAGTGTTTCCCCTTTTATGCGCATTGTTTCAGTTCAGCTATGGTATCCTGATCCCGCATTTGGTCAAATGCTTCTATGATATCAAAGGAGGTCCCTTTGACCAACCCCTAGAATTCAGCTCTTTGGTTCTTGTTTTCATCAAGGCTGCCATGAGGTCTGAAGTCATGGTCTCAGCAAAAGTTAAAATGGACATCAGTGAGTAGGTCAAGGAATTTTGTTTTCAACAAAATAGAGAGGATACAGAGGAGATTTACTAGAATGTTGCCTGGGTTTCAACAGCTAAGTTACAGAGATAGGTTGAATAAGTTAGGTCTTTATTCTCTGCAGCGCAGAAGGTTAAGGGGGGACTTGATAGAGGTCTTTAAAATGATGAGCGGGATAGACAGAGTTGATGTGGACAAGCTTTTCCCTTTGAGAATAGGGAAGATTCAAACAAGAGGACATGACTTTAGAATTAAGGGACAGAGGTTTAGGGGTAACATGAGGGGGAACTTGTTTACTCAGAGTGGTAGCGGTGTGGAATGAGCTTCCAGTGGAAGTGGTGGCGGCAGGTTCGTTGGTATCATTTAAAAATAAATTGGATAGGCATATGGATGAGAAGGGTATGGAGGGTTATGGTATGAGTGCAGGCAGGTGGGACTAAGGGAAAAAAGTTGTTTGGCACGGACTTGAAGGGCCAAGATGGCCTGTTTCCGTGCTGTAATTGTTATATGGTTTTATATGGTTAATAGGAGTAGAATTAGGCCATTCAGCCCATCAAGTCTACTCCGCCATTCAATTATGGCTGATCTATCTCTCCCTCCTAACCCCAATTCTCCTGCCTTCTCCCCATAATCTCTGACATCCATACTAATCAAACTATGTTATTGCTGAGTAAGTGCTAGTTGATGGAAGTCCTGGGATGTCAGGACTTTCATATGAGGAAAGATTGGATAGACTCGGCTTGTACTCGCTGGAATTTAGAAGATTGAGGGGGGGATCTTATAGAAACTTACAAAATTCTTAAGGGGTTGGACAAGCTAGATGCTGGAAGATTGTTCCCGATGTTGGGGGAGTCCAGAACAAGGGGTCACAGTCTAAGGATAAGGGGGAATTCCTTTAGGACCGAAATGAGGAAAACATTCTTTACACAGAGAGTGGTGAGTCTCTGGAATTCTCTGCCACAGAAGGTAGTTGAGGCCAGTTCATTGGCTATATTTAAGAGGGCGTTAGATGTGGCACTTGTGGCTAAAGGGATCAGGGGGTATGGAGAGAAGGCAGGTACGGGATACTGAGTTGGATGATCAGCCATGATCACATTGAATGGCGGTGCAGGCTCGAAGGGCCGAATGGCCTACTCCTGCACCTATTTTTTTTTTTTCTATGGCACTGTCAATTAAGGCATTCATTACTTTGCTGCTAAGTGTAGATGGAATGGGTGCAATTAGTCAGATTGGATTTGTCATGTATTTTGTGAAAATGGGACATACTTGGTCAATATTCTGCACTGTCGAGCAGATTATCCTATTGGAACTGGAGTGTAGATCTTTAGTACTACCGTCTGGTTCCCTCATGTTTGCCGTACTCAGTGTCCTCTTCATTTCTTGATATCATGTGAAATGGCTTGTATGATAATGTGGGGCTTTTAAGAGGAAGCAATATTTCTGTTCAGCATGATTGTGAAGGCTTCATCCTTTCTTTAGCATTCACGTGCTGGATCCTACTGTTGTTGAGGATAGGAATGTTCTTGGAGCCTCCTCCTCGGGTTAGCTGTTTAATTACCAACAATCAATCACAAATAGACTTCTCCAATTTCAGGTGGTCCTGGCTTTCTCCCTCCTTCCCCTCCCCTTCCCAGCTCTCCCACAGCTCACTGTCTCTGCCTCTTCCTTTCTTCTTCCCGCCCCCCCCACATCAGTCTGAAGAAAGGTCTCGACCCGAAACGTCACCTATTCCTTCGCTCCATAGATGCTGCCTCACCCGCTGAGTTTCTCCAGCATTTTTGTCTACCACAAATAGACGCAGTAGGACTGCTAAACTTTGATATGATCCGTTGCTTATGAAATGGGTTTGCTTTTTCTGTTGTTGCTCAGCACATGAGTGCTCCGTCCTATATTGTAGGTT
Source organism: Raja brachyura (assembly GCA_963514005.1). The sequence goes on along the minus strand of OY740807.1, from coordinate 12,405,162 downwards.
CACAATCATTTATCATTTTTAGGCATGTCCGGTGCTACTCCCGGAACTGCGTGCTTCACTGAACTAATGATGATTCCCTGACTAGAGAGCAATGGTAGAATAAGGCCTATGCTCAACCATGAAGTTACAGACCATGACAGTCTATATTTCTGCGACAACTGAATAAATGCCCAATTTTGAGCTAGCAGTTCTGTTCTGAATCTATTCTATTTTTGCCATTAAAGTATCATCAGAGTGAAGACAGGAATTTTGTCTCCACACTGGTTCTAACAAGATCTGATAACTTCGGATTCAGTGATTTACTTTTACAAGCTAAGTTCCTCAGAAATTCCTACTGGGTGGGGGTGGATTGTCAATGAGACAGGATTTATATTAAAGGAGTTCCTCATGATTGTGCCGGTCTCGCAGGTTAGCTGTGCCAAGAGCATGTTTTGCATCAAACCGATAAGGTGCCTACAATATATATATTGTGACAGCATTGGCAGCAGCTTCAAACAGCCAGGAATACTCAGTAAGTCTTCCACTACAGTGTCACAAATGCCTCAACTTCAGTTAAGAACCTGATACTACATTACTTCCCAACCAGCTGCACAATTCCCTCTCAAAATGAGACCGTTCCCTCACCCCAGAATCAGGTCATGGGTTCAAGTATTGTGGAGCCTTGAGATTCATTCTTCTGCAACTGTAGTGAATGTGCGAAATAGTGACTGTATGCCTCAATATTTCCTTCATAATACATAGGGAGAGTGTAACTGGAAAAAAATTGAAAATCCTTAAAGTCTGATGAATTCTTAGTTTGAGTTGTCAGCTGTGTCGCAGTGGGCTTTTTCTTGTCTGAGTCAGAAGGATGATGTTTCAATCTAATCCAGACTTGAGCGCAGTGCAATAGTGAGACAGAGGAGCCATCTTTCAGAAATGTTAAACCTTTTCTATTAACTGAGAGTAGTCTAGGCCCTCGTGACTTCTAAAACCAACGATAATTTTAGTTCACCTTTAAGTCTTAATCAGTAACAGCAAAGCCAAACAAACAACCAACAGTCGTTTCTAAAAAGCAATTCAGGGAAACTGGGTGCCTCTTTAAAACTGTATTAAACTGACAGAAAATGAAGCTTTTAAGCTGACAGCATCATGCTGAGTTAATTACTTCTCCTTTTGAAGTTATCAATGTGATTTCTCTATCTTTGCCACTTTTCAAATTTATTTAGATATCTTTCAGCTGATTGTCTATTTTCCATCCTTTCGTGATCTTTTAGTTTTCGTGACTATTTGTCAGGGAGATTGCCCAGAAGCTGGGTCTGGGAGCTTCACTGACGCATTTGTCTGCATGGTTCATTAACATACATATTGCTGAGGTACCTCCAGATTGTTGTGGGGGTGGAAGGCTCATTGATTCATACAACCACTGGCAATAGTTCTGTGTCACCGTCATACTCAGCAGCATGCAACGTAAGCCTGGGGCTTTTGCACTTAATCCTGGGGTTGGTGAATGCATTGGGCAGCTCTGAGAGTGGTGGTAAGAGTAGAGACAAAGGGAGAGGTTGTCACTAGCAGTTCCATTCACTCTTTGTGTGCTGGTCCAAGAGGAGGATCTATCATCCGATACAATTGTCTTACCCTTAAATCTCTTTTTCACTTGTTAGCTGCACACTGTATGTCTCTCTTCATTCTATCTTATTGTACTTGAGTTCGGTTTGATTGTATTATAGTCATATAACATGGAAACAGGCCCTGCGCCCAACTTGCCCATGCCAATCACAATGCCCCTTCTACACTAATCTCACCTGCCTGTATTTCGTCCATATCCTTCCAAACCTATTCTGTCCATGTGCCTGTCCAAATGTCTTTTAAATGACGTGATAGTAGCTGCCTCCTCTGGCAGCTCATTCTATATACCCACTAGCCTTTACGTGAAAACATTGTCCCTCAGGTTCCCCACTCACCTTAAATCTATGTCCTTTGGTTCTTGAATCCCCTACACTGGATAAAATACTGTGCATTTACGCTATCTAGTTTTAATTTAGTTTAGAGATGTATCACAGAAACAGGCCATTCTGCCCACTGAGTCTGCACCGACCAGCTATCCCCGCACACAAATACTATCCTACACACACTAGAGACAACTTTACATTTATACCAAGCCAATTAACCTATAAACCTGTAAGTCTTTGGAGTGTGGGAGGAAACCGAAGATCTCAGAGAAAACCCACGCAAGTCACGTGGAGAATGTACAAACTCCGTACAGACAAGCACCCGTAGTCAGGATTAAAATCAGGGCTCTGGCATTGTAAGGCAGTAGCTCTACCGCTACGCCAACCTGCCGCCCATCTATTCCCCTCATGATCTTAAACACTTCTTTAAGATCACCCCTCATCCTCCTGCGCTCCAAGGAATAAAGTCCTAACCTGCTCAACCTCTCCCTATACCTTATGCCCACAACTCCTGGTAATATCATTATAAATGTTTTCTGCACCCTTTTCAGTTTAACAACATATTTCCCATAACAGGGTAACCAAAACTGAACACAATACTCCAAATTAATATCTTGTACAACTGTCTCAATCTCTAAACTCAATACTCTGGCTGATGAAGGCCAATGTACCGAACGTCCTCTTGACCACCCTATTTACCTGTGACACCACTTCTAAGGAACTATGAATCTGAACTCCTAGATCCCTTTGATTGACAACAACCCCCCAGAGCCCTGTCATTCACTAGGACATCTAAAGGGCCTGTCCCACTGACGCGACCTTTCAGCGACTGTCTTCGACCTTCAAGCTCGAGAGCACTCGCCTGGAAAACCTCGAGCTGGATCGACCGTCAGTGATGAAACTGCGAGCTGGATCGACCGACCGCACACACACGCACACACATTGCAAAGCGGGGGCCAGGGAAAGCGGGGGAGCGCTGTCTGAAATTCACACCCGCGATGAACAGAAAGGTAAAAGACGGCTGCTCAGTGTATGGTAAGTCCTTTAGAGAGCGTGGGGGGGGTGAGAGAAGGGGAGAGAGGGAGAGCGAAGGGGAGGGGAGAAGAAGGAGACACTTTTAAAAAAACAGACAATTTATAATAAAGTTTAGCGGGCATTTTACATTACCGGTCGGTTTTCCTAGGTCCTGAAAACTCCAATGAGCCAATTAAAATGCCCGGTCAGCGAAGGAAATTGCCTGCGGCTGCCCTCGACTGCCTGTTACTACATTGCGACACTACTCCACTGCACTACAAGTTCAAAATAACTATGCCGACCAAATTTTACTTGCGGAAAAAAGTTTTAACATGCTGAAAAGTTTTCCTCAACCAAACTGAGGCCACGAGTATGCGGGAACTTCCCTCGAGCATGAAGGAGAGTTCCAGTGACCTCATAGGACCTCCTAGGACCACGTGTCGACCATGCTGCGAGTTTGTGTCGACGGCAAACTCTTCTAAACTCTCGCAGATTAGGTCACTGCAGTGGGACAGCCCCTTTACACTCACAATCTGTATTAAAGTTATCTGTGTTGACCATTCCTCAGCCCACCTGCCCACTGATCATGATCCTCCTGCAATTTTTGATAACTATCTTCGCGCCCTATGATGCCACCCAATTTAGTGTAATCTGCAAATTTACTAATGTTGCTTTGTACTTATTGATATACAGTATTATCTGATTTGGAATGGAATACTTTATTGTCACATGTGACTAAGCACAGTGAAATTCTTTGCTGCATACCCAATGTATACAAATTTGATTGGATATCACGTAAAACAAAGCTTTTCACTGTACCTCAGTACACGTGACAATAATAGACATAAACCTAAACACCCCTCCAGTGCCCCTAATAAATATAGAGCCCTCAGCAACTTCTCATTTCTTCACTTTGCATCCGTATCTCATACTATACCCCTCTTTGTTCCTATCCTTTGGTCTCCTGATTCCAGTGTCCTGAAACTTGCTAGGTCCTATACAAATAACATCAAATTGTACCTATGTCCACCCCAGTTCACGGCTACTGCAGTCTCCCTGACCTGAAATGCTTTGCACAACTAGTTCTCCGGGGAGCAGGCGGCCGCTCCAGACATTTTCCAAGCCGCTGAGGAGTGTTCACCCGACGCTGGAGTTCCAGCTTTCCGGCAAAGAGGGCCTGAAAACATCGGACTGGCTGCGGAGGCCACAAATAGGCCCCGACCTCGGGTGATCACAGAGGAAGTGGACTAAACGTTTTGATGCCTTTCCCCACAGTGGAAAATTTTGATTCTGTTGTGGGGGGACGTTCATGTTGAATTTATAATGTGTTGTGTCATTTTTCTTATTTTTAATTTTTTCTATGGATGTACGGAAACGTTATAATTTATTTTATGGAAAGCACTTTGGTTGCTACGCGAGTGCTATATAAATAACATTTACTTACTTACTAGTTTTTCAGGTCATGGATTCTAGTAGTTTACAAGCTCAAGGTCACAATCACTAGCTGTACCCAATGTCCTGCAAAATCAGCAGACAGCAATGATAGAATGAGGACAGTGGAGTTTACTGTATGCATTTGAAGCTCATATACTTTGCAATATACTTTGCAACTGCACTGCAATTCTGCAGTATATTAATACAACACTTGTCAATCTCATCGTAATTACTCTAAAGTGTTAGGAGATGAATTTGCACATCTCAGTCCCTCAAGCTTTGGGTTCCTGTTCCCTATTTGACAAACATTGCACCAAAAAAGGTTAACTTTTTAATAAATCAGAATGGAAGATCTTGCCAGATCGATCTGTCTACTTCAAATGCCAATTTTGCTGCATTTAGAATCATGGAGATAAAGAGTCATACAGTACAGAAAGGGGCCTTTAGGCCGACCAATTCTATGCCAACCATCAAATACCTGACTATATTAATCCCATTTTGTCCAATCTTGAAGATAGATCCCAACGTGAAACGTTGTATCTCCGGTTCCCTCCAGATGTCGCCTGACTCCTGAGTTCATCCATCAGTTTGTTTTGTTGCTCAAGATTACAGATCTGCAGCGTCTTGTGTTTCCAGTAACCTATTATGCCTTAGCGATTCAAGATTCTAATCCAAATGCTTCTTAACTCGTAACCCCTGTGAGAGTTTCTGCCATCATCACCTTCTCAGGCAATGAGTTCCTGGTTGCAACCATCTAGGTGAAATATTATTCTCCAGATTTCTTCTAAACTCCTCACAATTCTTTCTATCTTAGACATCTCTGCAATGGGGAAATGGTTCTTACTACTACTCAAACTATGCCTATCATAATCTGGTATACCTCTCTCAGGTCCCCTTCTACTTCTTCTTCTTGCTTGTGGCGTGCGCAGCCTAAAGACAACTTGTTCTGTTTGATCTTCTGTTTGTGCACACCAAGTTGATTGCATTCGTCGAAACAGGGTGGACCACGTGAAGGTTGTAATCTCCCACCCCAATCTCTCAGGTCCCTCATCAGCCTCCTCTCCTCCTCAGCTGATACATCACAGTGACAGAGACAGGTTCCATTCTGACAACATATGCTGTCTGTGCGGAGTTCGCAAGCTCTCCCTGTGTCTACGTGGATTTCTTCCAGGTGCTACCGTTTCAATCTGCATTCCAAAGACATGTGGGTTTGTAGGTTAATTGGCCTCTGTAAATTGTCCGAGTTTTTAGGGAGTTGATGCGAAAGTGGAATAACATAGATATTCGATATGGCCCAAGTGGGTTGAAACCACCTGATTCCTTGCTATATTTCAATCAATCAGAAAACAAATGAAACATAATAGGTTGGAAAATACAAACTGCTGGAGGAACTCAGCGAGTCGAGCAGCATGTGAGGAGGAAAAGGAATGGTAGATGCTTCAGGTAGAAGCCCTGCAACAGGACAGAGAACGAAGACATGAGACGGGGACCACTATATCCAAGACTTAACCTTGGACCCACACCTAATACTGTCTCTCTCAGCTAATTAGAGTCAGAGTCATATGGTACAGCAAGTCCCCAGGCCCAACTCGCCTTGCAATGAGGTTGCCTACCCGAGAAAGAACCATTTGCTTGCATTTGGCCCATATCCCTTTAAACCTAAGCATGTGCGTCTGTCTAAATGCCTTTTATGCAATTATACCTCTCTTAATAATTCAAGTCCTGACAGTCCCAGCAACAATTTTATGAATCTCTTTTCCACCCTTTCTAGTTTATTGTGTGACCTTGCTATGAGTCAATTGGGTTCCAGCTGCCTACATTATAATATTTAATGTATTTCAATATCACTTATTTTTTAGATGTTCTGACGCAATAGGCACGACGGAAATATGAGGTGTGAAATGATCTGAGTGGGAGCTACTTCTGTGTTACTGTACTTTGGCATGCTGACTTAATCAGCTCCCTGATTACACCAACAAGTGGACCTGGCTTAAGTTTTGCACTGACCCAATCAGACTTATCAAGATTTTAAATTATCATGTGACTGTGAAGACATAATGAATTGGGGGAGGAAGGAAAGCACTCTCTTTATACTAAACCTTTATTACCATGACAACGGCAATGCTGCTAAGATACCAGTGCTGCTTTCTGAAACCCTCAAGTGTTTACATTCAGGGCTGCAGGATTTTTCTCACTAGTGCTGCCTTTCCTATGGAGCAGTTGTCACACTCTCAGCACAGAAACAGGTCCTCCAGCGAATTTGTCCATGTCGACCAAGTTGTCCAACTGAGCTGGTCCCAATTGCTTACTCCTGCCTCATTTCCCTCTCATCCTTTCCTAATCATGTAGTTGTGCAAAGGTCTTTTAAATGTCGGGATGTACCACTTCTCTGGTAGCTCATTCCATATACCTGCCACCTTGAAAAAGTTGCCCCTCAGGTCCCATTTAAATTTTTCCCCATTCACCCTCTGCCTTATAGTTTAGACTCTCCTAGCCTGGGGGAAAAGACCCTGGGTATTCGCCTTATCTATGCTCCTCTTGATTTTATCAACCTCTATTAAGGTCACTCTTCAACCTCCTACACTCCAGAGTATAAAGACGCAGCCTATCCAATCTCTCCTTATAATACAAGCCCTCCAGACTTCAAATCATAAAAGGCACCACAGAAATATATATATTTTTTACCAAAGGATGTCTGACGAAGGGTCTCAACCCGAAATGCCACCCATTCCTTCTCTCCAGAGATGCTGCCTGTCCTGCTGATTTACTCCGGCATTTTGTGTCTACCTTCAATTTAAACCAGCATGTGCAGTTCTTTCCTACACAGGTTTTATCTAAACTCTGCTCACTTAAGAGAATATTGACCTGAAAAGTTCCTCATAATATTGAATATTTACATTTCACATTCTATTCACTCTGTCTGAGAAAATATGGTAATTCCAGATTTGCATGGCGTTTTGCTCCAGCTGTGGAGGATCTGGGGCTAGTGCAGGTTTGATAAATTCCCATGAACACTATGTTACTCCATCATTTTGTGTCTACCTTTTGGATTGTACCTGGACAGTAAACTGGATGGGTCCAGGAACACTGAGGCCCTGTAAAAGAAGGGACAGAGCCGGCTATACTTTTTGAGAAGGCGCCGCCCATTCAACATCTGTAGTAAGATGCTGTAGATGTTCTATCAATTGGTGGTAGCGAACAAAGATTATTGAGGAGCCCTCTAGAATCTTGGTAGCGAATGCCATTTTATTCGCTGTTGTGTGCTGGGGCAGCAGGGCAAAGGTCGCGGACGGCAATAGGATTAACAAACTCATCAGGAAGGCTGGCTCTGTCCTGGGGGTGGAGTTGGATTAATGGGAGGTGGTCTTGGAGAGGAGGATGCTCCTCAAACTGTGGAGCATCTTGGACAATACAGCTCACCCCCTCCATGACACACTAGTCAATCTGAAGAGTTCCACTACGATGCAGTACAGAACGCCACAGGAGATCCTTCTTCCCTGTGGCTATCAAACTGTACAACTACTCCTCCTTATGCATGGGGTAGACTGACTCCCCTCCCCCCCCCACCCACAAGCCCGATCCTTTCCACTTGTCACTTTAATTTCATATTTAATGACTTTTTAATTACGTTTTATGACTTTTGGCAGATCAATTTCCCTCTAAGTTCTATCGTATTGTATTCACCGAGCCTTATCATAACAATAAGCAGGCAATGTTATTTACTGTCCAAGTAATTTTATTTTATGTTATTTGTGTAGTATTATTTGATCTGATTGGGTAACATGCAAAACAAAGCTTTTTACTGCACCTTGATATGCGTGCCAATAATAAACCTAAACCTACAAGGATGCTATTAGGGAATTCTACTCAATTCATTGTTTGTGGCATCTTTCTATGCATAAACAGGTAGAGTTCATTGGAACATGCCTGTGAAGGCAGAAGTATAGTGGGAGCTTTACAATATATTTGATTAGCATTTACAGCTCAGACACATGCTGTTTGGCTTAACTGGTCCCTGCTTGTGTTTACACAAGATCCTCTTTCTACTATCCTTCATTTAGCTTGTAGGTCAATAAGCTCCAGAATTCTCAACTGGTTTTATTGATGGAAGCCTTCTGCTAATGCCTAGTTCTGATCTACATCATCCAACCTCCATCATCCCAACCCCTTCAACATACAAACATCATCAACCTGCCTCTCTGTGTTCTGCATGTTTGGACATTATTGCCGCACTAGCTATCCTGGCCTCTTTGCTGACCATGATCTATTAGTTTATCCTAATTTTAACCAAGTGCTGTTCAGGCAGATGTAGATTTATAGTCTATATTTCCCTTGTGATTTCATCTTGATCCAGATATGAAGCTGGTGTGCTCATCTGCTCATTGTTATAATGTGAAAAATCAGCACCTGACAACTGGCTGAGGGAAGCACTTAACCTACGTTGAAAGATCATCTACTGTGTGAAAGATATACTTTGGTCTACATGAAATGTTATTGGCCTTCCAGTGTAAGATGTCTGCAAGTGAATGCTACTGACTGGCCCACTCCAGGGTGAAGGAGTACATTGTGAGGGATGCACTGAAGCCCAGTAGAACCATCAGGAGGACCATAGTCCAAGGTCCTGCTGAAACTGAGTACTGAGGGATTAGGCCCTATGTAACAGTCTCTCAAACACATCACGGGTGCATTATTTTACGAGGAAACAAGAATGGAATTGATGCATTGTGAGAGAATGTATTGAATAAATGGCAAAATAAACATACAGAAAGATTTGCTCCGATTGTTTAAACTGCATTATGAATAACGTTTTAAATTAACCTAATCATAGAAGAGATTTTCCAAGAAAGCTTGTTAATTTGCAGTTTCAGCCTGTTGAATGAAGAACTTTTACTCCCAACAAATCTCAGCCTACTACTGAATCTGAACCACCTCATCGGCTCCAAATACCATCTTCTCCTGCATCTCATTTTAGCACTCCCATCCATCCAATGCTGGTGATTATATCCTCTCATCTCTCCCCATTCCATCTCCCAACCTGCTAACCTGCATTGTTAAAGGCTAAAGTCTATAAAGCCAAGCCACTGAGTTCAATATAACCTACTTGCGTGTCCAGGTACATTTGGTGCTCTTATTGTATAGTCCTCTGGAGATCCAATGTGGGAGATGAATGGGAAACTTCAATGTTGAGTCTGTCAAGTTTAGCTACAGTTTATGTTAACAGACTCTATTTTACAGGTTAACTTCGTCATTATCCAAACGTTACTTAAAAGTGCCAAAGACTTAGAGCACATAGTACTGACGTCGTTTATTCATTGGCAGCAATCTAATTCCCTGTGAAAGTTAGCGGGTGGTGTCAGAAGAACCTTTTAACCATGATTGAACACTCTATTTGAATGCTGTCAAAGTCAGAACTACCAGCCAAAGATCAGTATCTGCTCTTCGCTCAGTAAAGGAAGATTTGCATTTATATAGCATATTTTATAACCCCAGGAGATTCTATAATACACCTACAGCCACTGGAAACCCTCAGTAGTTATATTATAATAGCCAGATAGTTTATTTTTGAGATATTGACCCGAGGGATAAACATATGTTTGAACACCAAGGAGAACACTCTTGGTCCTTGACAAAGTTGTATCTAAAAAAGCAGATCGGTTTTACTGTAATGTTTTAATTGAAAGATGATTTTTCTGGTATTTTTATATTTCTCTTCTCTAAATCTAATACTATCCCCAATTTATTTTGAAATCCATGGTTATGCCACCTTTCTAATTTCATTTACATTATAGGACTGCTTTTATTACTTCACCCCCCCTTGCAAGAAATGCCAACAATGTAATGATTATTTACTTAACCATGTTTCTTATAAGAGGACATGCAGATCTCACAACCTCACACAATTTTACCACTACTTTGGAGCCACAAGGGACCATAGATGCTAAAATCATGAACAAAACACAAGCTACTGGAGGAACACAGCAGATCAGGCAGCATTTATGGATGGAAATGAACAGGCAATGTTTTGGATGAGGACTTTACTTCAAGACTGGAGTAGAGAGGAGATAGCTGGTAGAAAGAGGTGAATAGAAGGGGTCAAGGGCCAGTAAGTGATAGGTGGATGCATGAAATAAGGGGTTGGTTGGCAGATGAATCAGGGTGGAAATGATGGGCGTGATTATCACAAAAGCTCGAGATGGAAGTGCAGAAGATAAAAGGCTGCAGAGGGTGAAATCTGAGAAGAAAGGAATGCGAGTAGTGAAATGTAAAAAGCAGGGGGGAGGGATAGTTGCTGGGAATGTGAGGAATAGAGGACCGTTGGGGGGGAGGTAGGGGGGGGGTGATAAGCAGAAGGAGGAGGTGGAGGAAGCAAAGGAAACTGGGATGACAGAGAGCAGGGGGAGAGTATAGAAAGTTGTGTGTGAGGACCTCACATTTTTAATTCTACTCCTCCCGCCAAAATGCAGACATTTTGTAAATATGACTTGTTTCCAGCCAAAGAAAACAATCAATCTCACCTTGTGTTGCATGTTAAGAATTCTCTATCAACATATTTCTCTCAACCATATCAACTTTAACCTTATGGAGTAAGTTTTATCTGGTACCAATACCAATTGCTCCCATTATCCATCCTGCTAGACACATCCCCAAATAACTTAATTTCTTATGTCTAATTTCTCTTCCATAAAGCCTAATCATGTTTAGTTTCAATAAATGATCTATCATCATTTCCTTAATTATAGATTTTCCCGACAACTGTTTTGGTGGCAACTGATATAGCTCTTTATTTTATCTCCCTTGTTGAACAGCAGTGTTGCATATATTGCTTACTGATCTGCTAAAAAACATTTATCATAACCAAGGCATTTTGAAGGTCACAACTAATGCACACACTATCTCTACGGCCAATTATTTTGATCACACTAGGAATAAAGATCATCATTTACAGGAGATCAGCCATCCTTCACCCTATTTGTTCTTCTGGTAAAATAATCACTAATTTATGAGAAAAACTTGGATGTTTTTCATTTTTTTCCCCCTTGGTTAATTGCTATTTTTAGCCTGCTTTCAATGTTACAAAAATACCTGGTTAGTGTCTCGGCCATTTCTTTATTCCCTATTAATAATTCCACTCATCTACGAAATAATGCTTTTAGATTACGACTCACTTCCTCTTTACATATATGATAATCTTTATCCTTCTTGTTGTTTTATGCCTATATAGTTTTTTTCTCAATTCCTAAGGCGTATATTTTGGTCAGTTGTGGCCCGAATACCATGAATAGACCCTTTTGCCCAAGATATTTGTATTGACAACTATGCCAAATTAGACTACTCTCATCTGTCTGCATGTGGTCTATATTCTTTAATTCTCTGCATGTTCATGTGCCTGTCCAAATCATTACAAATATAAAACTCTGATCTTGGATGTCTATTTATTTATCTATTGCCCCTTATTTATTTGTGTGTGATCACCTCTTCTCGAAAAACCGAAGCGGTAACGGTAATATTTTAACATATTTCGATAGAGATTTTTCCCGTGGAGTCCAAAATTGCCTTATCTGAAAATTGAATGCATTATTTCTCGAGTTATTAATCAAAATGTTCAAAAATCTGAAATAACTTAGAAAATAAAACCGGCTGACTGTGGCTGATGATGTCACAATGGGTATGCATGCTGTGTTCCACTCGCTGCGATTTATGTCACCCGGCCGCCGCTCGCTGCCTGCCGCTCGCTTCCCTCCTCCCCCCCCCCTCCTCCTCCCCCCCCCCCCCCCCCCCCCTACAGCCGCGCGTTGAGGGGACGGGATCCAACGGGTCCCACTTGGTCTAGTACCTCTTAAAAATACTGAGGAGCTTAGGATGATGATAAGCAACAGTAATTAAATTTGGTCTACTGTTTTCTGGGATATTGCTGTTTACAGTGTATTTATAAGTAGATTAGAACCCCTGGGACAGAGTGCGGAAGAGCGTTATTTGTTAAGTTGCTTGTCTCAAGGCACCTTGTTGTTTCTATTCAAATCAGTGAATGCTGCTGTGTACTGGAATAATTAGACAGGACATGATGTGTTGATGCATCTGACATTTCAATCATTTGTTTTCTCCGAAATAGAATTGCTTGGTTTGCAATCAACTTGCAACCACATTGTGCTGTGGATGAAGGTAGAGGTTAGAGTCTGAGCCATACAGCACAGAAACCAGTCCTTTGGCCCAGCTCATCCTCGTTGACCAAGATGCCCTATTAGGCTAGTCCCACTTATCCGCATTTGGCCTATACCTCTAAAACTCAATGGTATGAACATTGAATTCTCCAAATTTAGGTAACTACAAAACTCTCACCCTCTCCATCCTCCAACTCCTCCCCCTCCCATGTGCTACTGGACTTGCACCTATTTCTTCCCTTCCTCTCCTCTTCCCTTCCACCTATATTCATTCCTCTAGCTTCACAATTTACAACTCTTCAATTATTTTGTCTCACACCTTCTGTCTCTTCACCTCTGGTCTCGGTCCACCATCTGCCGATCAAGAAAACCCCACCTGTTTCAACGTATTACCTGCCAGGCTTTGTCCTGCCCTTCCTCTCTTCCAGCTTTCTTCCTCCCCCTATATTCAGTTAGAACAATGGTCCCGACCCAAAATGTAACTTATACGTGCTTTCCAGAGATGCTGCCTGACCCAGCATTTTGTGTCTTTTTTCTTACCCAGCATCTTCAGTTCCTAGTATCAAAATCTCCTTCTAAACCATTTTTACCTTTATACCTATTCAAAATTTATTTTAAATGTTGTTTTATATACCTGCCTAAACTATTTCTTCCGGCAGCTCGTTCTATATACCCTATATATATATTTCTATGTGAAAACGTTGCCCCTCATGTTTCTATTAACTCTTTCCCTCTCACTTAAACCTGTGCCCGGTTTCTTGATTCCCCTACCCTTGGGAAAAAGACTCTGCACATTCACCCTATGCATTCCCCTCATGATTTTATTCACCTCCAGAGGTCACCCCTCAGCCTCCTGCATTCCACGGAATAAAGTCCTAGCCTGTCCAAATTCTCCCTATAGCTCTGGCCCTTGTGTCCTTGCAACATTATTGTACATCTTCTCTGTACACTTTCCAGCATAATGGTATCCTTCCTATACCAGGGTGAGCACAATTAAACACGATACTCCAAGAGCAACCTCACAAATACATCTGTAACATAATGTCTCAACTTCTATACTCATTTCCCTGACTGATTAATGCCAATAAGCCAAAAGCCTCTTCACCACCCTATCTATTACACCACTTTCATAGAATGATATACTTGTATGCCTAGACCTCTTTACTCTCGAATGCCCTACTATTCACTGTAAAGATCTTGTCCTGGTTTGACTTCCCATAATACAACACCTCACACTTATCTGCATTAAACTCCATCAGCCATTCCTTGACCCACTTGCCTCGCTGATCAAGATCCCCTTGTAATTCTTGATATCCTTCCTCAGTCTACGAAACTACCTAAGTTAGTGTCATCAGCAAATTTACTGTTCATGCCTTGTACACTCTCATCCAAATCGTTGATATGGACGACAAACAGCAATGGGCCCAGCACTGAAGCATACAGCTCGTCACAGATCTCCAGTTCGTAAAACAATTCTCCACCACCACCCTCTGTTTCCTACCACAAAGCTAGTTCTGTATCCAGTTGAGGCACTTCTGGCTCCTCTCAGGTACTGAGTAAAGTCTGTATAACCGCCGGTGCCAACAGGCCCTTATAAACAAGAAACATTATTATACATTCCTGAATGCTGAGCTTAAAGGCCCACCAAGAAATTGAGACTATTTCTTCACTTGCATATATTTTGATTTGAGCGTAGAGCAGTACAGAGGGAATGCTACACTGTTGTATTGCCATCTTTCTCTTTATTCTCAAATTTGAAGGAGAGCAAGGAGTTCTTGTGTAGGAAAAAAGGGCAGATGCTGGTTTAAATCGAAGGTAGACACAAAATGCTGGAGTAACCAAGCGGGTCAGGTAGCATCTCTGGAAAGATGGAATGGGTGACGTTTCGAGTCAAAACCCTTTTTCAGACTGTCTGGGTTAAGACGTGGTTGCAGAATCGGAGGGAAGGAGGAATCACAGAGGGGGAACAGTGAGAGATGATGTTGCTGAACTCTCGTCAGAGAGAAGAGAACTTCTTCAAAGTAGATATACCTTGAGGAGATTTCGCAGTGGAGCAGACAAAATGTGTAGGAAATAACTGCAGATGCTGGTTTAAATCTAAGCTAGACACAAAATGCTGGAGTAACTCAGCGGGTCAGGCAGCATCTCTGGAGAGAAGGAATGGGTGACGTTTCGGGTTGAGACCCTTCAGTTCTTCTTGATGTCCTGGGTATTATTTATCCTTTCATCAAACAACACGAAAAATTAATTATCAGGTCATTATCTCTTTGTCATTATGAGAGCCTTCTGTGCAAAACACCGACACTGTGATTTTTAATATCGAACAGTAAACACACTTAATGGGCTATTAAGTGTTTTTGAATGTCCTGATGTGATGAAAGTTACTATAAGATACAAATCTGATTATTAAAGGAACATCGATCAGAAATGCAAGATAAGGATAACATGAGTCAATGTGTGAATCCTTTGAGTGGTCAAGTTTGAAAGATTTCTCTTGGTCTGGAGCTCTCATTTGGCATACCCAGTTATACATCCCAGAGACAGGGAAAAAATGTTAGACCAGTAAGACTGACCCACTGCCAAAATGTAACCAGCCATTTCCCAATCCCTTCCATTTCTATGTAACCTGTACTGGGAGAGAAAATAAACAGGTCTCCAACATTCAGACAATCAAACCTAAGTCACAAGATCATGTTGACTGCATATTTGATTGTGAACTAAATACGTCCATTTGGTTTTCATGGATTTCTTCAGCCAGTAGATGTGTGGATTGCTTCTTTTTGTAGCTACAATAGGCCAGAATTCACCGTAGTGAGGGAAGCACTACTTATGGCAACACCCCGTGTCAAATGAGCATTAGACGATTATGGTCAGGGCTTCGGATATCCCCACATTTCACACATGCATTCCATTTTGTCCTGTTGGCTGACCTACATTTCTAATATCTCTATGCAGTCAATTTTAATATATCTAGTGTCCCAATTATCTCCACCTTCACTATTACTTTGGACACCTCTTACTTCCCTCGTGAAGTCAGATGTAGACTGTTTATTTAGTATCTTAATAGTGACTTCAGCATTCATAAGTAAGTTCCCATTTTTGGGCACCGGTACTTGCACTATTGTTGTTTTAGTTTTGAATTCCCATCATGTTAGGAACTAATTTTTTTCTCCTGTGTTTCTTTTCCTTGTCTTTCAGTAATGCCCCCTTCTCATTGGCTGCAGCGTTGGCAAGGGCAACAACAAATGAAATCCTTCAGAGTGACCTTTCTCTTCTTCATTATGTGCCGAAGCTCTTGGATGGCACCGATGGGATTACACGTAAGTAGTATGAAAACCAGGAGAGGGAAGATTGAATCAATTCCTCCCTAAAGCTCCTATGGAGACACTTGGATTGTTTTACTCGATGAGATTATCATTTATCTCTTAATTAGCATCAATAAAAATGAAGGCAGTCCAAAATACTGTAAATGCATCTGTAGCAAAATAGAAAACTGCTGGAGGAGCCCAGTGGGTCAGGCAGCATGTGTGGAAGAAATAGACAGCTGACGTTGAAGAGTCTATGTGAAGGGTCTCAGCCCAAAATCTTGACTGTCCATTTCCCTCCAGAGGTACTGCCCGACTCACTGTGTTCCTCCAGCAGCTCTCCCTTTTTGCTCAGTAAAAATACATTTCACTTTGCTAATTGTGGAAGTTGCAAATTGCAGTCATGCTTCCTAAATTGTGATTGCACTTCAGAGATACTTGATTTGCTGTGGAATATTTTGAGATGTCTTGAAAATGCAAAACACTGTACAGAAATTCAGGCTTGTCTCCATTTAAGAATGTGTTGCTGCTGAACTAATGAGGGAGAGGAATCCAGGAAGAGGCATTTTATCTTGGGAGATAGCTACTGCACAGTGAGGTTATTTATAGTCTATGTTTCTCTGTTGGGTCTTTTCTGAAACATTCCAACTGGTGCTCTTTGAGGAGAAAGAATGGGGGAGGGTGAAGAGATCTATTTGTAACCTACTAGTTATCACCCGAGTGACAATGCGTCTCATCGTATCTTTACTCAACACCCCACTCACACACAACGCATTCAATCTCATACAGGTGTCTACACGTCCACCCCTCCCCTCACTACAGATATACACTAAAGCTAGTGATAGAAACAGGACCTGGTTGATTACACTTCCCTGCACCATTAAACCAAGGTTTTGATGTCAAATGACTGACTCAATACACATATTAGAAATTCAGTTTGGGAATACTTTATTTTTTTAGTTTGACATTGCATCAGTTTGGTGCCACCTGCGAGAAAACTGTTGAAAATGGAAATCTACCAAATGCACAACAGTACCTAGTTGAAGGAAATGTAGGGTGTGGATAAGTTTGATAGCAATGCAGATAACCAGGCAAGCAGTTTAGTAGAATGAGAACAGAAAAGAGAGAATTTTATTTTATTGCTTTACAAGCACCCTTGATTACTCAAACACGCTCACTGCAGTAACTTGACTTTTAAAATGTAGTCGTCGCACATCACACGTCAATGTGTTGTGGTCAAACACGGGAGCCTATTTGTGTACAATAAAGATTTCACAAATAACAGTGAGACAATCTATTTTGTTAACTTATTCACTGTTACGTCAACAGGAAAACTACATAAAGTTGCATTAACCACTGTGCATGACCTATTTTGATCTCAGAAAGTCCTATGATGATAGTCGTAAGTGGGCCTATGAAGAATCCTTTTTTCCCTCTTTTTCTATTATTTATTTATTAGAAGCAAGTGTACAGAAATGTAACCAACGGCATATGACTTAATACAGTTATTGTACAGCTTTAATTTTGACTTTTAGCTATAGTTAAGAGAAAAGAAAGGAGAAAAAGCAAGAGAAAGAGTGGAATGTGTAAGGATAGAACCCCTAGACTACCAAAATGGTGTGGCCAAAGAGTGAGTAAGTAAAAGAAATAAGAAAGGAATAGAGAAATAAAAAGACAAAAAATGAAAGAAGTGATGATATACCTGCCTCACATCCCTACCCACCCATCACCCAACCCGTAATTAGATTTAACTCCAAAATTGTGTTGTACTATACTATCCTTGAAATAAATCAATGAATGGTGTCCATGTCTTCGAAAAATGCTCTGGTTTTTCTGCTAAGACAAGTCTAATATTTTCAAGATGTTGTGTCTCAGACATGTTTGTAATCGACATTTTAAGAGTAGGGACAGATGTATGTTTCCAAAATTTGAGTATTCGTTTTTTCGCCATTATCAGGCCATAATTAAGGAAACGTCTTCGAAATATTGATAGCTCAGAGCAGGCTTCTGACGTACCTAGAATAATCAATTCCGTGTCGGGGCCAAATTTTGTTTTTAGTGTTTTTGAGAAATTTTCAAAAATTCCTCTAGAAAATTATATAGCTTAATGCAAGAGGCGAAGAAATGTGTTATAGTTGCTAGAAATTCATTTCTATTCTGTGTCTGTTACACAACAAAATTTGAATCTGTCTCTAGTCTACAACATCACTGGTCCGACAATAACATCCACAATGAGACCCTGGAAAAGATAGATTATTTTTCAGATCTCAAGAGCTACTTCTTGGTAAAGGCTGATATTGATGATGAAATTAACTACCACCATAGTGTTTGCTATCTGAAGAAGAGGCTTCAAAGATCAAGATATCAAGGGGCCAAAGTTCCTAATCTAACCCAGGCATCACAGATCCCCACTTTCCTGCATGGTTCAGTCACTGCACACTAGAACTCCCTACTCAACAGCATAATAGGAGCATCTTCACCAGAACAGTAGCAGTTAAAGAAGGTGTCTCACCACCACCTTTACAAGGGCAACTGGAATAGGCAATAAATGCTGGCCTTGGCAGAAGTACCTATATCCATTAAAACATGTAAAATGAAAAAGCTGATAATGGAGTCATACCACAAAATATCCCCAATCCACTGGCAGAATAAGTAAACCAACACCAGCTTCCATACCCAAATCAACAGCCCAACTTTAAGCCCCATATTGCATACAGCTAGATGCAAGGAGCAGATCACATCATGTGCATGCCCAACACCTAACTCCTGAAACAGGCAAAACACAAAATGCTGGGGGAACTCAAGTGGGTCAGGCAGCATCTGTGGGGGGAATGGACAGATGATATTTCGGTTTGGGATCCTTCTTGAGACCTAACCCGAAGCATCACCTGTCCATTCCCTCCACAGAAGCTACCTGACCCACTGAATTCCTCTAGTAGTTAGTGTTTTGCTCAAGATTCTACCATCTGTAGTTTTTTGTGTCTCATGAAATAGGCACTTTAGTTTTAGCTCTGTCATGGTAAGCGATTACCAGACAGAGAAAATAACTAAACTTTCTTCTCAATGTCTCCAGAAGAAAATTTAATATTTTCCCCAATTTACAAAATTCCGTTATGCATGACTGTTCAAAATTGAGAAATTCAGAATGACAGAGAACCATGGGTCCCTCTATCAGTATGAGGATTCCCAATGAGAATGGTGAAAGGAGCACACATTTTTCCACCCTAACCCCACAGCTGCCTCATCGAACACTGCCTTTCCCATTTGTCAGTCTTTGGAGCCCACAATGGCTTCATGAACCACCTCAGAACCCATGGATGGAAGCAAGTTATTATCAAATTGCAAGGAAATAAAAATATTTTGTTGGCACTAGCTGATGGGTCACCATGTTGGCTCCACCATGTCCATAGTCCATTGGTGCTGTCAGATTCTTTACATTCACCTACAGCAGGAATTAGTGCATGTGTTTTTAACTTAAAAATATAAATATATATTTGCAAGTTTTATGAATAGGCACCAAATATCAAATATCACCGTTGTCGATACACGCCATATCATTCCATTTACATAAAGGCAGCAAGACAACAGTTGTGACAGCTGCACCTCTTGACACATGGTTCTGGACCGTGGTATATGCCGATTTGGTTGTGGGCAATTTCTTGCAGCAGAAGACCTGCAGGTTTCAGACAAACTAGAGGGCACTAAGTTAATAATCATCAAGTAGCAGCTGTTTCAGTATGCATACCTGGGAACAGCCCTCAGCCACTGAGTGCTGTGTAACACAGCTGTTGGGGATGGAACTCCACGGAGATCACTTCATCTCTTTCCAGACCTTCTTTGTAAATGTACATTCCAGAATTTGATGGATGACGGTCTCATCCCCAAACAACCGTCTTGAGGGCAGCCTGTGGGGAACTGATTCACCCTACCACTCAACCATTGTTAGCAGCATAACCAAGTGTTCTGAGAGAGCTTTATCCTCTGTGATCAACTTAAGGTCTAGAAACCTTCACACATCGAGTAAATTGGTATTCTCCCTAATCTCTCCCTCACTGGGTTAATTGAGCTGTGATGTAGTGATTGAGTACTGTTGAAGACATGCCAAGTACACAGCTGGGGTGGTTTCCAATTAATGTATTCATAGTTTCTTTGAAAAGCTTTATTAAGCTACAGTTATGGATCCCCTGATGACACTCAGTGAATCAGTTAAAAAGAAGAAATACATAAAGTTGGCTGGTTCCTTGAATAGCTCAGCATGGCCAGTGATTCAGACCAAAGGAAATATGGTACTGGTTCAAACCTTGGCAAAGGAAGACTTTCATTTGTAGTGTGTCATAGAACAGAACAGCACAGGAACAAGCCCTTCGGCCCACAATGTCTGTGCCAAACATGATCCCAAGTTAAACTAATATCCTTGGTCATATCCATCCATTCCTTGCATATTCATGTGCCTTTCTAAAAGCCTCTTAAGTGTCACTACCACCTCTCCTGGCAGAGCTTAGCAGGCAACCACTACTCTTATGTAAAAAAACTTGCCTTACTTATCTCCATACATTGCCCCTCTCATCGTTAATCTATGCTCACTAGTGCTTGATACTTCTACGGGGGAAAAAAAGTCCTGACTGTACCCTATCTATGTTTCCCATAATTTCACACACTCTTATCAGGTCTCCCCTCAAATTCCAAAAGCAATCTGCGGCCAATTAAGAACCTTTAAAGTGGTCATTGCAGAAAAGGGTAGGTTGTTGTGCCCAACAAAATCCCATGATATTTGATTTGATTGAGAGATCAAAATCAGTCAACTTGTTTGGAATTGTTTCAGGCTTTATTTCACAAAGGGAGTATGGTTATATGGTTATATGGAGTAGTCAGTTTATCATCTTGTCAAAAAGATGATGCCTCCTGACTGTGCGGCCCTCCATGAGTATGGCATTCTCAGTTCCACCCTGGGAGCGTCAGCTGGATTATGTTGAGACTTGAATTCACAACCACAGATTAAGACCACTATGCAAAGTCATAACAGATGGGCAATGTTCACAGGCATAGCTCATTGACAGTGGAGGCCTCTGATCTACTGTAATACACTTTTCACAAATGCTTCCCCCCCCCCCCCCCCCCACCTTTTAAAAATGGAAGCCTTGGACAAATCAAACTTATGGTTTCAAACCCATGCCATGGCAGTAAATAATACCATGGCAATGCATAAAATACAGCCACTATAAAGAGTCAAATTTTGGGGGGTGATGTGCTTAGCAATTGTACCCTTTCCCGAGACTCACCAACACCTGCACTCCTCCCTCACTCTGCTACTTGAGATTCTCCCTAAGCTTAATGATAGCAAAGCTGACAATTCATCTAAGAACATAGAACAGCACAGCACAGGTACGGGCTCTTTGGCCCACAATGTTTGTCCCGAACATGATGCCGGTAAACTGATCTGCCTGTACATGACCCAAATCCTTCTATTCCCTGCACTTCCATGTGCCTATATAAAAGCCTCTTAAATGCCACAATCGTGTCTGCCCATAAAACCACCTCTGGCAATGCATACCAGGCCCCCACTACTCTGCAAAAAACTTGCCCAACACATTTCCATCAAACTTCCCCCTCTCACCTTGTAGCTATGCCCTCTAGTGTTGGAAATTTCCACCTTGGGGATAAAAGATTCTGACTGTATAGATAGGTTATGATGTGTAGGAAATAATTGCAGATGCTGGTTTAAATCGAAGGTAGATCAAAAAATGCTGGAGTAACTCAGCGGGACAGGTAGCATCTCTGGAGAGAAGGAATGGGTGACGTTTCGGGTCGAGACCCTTTTTCACAAGGTTATGACCTTCGATTGACATGCCCCTGCTTCTTTCTTCCATTCAAGTTAGGCACCCAATTATCTTGGACATATAGTTTATTTCGTCGTCACCTTCCATCCAACCAGCCTTTGCATCCAGCACATCATTATTCAACATTTTCACAAGCTGCAACGTGATCCTATATTCTGTCCCATCTTCCCCTCCCACTCCTTTCTGCTTCGCACAAGGACAGCTCTCATCTTGACTAGCCTGTAACCTTTGTAAAGGGTGGTTTGCTCATCTATCCCCACCCTTCGCTCTCCCTTTCCTTTCACTCTGGCACTTCCCCCTGCAACGCTAGGAGAAACAACACATGTCCCTATATCTCCACTCACTAACATCTAGGGACCCAAACAGTCTTTTCAGGTGGAGCAGAGGCACCTTGTCTAGTCTACGGCATAGGATATTCTCGATGTGGCCTCCTGCACATTGGTGAGATCAGGTACAGATTAGGCGATCGCTTTGCGAAGCACCTTGCTCCATCTGCAATGCAAATGGACCTCACAATTACTAGCCATTGCAATTACCCTCCCCATCGCCACACTGACCTGTCTGTCGTTAGCCCCCTCCACAGCCAGGGCGAGGCTAAACGCAAACTAGAAAAACAGCACATCATATTCAATCCTGGTAGTCTAGATCCCAATGGCATGAACATTGAATTCTCTAATTTCAGGTAACCTGCTCTTGTTCGGTCAATCTAGCCATCGTGATCCTCCCACTAACATAGTTCTTTCCTATGCTTCCCCACCCATAACCTAATCATTCCTCTCATCAGTTCTCTTACCTCTGCCATGCTTCCATTTGCTCACCTTACCTCCTCAGTTGATCCAATGCTCAACTTTCCTGTCCCATCAGATTCCATTAACTGTAGCTCCTGGCTACCTCCACCTGTCATGTGCCAACTCGGTTGTTATCTTCACCCCTCTCTGTCCCCCACCCGATTCCCATCCACTCCTCCACACCAGGAGTGTACAAGTTCTTGGCCCAACCCCTCACCTCTTTATACCAGCTACCTCCATGATATTATTTCAGTACAGAGGAAGGGTCTCGAAATGGCAATTTACCATTTTGCTCTGTTGATGCTGCCTGACCTGCTGTTCCTCCAGCAGTTTGTTTTTTCCTTCCAGACCAGCATCTGTGGGTTTTTGTGTACACAAATATTCTATAATAATTTATAGTATCTCAGTAGTCAGTTGCAGAATCCATTTATTTGACTTGATGCTGGGGATTTATTCCTATCTTGGTCTATGTTTTGTGGTCTTGTTTTGTTCTATGTTATGGGCTTTGAATGGTTAGTCAAGTGAAAGTAAGTCATGTCCTGCGCAATTCTGCCTATTTCATCATTGCTGGCATCAGGTGTTTGATTCAGGTGGGCATACACATTCTTTCCAGTTAGGAGCAGGAGCCCAAGCACTGGGGAAAAAATAATCCATTGCCAATTGTAAAAATCAATCTTCATCTGGGTTTCCACGCTGGAGATTAGGAAGATTGGCATCAAAGCCACAGTGCAAATTTCACTTATCAGTTTACGATGAAAACAGCTTGCTCCCACAAGAAATCTAGAGATATGAAAGCAAATAATGTTCCATTTGGGGGAGAGGCAGGTCCAAAATGATTTCAAGAAATGCAAGACAGTCCCAGGGAATTCAAGAGAAACCCAGACAGTGGTAAGGTGAATAGCAGAGAGATATTTTAAGGTGGATAAACCCTAGGGAGAATTGAAAGTAACAAAATAATAGTCAGTGGGCAGTGACAGAACATCGAGGAGGACGATTATGCACGTCATGAACACCTACAAAGACCAGTTGGGTTAAATGTCCTGATTCTGTACAATACTGAATAATAAACACCATGCTAAATAAAAATCTGAAGAAAATGTTCCACATAAAAATGGATTATCCATTTGGAGGTCATTTTATTAATAGTGACGACGAGACCATGTCCTAATTCCGGCAGAGAAAATTGACTGGCTAGTTAGTTAGCACGTGTTACTTAAAAGTGATGGTTGCGTGCTTGTTGCATCTTGTGCTTTTTCACCCAGACCTGTAAATCCATTTAGTTTCTGGAGACATTGCTATTAATGCACTTTAAAAAAAAGTTGCATCTGACCAACAAAAACATAAGCTCAGGTGGGAAGGGGAACGAGTGATCGAAGCAGGTCAGAGAGCTAAGAACAGTCTCAAGGAATTACTGGTCAGACACCTCCTTGCTCTTGCATCGTTGCATTGTTCGAGTAACTGTTGGAGCATTACCCTTCTTTGCCTTCGGATGATGAAATAAAAACAAAGACTCCACACGCTTGTCAGACCGAGTATATATAAACCGTTTCCACGACCAAAGATGTGAGTTAATATCCTATCGCTACCCTAATCTCCCGACGTCATTAAAATGGACAAGTTTGGGATGGGAGGCCTAGTGGGGTGACAGCCTCGGAAAGAGACAACGACGCGTGCTGTGTTCCCATGGTCGCCACTAGCTATGACTTAATCCAACGAGCAGTCCGAGTCCCCGGCTTCAGCACCTCAGGCCCTCCCCATTAACCAGTTCCACTTACCGTCCAGAGCGACTTCTCCCCCATCTGTGGTACATCGACTGTGTGTGTGGGGGGCGAGCACGGAGCCCGGGGCCCCCCGGGCACACTCCGTGATGACAACCAGGTGATGGTGCACGTGGGTCCTCGAGCCCCCCACGTGACCCCGCACACCCCTCGCGCTCGAGGCCGCCGACACCACACGTGACCAACAGTTGAGGGGCCAGACGGCGGGAACCGCGTGGTGGGCGGGCTCCTGCCCTCGATGCGCCCCCACGGGATCGTCGCCCTAGCAATACCTCACGTCTCCGGCTCCCCTCGTGACAGCCGGCACATCACACGTGACTGGATAGGTCACTGCGTAGCTGACCCTTATTTCTGAATGAATGGGAATTGACCAATTTTTGAGTATGGGCGGCCTTACTCCCCGTTACCGTTTTAAGACTATGGTGGGGTGCCCATTACATAGTTCAGGCTTCACAGCGGCGCAGTTGGCAGAGTTGCTGCCTTTCAGCGCCAGAGACCCGGGTTCGATCCTAACCTCGGGTGCTGTGCGTGTAGAGTTTGCACATTCTCCCTGTGACGACGTGGTTTTTCTCAGGGTGCTCCTGTTTCCTCCCACGTCTCAAAGATGTGCTGATTGTAGGTTAATTGGCTTCTGTAAATTGCCCCGAGTGTATGGGGAATGGATGAGAAAATGGGATAATGTCGAACTGAGAACGGGTGATCGATGGTCGGCACGGACTTGGTGGGCCGAATGGGTTTTTTTCCGGGCTGTGCATTTCAATCAAATCAAGAAAAACATTTTCATAGTTGCCCAACAGTGAGGAATATTGCAGACCTCGAGGAAGTTCATGTTATCATCCGGATGCATTGGATTTCCTTTCAGGCAGACAGCCAGGTGAAAATATTTGTTTTAATACAGTTGCTAGAAATCTACAGTAGATACTGGAAATACCCAGCAGGTCAGGCTGCCGCTGTGGGAAGAGAAACTTCTATTAAACTTTCAGGTCCAAGATCTTTGGTCAGTGGGAGCTCAAGGAGGAGCTGTCCATTCAGCACCATGACCGTATGAAAGCAAACTTGAGCGATAGTTCGCAGCCAGATTGGGCTCCAGTTCCCCAATCAGGCTTCAGTAGTGGCTGGGTCAATGGACCAACAATCCAGAGACATGGACCAATGCTATTTTGGACACAAAGGATTTGAATACCACAGAACCTGGTCCATATATAAGGCTTCTGGATAGGCACATGGATATGTGGGGAATGGGGGAATATGGATCATGTGTAGGCAGAGGGGACTAGTTTAACTTGGTATTATGTTTGGCCCAGACATTGTGGTCCGAAGAGCCTGTTCCTGTGCTGTACTATTATATATAGCTGAAATATATATATATATATTTCAGCTATTTATTCTGGATTATAAAACAATGGTATATATTAATACATCATTGTAAAAATATTAACAATTTTTGTGAAGGGCCCGGAGGTTAACCAAAAGATTTAATCCACAATTTCCACATACCAGAATTTGGACACAAAATCCTCTACAAACATTGACCTGTTCTCATAGGTCTGATGTGGAGATGCGAGGGACAGTGTCCATGTGTGGAAGTGATGGGTTGAGTCCAGAGGAGAGTTGGAGATTTGGGTGCTCTAACGCACTAAAATGTTGGACTTGAATAATAGCAATTGGGACTTTGAGTAACTTTGCTATCAGAGAAAGATGATATCTTCATGCTCAGTCACTGATACAACTCAACCTGCTGACAAGGGTGAAGAGATAAGGTTCTGCACAATCGCTGTGTGCTGTAGGCTGACTCAGCGGCCTGTTGTCAGGTCCCCCTGTGAATGATTGATGAATAATACTCTGCACTGCAGGCCGGGTTAGACCAAGAGATCTGTTCCATCTGTTCCCCATGGCCTGTCAGTAATTATTAATGTGGTGTGGAAATATTGTATGCCTGGTGGGGGATGGTGGCAAATACACTCGACTTGCATTTCATGACCTCAGGATGCCCCAGAGTGTGTTGAAGTGTTTATCCGAAATGTAGTCAATATTACAATGGATGGAATGTAGAAGTCCGTTTACACACCATAAACAGCCACAAGGAACAATATGATATAAGCCAGGCAATCCGTTTCTGTCACATTGATTGAGGGATAACGATTAGATGTGACAAAAGGATAACTCCCCTATTCTTCAGGGTATTTTGCCAAACCAACATCCTGTGATGTTTGACAGGTCTCAGTTTAAAGCCTCACATGTGAGGCAGCAACAATGTCGAAACAGCATGGCCCCTCACTTTTTTTTATGTGTAAGTCCCTTGAGTCGGTTAGAATCCAAAATGACTTGGAGGCAAGTGTTCTGCCCACTTAACTACTGCAGGTCAGGTTATTTCCCTGGTTATCATTTGCAGAACTGTCATTGTTTTATGCTCCCTTTTTCTGCCCTTGAAAACCTTTTGTGTGAAGAAGTGTGTCATCCAGCCAGTGAAGTCAGGCTGTGACATTCACCTCTTGGTAGCTATAGTGTAACCACAGCTGGCCTGGCATCGCAATTGTCTGGCACTGATTTTCCGTTAAATCTTCCACAATTTGAAATATATATTTATTTGCTCATGGGATTTACACATTGCTGACTTGACCTGTCTATGTGCAAAAGAGAGTTGAATGGTTTAACCCTTATGCTTTTCCAGAGTTTGACTCAACGAAGCTAGCCCGAATGGTGTTCACCACGCTCCACGTGGTCTGCTGCAGCTGGGTGAAGGACCTGCCTTTAACAAGAAGATCACATCCCTATTTCGAAACATCAATTCATGCCATCAAAAACATGCGCAGGAAAATGGAGGATAAACATGTTTGCCTGCCTGATTTCAATAGTCTCTTTAACCTAGAGGTAGGTAGATGTAGGCTGATATAAAATGATATGAACTTTTCTTAGCCTATCCCTACATTGCTGGCCTTTTAAGCTTCAATTGACTCCTCCGGGCTCCTTAAAAACTACAAACATCAACCATCCATTTTATAAGTTGCTTGAAATTTCTTAAATTCCCATTCATCTATTCTTTAAAAGAGTTTGTTTCTATCTGATGGGTTTATGAGGAGATCTCTTGGTATCTCTTTCTCGCCTTAAGATTTGTTGAACACATTTCAATGTATTTTATTCTCTTACTCTAACTTCCTCTCCCTCAGTCCTCTGTCTAAGCCAAGGTGATACTCTGGGTTCTTGCTCTAAGGCCACCTGTACCCATGGATCTGTCTCCCATTCATCCTATGCTAGGCTGAGTCGTGAGAAATCTCATTGCAGAGAGCATCAGGTTTAAGTCCCATCCAACAGCTGGAAGCTGAAAACATTGTCTATCAGGCCAAGGATTGAAATGGGACTTTCTTGTCCATGTGGCTTGGTCGGGCTTTACCTGATGCATACTTTCACCACCTGCACTTGTTTTCTTGGTTCAATTTTAAATACATTTGTAAAAACCTTTCCCAGACAGACTACTAGAAACCCAGAGAGAGAGAATCTCTCTTTACCCACGAGCAGAGTCCACAGGGCACAATCTCAGAAAAAGTGAATTAATGCAGCAGTGATTTAAAGACACTTGGATTTCAGCAGTGTTTCACCAACTCAAGAAGTCCCAATGCATTATACAGCAGCTGAGTAGTCATTGCTATAATGTAGGTAATGCAGCAGCCATTTGTACACAGAAAGCTCCCAATAAGGGAAATGATAACCATATTATCTGGTTTTAACTTTTGAAAGAATAGTGTTGGCTAGGACACAAGAGAACACTCCCTTGAATTATTTCAAAAGCTTCATTAGATCACTTCTACCCATCAGGGTGGACAAACAGGACCTTGTTTAGCATTTCATGGGAAAGATGGCATCTCCGCGAATGTTGCACTCCCTCAATCTGCTACAGCGAGGTTAACTTAGGATTTAAGGCTGAAGGCCACAACTGATCCTCAATTGACACATCCTTCATCAAGATGAGCTGCCATTTGAGTCCAGGCAACACTTCAAATCAGAGTGTGACCTGAGAAGAGGCAATGAATCTGGTGATGCTTAGAAAGATGTAGCAGTAATAGCTGTCATAGACAATTATTTCATTAAACAGCTGCCTTGTCTGTCTGTATCTGAATAGTTAGCATTTGTTGAGGGTGGATAAGGCAAAAATGAAAGTAAATGAGTTAGATGAAGGCAAGGTTGGGACTGGAAAGATGGTGGGAAACAAAATGACAAAGGCTAAGAAGAAGGGTGGAAGAAAATGAGGCATGGCAGTTGGTGGGGGAGGCTTAAGTATAAGTGAGTGGAAGTGAGGCAGCAAGTCAATGAGAGGACAAGAAAGAGGGAAATAAGAAAATTAATGCTGAGTGGAAAAGGTGGGGGGCTGGAGAAAAGACAAGGCAGATGACCAATAAATGGCAAATTAAAAGAAGGTATAAGAGTGGTGAGGGGATGAGGAAGAGAAAATAGTGATTATTGGAAGCAGGAATTCAAATGAGTCTGCCATTGGAAAGGAAATTTATGTAGGAAAATTGTATGCATGTAATGTACCCCTGATGCCCATTATTCTTTTGTTGTTTGTGGATTGCATGCGATCCAAAGTGTTCCCCATTTACAAAGCAGGCTGCTCCTCAGGAATTCTTAGCCACAAATTACTTTAGCAATGTAGTGAGATGTTGCACTTTGGGAGGTCGTATGTAAGGGGAAAGTATAGAGTTAATGGCAAGATCCTTAACAACATTGATGTATAGAGGGATCTTGAGGTCCTAGTCCATAGCTCCCTGAATGTGGTAACACAAGTAGATAGAGTGGTGTTTTGGGGTCATTTAGTTAGGCAGATGGATATGCAATGAATGGAGGGATATGGATCACAAGCAGGCAAAGGACATTAGTTTAACTAGGCATCATTGATGACACAGACATCGTGGGTCAAAGGGCCAGTTCCTGTGCTGTATTGTTCAATGTCAACATCATCTTTGTTTCTCTGCCTATCTGTAACATTTTTCGCCCAACAGGACCAGGAAGAACAATCATTTTTTGCTGTGTTTGATGGACATGGAGGGGTGGACGCTGCAATTTATGCCTCCATCCACCTTCATGTGAACCTGGCACGTCAGGAAATCTTCCAGCATGACCCTGCTGAGGCCTTGTGTCGTGCCTTTCGTCTCACGGACGAACGATTTGTCCAGAAGGCTGCCAGAGAGGTTTGTGATCAAGATCTAAAGAAACCTCGCACTGAATGTGTCCAAGAGGGCTGTCTCTCACTTTGTATACGATTTCTGTCCCACATGGAGGGCCATTTGTTACCACTGTTCTGCCTGAATCAACATCTCACTGAGAAGCTGTTGCCATGCATGTGATGGATTGGTGCAATGAGACAATGAAATGGGCTGCCAATGTAATCTGAGTACAGTGTTCACCACCAAGTGATCGTGAGCAACTCTGCTGGGTCAAATTAGTTATTTGGCCTTTACTATCACTTTGGGAAGGCTATCCAATCTCCCACTCTCCTGTTTTTAACCTATTCAAGTTAAATGTCCAAAAAACACTTAAATGTAGGAACCAATGGAGACAGATTTTGTTTACCTATTTGGGCACTTTACATACCTCGCCACCCCTCTTTGTTAAGAAATGCTCCCTCATCTTTTCTGACTCTTGTGCCAGTTATTACCTATTGACCCCTCTCGATTTAATCCTGCACAGACTAATGCCAACCTCTGCTCTCCCCAGAGTTCCCGATGATACCTCCAGCCACTCACTCACCAGCACATAAGCAGCTGCAAGCAGAAAGTGAGAAATGTTTATAATTGTGAGTGGTGAGTAAGGGGGTCAAAAATGTGGTCCCCAATGTCTCTCATTCTTCCAGCTACCTCTACGATACCACCAAAAATGGGGTAGAGATTTCAGGAAACTTCCACCAAAGAACCATCACAGTTATCACCACCTGCGCTATGCAGCATCACACTCCATGCAGCACAACAGGATATTTTAGTGTGATGTGAAGGGGTGAAAGGCAGACAGCCTAAATTGTAAAGTGATCCTCCTCCATCTGATGAATCAGGCTAGGATAAATTTGGGGAGAATCTCACATGTCCTGGTCAGGAAGTTCTGAGCAGGGAGGGGTCAGGCAGGTGTATGGAAATGTTGATAACTTTGATGATAACCTACAGTTTCATTCTCGTTCCCTCAGAACCTGCGATGTGGCTCAACTGGAGTGGTGACCTTTTTGCGGGGCAACATGCTGCACATAGCCTGGCTTGGGGACTCCCAGGTAATGCTGGTCCGAAGAGGCCAGGTCGTGGAACTGATGAAACCACACAAACCTGATCGAGAGGTAATTGGGGCACAGTGACAGCATGCCGAATTTTCTCGACACAAATGTGCACTTACGATGATGGGGATTGTACATGGCTTTATGGACTGGAAATTGCCTCAGACTCTCCCTCACAACTCCTCTGCTAAGTGAAATATATCGTGCCTTCCCTTAGGTCAATCATAATTTTATACACTTCAGTCATTGTCTCTCAATCTTCTCTGTCTTAAAGAAAACAGACTTAACCCATGATGTCTGAAGAAGGGTTTCAACCCAAAACATCACCTATTCCTTTTCTCCAGAGATGCTGCCTGACCTGCTGAGTTACTCCAGTTATTAGTGTCTATCTCAACCTATCCAATTTTCAGCCCTCGTTTTATTTCTCTTCTGCGCTCTCTCTAGAAAAGACCAAGACTAACATGTATTAGCTTTGTAACCATCTATTTTCAAACTCCTAGGATACATGTAATCAGATCCAGAGGAATAACTGTACTTAAATAAACATCTTGGTCACTTGCCGTAGTGCTCAAGTTTACAAACACAATTAAGAACAAGGAGGAAGAGTAGGCCACTGGATACCTCATTTAATAAGATAATCGCTGATCTGATTGTAAGCTCAACATTTCCATGTTACTGTTTTATCTGCTGCTTTTCAAGAATCTTTAGTTTGTCTTAAAGAAAATCAAATGCTCAACTTCCACTGCCTTTTAAGGAAGAGTTCCAAAGGATTGCGATCCTCTTGAGAGAAAAACAATTCACCCCAACCCTTTCATAAATGGACAACGCTTGTTTTTAAATAGTGGCCTTTTGTTCTAGATTTTTCCTGTAAAAGAGATTATTATCTATGTATTCACCCTGTCAAGAGAATCTTCAGTGATACTGCAGATACTGGTGTATTGAGCAGAAAAGAAAATTGCTGCAGGAACTGAGGCAGGCCAGGCAGCGTCTGTGGAGGGAGATGAATAGATTGCGTTTCGGGTCAGGACCCTTCTTCAATCTGAGGAAGAGTACTGGCCTGAGGTATTGTCTCTCCATTTCCCTCCATGGATGATGCCAGGCCTGTTAAGAAATTAAGGTCTTATTTGTCTTAATCATGTGACTTCCCACGCTGCTAAAATCCATGCAGCTATGAAAGGTTCACACAAAGGGTGGTGGGTGTGTGGAACAAGCTGCCAGAGGAGCAGCTGGTACTATCCCAATGTTTAAGAACAGTTAGACAGGTACATGGATAGGACAGATTTGGAGGGATATGGACCAAATGAGGGCAGGTGGGACTAGTGTAGCTGGGACATGCTGGTTGGTCTGGACAAGTTGGGCCGAAAGGTCTGTTTCCACGCTGTGTCACTCCATGACTCTGACAAGTCTAGCATACCCATCCTTTCTCTGTAGGATACCCCATCCATCTCTATTATTAGTCTAGTGAGCCTTCTCTGAGCTTTGAACACATAAACATTAAGAATGAAGGTAGACAAAAGTGCTGGAGAAACTCAGCTGATGAGGCAGCATCTATGGAGCGAAGGAAATAGGCAACGTTTCGGGCCAAAACCCTTCTTCAGTGATGTAGGGTGGGGGGCAGGAAGAAGAAAGACAGAGGTGGAGCCAGAGGGCTGAGGGAGAGCTGAGAAGGGGAGGAGACAGCAAGGGTTACCGGAAAATGGAGAAGTCAATGTTCAAGCCGCTGGGGTGCAGACTGCCCAAGCGGAATATGAGGTGCTGCTCGTCCAATTTCCGGTGGTGCTCACTCTGGCCATGGAGGAGGCCCAGGACAGAAAGGTTGGATTCGAAATGGGAGGGGGAATTGGTTAATGCGGACCGAGCGGAGGTGTTCGGCGAAACGATCGCCAAGCCTATGCTTGGTCTCACCGATGTAGATCAGCTGACATCTAAAGCAGCGGATGCAATAGATGAGGTTGGAGGAGGTGCAGGAGAACCTCTGTCGCACCTGGAACGACTGCTTGGGTCCTTGAATGGAGTCGAGGGGGGAGGTAAAGCGACAAGTGTAGCATTTCCTGCGGTTGCATGGGAAAGTGCCCGGGGAGCAGGTGGTGTGGGTGGGAAAGGAAGAATTAGCCTGGGAGTTATGGAGGGAGCGGCCTTTGCGGAAAGCAGACAGGCGGGGAGATGGGAAGATGTGGCGAGTGGTGGGGTCATTAAGAATGATATTATGCATAGTACTCATAGTGTGATCTCACCAATGCCCTTTCTAACTGAAACATAATCTCTCTATTTCTGTATTCAGTTTTACTATCCTTTGCCTTTTTACATACTTTGCAATCTTTAATAATTTGTTTTGATGTTGGTTTCTAATTTATTTAGTTTTTCTTTATTCTCCCACCATCAATTTCTTGCCACCTTTTTCAAAGTCCTCACAGATTCTAGATTTCCTGCTCTTTTTTCAACATTATCGGCTTCTTTCTTGAATATAACTTCTCTTGTTAGTCCCAGTAAGTCCTTTGTTTTTGTCATTGTTTAATTTGTGTTTGTTAGAAATTGTTAATAATTTATTTCAATGCGTGCCATAATTGAATCAAGTTTCCCAGTCCATCTTAGTTAATTCTGTCCTCATAATAACATTGTTTATTTGGTAGGTTCAGATTAGAGTTCCCAGTTTCAAAATTATCTCAATTCCCTTTCAGCATATATGATCCTTAAAGCTCATATGTTGACTCTTACCCAGAAGCTATTTTACTGAAAGGTTATTAATTTGCTCTGTTTCGTGGCACAATATTAAACCTGTTCTCTGTATAGTTCCTCACATACTGAACTGTAAAACTAATTTGAATATATTCTATGTAATCATTCTCCACAGCAATACTGCAATTTGCTTTGTCCTGGATGATTGTATTACCCATGTTCATGTACCTCTACTGCAGTTGTCCGATGTATACTCAACTCAAGAATTAGGAGACTGTTTCTGCACCTTGATTTTTCCAGGCTAAGTGCTTCGCTGTACTTTCTTTATCCTGCTTTATCCCCAGGAATATCTTCACAATCTGCTGCTCTTCTTAAAGCAAAGTATAGAAAGAAGGAACTGCAGATGCTAATTTACAAACAAATATACAAATTACTCAACATCTGGAGAGGTGCTGCCGACCCGCTGAGTTGCTTGGTGTCTTTTCTTCTAAAAGCCATCTTTTTTAACCTTTTTAATTCACAACATTAATCATTATGCAACTATGACTCCAAATTCCTGCTTAGCTGTGAATGTTTTGTGCATTCAGATATCATGACTTTAGCTTTGACTCATTTCCCTGATGTCACCAGAGTCATTATGCCTAGGACTTTTGTTAAGTTTTCTGTCACATCCTGACTGACTACTTCTACCCAGGTCACTTCCCTGCTTTATAACATTGAAACACTGAATCTGAGGTTACTCTTTCCTCAGATCAAACCCAATCCACCACACTATTCATTCAGTTATCCAAGACACAGGTCTGAATTTAGTTTAGAAATACAGCATAGAAACAGGCCCTAGTTCTATGTTATTCCACTTTCTTATCCACTCCCAACACATTAGGTGTACTTTACAGAGGTCAATTCACCTACAAACCAGCATGTCTATGGGATGTGGGAAGAAACCAAAGGACTCCCACACCAGTCACAGGGAGAACATGCAAACTCTACATAGGCAGCACCCGAGATGAGGATCGAACTCGGGTCTCTGTCGCAGTGAGGCAGCAGCTCTACCAGCTGCACCACCATGTGCCAAATTCAGTGTCGATCTATCCCCTGATTCAATACCCTACCATCTACTCCATTCATTGAGTTAGATCCTCCTGCGCCACTTTGGTACTGTAACAATCCAGAAATTATTCAATGTGATCCTCTGCACTATTTGGACTTGTGCTCCTCAATCTCTCACAGCAGAATCTCATTACTATTTTTATCTGTGACGCTGATTCTTGGGTAAACCAAGCAATTGGATCACCTCCAACCCTGCTCCCACTCAGCCTCCTATATCGCCAACTTCAAGGTCGTGTAACAGTGTTGCAACAGTTTTCTAACTCTTCCTTTTTTTTGTTCCTTCAGGATGAAAAGCAGAGGATCGAGGCACTCGGAGGCTGCGTGGTCTGGTTCGGGGCCTGGAGAGTTAATGGAAGCCTTTCCGTCTCCAGAGCGATCGGTGAGGTTTTTTAAATTTGGAAACTGATTTTCAGCGTTTCCCGTTGTCCACCCACACTTCATAGCGACACCCAGAGATACACAGAATCTCCTGCTGCTAAGAATGTGCAGGCCACTTTGTCCAACTGATCTATGCTCTGTAGGATAAGCTTCCCACTCCCTTTCACACCATCAACATCTTTTCCTAATTCCTTTCCATCTGGTTCCCCCTTAAATTGATCTCTTCTGCTTGCCTCAGCCACTACATATAGGAGCAAGTTCCACCTTTTTACCACTTTCTGGATGGAGAAATTACACTTGAATTATGCATTAAATTTATTATTGCTTCCCATGTCCTTAGCCCTGTGTTCAGCCATGTGGAGATATCCTCCCCACGCACAACCTGATCAAATTGCTTCAGGACCTTAAACCAGGAGACTCCTCATCTTTTCAGTCATTCCTGATTTTAATCAATGTAAATCTTTTCTTCACTATCTCCAACATTTTTGACAGAGACAAGAACTGTGCCAATCACTCTGAATGTGACCAGGTGAATGGATACTGTGGATTATCCAAGCTTGGTTCGAGGGTGGCGGGTATATAGGACGAGCTGCCAGAGGAGGTAGTTGAGGCAGGTACTATAACAACATTTAAAAGGCACTTGGACAGGTACATGGATGGGAAAGGTTTAGAGGGATATGGGCCAAACACGGGAAAATGGTAAGGGCTTAGTAAGGGCACCTTGACAAGTGTGGACATGTTGAGCCGAAGGGCCTGTTTCCATGATCCAAAATAATTTTCAAGTTTATGGTTTTAACCAGGACATACGTCGCCTGCATTCCAATGATTTGCATGTATCAATTAAGTGGTTGAGAAGAATGACTCCCAAATAGACATTAATTTCTGGGTACCAATCACTACCACTAATATGTCCTCCTAATATTGATAACGATTCAAGGCAGATTTCTCCACCAGTATTTTCAGTGGTGACCTCCCTCCCCTAATTAACTATAGAAACAGTGGGAGTGCAAGCGTCACTTGTAATCATGGTTGGTTTTGTCGAGCTTGTGCATTGCTATATTGGCAGCCTTGGCCTTCTGAGATTACTCATTCCAAGTCCAGAGACTTGAGCCAACAGTCCAGGCTAACACTCCAGTACTGAAAGAAGGCTGCACCTTTAAGGTGAGACATTACAACCACGCCTTTGTCTGCATGTTCAAGTGTATGTAAAAGGCATAAGAGCACCAGCACAAGAGCTCCACCTAGCATTAATCTCTGAATGTTTGCCAAAAGCAATAGATTATCTGTTCATTGTGGAAACTTGTTGCTCTAAAATTGGCATTGTCTTTCTTATAATTAACATATCAGGAATGTTCTTTGAAGTGCTTTGGGATGGTGTGCAGTAATGAAATGTGTTCTCTATAATGCTTGGCCCTTATCTGTCTCAGTCAGACAGATGCTGTGCTGTGTGTTTGTTCCTGACCCTCTTGTTGCTGATATTAATGGGGCAGTGATGCAGGTTGTTCCCATGATCTCAGCTTTCACTAACCAACCACTCTTTGATTGCTTCAGGGGATGCTGAACACAAACCATACATCTGCGGTGAAGCAGACAGTGACACGCTCATGCTGGACGGGACCGAGGACTATCTCATCCTCGCCTGTGACGGCTTCTACGATACCATGGAACCGGAGGAAGCAGTCAAAGTGGTGGCCGACCACCTTAAGGAGAACAACGGTGATAGTAGCATGGTGGCGCACAAATTGGTGGCGTCCGCACGAGATGCTGGTTCCAGCGACAACATCACCGTCATCGTGGTCTTCCTGCGGGACCTGAACGCGCCGCTGGAAGAGGAGGAGGCAAACGGAGACTCAAAGTGGTCAGGCAACTCTTTTGACGGGGCACAGGGCGATGGCAGGGACGATAAAGAGAATCAAGGTGACTTCCAAGGACCTCGGACCCTGCCTCACTATGGGACTGGTTCAGAACTAGCCCAAGATACTCGCGAGGATTCACTCACCGACAGAACTAGTCTGACTTTAGGCCCTCAGGTCATCCTCCTTTGCGACCAAGGTTCGCAGGGTGATCAAGCGCTGGCGGCCAGTGCCAAGGACTCCCCTCCGCCACAATGCAGACCGAAGAGGGCCGATCCACCCAGCGTGGAACTGCCGTTCTCAACCTTGCAGGAACGAGGGGATTTTGAGCTGGATGAGGTCCGGCCTTGGAAGCCTTCGCTGGCGGGCCAGAGCAAAAGCCGGAGCAGCAGGGCAGAGAGGCCGGCTCCCCTCTGTCCCGCCGCCCAGGATATTCCCACCACGGCCCACAGAGTCGCTTGCGCAGTGAATCAGCAAGGACAACAATCAACCCCGCCGCCACAGCAAGGCCCATCCCTCCTCACACAGAGACATAGCAGCAAAACCAGCGCCGGGACAAGCAGTCGGAATCGCAGGGGTGCAACTCACTGGGAGTCACGGCAGAAAAAAGTGGGCAGTATATGTCACTTGGGCTGGGCTGGCATCAGCTGGCACCAGCAGATGGCAACTAGTTTACGTGGCGTCTGTCTACTGCAACAGTAAATAATTCATGTAGTTCCACCATTACTAGACCAACACCCCTGCCCCCTTGCCCAGGCTGTCTTCACTAGAGTACTTACATTTCAAATGAATAGTCAGCACGCTATCTTATATTCCAGCCGAAGAGTATTTTAGCCACATCACCCATATGAGAGTCTAATCTGTTTTTTCCCCAAAACAGAGCTGGCTTCACCATGGTGCCTTTTGTGACTGAGGACACCTCACTGATATTGACCAGGGGTATGAGCAGACCTGGGTCGGAATGTGAAGTAGAGGATATTTGTGTAGGGTCTTCATTCACATCAGGCAAGAGGTTCCCTTTGCACTCTTGGATGGGGATCGTCCCTAGCTATGCTCACCATTTATAAGCCGCGATTTGACCTGCCGGTCAGATACCACTTACTGGGTGGGCCACCTCAGTGGGCAGCTGAGAACCAGCATCGTTGGTGTTGGACTGGAGTCACATTTAGGTCATTTGACATGTTTTATTCCTTAAAGGAAACAATAAAATAGGTTTTTGTGGAAGCAAGGGTTACCTTCGCACGTTTATTTCCTATGAGGTGATTGCAAATTCTCAAATTGCCCAAGATGCGATTAAACTTTTACTCTGTGGATTATTGGTCTGGTAATAACTACAATAGACATTCGAGTAATTTAATATCTTTCTCCTACCCAAATCTACTGTTCATTTTCATTTTACTATGGACTATCTCCAGCTGGTCTGGTGATGTGACTATCCCCCACTCCCCAGAACTGGCCAATCGCCAGGAAACAACTGGAAGGTCAAAGAGAACTTTGCTCAGATATTCACTTCTAAAATATAGACACAGTAAAAAAAACTGGCCTGAGGGAAAAGATCCAATTGTGAAAGGGGAAGTGGAGTGGTGAGTTAGGGTGGCAGTGAATCTTTCTGAAACTGTAGAGCTCAAAGAAGTACAGTAATCATGACGCTGTTAGCATTCAATAGTGAAACGTATTTAAATGTCTCTTGCTGTAGATTTCATTTGAAACTAATCAAATCCATTTTCAAACTAATTATTCTCACATCCATAAGAGCTTTCCCTCAAGGATCCTGTAATAGTTACACATTGAATAGTTGTTCTTTAATATACAGTAATAAACTAGTCTTCTGATCAGGTCAATTCACACCAAATACCAATAGTAGCAATCCCATGAAAGCAATGAGTTCACTGTAATAGTTAAAATTTATCACGTATCTCCTCAACAAACTAAAAGTAATTCTGTACATGTATAATGCATTAGTAGTTCTGATCCGAGTATATACCTGTACTGGTACCTGTACCAGTCTGATTATTAACTGTGCTAATACACTGTTCATATGCAATGGAACATATGCCACTTTCTGTAGCAGCCCAACTGTGATCAATGTACCAGCATTGGCAGCAAGGTCTCACAATATAATTTCACCTGTATTGGTAACCTTTAGTAATCCAGCCATTCAACTGAGCTATTACTGGTCTAACTGTGCATCTATCTGGCATTTGTGGTCGGATTGTAGTCCACTACAGCATTGATACTTACAACAGTCCAATGATATACGTGTACAGGTACTCACAATGGTCTGACACTACCTGTATTCCTGTGCTGGTACCTGTAGCAGTCTGATTACAGAAGTATCTGAAGGTACTGACTGTACACCTGTAGCAGCTCAACTGTACTGCTCTAACTGCATACCTGTTCTGGTGCTTGTCATTCTACAGGGACAATTTCACTGCATACCTGCATTTGAACCTGTGGGAGTTTGACTGTTCTACTTCAAATGCAGCAGTTCCCTGCAGTTGTGGAGGTACTGACTACACTTATAGCAGCTTGATTGTCCAGTTCTGTTCATGTGTACTAGTTCCACACTTTAGAGCAATTTCGTTTTGTAAAACGCCGTGTTTAAATTAATGCAGCTGGTAGTAGCAAGTAGTCTTTAACTTGGTTTGAATTTCTGTACCCTTTTTTGCTGCTTGCTGAAGTAACAAACTCAGTTCCAATCACTATCAATATTTCATGTTGAGTATCTTGTAATTTTTAATGGTATTTCTGGTGATTATAATGTAAAAATTATATATATAAAAATAATCATAACTCAACAATTTCAAGAGGTGACTATTGTAATTATCTGTTTAATGCTGTTTTGTCTGTGTACATTTTGTGTTCTCTGTAATATGTGATGTGTATTGAAAATGATGGAGCACTTTGTATTACCAGAAACAAAGTTAACAAGCCTTTAATGATTAAAGGATCTGGACCAGTTTGACGAGCCCTTATTTTCTTGCTGAGCTGCATTGTTGGTGGGGAGGGATTTTCCACAATGTGCTACCTCTGGTTTTAATATAAAACTGTCATATGAAATTTCAGTCACACATATAATAGCCACTCTTTCATTGGTGCATAGTCCGTAATTTTATGGATAGAAATCTTGTAACACCTTATCCAACGGTCTTGGAGGAACACCTTCACCATTTATAATAACAAAGGACTGCAGATGCTGGTTTATACCAACAAATAGACACAAAATGCTTGTTGAGTAACTCAACAAGTCAGGCAGCATCTCTGGAGAAAATGGATATGTGACGTTTCGGATCAGGACCCCTCTTTAGACTCCACCGTCACCATAGTTTGGGAAGCAATTTGAAGATGTCAAACACCACCTCAAAGGGCAATAATGACCACTCTCCTATATCCCAAGAACAAACAAAAACAAATCCATTATAATTTATTTGCCAGAGCTCTCCTGTTGCTGCCACGTGGTAATTCATTCCAAGGGATTTCCAGGAGGTTGTTCAATTATAGAAGCCACCAAAACAGGTTAGCTTCTGTGCTTCTGGAAAGTTTAATCTGATTTTACAAGGTCAAATAAAATGCTGGTACCATCATGATGATCTACATGCCTCGAGACACCCCATTTCTATGGATTCTCTAATAAAAATTAGTAGAATAGTCTTGAATTACAGCTCAATCAATTGGATTATTGATAGCTGTATTTACCTCAAGGGATATTATCCAATGACCAAAGGCAGCTTTAATAAATGAATGCAAAAATCCCAGGGTAGAGTTCCTGTTTGTCATGATCAAGATGTTGCAGTACTTGAGTCATGCAGCACGGAAACAGGCCCTTTGGCCAACGCACCCTGTTGACCACTGTACTTATACCCAAGTCTTGTTTTCTTTTCAGCTACTCTGGGCAAAAAGACGACATTCACCCTATTTATTCCACTCATTATTGTTATACTCTTCTGTAAGAAGCCTCCTGATCTCCAAGGTATGAAGCATCAGCATGCCCAACCCTTGCCTCATGTCTTGGAAAACATCCTTGTAAATCATCTCTAAATCTTTCCAACTAAATGACATCAACCTTTTTAACCCTTGCGGAACCCTTGAAATAATTTTTATGTCTCAGGGAACCCTTACATAAAAATGACTAAATAACATGGGTGAATGAGGGACTGTACTTGCACCCAGGAAGCACAGACAGGACTGATGGAGACCGTGCATGCGTCTGTACTCGGGTGAGTCACTTGATACACAAATCCGTCATGTGCAGCTCCTGTCCACAGACCACTGAAAGCCGTTTCACATTGGCGCCATATAGATGTTGCTAAATGTATTCCCTATGATTATTATATTTTAAAATGATATAACAGGTTGAAGACTTTATTATATCCAAGAATTTTCCAAGAATATGTCGTACGTGCATAATAAAATTTTCAAATATGAAATTAAACACAAAAATGACTCAAATGCATTTACATATGATTAGCCTATTTATCACTATTCCTCTCGGAACCCCTAGCTACCTCTTGCGGAACCCTAGCGTTCTGGGGAACCCCGGTTGAGAAACGCTGGTTTACTTGATTTACTCTTCAAGTTTCTACTAAAATGTACTTACATAACCACAAATAAAATCTTTGGACTAAAATACCAAGTTGGTGTAAACTGTTTGGCACAACTATTGGGGATGTGTAGCTCAATAAAAACAGGTCAAGGCATTTAAGAAAAAAGCCTTGCAGCTCCACAGACCCAGGTTTAACCCTGACTACAGGTGACAATAATAGACAATAGGTCCAGCCCCGCCATTCAATGTGAACATGGCTGATCATGATCATGGCTGATCATCCACAATCAGTACCCCATTCCTGCCTTCACTCCATATCCCTTAACTCCGCTATCCCCAAGAGATCTATCTCTTGAAAGCATCCAGAGAACCACAACTCAGTGTCAAAAAGAGACTCCCTGTTGCTACAGAGTTTGTACATTCGCCTCGTGACAGCGTGGGTTTTCTCTGGGGTTCCAGTTTACTCCCACATCCCAAAGACGTGCAGGTTTGTAGGTTAACTGCCTCACGTAATTCGTCCCTGGTGTGTAGGATATAACTAGTGATCATGCGCAGACTCATTGGGCTGAAGGGCCTTTTTCCACATTGTATCCCTAACTAGTGCATAAACAGTTATAAAAACAATGTTTTTGCCCCTTTCCATTTAAAGATTAAAGTGGTAACCAGATGTTTTATTAAAACAGCTGAAAAATGGTTTAACTCCAAAATACATCCCAAAATGTATCCTTTCTATCACCTTAACATGCCAAATTATTTTGAGTACCTTTGTCAACTACATAACAAATTAAATGTTTTATAATTAAAATACTTTAATAAAACATTCCTACTCTAGTCTGAACTTACAAAGGGCATAATTTGAAAGCCTTGTAGTATTCAATAATGCTGACATGAGCAGAGAAATCTGCTTGTGCCTACAGCTGGAGACTCTAAGGAAAAAAAATGGAATAGAATGTTACAGCACAGGCCCTTCAGCCCAGTATCTGCGCCTA
The DNA here is from genome assembly GCA_963514005.1 of Raja brachyura. Next base: position 12,363,120 of record OY740807.1, on the reverse strand, counting down.
AACATGATGCCAAGTGGGGTGGGAGATTGCAACCTTCACGTGGTCCGCCCTGTTTTGATGAATGCAATCAACCCAGCATGCACAATCAAATAAGATAAAATAGAACAAGTTGTCCTACAACTTTAGGCTATGCACGCCATACGCAAGAAGAAGAAGAAGATGCCAAGTTAAACTAATGTCTGCCTGCACGTGATCCACATCCCTCCATTCCCTGCATATCCATGAGCCCATCTAAAGCTTGTTAAACATCACTACTGTATCTGCCTCCACCACCACTCAGCATGTTCCTTGAAGGTTCCAGGGAGGTTTAAGACTCCATCAGCCAGCTATCTACAACTAGGCACACACACTGAACATTTTAACGTGTAAAATGAACAAGAGAAAAAGAAAAAAGGTAATAATTATGGATGATACATGTTAAAATAGAACTGTTCTGTTCCATGCATGGTTACTGCCAAACTGAACTGTCAGGTGGGAGATCAATGCTATATAATTTCCACCCATTAAATTACACATAATGACATTCAATTGCTCTTCTGCTTTAAATACGAGTCATCACCGGCAAGGTGACTCACAGATTTCAGACTGCAGCAATAGGTTTAAAATAAAATCAGCTGGCATCAATTCCTTGGAAGTAATTATTTATAAAAAGTCTGCAATTCCCAATATTCCAGATAATAGCTACACATGAGAGGGAATGATGAATGGACAAGGCAACAGGTAGTCCAACAAGGTCACTACCCCAACTCTGATAGATTGGCAGTCATGTCAAATACTTTCATCTGCCTTTTAATATTTAAAAATAAAGAGGAATTTCAATGCCTTCTAAGAACACACTCTCCTTCACACCACCTCAATTTGTCTTGAAAAAAGATTCATTCCTAATATAGAAGTCAGCAAGTTACTGAACTACTCCAGACTCGTCAACTCCAAAACAAATTACTTATTATTAAGAACTTGGCTTTTTGTCATCTGCTTACCACTGAACTCGAGTACACTTCAACACTCGGCAATTCAACAACAAAGTATTAAATATCATGACAGAAAAGCAGGCACAGTCCAAAGAGATCTGGATTTGAGAGATTTTGGATGGACACATGGATATGTGGGGATATTGAGGGCGGCACAATGGCACAGCGGTAGTTGCTGCCATTCAGCGCTTTCAGTGCCAGAGACCCGGGTTCGATCCAGACTACGGGTGGTCTGGACGGAGTTTGTACGTTCTCCCAGTGACCGCATGGGTTTTTGGAGATCTTTGGTTTCCTCCCATACTCCAAAGACGTACAGGTTAATTGGTTTTCTAGAAATATAAATTGTTTATAGTGTGTAGGATAGTGTTAAAGTGCAGGGATCGCTGGTCAGTGTGGACTAGCCGGGACAGGTTCCACGCTGTAGCAGTAAACTAAACTAAAACTAAAATATGCAGGGAATCAAGGATTCTGGGTTATGTGCAGGTAGGTGAGAGTTGATTTTGGCTTCATCTTCGGCACAGTTATTGTGGGGCGAAGGGCCTGCTCTTGTGCTGTTATGTTCCATAAAAGGAAAAGATCAAAAACAAATGAACATGGACAATTAAGGCTATGTTGGGGGAAATAAACTCCCCTTTAAATTGGCAATATTGCTCTCAGAATAACACTCCGGTCAAAAAGTAACACTAGTTCAATATGCTAATGATGTAATTTCGCCATGAATAATTTACACTCCATGAGCCCGCATCAATGCCATGGAAAGGCTCAACAAAGCAGCGGACTTGCTCGCATGCCATTTGCCCGATCAGACAGTGGTTTGAACATAAATGTTCAAGTTGCCTTTGGTTCTACTTCATTCTCACTGCCATCTCCAAACAGTGTAATTCTGGTCTCAAAGCAACTCCCTGACACTGCTGTCAAGCAGCTTGCTATGAGTGGGAAGGAGGAGGATAGTTTGTGCCAATTTCCTTCAACTTGACCTTTACTTGGAAGAAACAGCGTCAGAAGTGTGTATTAACATGCACCAGCCCATCGTGCTATTCTGGGCATGCTCAACATCCTCAGACTCAATTGCATGCTTATTGGTAAAGACAGACCTTGTCTTTATGTTGTTTAGGATATGTAGTAATTTGCAACATAGAAAAAAATGGTACAATTATACATACATTTATGCTACCAAATAATGAAAGGCATAGTGGATGAGGAGAAAATATTTCCAGTAATGGGAGAGTCTAGGGCCTGTCACACTTAGGCTATTTTTGAGACGACTACAGGTGACGAGGCTGTCGCCATACGGTCGCTGGGGTGTCGCCTGTATGGTCTTGAGTAGTCTCCTCAGTCACCCGAAGAGTCGTAGCGTCTTTCTGGTCGCCGCTGGATTTTCAGCACGTCGGCGACAGTGGGTTGATGCCAATGAGCGTAGCTTGACTTCTCCTGGTCGTAAGTTGTCGTAGGTGGACGTCCTAATGGGTTGCCAGTTGTTTGGCATCGACTAGATGGTAGATTGTTGTAGCTGGTCGTAGACATTGACGCAGGGCTGTCCAGTCACCGGTTTTTCGGCAACCTGCTACGACTATGACAGTCACCGGCAGTTGCCTAAAAAAATCATGTAAGTGGGACAGGCCCTTCTAGGACCAAAGGTTTCAGCTCAGGACATAGCTTAAGAATGGAGAAGAGGAATTTCTTTATGGTGGTGTATGTGTTCGAATTCATTGCTACAGACAGCTGTGGAGGCTAAGTCATTGGGTACTTTTAAAGTGGAGATTGATACATTCTTGACCAGCAAGCGTGTCAAATATTATGGGGGGAAAGGCAGACCAGGATTGAGAGAGAAAACAGATCAGCTATGCTGGAATGGCACGGCAGACTTGATGGGCCAAATAGCCTAAGTCGGATCCCATGTCTTATGATCTTACACATCCACCATGAAATGCCCAGAAGTTATTTTTAAAACCAAACTTGCTGTTAATTATGGGGCACATTTTGGTCCAAGCCCATCGCCGTCCCCACCCCCTCAAAATATTAGCATAGGATCTTTAAATGTCTCCGACATGATAAGCAAAGGCCTTATCTATCCTTCCAGCTGAAAGATAAAGCCAGCACAGCACTCAATTTCTGGTATTACATTGCCTGTTTTATCTGCCTTAGTTCTTGAAGTAGGATTTTACCCCATAGATCCTACCCAGTGCGTCACAGGCTGCTATTAATGTACAGAAGTACTGAGTCTTTGCGTTGACAACTTGGAACACCACAGTATTGATTCACTTTCTCTGCAGCTGGTTACAGGCACCTCTTGATACCGATGGTAAAAGTGAGGTACACATTTTCTAATTTTTGACAGGTGGGGCAACTACATGCTCACAGCTACTTCGAGCAATATGCAACAGCTCCAATGTACACTGACATCATCCACAGAAAAATTCACTCAGATTAAATTTATAATCAGAATGCAGGATAGCCTTGGGGAGACTAGCTCTGCCTCATTTGTATAACCACAAGGCAGTTGCCATGTTAGATTAACAGCATCAATCTCACACATCCACACAAATAAAACCAAGATTGTACCAGCTTTGAAAGAAAAAGTGTCCAAACAAAATACACACAAGGTCTACACTGAGCATCCAGGTCCATCACTGGAACTCCGGCCCATTCCCACTCCAGTCTACATTGCTCCAACAATGTTCAACACAAACGCGGGGTGCAACATTTAATTTTGACTGGGTACAGCGCTACATTTCATATGAAGTGCGCAGGGTTTTACTTTTTTCCCCACACCTGTGGCTTTCTCTTTGATTTAAATTAGATGTGTACTTCACATGCTTTGACTATTGTCACTCTCCTTCTTATCACAGACATACTCTGTTCCCTCTACCCCTTCTCCTTTCTGTATTTAATATACCTTCTGAAAGGTCCTGAACTTGATTCAAAGATACAGCATTGATTACCCCTTCTCACACATCACCCCTTCTCACCTATGCTATCCCACTTTCTCATACACTCCCTGCACCCAGGGGCATTTTGCAAAGGGCAATTAACTTAAAACTCCACATCTGTGGAAGGTGGGAGGAAACCAGAGCACCTGGAAGAAACCCACACAGTTACTGGGAAAACATGCAAACTCCACATAGATAGCATCAGGGGTCAGGATTGAACCAGGGTCTCTGGCATTGTCAGCACGCAGCTCTGAGCTGTGCTGCCCTATAATGTCAACTTTGTTTCTCCATTGAAGCCGCCCAACCTGCTAAGTCCTTTTAACATTTTCTATTGTTTCAGATTTCCAGAACCTTCTGTTTTTTGCTCCAGGATATCGTGGTCCTGACAGGGTGAATGTGGGGAAGAAACTTTTCATAGAAGACTACAATTTAAAAAATGTTAACATTTCTTTACCTTTCAGGAGGAACATAAGTTTTTGAAATTCTTTCTCACAATGCAGTGGAAGCACGAAAACTGAATGTTTTCAAAATGGGTGTAAAGATACGTGAAAGACTCAAAAGTAAACAGGACTGTGAAGTTCATGATCCATCATCTTATTAAACAATAGAGCAGGCATGAGGGACTGAGTGATCCAAGTCTTGCTCCTGATTCTTATGGTTATACCAGATGTTAAGTGACACTTCTCTCAGCTAGATGCAAAATATCTCATATTGGTAATTAAAAGCCATGGAATTCACTACGCTGTCATCTAGCTATGTCAGTAAAAGAAAATACAAAACGTTGTTAAGTTAACTATCACTCATCCTTGTAGCTCTCTCAAATCTATACAAACATAAGAATTAGGATAGAACAGTAGGGTAGTTCTGGTTACAGCAAGGATAAATAATTATTCTGCAGATGGGTGCCAATCTAAACATCATCCATCCATGATCTTCAGAAATGCTGCCTGACCCGCTGAATTACTCCAGCACTGTGTGTTTTGTAAAGTTGCATCTGCAGTTCCATGTTTCTACATGATTCCATACTTCATGGACTTTTACATGACAGCCCCTGTACATTATTTGTAAATAAAAGAACGAGAGACTGGATTGAGTTCAAGGCAAATGAAAAATGTAGGGTTAAAACATTTCCACATTCCTGTAGGAGGGGCATTCTGACCACAAACAGTTATGGTACACAGCATGTTTTGTTTAAGAGTGAAACCCAGGCATGATTTATAATTGCATCTAAACGGTCCAAGTGCATAGTGACTAGGACCACAGCAGCTATTAGAGCTCAATGCCTATAAAAATGTGTGACCACATTACCTCAGGTCTGTAAGGAAACATCTGGCTCTACTGGTATATTTATCTGCAAATAGTTCCAAAGATTTCTGGAAGCCGGAACAAATGACTGATTTCCATCTCCATTTTGCGATTACAAGAGGCAGATGATTTCAGTGTTGCATTTCCATGCAAGCTCATGCTTTGAATTCAATGATTCAGGAGTAATGTGCTGTCAGAGTGCCATGTTGGCCAATGTTCTTGCCAAATGCTGCTCACCTACATTATTGCTGCTTTGGGGGATTTCTGTGAAAAGTAGCTGTTCATTTGCAAACACAAAACAATTTCCCCCACAAGCCACTGAGGAGTTCTCTGCGGACACAAAGCCTCACACAAATAAAACGTTTCCTTTCTTAAAACCCATTAACCCTTCATTTTGAGCTAAAATTGTTCCTAGGCCCACTGGAAATTATACCCACCCCTTCCCAGAAACAGCAGACTCGTAAGTTTGTATCTTACAGTTTTATTAACAAAAGTGCAGAAATGTGATCATGTAAACACAATGGAGACAATATTTAAAATGCAACAGTGAATACACATTACAAATAAAGCACAACAATTCTAACTGTACTTCACAGTACAAGGTACATCACATTTAGACAGGATGTTGACATGCTCAGGAGAAGCTGGGTCCACAATGAAAGTTCAGTACTACCAAATCAGTACTTTACTTTCTAATACATGGATAGACTGCCTGCAGTGGTTTAACAGACTTGTTGATAGAATTCCAAGTTCCATCAAATGGGGAGCATCCTCAAAGCACAGCATTGAAGAAATTCACAAAACCCAATATCTTCTAAAAGTACTCTTTAAAGCAAAAGAAAAAAAGCTTGGCGAAGTTATATACATTGCAGGCACATAATAGTTGTGGGGGAAGCAGGAGAAAGGTGGACAGGGCAGTTGAATTGCAGAAAAAGGTGGCGCTGCTGGAGGAAGCTAATCACTGGTTACCCACACACTGTCTTTCAACATAGAAAGGCTTGCAAAATACCGAAAAGCCAAAGCAAGAACATTAAAAACACACCAGACCAGTAAGTAGAGATGAAAGGAAAGGGTCCCACAAAGAATCGTCTTTTGTTTTGTACACGTTGACCAACCTAATGGAAAAGGTTGGAAAGACTAGTTTCTTTGTAACAGCACCCAATAAATATTGAATGTTTGATGTGACAATACAATTCAAGACTGGCCTGCAGCAGAGATGTTGTAAACTATGAATTTAAAGAGGCCTACAAATTCTCCCAACTCAAAAATAAACCACAATCACAGAAGTTATAAGTGCTGTTTATATAAAGGATTTTGGGTGGGAGCATCAAGCAGACCAGTAAGTAAAAACCTGGGCAGGCATTTGTTGCTGATCGAAAGCCACGAGCTCTTAACTTTACTAATTTATTCAAATTTGGGGAATACTCAGAGGAAGGTATTTGCAAAAGGAAACCTGCAAAATCATGGGACCGACTGCACAGAAATTATTTGACAGAGAAAGTTAAAATAATGGTGCACAAAAAGCTGCTCAAAAGCAGAAGTTAAATAAATAAAAATGGTACTTAATCTGGAAATAAATAATTTTATTGGGATGTTTTGCTTCAATCTTGTGCCAGATATTATAACTGAAACAATCAAGTGTAAAATTGACCAAATTAACAAGTGTAGCTGCAACACATCCCCAACTTCGGTACAGTCTGCTCATTTTTTGAGGACATCAGTTTACTTGATGTAATAACACTACAGAGCAGTAGGCCACGGTTTTCCCTACTGGGCTTCACTCCACACAAATTATGAAAGTGGCGAACTAGAAGCCAAGTGTAGCAGGAAGTTTGAAATGAAAATATGTACAAAGCACCACCATGCATCACCACAAACAATCTGGTAATTTCATGTTAATGTTGAAGACAAGGCAGCAAACAAACTTGCCCACTGAACTCATATTCACCCTGTGCAGCTTTAGTGGGGTCAATGGGGCAGTACTTAAAATACACCATTTAGTTCATGTTATAGCAATCGTACAACGTCACTCGTGCTCAGATAACCTTGATAAAATACATATTAGGTCAAGACCAGAAAGCAAAGATTTGACATGCATAGATTAGTTGGACTACTTTGGAGAATTTATTCAACTACTGCGTCCACCAAGTTTGAAGAATGAAATCCAGGGGTAGGGATAATACATAACACCTTACTGTACACACGTCTAATCATGAATCTAATACAATCCGAGTTACAGCGCACACAAAATGTGGACTCAGCTTTTACCAACCAATAATCCCACTTATTGTTTTGTTAGTCTGCTGCAGTCGATCAGTCCAATAACACAGGGCACAAAATCATCAGTAGTAAAACACCATGGTCTAGAACAAGCAAGTTTTCCTCTTGGGTACACAAGAGCAAGGCTTGCCGATTACCCTTTGGCAAATTCACAATCTCAGCTACTACTCACAACCGCCACCGACCCACCATTCACTCATCTATCCCAGCTCATCCTGGCCAAGTGCCAACATGGATCACTGCTCAGCTTCCACAAAACAGGGGCAATTTAGAAGAGGGCAGGGTCTGTACATATGTTTGTGTCAATGGTTCTGGGACATAGATACAAAAGCACAGCTTGAAGAGGACATGACCTATAACAGTTCTCAAAAAACAAACCAAAGATTCATGAAATGTAACTTGCAAGTTGCTTGAATAAGGTTTCAGAAGGAATGTTAGGGCAGAACAGCTGATTGCAGCCATGCAAAAACTTAAGGCTGAAAATGAATCAATGATCTAGAGAAGATATCATTAAAGCCAGGATGGGCTACACAGAAGCGATTTCTAAATGTATAACCAAGTACTGGGTGATGTGATTAACTTTGCCGTTGAAGAAAATAAAAGTCAGTGCAATGTTTACTGGGATCAGCACACAGTTGGTATAGTAGTGTATGAGTGACAGACGAGCATCAGTTTCACATAGGACGTTACAGGTTATTTCCTTTAACCTACTATTAAAGATGGAAAAATCTTTAGCAGGTCCCCATTCTCTTCCCACGTCTCCGCTGCAATTTGGATACAAAATATTTTCCATGGTCCTTATGATCTGTGGAGAAAAAGAACAAACATGTCTCATGGAACATTTAGTGGTTGGATTAAGTAGCCCACTCTACTTCCTGCCCCATTGAAAGGGCTGTCACCACAGCTGTACAGTAATTATCAATGCATAAGTGTCCAATCCGTCGCACGTACCGACCTCCCCACCAACAAAAGGGATCTGTAGGGGACATTGCCTCAAAAATGAAATCAGTATCAGAGAGACCAATACCATCCTCTCATTTCAGTTCTACCATTGGGAAGAAGGTATAAGAGCATGAAAACTGACCAGCAGCAGGTTCAGGAATAACTTAACAACCATTGGGCTCACCCAGAGTTGTGAATCTGTGGAATTCTCTGCCTCAGAATGCAGTGGAGGCCAATTCTCTGGATGCTTTCAAGAGAAAGCTAGATAGAGCTCTTAAAGCTAGTGGAGTCAAGGGATATGGGGAGAAGGCAGGAACGGGGTATTGATTGTGGATGATCAGCCATGATCACAGTGAATGGCGGTACTGGCTCGAAGGGCTGAATGGCCTACTCCTCCACCTATTGTCTATTAAACACTATATACACTATAATCTTTGGGTGCACCAAGGACTTTGGGGTTATTAATTTATTGAATTTTTGCTTATTATTTATTACTTATGTATATTGCGTTTACAGGCCTGTTGTGCTACTGCAAGAACTTCATTGTTCGGTTGTCGGCACATATCATAATAAACACTTGACAATTCAACCTCCACTTCTGTTCCCCCTCTGCAAAGCAGAGCTGAGCCTCCACAGTTCCTTTACTGTTTCAGATCCCCAGCTCATGCCCTTGAACATTAAGCAAATGTTACGAATCGCCAAGCATTTACCCAAAAATTGAACACCAAAAGAGCCAAATGCAGCAGGTCACAAACTAATGTCCACTGAATTGGCTCTTTTTTAATGTAATAAATAACATTGTCCAAGTTTACACACACTTTGGGCCAGATACAATAGTGTGAAACATCCATGGAACAGGATCTCAGCAAGTTTCTGCAGAGGTGGGACGTGCAAATCAGCTTTCACATTTGCCTACATTAATACTGAATGTGCTTTCCAAACAATAGACTGCAAAACAATTTGCATTTATAAAGTGAATCCCCCACAGGAGTGTATTCAGAATAAAATGGCTATTGAGCTAAGAGAAAAACAAAACTTGTTTTAGGTTACAGTCATTTGACCTTCTGGGTCCATGCCAGATCCCAGTGGAGCAGTTTTCTTATAGCACCTTTCACAGCCTTAACACATTATACAGCCTTTGAAGTATTTCTGAAGGGTAGCCGCTGATGTAATCTTGGGGAGAGAGAGAGAGAGGTAGATTTCAAGGAACCTTACAGAGACTGATGTTATATGGGGATCTTGTGGGATAAACTCAAGGTATGTTAAAACTGGTGTGAAGGAGAAAAAAAATCAGGTCAGAGATGGCGAAAATAATTTAGAGGATGGAGGACTAGCAGTAAATTACAGGGAAAATGAATGGGAATGAGAATTTTATAAACATTGAAATTAGAAGAATGGGATTCACTATAGGCCAATAAATAAAGGGATGGCAAGAGTAGGATTCGTGAGTTATGATAAACGGCAGCAGAGTTACACGACTTCAGGCTTGAGAGGCTGGCCAGACCCCAAGGCCAATGTTAGAGGCACTGATGAGGGTTTCAGCATCAGATACAACTCAGCAGGGATACAGCTGGGTTATATCACTGGATAGGTAATTGAAGCTCAGGTCCTGCTCAAATAGGAGAGCATAGTTGTGAACCAATTTGATCTTGTTTGGTTGGAGCAGCATGAAAGGTGCGTGGCAGAGGCTTTAATTTGTGTGTAAATGAAGGAGATTTTGGAACAATCAAAACCAAGGTTGACAAATAAAAGCCTCAAGAAACTGCAGATGCTGGAATCTTGAGCAAAATCAGAGTACTGGAGGAACACAGTGGGTCAGGAATCTGTGGGGTGTCTGGACAGGCAATGCTTCAGGTTGGGGCTCAAGTCGGGACAAGGGAGGGACTGTATATTATCAGCAAACGTGGAGCAGGAGGAGTTTTCTGATGATGCTGCCAAAGAGGAAGCATGTTGGTGGGAAATGAGAAGGCAGCAATGCTAAGGCCTGGGCAGAAACTGCAGGAGTGCGAAGGGAACCATTGCAGAAGATTCACTGACAATGAAGAACTAGATAAGAACGAGAAGATTTCTGAAGAAAGCTTTACACTCAAAATGTTACTCCCTCTACAGATGCTGCCTGACTTGCTGAGTATATTCTATTTTCATTTCAGATAAGATAGAGCTTGTATGGACACAAGCTGGAAGTTATGTCAGGAGAGCAATGTCAAGTCGAGAGGCAATGAGAGCATGGGCTTAAGGGCCCGTCCCACCAGCATGCGATTGCATGCGTCTAGCGCGGCGAAACATGGTCGCTTGAGGCGTACGGCCTCTCGGGGCCGGTTCCACTTCGAACCGCGGAGGCGTATGGAGTTGTATGGGGCTGGTCCCAACATCATACTCACCAATCAGCTGGGCAGGAGGCGGGCCGACTGAATTTGGACGTTGCATGGCATCGGGCGGTGACGTCATCACACAACGGCACGCCGGGCGGTGACGTTATCGCGCAACGCCACGCGCTAAGCGCACGACGTCAAGACGCTGCGTACGACGTCAAAACGCTGGGTATGTCCACAATGCGGCTGCGGGCCGACAAGCCGTTGGCGAGCGGGATTTTTGGACAGTGTCAGTTTTTCGGAGCCCCGCCGATGTTGGGACCAGCCCCGCACAACTCCATATGCCTCCGAGGTTCGAAGTGGGACCGGCCCCGCGAGGCCGTACGCCTCAAGCGACCACGTCAGGTCGCGCTCGCCACATGCAGTCGCATGCTGGTGGGACAGGCCCTTTACACAGTGCCACTTAGCTGAAAGACATTGATCCAACTAACAGAAAAGCAGGGAACAGGGAAAATTATACGCCTCCATCACGTTTGCAGGTAGATTATGCTATTTGGACGAGGGCCATTTCCATACCGTAGCTGGGTAAAAACCATACTGAAGTGATTTAAACCCACCATTGTAAGAAATATTGGTCAATTCAGGATATGAGGATAGGCTGTTGTTTGAGGAAGAGGGTGGAAAGGGCAGATATCAGATTCCCTGAGCCACAGGGAAACAGAATAGAGAACCACAAACGTCAGCTAGCATGGGGACATTTTCATTGGTGGGTGACTACAGGAAAGGTTGACAGATGATCAATAGTTTTGTGACAAAGGAAAGTGGGATCTCACCCAATAGGTGAAAAATCTCAAACCTGGTGACTGATGCTCCCATATGATTTTCCCATTTCGGCGTTGAGGATGCAAGGGAACGGTGTAAAAGGACTACATACAGGGACAAAAAATAGATTGTTATCTTGCCAACATTTCAAGGTTATGATGGATTGTGTGTAATTGTTTAGCTTGAGTGCAAGAACATGTTTGGAAAGACCTGGCTATGCAACACAAGTGCTTGACTGCGAGTTTGTTGGTGTTAAAAAGCATTATGATGGGGTATTTACCAAGGGTAAAGGAGAGCTTAAGGACTTGACTGAAGACAAGACAAAGCACAAGGCCAAAAGTCACATCATCCGGACTACAAGCAGTGCGCTGCGTGTGAAAGAGCTATCAAAGTGGCTTGAGGGAGCAGTTTTCCCCACTTTTTAAATGCATTTCTAAATGTTACAAAATCATTACAAAATCTTTTTTCAGCATGTTGGATGGTGTTGGGCAGTACAGGAGCTTAAAATAATCATGAGGAGCTATCACTTACCGCTCCTTTTTTTCTCCAATGACAAAATTGGCACTTTCAGAAATATCCAAGTCACCTGGTTAAAGAAAAAAAATCTCAATTTTCTTCCGAAGACACAAACTTCACCATTCATCAGGCAGGCAGGCAGATAGAGAGGAAAGTGGGTCAAGAGCGCTCCTGTGGCTCGAAAAGGTCAGCACAACTTGGAGGCACATCCCATGGGGACAAGGACACAGCCAGGGACACTCACTGCTCACACAGTAGCAGCAGCCTCTGTTCCCACTTTCTTACATTTACACAAAATGCTGAATTGGTCAGCAGAAAATATTAAATTCCCCTCCTGTTTCAATCAGCCTTTTACTTCAGTACAGCTGTCAAGTAACCAGGACAACAGCTTCGCAGCAAATTGTGCAAAATGACTCAAGTATATCCACCTTTTATAACATCTTCCCATGCTAAGCAGAGCTGCTGCAGGTCTGTGGGGAAGCAGTCTGCATGTTTAACGAAAGATCAGGATAACAATCACTCCCCTCCAATCACCCTGAGAGCACCAATTGATTAGGATTTTCATGTATCAAAGTAGCTTCTGCATCGGCCTTTTCCCTCTGTACATTTCCTCCTCTACCAGAAGGTCAACCAGTAATGTTTTCTCAGATAATACACTGAGGATGGGGATTGCTTACACTTGAGCCTTGGAGCCCCAGCCCCATCCCCATTTTAAAGGAACAGACACTCTACAATGGATCAAGCTCTGTCAGATCGGGGTAGGACCACAGGGACGTGCAGAGGGCTTCACTGCCTCCTCCTACTATTTTGCTTTTTCTGACTGTGTGGCCTGTCCAACAACAATGATTCCAAAGAGGCTAAAAGACCAGTCAGAAGGCCATCAATCTTACCTTTTTCCATCCCAGCTTTTAACAGAGTTCCAAACTTCTGTTTCCTAGCAAGCCTCTGTTTCTACTGATTTGCCTTAATTTTCCTTTTATTTTCAGGTTTGCTTGGCCCAGATTTAGTTTGGCTGCTTTAATCTTACATCTAAAAAGCATGGTCGAACCTACTTTGGCCTTTTGATGGCCATTCCTTCAGTTAAGGCAGAGCAGGACACTAGCCTCCAGGATCTTCCAACACTTTATATCCTACTGCAGACATTTTCTCAGCACAGTGGGGTGTGCTGGTCAATGAGGTGTCAGTCAAGTGAACTGCTTAATCCTGATCGTGTTTGACCTATTTGAATATTGCTGGAGCTGCACTCATCTGGAAAAATAGTATTATATTGCACAGAAGGTGGGTAGGCGTTTTGGAAGACAGCATTCTGAAGATACACCACTGTGCATGAAGAAGTATTTCCTGCTCATCCTAACCAATCTACTCGTTATTTTGATACCATGGCTCCCTATTTATTAGGTCATCCTGCCTTTATCTCTCTTGTTGAGCCTTTTAACAATTCTGTATGTTTTAGCAATACTACCATGCATTTTTCCAAGCTCTGACAAATTAAGGTCTAGCCTCCTCAATCGATAAGCCCACCATTTTAGGGAACTAAGCTAGTGAATCTATGCAACACTCTCTCTGTAGCAGATATATTTTTTTAAGCAGCCGTCAGAGCTGAACGTAATCTACCACTGCATCTTATTTTCTGAATAACTGCAAATTGATGTGGATATGACGATCATGCACATTCTGTCCTTATTACAGGGCATTGAACTTTGTTTTTGATGATATCCTGGAGACAAGATGACCAATCTCCAACTATTTTCATTTATGCCAAGTAAGACTCCAACTACCCGCCCCCACCCCCCACTCCATCCCACCCTCCCTCCAATTCCCACTGACTTCGATTTTACCAAGACACTTTGCCATCAAACTTGGACAGCAATTCGCAGCTTGCTTCTGGAATCCACCTTTCTGGTCCCTGGATAAATGGAGCCATCTTGGCAAAACCCAAACAATTGCATTAGAGAGCAATTTATTAGCAAGTGCACCCTGACAGCAATGTTAACATCCATCATTTTACTGATGGAGAGCAAAGAAGAAAGCTGGACTTGATTTATTCTGCTTTTTGTGGAGTGATTCACCTCGACAATTTTCTAGATTGGTGCACAAATTTCAGTGTTGTAATTAAACTGTACCAGCATGGCTAGAGACTTGGCTCCAGAGAGCAAAGCTTTGAAACTAGACAAAATGGTCGGTCACAGAATCAGAGTCATACAGCAAGGAAACAGACCTGTCGGCCCAACTCATCAATGCCTGCCAAGATGTCTAAACCCATGTTCCTCTTAACATTATCCATCCATGTCCCCAAATGCTTATTAAACATTGCTCTACTTCAGTTTCCTCTGAGAGCTCATTCCATCTATACACCGTCCCATGTGAAAAGGTTACTCTTCAGGTTCTTTTTAAATCTCTCGCCCCTCACCTCAATTCTATGACCTACAATTTGTAGACGTTGGGTCACTTAGTTTTGCCGCTTGGTTCACATGGAGACCCATATTGCAATTTTAAAGATTCAAGGGACTGGAGATGCTGGAATCTTGAGTAAAAGAGAGTTCTGGATGAACTCTGAATCAGGCAGAAATGTCTGTATCCATCCATAGATGCTGCATGACCTACAGAGTTCCTTCAGCACTTTTGTTTGTTGCTCATTTTGCAGATTCAGGCAGTCACCACGCCTCCTTTTAAAGAGTGATGCTCTATTTTCATTGATATGTCTGTCCTAATATGGGGGAAAAATTGCTGCACACTGCCCCGTTGTTAAACATTGAAAGGCAACTAGAAATCCACAGTGAAAATTAATCAAGTTCAATCCAGTGCAGAAGCTTCCGAGCAGTTTGGGTCACACTCCCACAATACTATAATCTATCTGTTCTCATTACTGCTACCAACTGACCTTCGCGCACATTCAAAATGTAGAAACAAGGAACCACAGATGCTGGCTTGCGCAAAAGGACATAAAGTGCTTGAGCAACTCAGCAGGTCAGGCAGCATCTATGGAGACAAACTGCTGCAGTAACTCAGCAGGTCCAGAGATGTTGCCTGACCCACTGAGTTACTACAGCACTTTGTGTCCTTATGTGCAACATTTCTTGCATTAATCCCACTATCTTGCTCGTGCACACAACCGGAGCGAGCCATATTCCTGATTATTTCAATGTGCAAACTTAAAAAGATAATTGAAGGGTAATTAAAAAAGGTTAGTGACTGCGTCCTTTCAAGAATGAAAATCAAGATTCCAGTGTGTAACTCTGCTTCCATACCTTCAGAGCTCTGAACTGCAGCATTATGAGTCACCACCTCTGTGGCTATGCTTTCTTCCTGCTCATTCTCAGTATCACATTCGCTCTCACTATCAGTACTCATTCCAGGTAATAAACGAAGGATTGTCTTCTGAAGTGACATAACTGGGGGGAAAAAAACACAGCGTTATGCATCGATACTCCCCACCTGTGCAAAAGCAAGAGTCATCAAATACATAGTCAGGTAGTAATGAAACTTTTGATTGTTGGTGTTAATAAACTCACAATTAGCTTACAGCTGCATAATGTACACAAAAGCTGAAGCATGTCAGAAATGTTGTATGACAATAATGTGTATCATATATCAGAGTAAATTACCAGCAAGAATCATAGTTTACATCCTCATAATTTGACACGATTACTCCAAAGCAATGACATATCAACACAAGGTAGTTGAACCAACAGGTGCTCCACCTGCAGAGTTACATGACTTATAATCAGCTTATAGCTACAAATTCTCTTCTGGCACACGGGTGGCAAGGATGGCAATGATTAATATGAATTACTATGACATCAATTGAAGTATATTGCACGTTTCTTTACGATGCATTGTGATTGCACATCGATATATCTATGAAAATTCTGACAGAATATAGTAAACACCAGTTTCCCTGCATTAAGGTTATGTTCAAGAGGCCATGCTTATTTGACAATTTATGGGAATTTATTGCCCAATCTGTGCGCAATATTAACATAGTACAAGAACAATAAAACTACATTTTTACTTCCTGTGACATGTACAACATGAGCAATTTGCTTTAATGCTTAATGCAATCAGCCTGAAGTGCCGGTGGAACTACTTGAACAGTTGCAAATTTCAAGGTGACATTTCCATATCCATTATGTTTGTGTTCTCCCTGCACAGGACAAGATGTTTTGGACGTTTCAATCATGCTAATCTGAATGAGCAGTTGTTTACAGCAGGATTGTTGTTTAATCAAACCCAGAGGACCAATGTGTAATAAATATGTCAAACCTTGGGACATATGGTGTGATGCATAGAGTTTTGGAAGAGGTATGTACAACCTAGCGCTACTGGTGTTCAAAAGAGGCAATGGTGGGATTAGTGCAGGGTGAGTGTCTATGTTGAGTTAGTTTCGTTTCCATAGACTGTTACCTTCCATGACAGCATTTTTACTGCACATCAAAGTAATTTTTAAATGGTTCTCTATTTCCTGCCAGAGATTGTGTTATAACGAATTTGCCCTAATACGAAGTGTTCCCCAATTCAGTCGTCTTACATCCAATTTGTGCAGCATAGCAGAACTACTGGTATTTTAAAGAGGAACCTGGATAACTGCCAGTCAGTCAGTCAAACAGGAAGAGGATTACAAGTTGCTTCAGGAAGGAGAAAACAGAATTAAAACATAGGATTTATGGGCATTTTCTCAGATTAAAAACTAAAAATGGGCAGCGGTTTCCCTTAAAAGTTCTGTTCTGGAAATGCTTCTGTTCAATGTGCATTGTGAAGTGGACATGGAGCCTTGGGCAATAGCACCCAAATGTACAGACAATTCTGAGATAGAAGACAAGGAATAATTTAAGACAAAAAGGAAGAGGAATGGGTAAAATTGTATCAGATGCATTTCCATGTCAGAGCTTGGGGTTGCAACTCAGAAAATAATAAAAGTAATAAATATACTTGGAATGGAGGAAAGCTGCATGTTGCAAGGCTGCAGGGATTTATAGGCTCAGAGTCATAATATCTTCAAAGCATCATCTGAATAGCCAAAAGAATTGACATTCTATAACAAGAGGCCCTGAACATTAAATGTTTATGAAGGAACTGTAGATGATAAGACACAAAATGCTGGAGTAACTCAGCAAGACAGGCAGCATCTCTGGATAGTAGGAATTGCTAGAAGGAACGTCACCCATTCCTTTTATCAGAGATGCTATCTGTCCCACTGAAATACTCCAGCATTTAGCTCAGCAAAATAAAGCATCATGACACTATGAGTCGATTGAGATCTAGTTGCATCTCACGATGGAATGGTTTCAAAATTGCCCTTATGACACTTCCTGTTAAATTGTGCAAGGAACACTGCTGCTTGGCCAGTCTTCCACATAATCTATTGTTAAAAGGACAAGCTTCTTGACATTTCCTCAATAATTTCCCTAGTGAGACTTTACCTTCTTCTGGCCTGGTTGAGGCACACTCAAGAGTCGAAGCCTGCATTGACAAAGTGATTGCATTCTCGGTGTCAGAATGTTGCTGTCTATCCGTGAAAGAGCACTGGGACATTGATCTGGAACCAGATAATCATAGGGAAGGTTAATAAAATAGCTTTTAAACCAATCACTCCAAGCTATTTCACTCCAAAACTAGTCTTGTTGGGAAAATACTACATTTGTGCATCCCATACAAGATCCTACTACAGGAACATGATAAAGAGTTCTATCGAATCTCATGTTGACCACCATTAAAATAACAACAGCAGAAACATAGAGAGCACAACCTGCCCCCTCCATGTTGCACAGAAGCATTGATATCTCAGAGAAAAGGCCCTACCTTTCAGCACCCATTTTCACACTAACCTTATCACGACCCATTTTATTCTCCCTATATTCCCATAAAATTCTACCATTTCATCTAGCACAAAGGGTAATTTGCAGTGATCAATTAACCTACCAACTCACAAATTTGTTTTTGGAGATGTGGGAGGAAACCAAAGTACCTCAAAGAAATCCACACAATCACATTGAGGAAGTGCAAACTACACAGACAACCTTGAAAGTCAGGATCAAACTCAAGTCAACACCCATTCATTGTCAGTGGATCCAAGTCCTGTCATTCATTTGCCAGTAGTATTATTTAAGGACCTTCACTGAGATGGCAGCATTGCATGAAGATAGTTCACCATCACCATGAGGACAATTACAAATGGATGTTAAAGCTTTCCTATGCGCAAATGCAAAAAGGGCTAGGAATGGTAGGCCTTTTAAATGACATTTACACTCACACACAATTCATTGGAAATTAAACATCATCTTGGCTCAATTGATAATATTTGCTGAACTATCCAGATGGAATGGTCTTTTGCAGTCAGCTGCAGCTTGGACTAAAATGACACCAAACCTGGCAACTCCTGTATGGGCTATTTCTATACACGTTGCACTTAATCTGGGATTGCATTTATGTACAGTAGTAATTTATAGGAGTAAACTGAAAAAGGAGATCAGAAGGGCAAAAAGGGGCCAGGAGATAGCTCTGGTGGGTAGCATTAAGGACAAACCCAAAATAGTTTATAAATGCAGAAGGGGGGAAAGGGTAAATAGAGAGAGAGAGTGGGACCTCTCAGGAATCAAAGCAGTCACCTCAGTGTGGAGCCACAGGAGATGGGCAAGGTCCTCAATGAGTATTTCTCCTCTGTATTTACTGAGGAGATATACAGTAGGACGGAGGAACTTGGGGCAGTCAATGGAAGTGTCTTGAGAGCAGTCACTGTTACTGTCGAAGAAGTACTGAAGGTACTGGCGTGCATGAAGACAGACAAATCTCCAGGACCTGATCAGATATATCTGAGGACATTGCGGGAAACTAGAGATGAAATTGCGGGAGTCCTGGTTGAAATTTACGAGTGGCCCTTCAATACAGGAGAGGTGCCGGAAGACTGGAGGGTGGCAAATGTTGTGCCTCTTTTCAAGAAGGGCTGCAGGGAAAATACTGGGAACTATTGGCTGGATGAGCTTAACATCTGCAGTTGGAAAATTACTGGAGAGTATTCTGAGGGATAGGTTATGCAGGCATTTGGATGGGCAAGGCCCGATTAGGCACAGTCAGCATGGTTTTGTACTTGGCAGGTCATGTCTCACAAATCCGATTGATTTTTTTGAAGACTTGATCAAAAAGGTCGATGAGCGCAGAACTGTTGATCTTGGGTATATGGATTTCAGTAAGGCATTCAACAAGGTTCCGCACGGAAGGCTGCTCTGGAAGGTTAGATTGCATGGGATCCAAGGAGAGATAATTGAATGGATAACAAATTACCTCCATAGAAGGAAGCAGGTGGTGATGGTGGAAGGTTGCTTCTCGGACTGGAGGCCTGTGACTAGTGGTATGTCTCAGTGTTCGGTGCTGGGCCCGTCACCTACATCAATGATTTGGATGAGAACATACAGGGCAAGATTGGCATGTTTGCTGATGATACAAAAGTGAGTGCTTTTGCAGATTGTAAAGATGGTTGTGAAAGATTGCAGCAGGATCTGGATCGATTGGCCAGGTGGGCGGAGGAATGGTTGATGGAATTTAATACAGAAAAGTGTGAGATGTTGCATTTGGGACATCAAACAAGGGCAGGACCTACACAGTAAATGGTAGGCCTCTGGGTAGTGTTGTAGAGCAGAGGAATCTAGGAATACAGGTGCATGGTTCCTTGAAGGTCCAGTCACAGGTAGATAAGGCTTTTGGTATTTTGGTCATCAAGTGTCAAGAGTATTGAGTATAGAAGTTGGGAGGTCATGTTGCAGTTGTACAAGATGTTGGTGAGACCATACTTAGAATATTGTGTTCAGTTCTGGACACCATGTTATAGGAATGATATTGTTAAGCTTGAAAGGGTTCAGGAAAGATTCACGAGGATGTTGCCAGCACCAGATGGTGTGAGCTGTAGGGAGAGGTTTAGGCCAGGTCTCTATTCCATGGAGCGCAGGAGGATGAGGGAGAATCTTATGGTGGTGTACAAAATCATGAGAGGAATAGATTGGGGTAGATGCACAGTCTCTTGCCCAGAATAGGGGAATCGAGAACCAGATGACAAAGGTTCAAGATGAAGGGGAAAAGATTTAACAGGAATCCAGGGTAACCTTTTCACACAAAGGGTGGTGGGTGTATGGAACAAGCTGCCAGAGGAGGTAGTTGAGGCTGGGACTATCCCATCGTTTAAGAGACAGTTAGACAGGTACATGGATAGGACAGATTTGGAGCGATATGGACCAGGCACAGGCAAGTGGGACTAGTGTAGCTGGGACATTGTTGGCTGGTGTGGGAAAGTTGGGCCGAAGGGCCTGTTTCCACACTGTATCACTCTATGACTACTGAGCTGCATGCAAAAAAAAATCACTTCATCTCAGTGCATGTGGTAAAGAATCATTAAATATTACAACCCAGAGGGGAGAATACCAAATTCAAGCCGAAAATCAGGATTTGAACGAGTATACAAACATTATAGTACTGCACTGGCAAAGGTACCAAAAGTACTGAACCCAACTCAATAGCGCAAGTGGAATATTGAAGATTATGCAGTAGTTGAGTTGATATTCTCCTCCCATTTCCTCTTTAATTACCACAATTAGCAAATTATCCAGTCATCTACCTCATTAGCTGCCTTTGGGATCAATTGTAGATAAATTTGCAGCCGCATGTCAAAAGAAGATGCTACATTTCAAAAGTCAGTCATCACTCAAACATGATAAACAGCAATATAAATTCAAACTGCATTCCGTCCTAAAGGACAACTCCATTAGTTCCAGTCCTGCTGAAAAGAGATACAGGTTTGAACAGTGAATCATGCACAAAAGTTATGCTTGAGGTAAAATGGTTAAAAAATACCTCCCTCGAGGTGGAATTAGTGGATAAAATGCAGCATTAGGCAAAAGAAAGATAAAATAGTTGCCTGCAATTTTATTTTTAACCCAAGGCAGCAAAGAGGAAGAAGGGTGCCAAATAGACACTTTGTACTCTCACCCTATTGTAACAATTTTCCGTGACGTCTCCAGTGATGTCAATCCATTCAATGTTGAGGAGCCAAACATTTCAGAAGCAGCAGTGGCTGAAGGCCTATCATCCGCCTTGCCCATTGATGTTACCTCGGAATCATTGGATTTGTTTATAGAGTGTGGGGATCCTTGTCTACTGTTAGATTTTGTTGAACCTAGAAATTATAGTGTATTAAAAGATACATTCCCATCCTTCTCCAAATAACAGTCCATGATATATCCCCAATATGCTCTAGCTTGCACTAACATTGATATTTATATGTTTAAGGTTAAATGTTGTTGTTTACATCTTGTTAATCTCCATGTAATGTTTACATTTTTAGAAATACTAAAAATTCATTGCACCAGGTGTTGATGTATGTACAGATTTCAACAGTTGGTTTCAAAAGGAAGAGCAGTAATAACCAGAAGTGGACTGCATCAGGGAACATGGTACATTAAATTGCAATCAGTTTATTCCTGTTTCCAGTCAAACACGTGTGACCTTGGAACAAGTTAGTAGGAAGGAACTGCAGATGCTGGTTCAAATCGAAGATAGACAAAAGGCTGGGGTAACTCAGCAGGTCAGGCAGCATCTCTGGAGAAAAGGAATACGTGACGTTTTAGGTAGAGACCCTTCTTCAGACTGAGCTTTCAGTCTGAAGTGATGCTGCCTGACCTGCCGAGGTATCCCAGCTTTTTATGTCTAATTTGACTTTGGAACAAGGTTGGAAGAGAGGACATTTTGCATCTTACAGCATGTCACTTATAATTAGAATTTTTGACCTAAACTTGCAGTGCTCAAGCAAAATAAAAATCATGCTGTACTTCAAGCAATAATTAACATAATATAGCACTTGCAAAGTGATTTTGCTTTAATAATTTGCAAGGGTACGTTCCTTTCTGAATGCATCTCTCCTTCTGCAGCCAGAAATACTGGTTACCATCTTATTAAAAAGTATCAAAATAAAGCAGAGGTACGAAACAGTACAACAGTTACCTGCTGTGGCGACTTGACAGTTCTCTTGGCAATGGAGATCTTTATCCACACAATCCAGTGCTCTGCGGAGGGACAGAGAGGTCCCTGGACCCGAGCGATTGTGCTTTGGAGATGCAGATTTCCTGCTAGATGCTGATAAACAATTTGAAATGAGATATGAGTTAACACCTTATCTCGGTTTAGGTCAGGTTAACCACAAGCTAATGCAAACAAGTGATTATTCCTCCAAAAGTGGTGCTGCAACAGTTTTAAGTTTAAAAAGGATTTTTGCAAAAACTGACAAGCTCATTTATCGACAACAAAGTTCATCAGCATCTTAAGTGGTTATGGATTCCCCTCACAAACATGCACCCATTCACTTAAGCACTTGTCTTTTTTTAAATAACCATTTTCACAAGGTTTTCCCGAAATGCTCAGCAAATCAAATCTATGCTCTCTGGACATTTACTGTTTTGATGTCAGAAGAAAGAAACCAAAACAGAGTGCTCACCAGAATGTACTCTCTAGTAAATCAGCCCCGTTTCCCAGGTAACTGCAATCCGATCACTAAGCATTAAATTCCAACGCTTGAACATTTGTCTCGTGCTTTATGTTCATAGCATATTTTTGTCTGCATGTAGTACATATAAGCCGTATTCATTTTTTTCTAAACAAACTAGATAAGCCAAGTTTCAAATCGAATCAAAGAGTCTATCCAGGTTTGGATATAAAGAGCTGGAGTACCTCAGCGGGTCAGATTGTATCTCTGGAGATAGGCACATTTCTGGTCAAGGGTCCCAACTCAAGACATTACCCATCGATGTTCGCCAGAGATGCTGTCTGACCCTCTGAGTTACTCCAGCACTGTCATTTTACGTAAACCAGCATCTACAGTTCCTTGTTTCTACTCTCCAGGTCTTGCATTGCTTGCACAGCAATGTGATAATAAAATCATTTTGACTTTTAAACAAATGCCATCTTCTCCTCACAAGTTGTTGCAGCAGGGTGCTGATGATGTGAAGCAGGTCACACACCAGGTGGTGATGGGTTTGACTCTGTCCTGTCCCATTAGCTGTCCTTAGGTGCTACACCAGCTGGGGCACTACAACTGCTTCCAGCACTCTACTTACGGAGGAAAGAGGAAACAACGATTTCTAATTTGTGTGAATATCCCGACATTTGCTGGCAACCCCTAATTAAAAGTAACCTATTTACTCATTGATGTCACTCAGGCAAGGTAATGGGGAAGTTTCCTATAATTGAGTCTTCTAGAACAGCGAAGGATAAAATTGATTAAAAGTAAAGACATTCAGATCTGTCACTTTACTACTGAGAAAATAGGAAATACGACTTGGTTTGCTGTGTATACTGGAAGCAGCATGCCAATTACAGAATCACACAATTTCAGAAAGGATTGTGATTCAGTTTCCAAGTTACTTCGCTGGCACAATGGATTATGTATGTTAAAAGGTTATCAAATCCTCCTCAATTATTATATCTTGGCTGCACAGATGACGACTAACTAGATTACCTTACATTCCAAGCAATGACCACACAAATCAAGCCAAGAACAATTAGTTAAATTAACAGCCATCAACTGCGACCCAGACAGCATTTTAATCAACAAGCATAGTTTTCATAGTCACCAGAAAATGCGGTCACTGACTGTCGGGAGGGAGCTGCTGGGAAAATATTACTGTACTGTACCAGTCACCGTCTTTCACCCAAAATAAATGACGCAAAATGCTGGAGCAAGTGAGTGAGTCGGGCAACATCTATGGAGAACATGACCTAAAAACATTGCCGAGTTATTCCAGCACATTGTGTCTATTTTGTATACCAGCACCTGCAGTCCTTTGAGTTGGGCGATAAACCAGAGAGGCTGCTGGCCAGACAATTAAAAGGGGAACAGGCGAGTCGTGCAATCCATAAAATTAAATCCAAAACAGGTGATTTGCTTACCAATCCTAAAGAAATAAACAACCGCTTCAAAGTATTTTACTCAGAATTATACTGCTAAAACTCAGGCCACTAATACAGATTTTGCAGTTCTCTTTGACTCCCTTAGTTTGCCAAAACTAGATGAATCAGCCAGGCTAGAACTGGACTCAAATTTCTTAGAAAGCGAGCTAGTTGAGGCTATTAAATCTTTTCCCTCCGGTAAAGCGGCTGGACCGGATGGATTTGGTTGTGAATTCAACAAAGCATTTCATAAGTGGCTTGCCCCACTTCTAATTAGGATGATCAATGATTCGATTAAGAACAGATTTCCGAAGTCCCTGTATGAGGCAAATATATGCATCCTGTTAAAAAAAGACAAGGATAAAATTGAACCTGGCAGATATAGGTCAATTGCTCTCCTCAACTTTGATCAAAAGACTATCACAAAAATATTAGCTAATAGACTGGGGAAGCATATTTCATCAATTATACACCCTGACCAAACAGGGTTTATTCCAGGTAGATTTTCATTTTGTAATGTGCGTCGACTCCTGAATAATCTATATAGTTCCACCAAGAGGGGGGATTCCAGAGCGGCCATCTTATCCTTAGATCCCGAAAGAGCGTTCAACCAGATAGAGTGGCCCTATATGTTAGAAGCACTTAAAATAATTGGGTTTGGGGATTCCTTTATTGCATGGGTCAAAATGGTGTATCTTTGTACGACATCAGCCATTCTCACTAATAATGATAAATCTGAACCTTTTGACTTACAACGTGGGGTTAGACAGGGAGATCCTCTGTCCCCCCTACTCTTTGATATTACTCTGGAACCTCTAGCAATAGGTATCAGGAGTCACCCTAACATCAGGGGAATTAAGGTGGGGAATGTGGAAAGCCTTGTGGGACTTTATGCGATAACATTATTATATCTCTCCTATCCAGAAGTCTCTGTCCCTCCCTTGTTAGACATCTATGGAGAACATGACCTAAAAACATTGCCGAGTTGTTCCAGCACATTGTGTCTATTTTGTATACCAGCACCTGCAGTCCTTTATGTCTACCATTTTCTCCCAGCTGGGTAAACTAGTCCAACTAAAGTTGAAGCAAAAAGCAAAAAAAAAAAAAATAGAAGGTCAAATCACATTTGCTTCATCACACTTTACCAAAGGATTGTGGCCCTTCCCAATATGATGATGGACAAGCATTGTCCCACTGGGATGCAGACTGGGTCAAAGGCCTCTTGGGCAGGGCTTTTGCACAAACGATAGTAGTTGCTATTATTCCTGATTATAACTCTCTTCAAGAATTTGACAGTGATAACGAAATAATTGCTTTGGCTTTCCTCTGCTGCAGGAAATATCATAGTCAGGGTTCACCTCAACTGCCTCCTCCTAGCAGTGGAAGCTGTCCTCCAAAACAGTGCAAGGTATGTCCACTGAGTCTCCTAATGTGTGATAACTCTTAAGACAAATACCGGGAACATCAACTGTATAGTGGCCTTTTCAGCCTTCCATTCCAACACAGAGGGGCCATGGAACACCCTCCCAAAATTCCAATGGCCTGCAAAATTTAGCACCATTGTAAATTTGCTTCATGATGGCATATATAGAATGTTCCCAAGTGAAGCCAGCGTCAATCATTGCCCCGACACTTTGCTACACCTTTCTCACCCCAATGCTCGTCTTGGAGTAGAGTGGAGCTAACAGACAACTGTTCAAGCTATGGTAAGTATGCTTTAGAATCAGATCACCCAAGCCTCAGCTGTGAGCTGCAGCATACGGACGATTCATTTTCATGCACTCAAAAGACAAGCTCCACTTTAGTGCTGACGCGTTCACTGAAGCATACAAGATGACACATAAAGAGCTGAAGATGCTGCTTATTCCAACCCAAAATGTCACTATCCATTCCTTCCACAGATGGTGCATGACCCGCTGAGTTGCTTCTGCACTGTGTGTTTTGCTCAAGATGACAGAGCTTATACGTGGCATCCACAATGCTCAGATCCGCTATTAACCTTATACTAGTCATCCACAATAGACAGGCCCACTACATCATACCGCCTTCTGTCAATATAGGTTCATGATACTGGAAAATATGGCCACCTCCCATTCCTCTTGGCAGAGGTCAACATCAACGATGAAATTTGATATGAACAACAATGCACCAGCAGTTAACTTGCTTGATTGAGATTAAATGTTCTAAGATCGATACCTCCAACATGGCACAAAACTCAGGACCTACTGGATAGTCACTAATTTCAGTCCTCGTAGGTTTTTTGAGATCTGGACCTCCAACATCAGGCAACTAAAGAAAGTGGCGGAATTAAACCAATGCCTGCAAAATCTTTCAAATTCAGTGCATGGATAAGCAAGCTATGTTCCCTGATCCACATTTCAGGCACTGAAGGCTAATTAGATCAAGACAACTCAAATAGGCAGGTCATGTGTCTTACATCGGACTAAAAACCAGACAGATTACTCTAGCAACAGTCTGCTGGTCGAGCAGCATCCATGGCTGGGAAGGAAAGGTCAATGTTTCAAAATGAAATGCTACGTCATACTTGAAAGTGGAGGGGGAAAATATCTAACACCTAAAGGAGAGGTGAGACGGAAGGGAAAGATCATTAGTGGTTAAAGAAGGAACTGCAGATGCTGGAGAATCGAGGGTTACACAAAAAGCTGGAGAAACTCAGCGGGTGCAGCAGCATCTAAGGAGCGAAGGAGATAGGCGACGTTTCGGGTCGAGACCCTTCTTCAGACTGGATCATTAGTGGACTGGGGATGGGTGAAGAATGATGGACATATGGAGACAGGTAGGGGAGGGGAAAGGGGTGAAACGGAGAGTTAGTGGGCCGTAGATGATGGAGGCAGACGGAGTCAGATAAGGGATAAGATGGAGAAAGTTGCTGCCAGGTGATAAGGCTGCCAGTGCTGAAACTAAGTCAGGATGGTCCGAATGATTAATGGAGAGGTGAATAGTAGATGGAGGAGGGAGGAAGCGTGCTAGTGAAATGATTGTTAAGTAGGTGGATGGAAATAGGTCAAGGGGTGCGAAAATGCAAAAATCGAAAGGCAAATACAGGAGAGAGGAAGGAAGTTACAAAAAATGGAACTTTCAATGTTCATACCATCGGGGTATAGACTACTCAAGCAACATACAAGAAATTGTTCCTAACGAGGTCATGGGCAGTTTGTAGAAAGTAGGAACAAGAGGCCAGCACCCAAAGTAGGATGAGAATTGGTTGGAGGACCATCAAGCACACAAGAAAATTGGGAATTAGTGAAGTAATGGTGTACACATGACCAAATAAACTTTAAAATGGCATTAACACTTTGGATCAGTTTTCCCCCTATAGTCAAGTGACGTGGCTTCTAATTTTGAGCATTTTCTCTTAATAAAGAGAAATTATACACATGTGGTAGCATTATTAACATCACCACCTCATCTTTATATAGTCATAAGGCATGCGTGTTGAAAGAACAAAGTCAATATAATCTCTTGTTCACTCACCAAAGGTTATGTAATTAGAAAAGAGGTCCAGCCCCGATTCATGCCTCCGGATGCCGGCGATTCCGCAGGACCCCTGTGGTACCTGCTCTCCTGCATAAGCGATGTAGTTTGACCCCAAATCACCACAAGGCACGGTGCTATTTTTCACTTCAGACATTTGGCTTTTGACTTCAGACATTTTGCTCCTGACTTCAGCCATTTGGGCCTTCAGCCTCTTCAGGACGCCTGAATCAGGTGGTGAGCGACGTACAGATTGCTGTCTCCGCTGGTCACGGTCTTTACGGCATTGAGCTACTTACAAAAGAAAATAATTAAAACTTCCACCTTAGTCATTCATTAAAACCCCTTCCCTTACTTAAGCTTCAAATTGCCAAAGTTCGCACCCTCAACAAAGGGAGCAGAGATTAGCTGTAGTCGTTCTACGCTCACTCAGTATTTAGCCCACTCAGCCTAAAGTTGAGGTTTAACCGAGTTTTCGATGCAGTTCAAACTCAGTTATTTAAAAAAATGCTTTGGCGGAAGCAGCAAAGCACACAAATACTGCCCCATACTGCTGGTTCAGATTCATCAGGAAATTAGATATTAGTTTGAGACATAACGTGGAAACAGGCGCTTTGGCCAACAGAGTCCATGCCAACCATCAATCAACCGTACACACTATCACTCCTATATGCTCGGGGCAATTTACAGAAACCAATTAACCATCAAACCTGCGAGTGGGAGGAATGGCATGTGGAAGGAATCCGGAGCACCCAGAGTAAACCCATGTAGTTGGAGGGAGAACATACAAATTCTGCACAGACAGCACCCATAGTCAGGATCGAATCCTGGTCTCTGGTGCTATAGGGCAGCACTCTACCATTGCACCACAGTGCTGCCCTTAATATTAAATAACAAATGTTCCTGGCGTTGGGTACATAAATGCGAATAACTTAGGATATATATACAACATAGCTATCAGTAAGAAGCAAAACTAATGGAGAATGTCAAATTTGTGAATAGATTGGACAACATTAAAGATGATTTATTTGTGGGCAAGTCTTAAATTAAGAGTTAGAAATACAAGAGAGTGATAAGTAAATCCGGAAAATTCTGTAAAGTGGCCATTACATGGGACTTGCTACGCCAGGAATTATTTGAGAATAAGTTAGCTGAGCAGCTATGGGTGAAACAAATAGAAAGTATTTTTGATTGGTTGAGATGTTACATGGAAGATGTGAATGCAGAGGATCGAACCTACAAAGACCTATGGAGATGAAAAGCACACTTCCAGTTCCTAAATTTCAAGAAAATATCTAGTAATGGACTATGAAGGAAAAAAAGATTTCAGCTGTACAAACTTTCTTCATCAGCTTACCATAGCCTTGAGTCACAGATGAAAGGATAGCTGTGGGCATGTCTCTCAACATGATGGAACCTTGCACCACTGAGCTAGTGGCTTCAATTAAGCATAGATAGTTTGCTATATCACAATTTTGGGAGGGAGGCATTGGCGCAGAAGAGAATTAAGCGCTAATCTGCCTTCTTCTGTGCCATAAGACATGCAATCTCTTTCATAGAGAAAAAATAAAAATGAAAGTTATGAGAGAATAACCTGGAAGTTCCTAATCATCAAGAACATTGCAGCAAATTTATCGTGCATTAATGATGCTTTTCCTATAATTACAACAATGACAACATTTTTAAGTGCTTCACTGGCTGTAAAGCACTGTGGAACACCCAGAGGTATAAATGCAAGGCTCACTTCCTAATGAGGCAAAACGAAACACCAAGTCATTACTTGCCTTCCAAAACTTGCGAGCATTTAAATAACTGGGGATTTGCACTTATCAGCCCGGAAAAAACCCCCTCAATTTTATCAAAATCAATCACGCTCCAAAGTCCGTGATCATTCTGGTCACTAAAGTGATTTACCAGCTGAGAGGACCAAGTCATTGAGTTACTGTGAATTGCAATGAACTTACAGCACAGGCCTATTTATAAATTCTAGGATATTCACCATCTCTCACTGTGCTACTAAAGTGCCAGCATAAATTGCAACGGCGTGATGCTTGCATTCCACAAAATTTCATGGCGACAGGTCAAACAAGGGCCATTTCATCAGCTGATGAATCATCATTCTTCGACACAGAAGATGCGCTGAGGGTAGCAAGGACACAGAATGGATCCGGGTCGCGAACATTAATGTCCATTGCCAGGTAGCTCAGCAGCATCATCAAGCCTTGAAGGACTACACTTCCAGACAGGACTTGCAATAGATGGCAAGGGGATGGATGGATCAATTGCTGACAGGAGTAGAAGCAAAGACTTTTCTCATAAGACCCCCTCCTTTACATTCTGTTGCACTGCCATCAAACGTTAATGAATTCAAAACAAATCAAGCAAATAAAAATTGGGCATCATTGAGATTTTGTGAGCCTTCAGCAGTGGCAGAGGCTATTGCACTAGTTTAGTTTAGACCTATAGTAATGGAGGCAGGCCCTTTGGCCCATGGCAACCACTGATCACCCGTTCATCCCAATTCCATGATATCCCACTTTCTCACCCACTCCTTACACACTAGGGGGAATTTACTGAGGCCAAATAACCTACAAACCCACACGGCTTAGAGATATTGAGGAGGAAACCCTTGTATTCACATGGAGAATGTGCAAACTTCTTAATTTAATATTACCACATCTTTCATACTACCATTACCAGCATCCCGGGGAACAACAAAAGGTCAACAAGCAGTACAGAAAGCATGAAGACCATCATCAAATGTTCTCAAAAACTAGTTGTCACCTTGAAACCATAACATTCTATGCAGAAGTAACACTATGCTACAAGTAGTGCAATGGAATCTCACAATCAATGGTTTGCAGTCCACTACATCAACTTAAAAATGGTGAACCTTCTCATATGGAATAATGGTGGGCACCAGCTCAGAGCAGCTAAAGACTGAAGAACTCACAAACACTAAGAGAGCAACGTTAAATTAATGCATATTGCCTCCTCCTAAAATCTCCATCACTTTCACATTTAGTTTAGTTTATTGACACCATGTACCGAAGTACAGTAAAACATTTATTTTGTTGCATGCTATCCAGTCAGCAGAGAGACTATACATGTATCCAAATCAAGCCGCCCACAGTACCACTTTCTAGGCCATTGAAGATGGACACAAAAAGCTGGAATAATTCAGCGGGACAAGCAGCATCTCTGGAGAGAAGGAATGGGTGACATTTCGATATAGCTAGTCCAGGACAAGTTACTGGTGATATTTATTCCTAGGAACTTGAAGCTTTCAACCACTTCTACTTTAGTCTCGTATGCGTGCAGTTTCACTTCCTGAAGTCGAAAACTATCTCCTTTATATTTGCTGACTTTGAGAGAAAGGTTGCCGTCTTGACACTATGTTACAAGGTTCTCAATTACAGAAGCACTCCTCAGGCAATTCAATTAATTCCAACCAACATCAAGTACTGGATACTATGAATATTGCAGGGCAGTGTTTCTTAGCCTGGGGGTCGGGACATTTGACCCCATGGCGGGGTCATTTGAGGCTTTACCGGGGGACATGAAGGGGTCATAAATAACATATCCATTTGTTGAGCCCATGTTTAGGAACCTAACAAAGGTACATACTACATACAATATTTTGTTCGCGTATGCGCGTACGTATGCCAAAAAGGTTAAGAACCACTGGCCTAGAGGCTTGAGATATATAATCATGGCAAAGCACATCACAAAACTCACTGTAAGCTGACAAACAAGCAGACCCCTGAGCTGAGTAGCTAGCCTTCCCTTTGAGGTTAAGCTACGTTTTCAAAGCCTAGTAGGATGGAATAGGTTCAGGAATCCAAACATCAAAATCTAATTTGACTGTCAGGCAACCGCATGAAGAACGCCCACAAAAATGAGAAATCTATCAGATCAATTTTTACCCACAAAAAAAATGAAGTGTTCCTGTTCAGTGCTATCAAGCAGCATTCGCTCACCAAACCTTCTCACTGATGCTGAAGTTCAGCTGATGTCCAGAACTATTTGGCTTTGGACCTCAATGCAGTCTAGTAGACAAAAGAGCGGCTGAAATCCATGACGCGGGGCTAGATGAGAATGACTGTCTTTGTCTTGGCACCATTTGACAAGTATGACAAACTGCTTTTAATATTCTAAAAATTATTTGATGTCACAATGAGAACTGTCAGCCACTTATCATTACGTGGAGTTACATTTAGAACAACAGATGGGATTGGGTTGTTTAGCCTCCTGTCACAAGAGGTTGGGTTGAGCAAGAGTTGGCTTGCTACCCAGACTCATCCAGATTTAATTACTTCAATGACCTTCCTTCCATCATTCAGGTCAGAAGTGGGAACACATGCTGGGGACTGTAGTGTTCATTTCCATTCACAATTCCCTAGATATAGCAGTCCAAGGAAATCAAAATTATAACCTTGAGGATCAGGTAGGTAACCATTGTGCTTTAGAAACAGAGCAATAATCATCCCCACAGCGAGCCTAAAAAATTCCTTTTGACATTCAACAGAATTACTATTAATGAATCTATCACCAATGTCCTGGGGATTATCATGCTGAAAAAATAACCAGGCCACCACTTGTATATTGTGGAATAAAAGCAAATTAACACTTGGGCATTCTATGGAGTAACATACTTCCCGACTCCTTGGAATCAGTCTACCATCTCACAAGACATTAGTCCAATGGTATTCTCTCCAGTTGTCTGGAGGAGTACAATTGACATAATAACCAAAGCGGTTGCATCCCCTGCAGGAAAAAGCAGCCCACATCCACCATCCTGAACATTCAGCATCTTCATCAGCACACCATGGTTACAGGATACATCATCTATAAAATGCATTGCAGCACTACCAATGACCATTTTGGTAACACCTCCAATTCCATGTCTCTAGCAAGAAAAAAAAAGGACAACAGGTCCAAAAGGAGCACTAATATGTACATGTTCCCCTCCAAGAGACACACTGACCAGATTTTGGGACAATGCTATTCCTTCAGAGTTATTAGATAACGCCACAAAGGTAAATGGCTCACCAATGCAGGTTGATGGGACGTGTGTAGCTTGGACATGTTGGGCAAGTTGGGCCAAAGGGCCTGTTTCCACGCTGTATCACTCTATGACTATGACTTCAAAAAGAAGTTTAGGTGAAGGTATAAAATATTAGAGTTGCACATCGAAAGATGCAAACAAGCAAATAAAAAGCAGTACACAGGAAGCAAAATTTAAAAAAATCCCATTCACCTCAACTGTTCTAACCTGGTACTTAACTTCAAGCAGCATCTCTGGGGGGAAGGAATGGGTGACGTTTCAGGTCGAGACCCTTCTTCAGACTGGTTAGAGATTAGGGAAACAAGAGATATAGACGATAATGTAGAGAGAAAGAACAATGAAGGAAAGATATGCAAAAAAGTAACGATGATAAAGGAAACAGGCCCTTATTAGCTTTGTTGGGTGAAAACGAGAAGCTAGTGCGACTTGGGTGGGGGAGGGATAGCGAGAGGAAATGCCAGGGCTAGCAGAAGTGAGAGAAATCAATATTCATACCACTGGGCTGTAAGCTGCCCAAGCAAAATATGAGATGCTGTTCTCTAATTTACGTGTAGCCTCACTCTGACAATGGAGGAAACCTAGGACAGAAAGGTCTGGGAAGGAATGGGAAGGAGAATTAAAGTGTTTAGCAACTGGGAGATCAGGAAGGTTCAGGCAGACTGAACGAAGGTGTTCAGTGAAACGATAGCCCAGTCTACTTTTCATCTCGCCGATGTGCAAGAGTCTACACCTTGAACAAAGGATACGTTAGATGAGGTTGGAGAAGGTGCAAGTGAACCTCTGCATAACATGAAAGGACTGTCGCGGATCCCTTGACAGAGTTGAGGGAGGAAGTATAGGGACCGGTGTTGAATCTGTTGTGGTTGCAGGGGAAGGTACCTGGGGAGGGGGTGGTTTGGGATGAGTTAACCCGGGAGCTGCGGGGGATCGGTCACTGTAGAAGGCGGAAAGGGGTGGAGGTGGGAAAATGTTGTTCAAGATCATCTACTTTATCTGTTGTTCAAGAACCTCACCTACTGAATTCGTTGTTCAAGATGTGAACTCTTAAACATCAGTGAGACCAAACGTGGACTGGGTTTCGTTGAACACTTTCGCTAAGTCCGCCTGAACCCATGTGATCTCCCGGTTGCTAAGCACTTTAAAATTCTCCTTCCCATTCCCACACAGACCTTTCTGTCCTAGGTCTCCTCCGTTATCAGAGTGAGGCTAAACGTAAATTGGATGAACAGCATCTCATATTTCGCTTGGGCAGCTTACATCCCAGTGGTTTGAATATTGATTTCTCTAGCTTCGGTATCCCTGGCATTCCCTCTCTCTCTCCCTCCTCCACCCAAGTCACACCAGCTTCTCATTTTCACCCAACAGCAAACAAACAGTCTGAAGAAGGGTCTCGACCCGAAATGTCACCTATCTCCTTCGCTCCTTAGATGCTGCTGCACCCGCTGAGTTTCTCCAGCTTTGTGTACCCTCGATTCTCCAGCATCTGCAGTTCCTTCTTTAACAAAACAGCTAACAATGGCCTGTTTCCTTTATCATCGTTACTTGTTTTGCACACCTTTCATTCGTTGTTCTTCATCTCTCTACATCATCATTTATATCTCTCGTTTCCCTAATCCCTAACCAGTCTGAAGAAGGGTCTCGACCCGAAACGTCACCCATTCCTTCTCTGCAAAGATGTTCCCTGCCCGGTGAGTTACTCCAGCGTTTTGTATCTGCCTTTAGTTTAAACCAGCATCTGTAGTTCCTTCCTGCACTTAACTTCAGGAGCTTCCTTTCAACTTCCCTTCACTAATTCAAAAAGCACAAACCCAATTTATTCTTCTTAGTTTATCCATTTTTCCCAGTAAGCCCAACATTCTCAGTCCAATTTATACCGAAATGGCAACCGAATTGGAGCTGGATTTATAAATTGTTTACAGCTGCGAGCTGTTTTAAAAAAAAAAGAAGTTGCCCTTTCAATCATGTGCTCTACATATATCAGAGTAGAAAGTACAGGCCGGTTAAACTACCTGCTGAATGCAGGAGGGAAGCTGGTGGACGGGGCTGAATACCCCAAAGATTTTCCATGCTGCTTCGGTCCTTTAAGTCCAACAGCTGTATGAGAATGACAGGGTCAATGTCAAGTAGGCTGCTGCTGGCTGCGGACGTCAGACTGCCCGTTACCCGCCTTGAAGACCTATTGTGGTTGTTCATCCCTCCTGTGGAGAACAGAAGCACACCATAACCATGACAAAAATACACAAACAGCAAGAGCAGAATATTGGGAGGAAACAATGAGGTCTTCTGAAAGTAGGTCCAGACTTTATTTTTAAATGTAAAACTGACATGTCAAACTCAAGTAAATAATTCCAAGCTAAAATTGATTGGGTATTTCAACAATTATGCCTTTTCTTCCCTTTACTCCATTTCCCTCTGGATGCAAAATTCTCCCAGACAGATTAAAAGCTTGCTTTCTGACAAACTGAAACTCACCTTGTATTTGCATATCAGGATTTCCAACATCCAGTTTCTTTATATTCCAAAATTAATGGCAATAATACATTTAAAGCTTTCGCAAGCAATTGGCAGGGTGGAAGTGACTTAAATTTTTGACCATTTTATTTTGTGCAAGTTTCTTACTGGTATGTTCACACTGCAAACATTGCCTCAGCTTCTTTCTTGTCGATGTACTGACCCTGCTCATATTGGCTTACTTCCACTTCTCACAGTTGCATCAGCAGATTTTCATTTAGCTAAAACAAGGCCCTCGTCTGGCAATTTTCTTTAAAATAAAACACGTGCACATCACAAAACAAATGCTTCACTTCTCAGTCACCTAAAAGCAAACTTCATTCCTCAAATGCATGGAAAGGTCTCTTCAGCAGGACTTAAATTGGAAAGTGCTGATTTTGAACTGTGTATAGACATTTCTCAACCTCAGAGGCTGCACAATGCCGTTAGAGATTAGGATCCGAAAAGGGAGGGATTGCAACCAAAAAAGTTTTAACAGAAAATTTGGAAATCAAAATGTACCAATTCTACAATATTATTTCTTTCATTAACGTCTATTTAAACGAATTCAGTGCAAACCAAAAAGTATCTTTTCCACCAGTTGACAAGTGGTAAGAAACAAAACAACTTACCAGTTAAAAGTGTCAAGAGTCAGAATAATTTGCTCACACAATGAATGTAATAATATGGAATGCCTAACAAGGTGCTAATGAAGCTAACCCAAATCACGTTTAAAGAGAAGTAAACATGAAATAACATACTACAAAAACATTACTATCGTAGCTCTGCTCATTTTTCAGGGGAGAAAATACAGCGAAGTTGAGAGCTGTGGAGAACATTCAATAAGCAAACATAAAGGACCGGAGTTACTCAACGGGTCAGGAGGCATCTAGGATGGAATAGATAATTGATGTTTCAGGTCAGAACCCCCTTCAGACCATCTTGAATTGGTGTCGACTTCTTGAGTATGAAGAAGGGTCCCAAAGTCATAATATTGCCTGCCCACCAATGCAACCTGACCCACTGCTTTACTGCAGTACTTTGTGTTTTGCTCAAGATACCAACACTTTCAGTTGCTCATGTCTCCACTCAGCACACATAAGTCTTGAAAGAGAATGAACCACAAAACAAAACTACACTGGATGTGAAAAGAGTATCTTTCAAACAGATACCTCACCATACTTTCAGACAATGACAAATCAAGTTTGAAAATTAAAGTTCCAGTTTATTTGCTTTCTACGCTATTTATCCTCATGGTTACTTTTGGACTCGCTGGCTTGCAGTTCTTTGTTGTCTCATAATGACTAGTGTGCCATGTTCTGTAACATTAACTCATCTTGCTCACTGCAATACAAACAGAAAATGCCAGAGATACTCAGCAGGTCCTGTAGCATTCGTGGAGAAAATGCCCTTTAAACAGAACTACAAGGAAATCCAAAAACAAATTGTGCAGATTCTAGTTAAAGTTCACCAACTAAAACTATTAATTCTGTTGCCCACCTCACAGACGCCGTCTGATCTGCAGATAATTTCCAGCATCTGTAGTTTTCTGACTTTTAATCCAACATTACTGTAATGTGTCATTTGGTGACTCTTCAAAAACACTAGTTAAAAGAGCCAATAACACAAGCCAGCTACCAAGCATATTTCCGATCGCTACTTTAGAAACACAATTGGAAAATACACACAAAAAGATCTACAAGAACAACACACAAATTAAGATTACGACGAGCTGAAGAAAAAGTCAAGCCCGATTTGATAAAAGTCCAATAATTGCAATTGATAGGATATGCATGTTTCCGCATGTAACCAAGCAATGACTAGCAACTGAAAACATACTATAGTACCCATATGGATAAGGGAATAAGAGACAATTCCTAACTCAGGAATTGTTAGGCTGTGAAATTTCTCATCATATGTATAAATTGAAAAGAAATGATGGATGTATTTACGAAAATGCCAACATAGAACAAGGGAGAAAGCAATCAAAGAAAAACAGTGATCTACATGCATGCTGACAAACAATCAACCTCAGTTCTCTCGACTCCCTCCACTCTGTAGAATGACAGACTGCTTCCCTGATATCAGGTATGGGATTAACACAGACTACACCAACCACATGCAAAAACCACCACCAATCCCACCCACACCGCACTCTTTATTCACCTCACAAATTCAGTTGCCTACACCGCTCCTGTCCTTGGCAACTCCCCAAAACTGAACAAAACTATTTGCAACGTGTTTATTTCAGGCAAGTGCATGGTGTTGCATTTTTGGAAAGTCAAACCAGGGTAGGACTTTCAGTGAACTGTATGGCCCTGGAGAGTGTTGGAGATCAGAAGGACCTAGGAATATAAGTACATTGGTCCCCAAGTGTGGGGTCACAGGAGACAGGGTGATGAAAAAGGCTTTTAGTATGCTGGCCTTCATCAGTTAGGGCTTCAAGAATAGAAGTTGGGAAGTTAAATAAAACGTTGGTGATGCCACACTTGGATCAGGTCACGCTATGACAGGAAAAATGCCATTACGCTGGAGAGAGTGTAGAAAATAATTAGTAAGATTAAACGAGAACTTACCAGTTTGAAGTTTGATCTTTATTTTATGAGGAGTTGCGATGAGGGATTTCGTGAAGAACCCGCCAGGCACGCATGCGCGACATTCTTCAAAGCAGCGGTGTGGAATCACAGAACCAACAACAGAGAAATGACTTGTTATAGTAAGATTGAAGAGACTCTATATACCAGTTGATCTTATGGTAGAGGGTTGGGAGCGGAGGGCACGAAATCCCTCATCGCAACTCCTCATAAAATAAAGATCAAACTTCAAACTGGTAAGTTCTCGTTTAATTTTACTATTTCATTTCGGAGTCACGTGAGTGACTTCGTGAAGACTTCAAAGCTCTGTGATTACACGCCCTGGACCACGTCCATGCTCACACACTGCCGTAATACTGATGGAGGAAGTATGTTAACGTATTTCAGACTTGAACAAGCTGAAAAATAATAACATTATTGTTAGTACAACAATAAACCCCTGAACTCGGGGACAAACGTTTAGGGACAGCACTTAACGTGCGTAACGTTGCGGGAAACGGCCACAGGTTAGTTATGAAACCACTGAAATGTAGTTTCATTGGCCCAGCCCGCTATCGTGAGGACATGCTCTATGAACACCTCCATGGTCCTCGTTCCTGATGTGGATGCAGCCTTGGTAGAATGACATTTCAAAATGTTTAGTGTCTTACCTGCTGCATCGAATACCACCTTAAGCCATCTGGAGATAGTCTGCACCGTTACCCTGTGACGTGGGTTTCCATGGCGACAACAGATCGGCCTCCATATCCCCGATGGCCATTTCCAGACCTGTAGTCGCAGGTCTGTATAGTTTAAGTAACTCTTTCATAAAGAAGTTACTTTTTTATGGGTCGATCATTCTATCCAGGTTTAATTCCTGTAGAGTCTGGACCCGTTGTGCTGTATTCAGTGCTATTGCCATCACCACTTTTAAAGGTGAGTAAGTCCAGTGGTACCTCCGTCATAAGCGACCACCTCCTGAGTAGGGTCAACACCACCCTAATCTCTCAGATATTATATCGTGGTCGGGAAGGGATGGATAGAACATATCCCTCGTAGTTTGGATACCAGCTGGTGAGATCCCACTCCAATGTTGAGCTAGGATGACAGTGCACTACTGGCACTGTAACTGAGGGTTCATCATAATGAAGACCAGTGAGCATGCCAGCACATTGGAGATCGTAGCAGATATGTAGGTCGTCTTGGTCCGACTACAAAAACCTCTCGTATCCTGTGTAGGTGAGGTAGTGCTTCCCAGTGGACTTTCTCTGCACCATCTATATGACGTCCATGGTCCTGTATGTTCCAGACCTGGGTACGTTTTCTGCAACACCTGTCTGATGAGGCAGAATGGGGAAAGCATAGAAATCCATTTCCCCCAATGTAGCGAGAACTCGTCCATCGCCACACTTGGAGACCACATTCTGCAGTTTCTCCTGGGTTTCCTCAGGTACTACAGGTTCCTCCAGAACTGGAGGACATCTGGTCCAGCTGCAGAGACTGTCCTCTAGGATACGCTCCATCATGCGCTCCATCCGAGCCATGCGACCACTGCCGCATCTGCGGACAATAAGTCGACTTCCTCAGGTTCTGGAGAATCTCTGAGGCTCTGTCATTGCCCCACACCTCGTCGAGGTGATGACAAGGGTGCAAGACAGGATGTCGCTGCCTGCCGCTCCTGCGTGGCTAAGCGACTCCCGCGCGGACCTGCCGCTGCTCCGCCGTCTTCCGGACGGAGGCGGCCCGCTGGTCTAATAAGACATGATAGCGGTGATGAGTCGGTCCCGGCCGCCGAAGCGTGGTACCCCGACGTCCGCGCGGGCTTGCCGCCTATCCTTCAAAGGCGACGTTCGGTCACGTCCTCCACTACAAGGGGGTGTGGTGACCGAGATGAGACTACACCGACCTGCAACCAGGCAGGCTCCCTCGGTGCTGAGTCTGTGTCCTCCTTTGGGACAAAGCGTCGTTCGGTCACGTCCTGCCGCTAAAGGGGGTGCGGTGACCGAGATGAGACTACACCGACCTGCAACCAGGCAGGCTCCCTCGGTGCTGAGTCGGTGTCCTCCTTTGGGACAAAGCGTCGTTCGGTCACGTCCTGCCGCTAAAGGGGGTGCGGTGACCGAGATGAGACTACTCCGACCTGCAACCAGGCAGGCTCCCTCGGTGCTGAGTCTCTGCCGGCCGCACATGTGGTCCTCCAGACCCAGGCCTCAATCCTTCACCGGTCCACGATCTGGTGGCCTGCTCCAGTGGAAGTCGACCCCGGCTCTATGGCGGGTTTACCGACTGCTGTGCGATACTTCCCCTGGTCCTCTCTCTGGTGACCTGCATATTTGGGGAGAGAGAACGTGCCAAGAATATAACACGTTACGCACCTTTGCTCCACTGTCGCTATGGTTAAGTGACAGAGGTAGGGAGTCAGGGTCTTACCTACCCTGCTCCTGTGCGGTTACCACTTATGGCACCATGGTCAGAGCCTGGAGAATCGGGTCCTGACTGCGCAGGGCTCCCCTGATTTCCGCGTTTTTATCCCGACCCGCAGAGCGGGTGCTGCCGACGTTGCGGGCAGCTCCAGGAATGGTGGGCGTTGACTCACTGTCTTGGCATGGTTGTCTAAATCCTTGACCTGCTTCAGAAGGTCTTCCCCGAATAGTTGTCTGGGTGGTGGTGTTGGAGATGCTCTGCATAGCCCCGCAAATTTGGGATTTAGCGTGAGCTTGATGGCACTTTTTCGAAACGCATTTATTTCGTATTGCGTGTTACATAATAATTCAAGAGCATCCTCCTGTTCGGTGTTCAAGTCCATCCCATCCACCGACCTCGCAAAAGCGGTAATCCCAGATGTGAGCAGTTTTAGGATTTTCTGTAATTTTTACTTCCGGTGCTCTTATGCCCGGGCTTATATTGCTCCAAATAGGCATGTTTACAATAGGTACATTGAGTGAGTTACAATTACTCGGTGCCTTGTACCCATTCATGGCCTCCGCAAGGACCTGATCCTGTAGCTGGTGGTTGGTGAGGAAATCAATGGTAGCGGCCAGTTTAGTTTTGAGAGGTTGTCCCGATGATTCGGGTAACGCAAACTTGGCTGCCACGTCCAAAAGTTCTTCCTGAGGAACCTCAGGTGCCACTGGTTCGTGTAGCAAGATATCCTCTTCTCCTGGCTGCCTCATGCTACCAATTGACGATGGGGATATATCCAAAAGTCCCCGGAACTGGACATTTCCTGCCGTTGATTTTGCTGCAGGATCCGTTCCATCATCCTATCCATCCGTTCAATGCGCCCTTCATGGTGCGTAAATGGG
Organism: Raja brachyura; assembly: GCA_963514005.1. The sequence goes on along the minus strand of OY740807.1, from coordinate 12,322,186 downwards.
AGGTCAGAGCCCTCATGCCCGAAGGAACTCCTGAGGCTCCTATCATCGGCCCGTACCTCATCGAGGTAATCTCGGTGCCGTGACGAAAAGTCGCTGCCAGCCGCCTCAGCGAAGCTGTACGACTCCCGCGCGGATCTGCTCATTCGCCTCCTTGGATGAGCTAGGCCCGACTGCCTCAAAGGGCATATGCGGTGTGAAGTCGGCACCTGACGCCTGCGGCGTGGTGACCCGACATCCGCGCGGGCTTGCCACCTGTCCGACTCCTGGACTCAGGCGGCGTACGGTCCCATCCTGCCGCTATTGGGGGATGCAGTGACCGTAGCGAGACTCCACCTGTATGACTTCACCTGGTCCAATTAGGTGGTGAGTCTACACTGGCCCTCCCTGGTCTGCCAGTGGACTCGGGTCTCGGTAAACCACCAGTCCGCAATCTAGCGGTCTCTGGTGAAATGCCTGCCCTAAAAGGGCTTTGTTATTGAGCTCTATCCCTGGCTCTTTCACGAGGGCTCGGGGAGAAGGGCCGTGCAACAGCATGTGAAACCCGTTTGCTCATATCAGCCAACGATTCTCTCCCTGTTGGAGATAGTGAAAAAATGGAGTCAGGGTCTACCTGCTCCGGCGCCGTACCGACTTCCTGCTCTGCGGGTACCCCGTTGTACACAGCTGTGTCGGTGGGTCGGGTCCTGTAATCACAGGGCTCCCCAACTTTTGCGCCTTTTTCCCGGCCCGTCTAGCGGGTGCTGTCGTTGTAGAGAGCTCCGGGAATAATGGCCGACGATTCCTTTCGGAAGTCCTGCGGCCTGTACTCCTCTTATCCATGTCCCTGTTGGAGAAAACACAATTCAAAACAGCAGGGACAACCAGCTCAAGATTGCCTGTACTTACCTGAGTGGCCCTTATGAAGGGCTGGTGGTGAGCTGTCGTTCTGCCATTGCTGCGCAATGGTGAGTGTTGAGCCCAGACCCCACAGGGTCAACGAGCTGCCCCATTGTAAAAATAAGTTGGGCTTAGAACAACATGATAATGGCTGCAACTCCATTCCCTCTTAATTACAGCACTGGGATAATGCAGGCTGTGTAGAGTTGAGTTGGGGCTAACCCCTTAATCTGAGTAAATGCCGACAGCCCGCAGTATCGTGTGGGCTGCGGTGTAAGTCGGGCTGCTGCTCTGCCATTGCTAACCGCGAATGGCGAGCCTGCAAGCCCCTAGTTCAATATAAATGCCGACAGCCCGCAGTATCCTTGCGGGCTGCGGTGTAAAATCGGGCTTATGCTCTGCCGTTGCTTACTGCATACGGCGAGTCTGCAAGCCCCTACTTACTTATAAATGCCGCCAGCCCGCGACCTGCGGGCTGCGGCGTAGAGTCGGCTGCCTCTGCCGGCGAGTGTGAACCCGGACCCACCTGGGTCAACGGGCTCTCCCGACTCCATGAGTTAGAGCCGCCGCTGACTGCCCGCATACCGCGGTCCGCAGTCGGTGTTGAAGCGGCCTGGAGCACTCTGAAAACAGAGTCTCTGTAAAGAAAAAACGGATGGCGGGTTAGTTTTCCACTTGCAGGTCCCAGCAGTGGAGGAGCAACGCTCCTCCCTGCCCGTCGCTCGCACGCGCGTCGACGATATGTCGCGCATGCGTGCCTGGCGGGTTCTTCACGAAGTCACTCACGTAACTCCGAAATGAAATACAAGGATGTTGTCAGTTCAAGAGGTTCAGCAGGCTAGGAATTCATTCATTGGCATGTAGGAGACAGAGGGGTGACTTAAAAATGCATAAAATCATGAAGAGCATAGATAGGATGACTGCAAAAAGATTTTTCCCCTCAGGGTTGGGGAACCAAGAATATGTGGGCACAGGTTTCAAAGAGGGGACTAATTTAAAAAGGAGTCCAATGAGCAACAGAGGGTGGTGCACATGAGGACCAAGTTTCCAGAGGAAGTGGTGCAGGCAGGTCTATCTCATCTACCTGCAAGTGATCCATATCATTCCATTCCCTGCTGTGGGAACATTACTGAAAACTATCAGAATGAAGGATTAAATACTTGAATATCAGAGTGCCGATAATAATGTTTGGGATAAAGACCCATCATTTATTTATTTGTCTCTGTACTCTACAATTTGAGATTTGTAATAGAAACAAAATCACATGGTTAAAGTGTACATTGTCAGATTTTAATAAAGGCCATTTTTATACACTTTGGTTCACCACATAGAAACTACAGCAGTTTATACACAGTCCCCCCATTTCAGGGCACCATAATGCTTGGGACACATGGCTTCACAGGTGTTTATAATTGCCTCCTTAATGCAGGTATAAGAGAGCTCTCAGCAACTTATCTTTCCTCCAGTCTTCCATCACAATTGGAAACTTTTATTGCTGTTTATCAACATGACGACCAAAGTTGTGCCAATGAAATAGGTATGTTACAAAACTTACCTTTAGCAGTGCTGCAGTTCTGTCACTGGCCATGTGTGTGACTTTGGCACCTTTAAGGGGGGGGTGGGGTTAAAATGCGTTTTATCCCTTGCCATCCGGAGCTTTCTTTTGTCGGAGTGCGATCTATTTCTGGAGATTCGTTCCGACTGCCGGTAAGTTAATTTTTAAAAATAAATAGCCCGACTATTTCAGCACTGGAGTAAAATAAAAATTAGCTCCTAATGCCATGAACGCCGACAACGGGGACCGATTTTACGTAGGGGACAGGTAAGTGAAAGCTGTTTATTTTTACATATAAACTTGCTTTTTTAGATGACCTTAATCAAACTTTAACATTGCGAAATGGTGATTTAGACCCCATACGAACCGGCAGAATTTTTCCTGCCGATATTGGGTTTAAATTCACCGCAACCGCAACGTTCCAAACCATCGCGTTCCAGAAAATCCCACTCGCAAGCTGTTTAAAATTCCCATTAATTTATGGGCAGTAAACACTAAATTCCTTCAATTTGGCCTATAAATTAATGACAATTAGATTTAAAAATCATGTTATATTGTGAATTATTGTGTGAATGTTAATTGGACACTTAGGCTTTACATTTTTTTAAAAAGTTTTCTTAAGAAATGGATAGATGTTTAGATCTAGTAATTGAATTTTGTAATTAGCTACAATTGGGTAACTAACTAATTATATGCTTTAATTTCAGGTCATCCAAGTAAGATTGTTTCATATTTGTTTCAGAATACTTCAATCTATAATAACTGAAAATTTCTTTCAGTTCTCTTAATCTTTAAGAAAGTAATGGGCTTTTGACTGTCCTCGATCACAACTTTTGTGTTAAGTCAACAGAAAAGCAATAGGACAAATATGGTCTCCATTCACTGACTATTTGAAAGGGTAGCTGAGCTCAGCATTGTAACTCAACAAATACCCAGTTGTAGGATTAGATGAAATGATCTATTTTGAGATTTGTATACACGTCTCTATATTGTTATGTGAAATTGTTCCATTCATTGTTAAGATGTATACTTCAATCTTTTTTTAAATTATATAATAATTGTTTGCTTGTATTATTTTTTATTTTTATTGTTTTGTTTTTTGTATTTATTTTTTAAATTTTCCTTATATAATCATAATCAATATTATTTAATCTCCATCTTCGTTGATTATACGCCTATTCTTTTACTTCTTTACTTTCTAAAAAAAATGGAAGCTTATATAAATCAATTCGTAATATTTATATAACTTTTGAAACAATTTAAATGTGTATTAAAAAACTTATATCATTGGCAACATGCATTGCTTCTAATAAAAATATTGAAAAAAAAAGAGAAGCAATAGGAAACAAGTTGCTAATTTCCGAGTATGAAAATGGCCATAATATTTTTAATACTGAAGATATGAAAGTGAATTAGGTGTCAAATTAAACTTATTTTTATGCTTTATCTGACAGGATAAATTGCAGACTTGATTTTTAAAATCTCAAAATTTTGTAACATTGCTAAATGAAAGTCAAAGAAGCCAATATGAGGCTGAGAAACACGAATAAAACTGTTAGTGACATCAGCCAAACCTTAGGCTTACCGAAATCAACTGTTTGGAACATCATTAAGAAGAAAGAGAGTACTGGTGTGCTTATTAATCGCAACGGGACTGGCAGGCCAAGGAAGACCTCCGCAGCTGATGACAGAAGAATTCTCTCTATAATAAAGAAAAAACCCCAAACACCTGTCCGACAGATCAGAGACACTGTTCAGGAGTCAGGGGGTGGATTTGTCAATGACCACTGTCCACAGAAGACTTCATGAACAGAAATATAGAGGCTACACTGCAAGATACAAACCACTGGTTAGCTGCAAAAATAGGATGGCCATGTTACAGTTTGCCAAGAAGTACTTAAAAGAGCAACCACAGTTCTGGAAAAAGGTCTTGTGGACAGATGAGACGAAGATTAATTTATATCAGAGTAATGGCAAGAGCAAAGTATGAAGGAGAAAAGGAACTGCTCAAGATCCAAAGCATACCACCTCATCTGTGAAACACGATGGTGGGGGTGTTATGGCCTGGGCATGTATGGCTGCCGAAGGTACTGGCTCACTTATTTTCATTGATGATACAACTGCTGATGGTAGTAGCATAACAAATTCTGAAGTGTTCAGATACATCCTATCTGCTCATGTTAAAACAAATGCCTCAAAACTCATTTGCCAGCGGTTCGTTCTACAGCAGGACAATGATCCCAAACATACTGCTAAAGCAACAAAGGAGTTTTTCAAAGCTAAAAATGGTCAATTCTTGTGTGGCCAAGTCAATCACCCGATCTGAACCCAATTGAGCATAGAAACATAGAAACATAGAAATTAGGTGCAGGAGTAGGCCATTCGGCCCTTCGAGCCTGCACCGCCATTCAATATGATCATGGCTGATCATCCAACTCAGTATCCCGTACCTGCCTTCTCGCCATACCCTCTGATCCCCTTAGCCACAAGGGCCACATCTAACTCCCTCTTAAATATAGCCAATGAACTAGCCTCAACTACCCTCTGTGGCAGAGAGTTCCAGAGACCCACCACTCTCTGTGTGAGAAAATTCCTTCTCATCTCGGTCCTAAAGGATTTCCCCCTTATCCTTAAGCTGTGACCCCTTGTCCTGGACCTCCCCAACATTGGGAACAATCTTCCTGCATCTAGCCTGTCCAACCCCTTAAGAATCTTCTAAGTTTCTATAAGATCCCCTCTCAATCTCCTAAATTCTAGAGAGTATAAACCGAGTCTATGCAGTCTTTGTTCATAAGACAGTCCTGACATCCCAGGATCAGTCTGGTGAACCTTCGCTGCACTCCCTCTATGGCAATAATGTCCTTCCTCAGATTTGGAGACCAGAACTGTACGCAATACTCCAGGTGTGGCCTCACCAAGACCCTATATAACTGAAGTAGAACCTCCCTGCACCTATACTCAAATCCTTTTGCTATGAAAGCTAACATACCATTGGCTTTCTTCACTGCCTGCTGTACCTGCATGCCTACTATCAATGACTGGTGTACCATGACACCAAGGTCGCGCTGCATCTCCCCTTTTCCTAATCGGCCACCATTTAGATAGTAATCGGTTTTCCTATTTTTGCCACCAAAGTGGATAACCTCACATTTAACCACATTATACTGCATCTGCCAAACATTTGCCCCACTCACCCAGCCTATCCAAGTCACCTTGCATTCTCCTAGCATCCTCCTCACAGCTAACACTGCCCCCCAGCTTAGTGTCATCCGCAAAGTGCGGAGTGCAAATTTCAATTCGGACAATCGGGGGTCACCAATGCAGCGGCACCATACGTGGTAAATAAAGGTGAGACGTCAGGTCGGTTCAAACGGTTGTTTATTCAGTAGTGACACGTTAGGTGGGTGCGCTAACCATATTACAATGTTGCTGTAGCTGAGCGAGGTTGTACTCTCGGGCTCAGCTACCTGTTGACTTCTTTAGGTCTCGAGGTAAGAGACCTTAAGTACCAGGACACTCCCTCTAGCCCATGACGTCACGTGCCCGCCCTCGTATCTCCTGACGAGGGTTCGAGCACAAGTGGCCCGTGTTTAGGCTGACGCCACAATACCACCTATTCTGGTGTCATCTGCAAACATACTAATCGCACATTCTCTTCCAAATCATTGATATAGATAAAAACAGCAATGAGCCCAGCACAGATTCCTGAGGCACATCAGGGGTATCAATCCTAAAATCAACCTGCCTTCCCAAATGCATGTACCCTATCCCTCAGAATCCCCTTCAGTAATTTACCTACTGCTGTTGTTAACTAATTAGTCCAGTTCCCAGGTTTTAAATTCAGCTACAGGGCATCCATCTAAGATATTGACCCAGTTTCTTCTCTCTCCTTTAACATAGCCTGACTAGCTGGGCAGGTTCCATAGCCCTGCATTTTGAAACTTTTCATCTTCATTGATTTATATCTTTTCCCCCTCAACTGGCTCTATCGTTCAGATGACTTCGACAATTGCCCCACAGCAATGCTGACCTCACCCTCCGAGGTATCCCATTTGTTCTATCTAATTCTCCCCCCACTTAAAACAAAGTTATTTTCTTTCTTTCTCATCTGACAATGCAGCTTCAACCGCAAACAATGCCTTTTATATGCTGAAGAGAAAACTGAAGGGGACTAGCCCCCAAAACAAGTATAAGCTAAAGATGGTTACAATACAGGCCTGGCAGAGCATCACCAGAGAAGACACCTAGCAACTGGTGATGTCCATGAATCGCAGACTTCAAGCAGTCATTGCATGCAAAGGATATGCAACAAAATATTAAACACGACTACTTTCATTTACATGACATTGCTGTGTCCCAAACATTATGGTGCCCTGAAATGGGGGGGGGGGGGGGGGGGACTATGTATAAACACACCTGAGCAATTACAAATACCCGTGAAGCCATGTGTCCCAAACATAATGGTGCCCTGAAATGAGGGGGACTGTTATAAACACAGCTGTAATTTCTACATGATGAAACCAAAATGTATAAAAATTGCCTTTATTAAAACCTGACAATGTGCACTTTAACCACATGTGATTTTTTTCTATTCCAAATCTCAAATTGTGGAGTATAGAGGCAAATAAATAAATGATGGGTCTTCGTCTCAAACATTATAGAGCCCACTGTACTCGTAAAGGATAATCTACTTGGATTTTTGATATAATGATTTGATGAGTTAGGGAACTTCTACATGCGTAATCACATGGATTTCAAGAAGGCATTTGATAGATTAAATAGAACATTGGACAAAAGTTAGTTAATCCCCACCATAAAAACTGGATGTGGTAGAAGAAAGTCTGCTCCAAGCAGTAGAAGGGTAACGGAGTGGTACTGCAAGTACCACAGCTCTCACAGGTTCTCAGATGGCCAGATACCTAGGCAGTGACCCAGGTTCAATTTTGACCTCTGGCGTTTGTGGAATCTGCTTATTCTTCATTGAACAATTAATTTTACCTATGTGATGCACCTACCTCCCACACTACAAACATGCACAAGCTGTTATTGTAAATTACCTTTTGTAGAGATGGTTGGTGAAAGAATCAGGGATTGTTAATGGACATATAGAGAATAGAAAACTGGGTAATAAATGGGACAATGGTAGCAATGGGATTGCTCTGAGGCAGCATGACTTGGTGTTGAATAATCTCCTCCCCATAAAGTAATTGACAAAGGATGGACACAAAATGCTGGAGTAACTCAGCAGGACAGGCAGCATCTCAAGAGAAGACAGATAGGTGACGTTTCAGGTCGGGACCCTTCCTCAGACATTTATTTGACATGTATTTAATTGACAAGTTGTTCCCAGGAAACTCTTCTCGGCTTCAGATCTTGGCGAATACATCAATGATTTAAAACAGGTCTGTAAGTAGGTACTAAATGAGTAGATGCAGAAAAATGCACAGATGGCAACAAGCACCTTCATAAGGGATGCGGACAGATTAAATAATTGGGCTAAACAGTGGCAGATGGAATTCCATGTGGTTGATTGTTAAGGTCACCTGCTCTTAATTTAAACATTTCACCAATGGCGAATAACTGTGGACAGTAAAATAATAGGGCATTTAAGTACACAAATCAAAGAGAGCTAGGTACTAATTGTATTTAGAAAACCAAAACAGAAAGCTGGAAGTAGCAGCAAATCAAACAGTTACTGTGGAGGCATAAAGAGTAAGTTGAGATTTGAGGTCCTGCATCAGGACTGAGAGAAACAGGAATGAATGCCAGTTCACCAGAATGTGCAGGTGTGGCAGAGGTTGTTTGCAACAGAAGCTAGTGGGTTCCAGGTGGAACCAGCTGGTGAGGGAAGTGGGGGGGGGATGTGGGAAGTGGGGGGGGGATGGAACCAGGGATGCTTGGGGGTGGAAAGAGATGGGATGGATGAGCAAAGGGAGAAAGCAAAAATTAAACAAAGAACACGAGCATGTATGGGAGGAGAGTGCCAGGGTATGGGTTGCTTTAAATTGGAAAATTCAACATTCAACCTATTGGACGTCAGGCATCAATAAAATACCACTGGCTGTTATCCTCTCAGAAAAAGACGTCAGCATGAAGCAAATCACTTACTTGCCTTACTCACATAATTGGATGTGGTTGGGAAAGGAAGCTCGGGAATTTCACATTTAATTAAAATTATTCATTCAAATTAATCTTACTGTGCAATTAAAATGCTTCAAGTACAACTAAATACTTGAAATATGCAGCACTCAAATCACTACCTGACATAATGATGGATTCATTTCTGATGAATGGCCCAACTCAGACTATATATCTATCTATCTTGATTAAAAGCTGATTTACAATTACATTTGTAGCACATATTTTGTTGCAGACATAAATAAAAAAAATTTAAACAGAATTAAAAACCTCTACATTCCCAGTATAAAAAGGCGTGGCACTTTTGATAAACAGGTTAATGTTTCCTCACCAACCTCCTGATGTTAATGAAAGAAAGTAAGATGCAATCTCCATCTAATTCTGGAAACCACTGACTGTCACCAGTGTTCTAATTTTCCAAAAGGACCAAGGCTGGAGACTGTCATTAAAGTTTGAATCAATAGGGAAATGCTATTGGTGGGAAATTACTCACAGATGTCAAACAAAATAAATCTCTTCTGTTACCAAGCACCAATAATTTAAATACAGGTATACAAATAAAGTGTTTACAGTGACTAAAACAGCTAAATAGGGAAGATGAAGATTTTTTTTTTCTTTAGTGGATATCAGGAACCACATTTTCTGCATGTACAAAGAATGATGGAAATCTAGAACTCTTCCCCAAAGTAGCAACCGAGGCTGAAAGCTAGAGGTGAAAGGGCCAATTGATTTTTTCAAACTAGGTAATGATCAGATTTTGCATTAGGCAGAGGTATTATTAGATACAAATACAATGCTGATATTCAAGATCTAATTGAATGTGGAGCCAAATGGGCTACTCCTGTTCCTTTGTACAATAAACCTTAAGGCTAACTTAAGTTGCTTCAATAGCAATGAGTTTGTTTATTGGTAGGATTAGGTCTGATCCATGCACTGTTGATAAAACATCAGTTGCAAGATACTAATTCCACCATCACCTCCAACAACATTCCAAGCAAAAAATAATTTCAATGTGAATTACCAGAAGCTCCTGCTGAATCAGCCAATTCCCCTTCCTCCAAATCCATGTTGTTACTGTATTCAACATCATTCTCCCCAAACCTGAAAAGTAAAAGATCTTGGTTGAGCTTCATGTAATATCCAAACTTTTTTAAAAAAGCAGTCTTAATATACACGAATCAACACGAGTAATAAAGACTGGAGTACAATTTATCCTTCACGTAATATCTACATTAGTGAGTAACCCACAGTCCGTTATTTTGGGTGCTACAATATTAGGTTTGTGAAAGTACTCGAGTGGAATGTTCCTCCCAAAACTCGTTATTGTCAGACCTACCTCCTTTAGCTCATTATTAGTCAATAATGTGGACCGAACAACAGGTGGTATCATATTTTCCAACCCCTTTTCTGTCAGGAGCAACTTCATACAGCCACAAGACCAGCAACTATGGATGTTAATCTAATTATGATTTTGCAAATAATGACAAGTGAAATTTTTCTTGGTGCCTGGTGAAGTGATCGATTCAGACTAGGTACAGATTAGTGAGCACCACCAACCTTTTACAGCCTTGTTCGAGGAAATTCTTGCAGGCCAAAAGTTCATCTGAGAGACAAATCCAACTCTTTCCATCAGGATTACTGGATATTAAACTAGAAGCAAGAACTTCTAGTTTTCACCCAGAAAACGCAAGTAAATTGAAGTACCATGCCACCACGTTTTCTGAAAACAGTTTAATGTTCAACCTGAGGTTTTCCTGCAAATGCCAGTACCATAACTGGAGGGGGGTTTCTCCCCCATCGAGAGACTTCAGCCCTCTTCCCTTCCCACATCCCTTTGTAAATTGCAGAGATGACCTGCAAGTAACAGTTTTCCCCCATCAAGATTCTTGTTACAACGGTCAGTTTTTTCATCAGGTAAATAGCAGTACATGGACCTGCAGAGAGTCGATAGGATATGACAGAACATTATTTATCCCAGGAGGGATATTGATCTTAGGAGGTAAAAAGGGGGGGGGGGGGGGGGAAGTCAGTCTTGGTCTGCCCCACGACAGATGGGGGAGGAGCTGTGCAGTTTGATAGCCACAGGGAAGAAGGTTTTCCAGTGGTGTTGTGTCCTGCATCTCAGTGGAACTAGTCTGTTGCTGGAGTCACTCCTCAGGTTGACCTGAATGTCATGGAGGGGGTGAGCTGTCAAATACTATAGTCAGGCCATACTGGAATGTACCAGATAAAACTGGCCTTTGTGACGTCGGGAACAGCTTCTTCCCCTCTTGTTATCAGGCTTCTGAATGGTCCTTCCATAAGCTAGGGTAATGTTCGATTCATCTCTACCCCACTGAAGACATTGGGGGTTGTCTATGGAACTGATGTGCCACAATGTTGAACTACAGTCTGCACTCTGTATCCCCCCCCTATCATACTCGAGCATCTATGAAATCTATTTGGATAGCATGCCAAGCAAAACATGTCACTATTCCTCTAAGAATATTCACTAGGCACCCAAGCATGCAAATTATAAAGTATCTATCTATGACGTTCACTCAAACTCAGGGTTGAGTGCTGCCATTTGCTTCATGATGATCTGGTGCTGTGTTAGCCATTCGTCATGATGCAGTTTTACTTATAAGTAAGCTGGCGGATGAGTAGTCCTCTCCTAAAGCAAGTTGTATAGAGATATATGATCTACAATCAGAATGAAAGAGCAATTCACCGGTCCACCTTATTGTACAGTTAAATAAGTGAAAGCACACCAACGTTCATTTATAAGTGCTTCATCACATAAGTGGATAATAGTATTGTCAATAAACAAGAAACTAATGAGAAAATACTTGCATAGTTTCCTCATCTATGTCATTTTCTTCTGTATTACTCGTTGCTGAGGAGCTAGCAGATGAGCTGGTGCCGTCAAGTTGGTTCAATTCATCATCTACTGTGAGGAATTCTATGTCCAAATCACCATCAGAAAGATCATGCTAAAGTAAACAAATTTGTCTTGTTAAAATACCTCAGGTTTTTTTTCTAACACTTCATTAATGCTCAATGTACTTTAAGGACTTTGCTTATATTTTGAAGTGTTCCAAGCAAGTATATTGAAAAATCATCCAATGATTTAAAGGCATTTCAGAACAAACACACTATTCTCAGACGAGCTCTCTGAACAATTCCCTAAGAAAAGGACTCCTTTAGCAGGCAGAAAGAAGGCACTGCTAACTTCTGATTGAAGGGGCTTTAGCGGTTTCAAACATAAAAATAAAAAAATAGAAAGCATGGACTTACACTTTATACACTTCGAATTGAAAGATTGGCAACGGTTTCTCAGTTGTAACTAATCACCTACATTTGAGTCATCCTGTAGAATCTTGTCATCTTCCTCCTCCTCTTTGACCAGGCTGACGGCCAGAACAGAACAAGCACCCTCTGCTGGCAGATCTTCATTACAAATGAGCTTTTTTGTCCTAGTATCCAAGCAGTCATTGTTTTGTGGACACAAGTGCACATTTGGTGGCGACAAGCTTTGAGAGGCCCTGTTACGCGAAAGTTCAATGGCCAATCTCTGCAGAAGCCAGGATAGGAAACAGGAAAAATGTAGATGGAAGAGATATTTCAAATAAATATTTCAAAATGCACCAAATTATTAGATGCACTCCCTCACCAACAAAACAAGTCAACCAACATGTTTGTGTATTTATTTTCATTTCAACTGAGGAATATTGGAAGAAATCTTTAAATAGATAGTTCTACGGAACAGTTTTACAGTTCTGTGCAACAAATCAAGTTTGAAGAAAACCAAGTTAAGCAGCATTATTCATCCTTCAGGGAGGGTTGAGACCAACTAATGTCACCCATTTCATATGAAGTGGGATCATATTCCCACTTCAATTGGGAATATGATCCAATCAGGAAAATTGTTTCACAGTGAAATAACTGCAGTTTGATTACTGTTACAAAATTGATTAAAATATCCAAAAGATGTTAAGTGAAGAAATCCAAATTACCAACATATTTTAGATATCAGTACACTTAAAGCAAGCAACACATCTGCACGGAGTAATATTTTCTCTTTCTCTCCATCCAGGTACAATTATATTAATGAGACAGTCATGAAGATGCTCTGCTATTTTGCTGTGCATCTTTAAACCAACTTAGCACTTCAAAATACAGTCGAATCAAAGTATATCATAAGACAATAATACTCCAAAATTCTAGTTGATATCTCAGTGATCATCACAGCCGTCATCATTCCACTGCATGCGGACACCAAAGTGGCACTATCAGCCCTACACGATGTGCTATGTCGACACCAAAACAAGAACCCTGACGCGGCTATGGTGGTGGCTGGAGATATTAATGTCAAATCTCAAAAAGGTCATGCCTAACTTCTGCCAACACATCACGTGTGCCACCAGGGGGGAAAATAACTTTCGACCACTGCTACACGCTGTTCAGGAAAGGCTACAAGGCTATTTCTCTCCCTCCTTTTGGAAAATCTAACGACGCTGACATTTTCCTGCTGCTGGAGTATAAACAACGGATAGTATGGGAAGCGGCAGTGACGAGGGACGTAAAGCTGTGGTCTGATCATTCAGAGGCCATGCTGCAAGATGCACTGAGCGATGCCGACTGGAATATGTTTCAAGCAAGTTCCAGAGACGCCAGTGAGTTTGCGGAAGCGGTCACGGACTTCTTTGCAACAATAGCCGATAACATCGTCCCCACGGTATGGGTTAGCATCTTTCCGAATCAAAAATCCTGGGTGGACAGGTCCATTCGCGTTGCCTTGAATGCTCGCACCGCTGCTCACAACTCCGGCCTGGCATCCGGCAATATGGACGACTACAAGGTAGTGTCCTACCGACTGCGAAGGGCGGTGAAGGACGCAAAAAGGAGGTACAAGGACAGGATGGAGTCACAGATGGAGCAGCAGGACCCAGACACCTTTGGCAGGGGCTACGGACTATAACTAACCACCAGAGCAGCCCTCCCTCAACCAGAAGTGCTGGCACCTCTCCAGCTGATGACCTGAACTCCTTCTACGCACGATTCGAGACAGGCAACATCACCCCTAGCTCGCTGGCTAACGACAACACCGCCAGCATGCTGGCTAGCGAGGCTGGAGGGAGGTCCATCCCTGGGGATATGCACACATTCTCGGTGTCCGAGCATGACGTGAGGTGGGCTCTGACGCGTATGAACACGAGGAAAACTGTTAACTGCTTTCCTCTTCAATGTTGCAGTTTAAAAACATTGCTGCAAATGCTCTTTTCAATTTTTTTAACATCTGCAGTATGTTGTCAAGTTTCAACAGTGGTCAACAGTGGTCTCGCCACCACACTTTTCATGGGTCACTTTTAACACCAAGTTTATTCATTTTATAAAATAACATTTGGATTTTTTAGCCTCTCCCGTCTAAATCCAATCTTCCCTCACCACCCACCCACCATCACCACCTACATTCATTTTTTAACCTAATTAGTTAAAAGTGTTATACAATTGCTTCTCCTGTTCACACAGGTCACAGCTGCTCATTGCACTTACCACAAAAACACTAAATTTAGAATTTTCACCACGAAGAAATTAAAATTTATGCATGCAAAAGTCAACATTAACTATGTAAGATGTTAGATTCTCACCTACAGCAAAAAAAATGACCTATAGCTTCTCCCAAATTAATTGATGAACAGCTTTATTTCCTCCAGGTCAGAAAAACACAGCTGGTGCAAAATATTTGAAGCAATCAAAAATAAACAAAAAAGACAACATAAACCAATATCACTTCACAAAACAGCATTTGAACCGGTTTAATGGAAAATTAGATTTACGTTGGAACTATAAAAATACAAAATATTGCTATAAGCTAAAGCAAATACCATGTGTAATTCCTGAAAGCAACACAATAGTGGGTGTGCTGCAGTCATGAATTAAATAGCAAGTTATTATTTGAAACGACAGAGGACAGACCCAGTCATCAATGTCAATTCATGCTGTTTAAATGCCCAGTTGAGTGAAGGATGAAGGTAGATTACAGAAACTGACCTCTTTGAGATTGTTGATTTGTTGGATGTAACCTGTTTGAGTCACCTCAAGTTGGCTGATGTACCAATTCTGGTCACGACATTTTTGGTAAAACGTAGGTGCGCGCACTTGGTACCTGTACAATTCACACAAGGAAGGAAGTTTGATTTGTCAAATCTGGTGTTTTAGTTGAAATTTTAGAGATTCAGCATGGAAACAGGCCATTCAGCCCACAGAGTACATACCAACCATCCATCGCCCAATCGCACTAGTTCTATGCTACCCTACTTTCATTCACTCACTATATTACAGCCAATTTTACAAAGACCAAACCCACAGGTCTTTGGCATATGACAGAGTGCCTGGAGGAAAGTCCACATGGTCACCAGAGAACGGATGAACTATACGCAGACAACCCAAGTTCACTATCAAACCCGGGTCTCTAGCATAGAGAGGCAGCACTTCTACCACCATCTCCAAATTCATTTCTAAAATTCAGCAAAATACAAAAATTACAAAAAATTGATTTTACAGATCTGGAAGACTAATACAATTTGCATTTAGTTCAGAGAAGCAGTAATACTGTATGGCAATCATTCTTCCACAAGAGCCAGGTTAATTATTTAGGAGGAGGTTGACCACATCAGGTAGGTACGTTACAAAACTTACATTCAGCGGCGCTGCAGTTCTGCCGCTGGCCGTGTGCGTGACTTTGGCGCCTTTAAGGGGGGCGGGGTTGAAATGCAGTTTTTCCCTTGTCATCCGGAATAATATTTTGTCGGAGTGCAAGCTATTTCTGGAGATGCGTACATGAACGCCGACAACAGGGACCGATTTTACGTAGGGGACAGGTAAGTGAAAGCTGTTTATTTTTACATATAAACCTGCTTGTTTAGGGGACTTTAATCAATATTTCATGTTGCAAAACGGTGATTTAGTCCCCATATGAACAGGCAGAATTTTTCCTGCCAATATGGAGTTTAAATTCACCGCAACTGCAACGTTCCAACACAGCGCGTTCCATAAAATCCCACTCGCAAGCTGTTTAAAATACCCATTAATTTACAGGCATTAAACACAAAATTCCTTCAATTTGGCCTATAAATTAATGACAATTAGATTTAAAAATCATGTTATATTGTGAATTCTTGTGTGAATGTTATTTGGACACTTGGGCTTTAAAAAAATGTTAATATTTTCTTACGAAATGGATAGATGTTTAGATCTAGTAATTGAATTTTGTAATTAGCTACAATTGGGTAACTAACTAATTATATGCTTTAATTTCAGGTCATCCAAGTAAGATCGTTTCATATTAGTTTCAGAATGCTTCAATCTATAATAACTGAAAATTTATTTCAGTTCTCTTAATTTTTAAGAAAGTTATGGGCTTTTGACGGTCCTCGATCACAACTTTTGTGTTAAGTCAATGGAAAGGCAATGGGGAACAAGATGCTAATTTCCGAGTATGAAAATGGCCATAACATTTTTAATACTGAAGATATGAAAGTGAATTAGGTGTCAAATTAAACTTCCTTGTATGCGTTATCTGATGGGATAAATTGCAGACTTGATTTTTAAAATCTCAAAATTTTGTAACAATTTTGCTACATCAGGACATCAGCACAAGCCATTGACTTGCTTGAGTAGCCTGCCTGTAAAAGTTAAGCCACAACAAGCTTCGAGGACACCATGAGGACTTACTTCAGTGTGAGCAGCCCACAGATGGCATGTGCCTCACGCACATTTGAAAACCATAGAACCATCCAAATGCACATGTCTGGGATCTTCAATGCATTAATGTCAAATGTATGGATGATTCGGATGGGAAATTAGGGACTTCATTGAAAATGGAGGATCATTTGAGTTCCAAAGTTTCATTTTTCAGCAACATTGGTTTACATAACACACAAAATCGTACACAACCCAAATTATAGAGTCTTTAAAAAAAAAAAAATTGACATGTGTGAAAATGTCCATAAATTAATTAACGCAAATACATCTGAGGAATTTAGACACATTTCCATTAATTTACTTCAAAAGATTAATGCAAACCTGTATCAACAGCGGCTTTTGATTTGACTAGTCAAATATTTAATTAGGTATACTACATTTCCCTATCAAAGTGCCAGCCAAGAGCAAAAACACCTGAAATAAGCGATTGACGTCTTGGCATTGTGCAAGCATCTCTGCTCTATTTGTCAAGTGATTTGATAATTACGATATAATTTGAGTAAATAGGATGCAAAGTTTTTCATTGTATCACAGTACAATGCGACAATAAAACAATAGTCAAGAGTATTTAATCGTCATATGTACCAAAAACAGAACAATGAAAATCTTACTTCCAGCAGCATAACAGGAATGCATAGTACTCATAAGACAATAAATACATTTAATAAATTATTATTTTTTAAAATCACAACTCCTCATAATTCCCTTTGAAATCAGAAAATAATGTCATACAACACCTTGCTGGTGGGGATGGACAGTCACTTTGTTTCATTTCTCAACTTCTTAGTATTAATAAGTGGAGAAAATAAAGGGAGTATGGGAGTTAGGAAAAGGTTTGAAAAGCAGTACCTCAAGGGTTGTAACCACTGGTTTATGACCAGTGACACTGGCTAGAAAGGGCAAAAATATATGAATGGGTGGCTGATATAGGAGGCAGGAGCTCATGTTCTTGGATGATTCGGATCTATGCTGAGGCAGAGGTGAGCTTCACAAAAAGGTATAGATTTCACCTAAACTGGATGAGACCAATATCCTCGGAGGACAATTTGTTAGGTATATCAAACGTAAAAGGGTATTGAGGGAGAACATAGGACTTCTTAAAGTTCAGAATGACGACCATGGAGCCACAGATGATGGCAAAGATTGTTAATGAATAATTCTCATTAGATTTTACTGTGGAGAAGATCATGACAGATGAGGAATTGAGGCAAATTAGTTGGGACATCTGGAACTGATATGAATTAATAAAGAGGTGTTTGTGGTCTTAAAACATTATAAATAGATAAAAGCCCAAGACCAGTCCAAGTTCATCCATTGACCTTGAGTAAAGCTGGGGAAGAAATTGCAGAGGCCCTTGCAGATTATATTTGCATCATCTTTAGCCACAGGCAAAGTTCTTGAAAACTGAAGAGTGACTAATTTTGTACCATTATTTAAGGAGACCAGCAAGAATAAGTCATGGAGCTACAGGCTATTGAGCCTGACATCAGTAATGAGAAAGCTACTAGAGAGAATTTTGACAGAGTGCCCACCAGCATTTGTTAGACAACAAATGATCATGGGGAGTCAACACATCTTTGCCCGTGCAAATCTATCTCATAATCTGTTTGAGTTTGTTTGCAATAACCAAAAAGATTGACAAGGACAGGGCAGAGGACATTATCTATGAGGACTTTATTAAGGCCTTTAACAAGGTCCAACATGGAAGTTTAAAATCACAAGGAGATCCGGCTAATTGGATATATAACTGACTTGATGGTAGGAGAGCACAGAGCGATGGTGGAAAGATAATTTTCAGATTGGATGCTTGCGACCAGTGGTGTGCCACAGGAATCCGTGCTGGGCATGTTGCAGTTTATCTTTTTTTATATAAATTATTTGGTTTGTAAGTTTGGCGATGACACCAAAATAGGTGGTATACCAGACAGGAAGAAATATCATGGATAATTACAGTAGGAGCAGCTAGGTGGGCTGAGTAGTGGCAAATGGCTTTAAATTCAGATAAATGCGAGGTGTTGTATTTGGGAAGTCAAACCTGGGTGAACGGTGGCCCGGGGACTGTTGTAGAACAGGGGTGTAGGAGAACAAGTACATAATTCCCCGTAACGTAGACAAGGTGGTGAAGGAAGCATTGTGCACATTGGCCTTCAATCAGGTCATTGAGCACAGGATACGAGACATAATATTGCAGTTGTACAAGACATTAGCGGGGCCACACTTGGAGTACTGTTTGGTGTCACTGCTATAGAAAATATGTTTTTTTTTTTACAAAACACAGCACAGTGGCATAGGTGCAGCACTGTAACACTGCTGGTAGAGCTGTTGCCGCACAGTGCCAGAGACCCAGGTTTGTATCTGACCTCGGTGCAGTCTATGTAAAGTTTGCACGTTCTCACTGTGACTGCATGCATGTTCTGGGTGCACCGAAAGTGTGGGTTTGTTGGTTAAGTGAACTCTAAATTTCTGCTGCCATTTAGGGAGTGGATGAGAAAGTGGGATAACAGAATTAGTGTGAACGGGTGATCAATGGTCTGCTTGGACAGTGGGCCGAAGGGCCTTTTGCCATGCTACGTCTTGCAGTCAATCCAATCATACTTTATTCCTTGAAGAATAGGAGTAGGAGAGGTGTAGAAAATCGGTGGATGCAGTCTTTTTCCCCAGGACAGAGGATTCAAAAGCTAGAGGGCATATGATTAAGGTGAAAAGGGAAAGATTTAAAAAGAGACCAGAGGGGTAAAGTCTTCAAGGGTTGGTGCATATAGAATGAGCTGCCACAAGAAGTGATTGAGGCAGGTACAATAACTTTTGAAAGACATTTGGACAGATACACGAATAGGAAAGGTTTAAAGGGATATGAGCCAAAGGTGACAAATGATACTTAGTTGAATGTCTTGGTCAGCACAGACGAGTTAGGCCAAATGGCCTGATTCTGTGCTGTATGACTATAACACTATTAGTGAAGCAGTTTTGAGCAGTTAGTAAAACTACATGGGCCCCTAAGCTAAAGTCAAGAGACTTTCGCAGGTGCAAGTTGAAATTGTGCCGTGACCCAGACACCTCCATTACCAATTACAATCCAGATTTTGCCAGATGGACTCAATATTGTATTGCAATTGGATTTCTATTTAGATCCAGTCCATAAAATATGTATCTTTTCAATTCAAGCCCCTAATATATAAATAAACTGGTAACTTCAACTACAGTCATTTGCTGCCACCTTCAGGTAGAAAGAGGTAATGGTAAGAAAAAAGAATAAAGATAATTTATTGTATAAAGTGCTAACAGGTCTTTTTCTGTCACCGACATGCTTGTTGTCATACTGGCAGCTTGGCTTTTTGTTTCAGAAATAGTTAATAATCTAAAAATATATTTATAGCCCCTGCTGCGATCACGAATTGCACACAAATAAAATGCAACTCGTACTTCAATCAATAACCCACTTACTATGATTATTCACACCAACTTAATTTGTAAAAGATGAAATATTGCTTCCAAATTGAGTAAATATTCATTGCTTACCTGAGCACCAAGGTGTCACTCTGCATATTCAGGTAACCCTCACTGGCAAGAAGGTCCAAGCGAAAGAAACGATTGTATCCCCAACATTCACCCACTTCAAAATCAGAGGCAAATTCTCGAATTATGTTTTTGGTTGGGTCATTGGAGACTTGATGAACCATTTCCACTCGGTACTCATACCTGGAAACACAAGGCATGGAGAATCTTGACTAGTGCCATAAAAACATTACGATTGGATGGTATTCTCGTAAAACAATTGTCATATGTACTGAAACAGAATAATAAAATCCTTGCTCGCAACAGTAGGTTTGAAAACAGTACTCAATAAATAATAAAATAACTTAAAAAAACAATATAGTGCAAAACAAAAAAGATGACACCGTAGTTTGCAGAAAATCTAGGTCAATTTCAAAACGTAATTTCAAATATTTTTGCTATTCTGAAGTGAAACTGAATCATGAAATGCCTATATAGGGTAGATGTGGAGAGTGTCCAGTGGTGGGAGAGTCTACAGCCAGAGGGCACAGCCTCAGAATAAAAGGACGTATCTTTAGAAAGGAGACAAGGAGGAATTTCTTTGGTCGGGGGATGGTGAATCTGTGGAATACGTTGCCTCTGTGCTCCACAATTTGAGATTTGTAATAGAAAAAAATCAAGTGGTTAAAATGTACATTCAGATTTTAATAAAGGCATTATATATTGTGGTTTCACCATGTAGAAATTACAGCTGTGTTTATACATAGTCCCCAATTTGAGGGCACCATAATAAAAACTTAGAAAATAGGTGCAAGAGTAGGCCATTCGGCCCTTCGAGCCTGCACCGCCATTCAATATGATCATGGCTGATCATCCAACTCAGTATCCTGTACCTGCCTTCTCTCCATGCCCCCTGATCCCTTTAGCCACAAGGGCCACATCTAACTCCCTCTTAAATATAGCCAATGAACTGGCTTCATGTTTGGGACTCATGGCTTCACAGGCATTTGTAATTGCTCAGGTGTGTTTAATTGCCTCCTTAATGCAGGTATAAGAGAGCTCTCAGCACCTAGTCTTTCCTCCATTCTTTCCATCACCTTTGGAAACTTTTATTGCTGTTTATCAACGAGGACCAAAGTGGTGCCAGTGAAAGTCAAAGAAGCCATTATGAGACTGAGAAACAAGAATAGAACTGTTAAGAGACATCAGCCAAACCTTAGGCTTACCAAAATCAACTGTTTCGAACATCATTAAGAAGAAAGAGGGCATTGGTGAGCTAACTAAACGCAAAGGGACTGGCAGGCCAAGGAAGACCTCCACAGCTGATGACAGACGAATTCTCTCTATAATAAAAAAAAATCCCCACATACCTGTCCGACAGATCAGAAACATTCTTTAGGAGTCAGGTGGATTTGTCAATGACAACTGTCTGCAGAAGACTTCATGAACAGAAACACAGAGGCTACACTGCAATATGCAAACCACTGGTTAGCTTCAAAAATGGGATGGCCAGGTTACAGTTTTCCAATAAGTACCACAGTTCTGGAAAAGGGTCTTGTGGACAGATGAGACGAAGATTAACTTGTATCAGAGTGATGTCAAGAGCAAAGTATGGAGGAGAGAACGACCTGCCCAAGATCAAAAGCATACCACCTCATCTGTGAAACATGATGGTGGGGATGTTATGGGCTCGGCATGTATAGCTGCTGAAGGTACTGGCTGACTTATCTTCATTGATGATACAACTGCTGATGGTAGTAGCATAATGAATTCTGAAGTGTATAGACACATCCTATCTGCTCAAGTTCAAACAAATGCCTCAAAACTCATTGGCCAGTGGTTCATTCTCCAGCAAGACAATGATCCCAAACATACTGCAAAAACAACAAAGTAGTTTTTCAAAGCTAAAAAATGGTAAATTCTTGAGTGGCCAACTCAATCACCCGATCTGAACCCAATTGAGCATGCCTTTTATATGCTGAAGAGAAAACTCAAGGGGACTAGCCCCCGAAACAAGCATAAGCTAAAGATGGCTGCAATACAGGCCTGGCAGAGCAACACCAGAGAAGACACCAAGCAACTGGCGATGGCCATGAATTGTAGACTTCAAGCAGTCATTGCATGCAAAGGATATGCAACAAAATACTAAACATGACTACTTTCATGACATTGCTGTGTCCCACACATTATGGTGCCCTGAAATGGGGGGGACTATGTATAAACACAGCTGTAATTTCTAAATGGTGAAACCAAAATGTATAAAAATGGCCTTTATTAAAACCTGACAATATACATTTTAGCCACTTGATTTTTTCTATTTCAAATCTCAAATTGTGGAGCACAGAGGCAAATAAATAAATGATGGGTCTTTGTCCCAAACATCATGGAGGGCACTGTAAATGGCCTAATTCTGCATCTATGACATGAACTTATTTCCTCCTTTATGTAATCCTCAGCTCTAAGTACTCAATAATACCCATCTTATCACCTTGCTGGGATCTGTACGTGGGACAATAGAGCCATCAAACTTGGTCTACCATCATGCTTTGGATACATATTCTTGAGACAATACTGACGCATTTTTAGAGAGTTTAAAAAAATATTTCCAAAGTAAAAGAAGCCCAAGTGATCGCTTTATGTGAAATTCATTTGCAGAAGTAGAATAATATATTTACTATTTAATACTGTTTATGATCACTTCTTCTTCTTACGTATGGCGTGCACAGCCTAAAGTTGCAGATCAAGGGTAGACATCCAGGCCAGGACAGCATCAGTTACTGCCTCACCCACTGAGTTTCTCCAGCTTTTTGTCTACCTTTTGTCTCCAGTTACTGAGTGGATGGCTTTGATGTCCCCAGGGAAAAGTCTCAGTGGGCAGTCATTCACGATGTGTGGGATGGTCTGGTCTGGATGTCCGCAGTCGCAAGCAGGACTGTCTGTCATCCCCCACTTATGCAGGTGATGGGCTGTTCTTGCATGGAGGGTGCAGGGATGTTCAGGATTAACCATTGCTTGCGATGGAGGTCAAAACCCAGTGGTTCTACTGTGGGGTCTGTGATGACCTCTCCGTTGTTGGTGTCTTCCCAGGCTCTGCGCCCAAACAGCCCACATCATCGTATACAAGTAGGCTGTCATCAAATGTTGAGTCACTATGTTGTGCAAGCATTTTGATGGGATATTACGAACAAAGTGCTACTGTCATAGCAACCTCCTCAGCAAATGGAGATCATTAATCAAAATACCCCTCACTACTAGTTGAAAAGGAGAGAAAATTAAATTTATTAAACTACAACTATCAATTAATATTACAATAGTACATAACAAGGCAAAGACATTGAATAATAAAAAAAATTGGAAAGTACCCGTACTTTGATGTTTCAGGGAGTCCAGCAGAAAGTTCCAGAAACACTGACAAGTAATTTCCACGCACTACTCCATTTCCATCCTGAAATAGAATGAACAACTTTAATTTGGAACTTAAAATGCAAGCACTAATATTTAATTAGAAAAATTCAAACCACAAATTTGTTCAAATAATGATGCTCTATGCAACGCAAAGATCCCAAGCTGCAAGCTTCATACAGCAAAGATAGACACAAAAAGCTGGAGTAACTCAGCGGGACAGCATCTCTGGAGAGAAGGAATGGGCGACGTTTCAGGTCGGGACCCTTTTCCAGCCAACGTATGGAAGTCTGAAGCCCTAATCAGTCTGAAGAATAGACAATAGCAGGAGTAGGCCATTCGGTCCTTCGAGCCAGAACCACCATTGAATGTGATCATGGCTGATCATCCACAATCAGTACCTCGTTCCTGCCTTCTCCCCATATCCCCTAACTCCGTTATCTTTAAGAGCCCTATCTAGCTCTCTCTTGAAAGTATCCAGAGAGCCGGCCTCCACCTTCCTCCGAGGCAGAGAATTCCACAGAATCACAACTCTGTGTGAAAAAGTGTTTCCTCATCTCCGTTCTAAATGCCTTACCCCTTATTCTTAAACTGTAGCCCCTGGTTCTGGACTCCCCCAACATCGAGAACATGTCTCCTGTCTTTAGCATGTACAAACCCTTAATAATCCTATACATTTCAATAAGATCTCCTCTCATCCTTCTAAATTCCAGAGTATACAAGCCAGCTACTCCATTCTGGACCCGAAATGTCACCCATTCCTTCTCTCCAGAGATGCTGCCTGCCCTGCTGAGTTACTCCAGCATTTTGTGTTGAAGCGTTTTCTGCCCTTGGCTATTTCATAGTTCTACTCATACCGATTCTTCAGCATCCAAGGTAATGTTTCTCCTTGCAATTGCATTAATCTCCTCTTTAACCAGCAAAGCCACCCCACCTCCTCTTCCTTGCTGTCTATCCTTCCTGAATATCGAATACCCCTGCATGTCTATCTGGTTTAAACCAGTATCTGCAGTTACTTCCTACACAGCTCCACAAACCAACACTAGAAATAATTAAAAAGTTCACCCAAACAAAAAATAACTGGTTGAGGAACTCAGCAGGTCAGGCACCATCTGTGGAGGGAATAAGACAGACGACGTTTCAGGTCGGTACTCTTCCACGGATTGGCGTTTGTGCCTTCCCTCTACAAATGCTGCCAGTCAAATTACTCCAGCAGTTTGTTTTTTGCTTAAGATTCCAGCATCTGCAGATCTTCATTCTAACAAAAGCTCTTCTCTCATCTTGCCTCCCCTGATGACACAAAATATAAACTTTTAAACTCACTGGATAAACCTTCAATCTCCAGCAGAGTCCAGATATTTGCAGAGGAGGGCTGTAAACAGGGTCAGCACGCTGACGCAAAGTGCTATTCAAAACATTAAAAAAAAAATCACATTATCATTTTAAAACCAGAATGTAAATGTTACATTCAGAAAATATTAAACCTCAACTTCAACACAAGACTCCTTGCTTGGAATAAAAAGAAGAATTCTATACACGTATTAAAATGGGATAACAAGAGGTAGTGTGTCTTCGTAACTACAGCAAGTACCTTGATTTCCAACTCTAAACACACAAATCACCAGGAAAGAAAGTCAAAAGAGAAAAGGGCACAAAATGCCATTGCTATGGGTTTTGTTCTTCAATCTGCCTACGATTCACCAAATGAACAAGCTTCAGGGCAAGGGGACCTCTGCAACTTGGTTCGTGAAGAATCGTGCATGACAAAATAATTTCCAAGTTACTTGGTTAGAGGCAGGATCCAAATTCGGACTTCTAGAATCAAAGTAGTAGTTTATCAGCACAGCACTGGACTGCTTTCTTACAAATTCATTTGACCAAAAGAAATAATAGTGCCTGCTATGATTCATTGCTAAACATGTATAGCTTGCATTTATAAAGAATGAATATTAAACTATCAATCCAAATCAATGCTTTTATATTTTGGGGCATGCTTAACAATTATAGATATTGATTAAAACAATAAATAATGTGACATTCAATATACAAAGGCGTAATACAGAGGCATCAAAATAAATTCAGGAGAAAGATAAATCCAGTAAAGACTGATATAGAAATTTAATCAACAAATTTACCCAAATGCTTTAAGAGACAGCACTAGAATATTTGGCATGAAGTCGCAAGTCTTGTGTGACTTTGCAAAGTAGACTCCAAAAGGTTATTGTATTTATGGAAAAAAGAGATCAGCCAAGGTTAATGCAAGTTTCCCACTTAGCAAAATAGGAGAAATTATGTGGAGAATAATGAATTGCTTTCTCAAGATATTGTATTAGAAAAGTATATTGTTTGTATTCCACAAATTCATCCTTTATTTAATTACTACTGATTTGACTTGTCTAATCTAAGTGCAGATTAAAGCACCCTACGATTACTATATTAGTCCTGTTATACGATCCTCAAATTACCCGATTTATGCCATAGCTACAACTACAATTTGGTTAACCATAAATTACATCTATCAATATCACCTGCCTTTTGCTGTTTTTTTAGTTTGACTGTAATTCTGCATCATGATGTACCAAACAGAGGTCGCTTTTTCAGCGCTGTGCTGCTCTCACCTATACTCCATCTTTTCTGCTAGTCCTTCCCAAATGTCAAATAAGATTGAACTTTCAAGTCTCCACTTTGATCATCATGCAACCACAATGGTAATTAGATAATATCCTTTCACATTTGTGATTCATTGTTGTAAATACAGGAAATTATTAAATAGGGCAACTTTAATTCTGCCAATGTGATATTTTTTCTGTACTTTGACTCCATTCATCCACACACTGGAGGCAATTTAGAGGCCAATTAACCTACAGACCTGCACATCTTGAGGCTGTGGGAGAAAATTGGAGCACACAGAGGAAAAACACAGTCACAGTGAAAATGGACAAACACCCCAGATAGTACCCAAGTGTCAAGCACAATGAAGCAGCAGCTCTACCAATGTGCACTGTCCATTTGATGTGGCCGTTGTTTCTGCTGCTCTCTACTTTTCTAACCTACTTCTTATTCAGTTTCTTTCCTCACGTACAAGATCATTGTAACAAAAATTCTTACAAGGTTTGACTGCATAGGTGTCAAATTCATGCTTATCTTGTGGAAGCAAAGGGATAGTTAATGTTTTGGGTTGAGACCCTGCATTTGCAGTCTCGCACTTCCCATCGATGCTTATCCTGGTTGGGAAGTCCAGAACTAGGGATCATAGTTTCAATATAAAGGGGTACCATTTCTGCACTCAGCTCAGAAGAAATTTCTTCACTCAGAAGGTGAGAATTATTTTTAGTTCTCTACCCAAGAGGGCAGTAGTGGCTGTATCCAAGAGTGAAATTCAACAGATATTTTAACATTCATGTGGCATGGAGTTAATACAAGAAAGTGGTATCATAATCTTACTAAATGGCAGAAAAATCACGAAGAAATATCCTACGCCGGCTGCTATTTTTTGCGTTTTGTGTGCTAACACTTGACAAACCTGTATCAAGAAAGAAAAGGTCCATGCAAGTATAAACATTTCTATCAGAAAAGCAGACCACTTTTTTTGCACTGACAAATTTTAATATTGAGGATGTATTATTCCCCCAATTAACATTTTTTTTTTACTACATTATATCACTGGTTTCTTTTGCTCAGTCCCACTTTTCCTTCCCATTCTCTACTGCCTTTTCTGTTCATTTTAGATTGATTCTATTCTAACCTACTTCATTTCTAACCTACACTTCTTGTTTTAACTGTGTGCCTCCATAACAGACCTTTCAATTAGATTGGCCATGGAGCTGCTCAGGTGCTTGTTCACATATTCCCAAAAATGGCTTTCAAAGTCACATGAAGCTCTGGTGCAATGATCCATAAAATGGTATGCGAGCAAGTGCAGTGAACTGCTGGTGCCAAT
Organism: Raja brachyura; assembly: GCA_963514005.1. Next base: position 12,295,034 of record OY740807.1, on the reverse strand, counting down.
TGCTTGCTATTGATAAAGCCAATAAGTGTTACGACTGTCGATAAATATTCTTAAAGGAAATAAACCATTACCTGAAATTTGACAGGACAAATGTGCTGAAGTCATATGCAGGAACCAGTTCACTATTTAAAAAAAAAAAAATAGCACCATTTAAATCAATTTATTTAGGCAATTAAGACCACATGTATCCAGTCATGGCAACAGAATGCAAAAACAGTGCTCAAACATTATTCCAATGTATACTTCAATACCAAGCCACTTTTCTACTTGAATATACAAAATACATATATGCAGAGTGTTTGCATATTTATTTGCATAGCTCCCCAACATCATCTGGTTTGTTGTGCCAACTTAATTTGCAAGTAGAAATAAGCAGTACAAAGCGCTGTAGTAACCCAGTGGGTCAGGCAGCATCTGTAGAGAGAATGGAGGCCCATCCATTCCCTCTGTAGATGCTGCCTGATGCGCCGAGTTCCTCCAGCACTGTGTTTTGCTCAAGAATCCTGCATCTGCAGTTCCTCGAGTCTTAATTGTGAAGAATGTTTGCAGGTGCAATTAAGGAGATCAACTTCCGAGGGCAAAATACTTATCATGTTGCTCTTTATTTCTGTGTTGGTCATCTAAATATCAAAGCAGGAATTTATTAGGGACGATTCTGTTGAAGGGCGAAACAAAAGTACAATTTGACACAAAAAGAAAATGTGGGAGGGGCAGAAAAAGTAAATTAAAAAAATTATTGAATTTCATTGAGCATTACTGCATCCTTTCGATAAACCATCCAATTACAATACCGTTATTTAGCAACATCACCTGCACTTTCCAATTTCAGACACTAGAGCACTCCAGCGCTAAAATAATATTCAAACACAGCTCCTAACTTATTGAGCCGCAAATTTCCAAAGCTGCCATTTATCTTCCACCAAAAAATGTGAACAACATGAAGCAAACACAGATCTGGCATCACAGACTTCTGAGTAAGTCTCATTTGTGTTTAAAAAAAGTCAATAATCTTCATGAGCAATTGCAGCCAGTCTTGTTCTTATCCTTGTACCACAAAGCAACCACTAGATGGGGGACTAACCACCAGTTCCTTCGTGAGAGGGAAAACTGCCACTTTCCACTGCATTTGAGATCAGAGTTTACTCAGTGCATCATTGCGTTACGGAAAGGGCATTGCATTTCTTACATTGCCAGAACAGTGGGCTGTTAAATAGAATTAATAGTAAATACTAATTTCTCAAATTAGACTACAAACAACTACTAATTATCCTATACTTCCACCCCTTGAGACAAGAAATTATAGTAATATAAAACTAATATTTCCCCCTTCCTTCCACATTATCCCCCATAAAACACCAAGCCTAATCCTCAAGCAAACCACAATTAAACACCAAAAAAATAGAAACACTGATAATCCAGTCAGGATCTACATTGTTGCTTCACATCCAAAAACTGGAGGCTTGGAATTTTTATGTACTAATGTGGAATGGTGGGGGTGGGGGACAAGAAGTAGATACAAAGCAAAAAGCAGATATATACAATCCAGTGAGCAATAAATCGTTTGCAAACTGCTTGGAGGAAAATATCCACCCCTGTATTGTCAGCATCTTTGTCTAAATCCAAAATGATACATCCCCTCTTTATCTTCACAGATGCCCAATGATCAATTACATTGTGATCACATTTTCCATTTCCCCTCATTGTCTTGTGGTACCTGGTGAAGTCTGGTGGGACAGGTGTCGTGACAAAGGACGCCATGGGTTTGCGATGCACTTGTTGGAACATCAACAGGATTTCTTGACTTTTCACTATTAATTCACTTTTACTGCAAGATCGCAGCTGCAGGAAACAAAAATTATTTGGGGCAGGTGTCACTTCAGAAATAAGGCTCACAAATATCAAATCAGAAAACCAATATGAATGTAAAATGTTTAGAGCCCCATGTGCCTCACCTAAATAGCCATTCTTCAGGAGAGAACCCAAAAAGTGCCAGCAGCCCATTTCATCAAAGCTGTATCACAAACTCAAAATAACCCAGGAAAGATATATTTATGATGGGCATGGATCAGCTATGCACGGCCCAATGGATGTGCCAACCACACCAATGCAACAAATGGTTTAACATCACTTTTTTTTGTTAATCTACCACAACGCGAGGAAAAAAAAAAAAATCAGTTCCAATATTTTTCTTCCGCTTCCTTTGGGTTACCTGATGTTCTACTTCTTGTAACAGTGACTCGAGCAGCTCGGTTTCCTGAGTCAGTGATGTCTTCTGGCCTAGAGAGAGAAGTGGGTTTTAAAGATTCGTCCTGCATAGAGAGATTTATACATTTATTACTCAGAGCTTATGCTATCATAATGGCATTGACAAATATACCCAGAATGACCTTTTCATTCCTACAGCAAGAGGGTTCTGTGATAAGGGTCAGATAATCTCCAGATAATATAGAAATAATACATCAACATTTAAACTGCCTCTGTCGGCAACAAATCTCTGGAGGCATTTATGGTGACAGAATCAGTCTGTTCAACAGGTAATCATTAGTTTTCTTGTGGGTGCATTTAACTGGTCAGAAACTAGTGAATTAACGGGTGCTGCATAACTTCAAATGTTCTTACTTATTGAAGTTCACGACAGGAAGTGGTCAACCTCATCCATGCCAGCCACAAAAGGACTAAATTAATATCACTATCTAGTCTTGCTCGATAACCTCGGGAACTAGGGGTCTACAAGTGATTATCCATGTACTTTAAAAAAATGGAATAACGACTTGTATCCACCACCTTCCGTTCCAGATTCCCACTCCTTAAATGAAAAAATAAATACTCTTACCAATTAACTATGCCCATCTGTTACTTCCTGTTAAGGGAAAGAAATCATTCCTGCTCATCCTCAGTCTCAATTTTATATAACTCAGTTAACTCTCCCCTAAATCTTTAAGCCATAGATACTAGCCTCCCCACAACTAAACTCTCCAGTCCTGAGAACAACCTTAAATTTCTAATGGTATCACATTCTTCCTGTAATGTGGCACCCAGTACTCCAACTAGTGTAATTGTTTAAAAAAAAAACAATTTCCAGTATTTTATGACTACCCACCCAGTTTCCTTCAGGAATAAGTGCTCATCTAACTAATCCACAGCTATCTTCCTGGAGCTTGGAATCATCTTATGCACTGTGGTATCAATGAGAAACTTTTATAGTGCAGGGAGTGTGAACATATTAAAATAATGTCTGTGTACATCGCACAAGGCAAAGGCCTCAGTGCAGAACCCTACTGTATACCATAAAACTGGGATCAAACACTATCCATTGTTATCCCTCACCGAGAAATGTTTAAATTCAACTTTCTACTTTTGCTTGGATCCCATTTATTTTTACTTTCTTGGTCAATTTGCCGTATGAAACTTCAGCAAATATCTACCAACATTGCATCAAATGTGTGACTCGCAATGATACGCCTCAAAAAATTTGAAGTGTTAGTCAGGAGCAACCTTCTCTTAACAAATCTATGTTGACTGCTTGATCGACTTGCACCTGTAAACTCGGTCCATCAGAGCTTTCCCAATTTGCTAAACACCCATGTTAGCCTGACTTTAACTGTTTTACTGATTTCTCCCTTTATGGCCAATAACCACAAATATGCATGCCATACCCATTAGTGTTATAAGTTTATTTTTCAGGTGTGTATCCAGTCTTGCGATCATCATTTCCACAGCATTCCTGATCTCTCTCACACGTTCATCCTTGGCACTACGCACTGCTTCCACATTTCTCTCCTAGGTACAAAATAAATATAATTAAATCTATACCATCATTAAATCGTTTTTTTTAAATAAGCATGGAACTTGCAGCATGCCAACAGGCCCTGATATCGACACACCACACAAGATCCTACACGCTATCCCTACAAACAATGCTTTTACATCTTTTTAATCAGCACCAAGCTGCCGCTTAAATTGATTTGCACTGTTCACTCAACAATTCCTAAAGTCAATTAATTCCATACTTGATTAGTATTTTAATTCCATGTAAACAAATTCTCTACTACGTTTATTAATGAAAATCTACTATCCCAAGATAGATTTCTTTTTAACCTGTAAATTCACATCTGCAAAATTTTCTGACATAATTAGAACATTAGAGGTTTGATTAACTATGCACTCTATATCTATATGCTCTTAAATAATTTTTAAAAGGCAAGTAGTGGGACACTATATGCCAGTTTAATGTTAAGACTCAATTAAAAAAACCCATTTCACTTATATCTAATGAGCATTCTACAGTGTATAGTAATTTACATTATACAGTTTAAGGATTTGAACAACGTTGGTAAATGCAGCATTTATTGCCCAGCCGTAATGGACCTCAAAAAAGTGATGGCGAGCCACTTTTTTTAACCGCTGAAATCCTTGAGATGAAAGTACTCCTACTGTGTCATTGGGTAGGGTAGGGTAGTGTAAGCAATTATGGTGACAAATGCTACATTGCCCTTTATTGCAAAAGGAGTTATGTATGAGTAGAGATTTTTGTTGCACAGAGGACCCTAGCAAGACTACAATTGAAATACCATGAACTGGGCTCCATCTTGTGATTGGAGTGCAAAGAATCGCTATATTTAGGTATGTTACAAAACTTACCTTTAGCGGCGCTGCACTTCTGCCGCTCCCCGTGTGCGCGACTTTAGCGCCTTTCAGAGGGGGGCGGGCTTAAAGTGCCGATTTTCACCAGACCAGGATAATCGATGAATGTCGGGCGATTTAATTGCGGAAGAAAAATCGCTCCGACATTTCATCCATTAAGGTATTTTTAAATTACTCTAAGTTATTTGTTAACTAGAGTAATTTAAAAATCACCTTCAAAAGCCGTGACCGCAGACCACCGGAAGCATTTTCCGTAGGGGAGAAAAAAAGGTAAATACTTTATTTTTTTATTAAAAGTTGGTTTTTTGGGAGGCATAAATACTATTTTAATGTTGCGAAATGGGGTCCCCAAAAAATGTATGAACCCCCAGTATTTTCCCCCCGACTTCACCGCTAACCGCAACGTTCTAATCCACCGCATTCCGCTAAAACCCACTCGCTAGTTGATTTAAATGGCCATTAATTTACAGGCATAAAACATTAAATTCCTTCCATTTGGCCCAGAAATTCATGAAAATGAGATTTAAAAATTATGTTATATTGTGGATTATTGTGTGAATGTTATTTGGACACTTAGGCAATTAAAAAAAAGTTTATCTTTTCTTAAGAAATTGATAGATGTTTAGATCTACTCATTGAATTTTGTAATTAGCTACAATTAGATAACTAACTAATTATATACTTTAATTTCAGGTAATCCAAGTAAGATTGTTTAATATTTGTTTCAGAATGCTTCAATCTATAATGACTGAAAATTTCATTGAGTTCTCTTAATTTTTAATAAAGTTATGGGCTTTTAATTTTTCCAGATCACAGCTTTTGAGTTAAGTCAATTGAAAGGCAATGGGAAGCAAGATACTCATTTCCGAGCATGAAAATGGCCATAACTTTCTTAATACTGAAGATATGAAAGTAAATTAGGTGTCAAATTAAACTTCTTGTTATGCTTTATCTGATGGGATAAATTGCAGACTTGATTTTTAAAATCTCAAAATTTTGTAACATTGCTACTATATTGATTTCTGGGATGGCAAGATTTTCAAAGGAGCGATTAAATAAACTATCTAGAGTTGAGAAATGAGAGATGACCTCATTAAAACATACAAAATCCATTCAGGACTTAAGAAGCAGAACGCAGACATGACTGTTTTTCCCCTCTTCCCTGGGATAGCTACAAACAGAGATCAGAGCATCCCAAGGAACTGGCCGTTCAGAAACATCTGCACCTACAGGTAACACTTGGAATTCTCTATCCAATCATCTGGTCTGTGGAAACCACTGAACAAACTGGCTGCAGCATGTATCTACATCACAGCAACTACTCATCAGCACTTTCTTGGTTCCGCTAGGACATGGATATAACAGCGAGCCTTTTAAACCTGGAACTGCTCAAGTGCCCAAGTCACCAAGTGCCATAGGACTGCACAAACAGTGAATATGCTCTTTGTACAAGAGCCAAAAGAAAAATAGACACACCTTCCTGCTTCCTCGTGCCATTCATTTATAGTGCAAAATTCCACTGTAAAAACAAACAACCCGTAAAATTTGAAAGCATTGTTTCACCTTTGAATAGCTTCTAGGCCCAGAGAATTAGGGAATGCCAATTCCCATTGGTGAAAAAATAAAACAGAAACCTTGCTTCCTAATGAACAGATCTGATGAAAAGCAATTGGTCTATTTGTAGTCTATACTGTACCGATCCTGTTGCAATGAATGAAGACAAGGACCTGCCGTAATACACAAATCACAAAGTGCTGGAGTAATTTGAATCAGGAAGGAAATGGATAGGTGACATTTCAATTTGGGACACTTCTTCTGACAGATTGTATTGGGGATGGGGGAAAGTGAAGAAGAAAGCTGGCAAGAAGGTGGGAGCAGGACAAAGCCTGGCAAAATGGATACAGGCGAGAGGGTTTGATTGGCTGATTGGTGGAGTAAGTGACTGAGGCCGAAAATGAAAAGGAGGCCAAAGAATGTCAGATAAGGAGGGAAGAGGGAAAAGTAATGCCAGCATGGGGGATACAGGCTGGGGAAGATATAGAGAGGTGGGATATTGGGAGAAATTAGTATGCACCGGGATGGGGGCATTGAAAGGGATAGGAGCAGATGTTAGTTCAAATTAAATAATTCATGCCAATGCATTGTAAGCTACCCAAGTGGAATACGAGGTGCTGTTCCTCCATTTTGCATGTGGCTTCACTCTGGCAATGGAGGTAGCCCTGGACCGAAAGGTCACAATGAGTGGGGGGGGGGGGGGGGGGGGGTTATTACATATAATATTTCCTAGAGCAGGATATTGCATTTATATTTTCATAATCAACTTCAAATACAAAGACAATCCAATGTTTTAGAGATTGAGGCAAAAACAAATTGCAAGCCAAATATGGGAATAGTTATCAAAAATCTTTAGTCAGTAAAATGATTTAGGTGTTGAAAACAATGTACAGTGAGACAAAAGGAAAAGGGACTCAAATTAAGAATTTGTGGGGTTGGGAAGTAATGACAAAATAAAGCTGAGCAAGGTCAGAGAGATGGGGTGATTTAAGGATCAAAATTACTTTGTATCTGAGCGGAAAGTTTATATACAATCGTGCAAGAAATTAGAAAAAAGTCAACTTGCTGCAGGTGATCTTTACTGCATTTATTGTATTAAAAATATATCCACATATCCTCCCAAGTGCTAATGTAAACTGTGTCCTACAAGAAGGATAAAATTGTCATCCAACATCCAGATCGGGCAAGGACTGGATAGGAACACAGGACATACAGAATCCGGATAAACAACTTTGGGTTATGTGGTCAAGCCAAGTGGATCAGCCTTCCCCTTTAGCACCTTACCACTTCTTGGACTAAACTTATCAGTTCCATCAGTCGACGTCGCAACTTCGCCACTTCATCATTCACCTTGGTAACATGTTGATCATAAATCTCAGCTAATGGTTTGAACGTGTGGCCTCCATGCTGAAATGAAAACAGAGAATCACTATTTGAAAGAGGAAAGAGAAAGCTGAACAATGATTTATGAGCAAAAGCGCAGGTGCCCTTGCTTCCATTTCTTTTGTCCTTATTTAAACAACAGCTGAAGGCGAAGGAAATAAATGGGGCATGCAGGCGAATTAAAAACCGCATGACAACTCTAGCTGGGCAGAGTTTGTTTAATATTTCCTTCGTATTTACCAAAGAGGAATAAGTCAGAATAGAAGAGAGATCGAACGACTGTCCACATGGTGCCAGCACAATAACCTGGCCCACAACACCAGCTAAACCAAGGAACTGATTGTGGACTTTGGAAGGAGTAGGATGGAGACCCACAGTCCCGTTTATATCAATGGGTCGATGGTTGAAAGGGTCAAGAGCTTCAAATTCCTGGGTGTGCACATCTCTGAAGATCTTTCCTGGTTCGAGAACACTGATGCAATTATTAAGAAAGCACCTCAGCGCCTCTACTTCCCGAGAAGATTACGGAGAGTCGGTTTGTCAAGGAACTCTCTCTAACTTCTACAGGTGCACAGTAGAGAGCATGCTGACTGGTTGCATTGTGGCTTGGTTCGGCAACTTGAGCGCCCTGGAGAGGAAAAGACTACAAAAAGTAGTAAACACTGCTCAGTCCATCATCGGCTCTGACCTCCCTTCCATTAAGGGGATCTATCGCAGTCGCTGCCTCAAAAAGGCTAACAGTATCATCAAGGACCCACACCATCCTGGCCACACACTCATCTCCCTGCGACCTTCATGTAGAAGGTACAGGAGCCTGAAGACTGCAACGACCAGGTTCAGGAATAGCTACTTCCCTACAGCCATCAGGCTATTAAACTTGGCTTGGACAAAACTCTGAACATTAATAGCCCATTATTTGTTATTTGCACTTTATCAGATTATTTACTCACATGTGTATATATTTATATAATGGTATATGGACACACTGATCTGTTTGTAGTCAATGCCTATTATGTTCTGTTGTGCTGAAGCAAAGCAAGAATTTAATTGTCCTATTAGGGACACATAACAATAAACTCTCTTGAATCTTGAATTCATCTGCATTCAGAGTATGCACTTGAAACTATAAGCAGTTTGTCAACGGCATTATGTGCGTAGTTTTGTGGTCATCAGAAAAATGCTACAATCACTTGAGGAACTGCTCACACCACTTAGGAAAACATTATAATTTGGCATAATCAAGATGGTCTTATGAAAGGGAAATCCTGTTTATCAAATGCAAGCATGCAAGCAGCAGGATTTGGAATTCCCAAGGCATTCAATAAGGTGTCACATAAGAGTTATCAGAGTAAATTGAGGTTGAAGATAGAAGACTGATTAACAGATATGACATTTGAAAAATACACACAGTGTCTCAGGGATCAACACTGTATTAACACTTGCCGGGTCAAAACCGAATGGTCCCCAAATAATTACACTGTGGAAGTAACTTGACAATAAGTCAGTGACTTACTACATTCAAGAGCAGTTAGGATCATGTATTAAAAGTTTTGGCCCTGACAGCAAAGCCTACATCCTGTGCAAAGACTTCTATAATGGCAACGATATTACAGTCACATACTAATCAAAGAACATTATTTTCTTGAGGTATTTGACGAAGCCATCAGAAGTTAGAATAATGGTTTAACACAGCAACAGCAACCACCATTAAATATTTTTAGACTGGGTGAAATTAGAATCATTTAATTTCGATTGTACCTACCATTCCTCCCCAAAGTGCACACTGGTGGCAGATGCATTTCTTGCAAGTCCAACAAAATACACTCAGTTTCTCATGATGACTGTCACATCTGAAGTAAAATATTGAAACATTAAAAGTTAATTCTGAAGCATTTACAATAACTTCTAACACCTCAAGTTCAGAGTCAAATTCCTTTAAAAAAAAGTTACATTAGTAGAAATGGATTAAGCAAGTAAGCCTCTTACCTGCAAAACTCCAAATGAAAGAAGCATTAACCCACTCACAGTGCCTGATTAACACAAATCTGCAATTTAAAGCTACCCACAATTTAGTTCAATTTGTGGTTTCAGTCAGTGTTCCTGCAAGACATACCACGGTAGTGAACTGATTCTTAATATAGGAAACAAGGGGGCTAGAGGCATTCATATCCTAATTAGATCTCTGCACAGGTTGAGCTCCAATCTATACAAAGTTCATTGTCATTCCACCTTGCTAAACATTCAGTGTTCTAGTGTGTTTCTCTTGACAAGCATGGGGTATTAACATTGAAATTGCCTTGATAATCGGCTGTCAGATAGCTTTATGGAGGGATGAAAAGAACAAGAGAAGAGTCGTGATGGTGTAGAAGGCATGAGATATTAAATTACAGATGAATTGATACACTAAAAGTAAACAGAGTGCATTTTGTTGGAGTTTATGACAAATAATATCTATCATAAAGGAAATACATTTGATAGCAAAACACAAACGGGTGACATTTTAGGTCAGATCCATTCTTCAGACTCAGATGTTTGAAGAAAGGTTCTGAACCGAAACATCGCCTGCCCATTCCTTCCACAGATGACCTGCCGAATTCCTTCACACTGTGTTTTGCTCGAGACTCTAGTATCTGCAGTTTCTTGTGTCACTATATTTAATAGCCATGCATTTGCTGTCAAAAGAATTTACTAGTCAAAAGAATTAATGGTGCTAACAAGCTAAAGTGTTGCAGTCGTTAACTATTTAATACATGTAGATCAAGTCGACTAAGAGTTCCACTGCAGCAAGTACTACATTTGCTTTGACAGCAAACACAAACGCTCAAAATGAAAAGATTTAAATTATTTTCATTGGCTATCGTAATTAGATCTTAGATCCAAATATAAGAGTGCAACACTTACTTGTCTTTATCATTTTCCTCATGTTTATTGAGATTAGATAGCTGAAGTGTATCCAATTGTTGTGTGACTTCCTCTGCCCAACGACAGTTCACTAGCTCCCGCAGCTGAAGAGGTGCCCTACAAAGACAGGCACAGAAACATAAGTAACGTTAATGTATTAGGCAGGAGCTAGGAGTTTAAATTGGGAGCAATTGTTATTAGGCAAGTCCGCATTTGACATGTGGGAGTTGTTCAGAGTTCAGCACCAGCTAGTAAGGAAAGGGGAAAAGGATGGCAAGACATGAACCTTGGATGATCAAAGGATGTTAATTTGGCCAAAAACACAAAGGAAGTATATGCAAAGTGTAGGAAAATGAAATCAGACAGGGACTTTGAGGAACAGAGAAAAAAAACAGGAAAATACTCAACAGGCAGAAGACCAGAACGGGACATGAAATATCATTGGCAGGTCAGGTTACAGAGCATACAAAGGCATTTCATACATATATTAAAAATAAGAGGGTAACTCAAGGAAAAATAAAGACATTTATGCTTGGAGTCAGAGCATGCAGGCGAGGTACCAAATAAATATTTTGAATTGGCATTCAACAAGAAGGACATTGAGGATGGTGAGATTGGTGTGGGTTATGTGAAAAGGCATTTTGAGATCAAGGTTGCATGGGTCTCTAAGAATATGCATTTGCATATGGTTCATGTGCAGGCAAAAGAGATTAGCTTAATTTAGCATCATGTTTGGCAGAGAAATCTTGGCCAGAGGACATGTTCTTGTGCAGCACTGTTCTATGTAACTATTACAAATGAAATCTCATTTACATACAGACAATTTAGAAGGACTTTGATGGATATTTCACCAAACTGATGTACATAGCAGGGTCAAAAGGTTTTCCTGTCAGCTCCAAGCATCCTCAGGAAAGTACTACATGACAAAACAGGAACCTCTTCCAGTGAAGCTCCAAACCCCAATCCCATTTAGACAATTATTTCAACAGCTAGCAAAACGAGTCTGCAAATAAAACCAGTAAATAATTGCAGATCAGATTACAACCATGATGTGAAAAATAGTCTAGATTTTAGCTTAATATCCTTTTCAATCAGAAGTGAAATAAAGGCAAGAGAAAAAAAAATACAACAGGGGTGATGGGGAAAGAACAAAAAGCCTGTGAGAGAGTAGAAGACAAGAGATACCAAATAACTAATTGTTAGTACAAGATAAAAACACACCAACAATGTACATAGGTGATCTATGTTGAGAATAGAAGCTCCATTATCAAAGAATATTTTGATCCATTTGTTGATCCATTATCAACATTGAGGTTAGAAATTTGTGACTTGCAAAATCCAAGTTTTGAGTGCTGTTACAAAAGATCTGTGCTACAAGCTTTCATCGAGCATCAATGAAGAGTTAAAAGAATAAGAGGACCACAATTCAATATCACATATACAGTCTGAACCAGAGCACTATGCAAAATACTCAATTTACAGCTAATCACCCAGATGGAGAGGATATTGTATTTGCAGCAAAGTAGCAAATGCAGATTACCAGACTCAAAGTTGACATTGAGTTGAATTTGAATATGGAGTAACTCCATGTGTCTAAATTGCATTCATATTCAAGAGTCGTGAACAAGTGTAATTAAGTTGATGTAGACAAAAAACAACACCAGCACTGAGATTATGACAGGTCCCCACGCCCTCCCAGAGCTGTCTGACCTGCTGAGAACATATTAATTTTTGATTTTATCACAGTCAAAGGAAAACTATTTGTGACTTCAATAGTAAAGTAAATTTGTTAAACCTTAAGTTACTCAGACAACAAATGGTCATAAAGCTCAAATTCTAGGAGCAGAATTAGGCCATTCGGACCATCAAGTCTACTCCGCCATTCAATCATGGCTGATCTATCTTAACTCTCAACCCCATTCTCCTGCCTTCACCCCATAACCCCTGACACCTGTACTAATCAAGATTCTGTCAATGTCCGCCTTAAAAATATCCATTGACGCTTTCCAGTCGTCTGTGGCAATGAATGCTACAGATTCTTCACCCTCTGGCTCAAGAAATTTATTCTCAACTCCTTTCTAAAGGTATGTCTAATTCTAAGGCTATAACCCCTGGTCCTAGGCTATCCCACTAGTGTAAACATCCCCACCGCATCCACTCAATCCGTTGCGCATGGATATGCATAGTCCTCTGTACAGCCCATAGTAAACAAAAAGTTCAGTACATGTAAATTAAAAACAAACTAATAAATAAATAGGGGGAAAGTGTAGTTAGTTAAGTTTAGTTTATTGTCATGTGTACCAAGGTACAGTGGCACACCGAGGTAGACTGTGCATGTTACCCATGCACAGTTGGCCAACACACCACTGATTTTGGATTAGAACTAGATAGGTTCACATAAAGCAGCATTGTGAAGATTAGGTTAAAATGTTTCAAACTTTGCACAAATCCCACTATGGTTGGTCTTTGATGTGCTCTCACCTGCAGTGCGGGCACTGGGCTCTCTGTTCTGTTAGCCAACGCTGTGAAGATAAAGAAGCAACATTTTAAAAGAAACCACGCTTTACCAATAGTATTTGAGCTGCAGTGGTCTTTTTACAAAAGAAAAATCAAAATTTGTTCAGTTCGAGGACTCTACTTTATATTTTAAGAAATCTTTGGATCACAAATGTAACAACTCTATACTGCAACTCCAAACATTTAACGCTGGTGCTGAAAAAAAGGGTAAAGGCAATGATTATTGAATCTTTGAGTATCTGGCGAACTCTGGAAACAGACCTCTCAACTGGTAATTTATCTAGCACCAAATTGTGAGTTGTACCCTCACAGAGGTCAACAAGAACAGTGTAGATATAAGGAAAGGGATTGTGGGCAGAATCATTTAACATAACTCTGTTTTTTTTTTTAAGTACATTTCTGCACGCTCTGCATGTGCCATGTTCAACTTGCTCTTAACGGGTCCCTTTCAGAATGGCAGGCAGTGACTAGTGGTGTACCGCAAGGCTCGATGCTGGGACCGCAGCTATTTACAATATACATCAATGATTTAGATGAGGGGATTCAAAGTAACATTAGCAAATTTGCAGATGACACAAAGCTGGGTGGCAGTGTGAACTGTGAGGAGGATGCTATGAGAATGCGGGGTGACTTGGACAGGTTGGGTGAGTGGGCAGATGAATGGCAGATGCAGTTTGATGTGGATAAATGTGAGGTTATCCACTTTGGTAGCAAAAACAGGAAGGCAGATTATTATCTAAACGGTGTCAAGTTGGGAAAAGGGAGAGTACAATGGGATCTGGGGGTCCTCGTTCATCAGTCAATGAAAGTAAGCATGCAGGTGCAGCAGGCAGTAAAGAAAGCGAATGCCATATTGGCCTTCATAACAAGAGTATAGGAGCAAAGAGGTCCTTCTGCAGTTGTACAAGGCCCTAGTGAGACCACACCTGGAGTATAGTGTGCAGTTTTGGTCCCCTAATTTGAGGAAGGACATTCTTGTTATTGAGCAAGTGCAGGATAGGTTCACAAGGTTAATTCCCAGGATGGCTGGACTGTCATATGCTGAGAGAATGAAGCAGCTGGGCTTGTATACTCTGGAACTTAGAAGGATGAGAGCGGATCTTCTACTGAAACATAAGATTATTAAGGGTTTGAACACGCTAGAGGCAGGAAACATGTCCCCGATGTTGGGCGAGTCCCGAACCAGGGGCCACTGTTTAAGAATAAGGGGTAAGCCATTTAGAACGGAGATGAGGAGACACGTTTTCCACACAGAGAGTTGTGAGTCTGTGGAATTATCTGCCTCAGAGGGCGGTGGAGGCCGGTTCTCTGGGTACTTTCAAGAGAGAGCTCGATAGGACTCTTTAAAGACAGCAGAATCATGGGATATGGGGAGAAGGCAGGAATGGGGTACTGATTGTGGATGATCAGCCATGATCACATTGAATGGCGATGCTGGCTCGAAGGACCGAATGGCCCACTCCTGCACCTATTGTCTCTTGTGCTGAACAAGCAGGTATTTCCATAGATAAGGTATACATGCAGTAACCGTTGCAGTTACCCAGCAGCTCTGCTACTTAGATGGATTTGTTCTGCAATGATCAAAGCATAGCCAGCACAAACGCGATATTTTTTAAAATAGTCAGCTGAAGCATTCAGGATGGGTACTATTCAAAAATGATATTGGTCACAGAAAGATTTAATCTTTCTGGTTCATTCCCACACAGTCTGAATTCATAGAATTCTTCCATTGCTTAATTTCATTGTCATACTAACTACAGAGAGGGTGCATGGAATATCAACATTACAGCGACACTAGAGGATTTCCAGCACCATAGCTGTCTTTCATTCTAAACCTTTCCTCACAATAATAGCTTCAATTGTCAACTACATTATTCAAAATTCCACAAGCACATTTGCATGATAAAAAAGGGTATTTATTTGGTTTCATAGAGCAAGGTAATCAAACTAACTGAATAACATTTTTAATATCTGCAAGTCCACATTACAGTAGTTTATTATAAAACCTCCTTGAATTATGTCTCTACCATAATGTCATTTTTTCTACTTCAAATTACAATTAAGTAGTTCTTCTATAGTTTACAATCATGAGGTCTCGCGCAAGATCTTGGCAACAACATGCACCCTAGACAATAGGAACTGTGAAGTTATTTTAGTAGCTTGTGCATGAACATGTATACAGTTGGAGTAGGTTACTCTGTCCTTCGCCAACTCCACCATTCAATAAGATCATGTCTGTTCAGACTGAAATCTTATCTCCACATTTTAACTAATTCTCAGTAACTTCACCTCTTGATTAAGAATCTACCTACCTTTGTCTTAAAATATTCAAAGACTCTTACCCTCAAAGAGCAATGGAAACAAGATCCAACACTTGCAACACCAACATTTATTTTCCTCATGTCCTTCTTATATGGGCAACCTTTAATTTATAAGCAGCTAAACCTAGTTCTAGATTCTCCCACAACTGAAAACATTCTCTTTATGACTCCACAGAATCCTAAATACTTCAAATTATCACTCTTCTCTTCAGCAGAAACAAGGCTCGTTTGTTCTTATAAGACAACCTGATCATTTCCGGTATTGGTTTAACAAACAATCTTTGAATTGCTTTCAAAGCATTAACACCCTTTCTCAAATAAGGAGATCAAAAATGTACAAAGTTTGAGATACAGCCTAACCAGTGCCCCACATAACTGAAGCATAATCTTTTTCCTTTGTATCAATAAACAATGTACTTGCATATCCCTCTGAGTCCCAGCTCTGCCATCTTGCATCACTTAGACAATGTGCTTCCTTCTTTTTCGAAGGCGGTCCCCCCACGCCGGGTCCCCATTGTCTTCCCCTCCCGTACATCGACCACGGGGCCCCACCGCAGCTCCCGTCGCTGCAGAGGCAGCGGGACACTTGGCGGCTGCGGGTGCCTCGGCAGCAACGGGAGCCTCGGTGGCGATGAGCGTGAGGTGGGGGGGGCGGGGAGACAATGGGGACCCGGCGTGGGGGAACCGTTGTGAGAACAAAGGGGGACCCTGTGTGGGGGAGGGGGGGGAACTCTAGTTTCGAACCCTCTGCCCAGAGGATAAGTCTGTGTTTGTTTGTTCATTTGTTCTGGTGAAGGTGCTGTGCACACAGCATCCAGCCAACAATCGCTTGTTTTTTATTTTTGTTTTCACCTTTAATTTCAAGTTTTTGTGTGCCTTGTGTGTTGTGACTATCAGCAGACCAATTTCCCTCTGGGGATGAATAAAGTTTTATCGTATCGTATTTTTATCCACCAACAGGGACAATTTTGTATATTGTCATTAACCATTTGTTAGATCTTTATGCACTCAATCTATATCCCTTTGTAGCCCCAAGCCTTCTCCACAACTTATTTATCCATTTAATATCAATAAATGTAGCAATGACAACTTTGGCACCATCATCAATTATATCTCTAAAACTATAAAAGTCTCATCTTGTGCGTGGGTGTTTTTATATTTTTGCCAAAACGTTACACTGTGACGCTTAAATGTTTACATATGCTGACTCGCACTTTATCCCTCTACGCAGTGATCCGGCTTACAAGATTTGATGCTATATTTCACGACTTATTGGTGATTAAAGTTTTTTTTAAAAGACAAAACTGCCTTTTAAACCGACTTTCACAGATTCTTCAACCAGCTTTGATTGATGACGTCACAATGAGGTGGGCAGGCACGATAGCTTGGGTCGGCGCCCCCTTCACACATAGAATATTCCGCCAGCTTCGAGTGACGTCAAGGGGAGGACCGCATTTCCTGAACATTCCTCAAACGCTACACCGCCATCCCAACGGTGATTGTTCGGGTACCCGCCATCCCACGGCCTCCCTCCGTCTCCCCCACCGCGCGGTGCTCCCTCCTCAACCCCCCCCCCCCACCCCCCCCACACACACACACACTTCCCATCGCCGACCAAATATGATTTGAAAGTAATACGGCCAACTCTCAACATCGTGGTAAAAGAATTCCATCCCACTTATAGACCAGCTTCTAAAGATATTCAAGGTCATTCTCCAACTTCACATTCCTGACAATAGCTCAGAAACCATAGACACTTCAATGCACATAGTTCTGAAATTTGCTCTGAGCAAGAGAAGGACCAAAATTGCAATGGGTTGCGTTGGGGGAACGGGTGAGTGCTGGAATATTGTGCTGGGGGAGCAGACCCAATGGGTCTGCACTTGGTCTAGTAAATTATAAAAGTTGATGCCCCAGCACCGATTCCATCAGCACACTTTTACATCTAGCCAACACTTTTATGCCTACTCTCAATTTTCCATTGGTCAATCAATCTTCTATTCATGCCAATGTTACCTCCAATATTGTGATTTATATTTTTTAACGAATAACCTTTTGTCTTTTTAATTATTTATTTTATAATTTATTTTCTACAATATTTATCAAATTCCTTCTGGAAACAAATATGTCAAAGAATTTCAATGTATTGGTCAAATAAGCTTTCATTTTAAGACTGCTACTCTGAAATGATCCTTGTGAAACTGTAGTTTGAGGAGGAAAGATGGGGGTAGTGGACCATGAATGAATGGAGCAAGTTTAATTATGTACAGTTTTACAGGACATTTTTGTTGAAAATGTGCATGCACAACAAACAACCATAAGCTCAGAACATAGAACATCTTACCCTTATGCAACTGAAGCAACAAAGTTTTGAACAGTGTGGACAGAGCCGGGCATCACGTAATTTCTCCATACAAATAAAGCATCTGAACACCTCCGCAATGCTCTGGAAAAGTACAGGCAAAACAATATTTAACTGGTTTGTAAAACATACATCAGTTCTTTGCTACATCAAAACATCCAGCAGGAAATATTTTCTAAAATTGCTTTAGTATTTTGGGTACATCAAGACAACATTTTTACACAAAAAAAGGGTGATCAGCAAAGAAACATAACATCCGTTAGATCATGAAGGGATGTAGAATTAAATGGATTAGAAGCAGAAAGTTTTCATGAGGCAACACAAACAAAGAAAAGTTATAAAATGGATTGAACAAAACAAATTCCAAGTGATCAATAAATCCAAACTGCAGTAAACCCTCATCATAACGGACCATGAGGGGGAAATGAGGTGAAGTCTGTTATTCCTGATTGTCCACTATAACTGGAGCAATGGATTATCATTGTATCAATAGTAGAAACAAACTACAGTTGCTGGTTAATACACAAAAGGACACTAAGTGCTGGAGTAGCTCAGCGGGTCAGGCAGGCAGTGGATAGGTGATGTCTCCGGTCCAGACCCTTCGTTAGACTCTCGGTCTTGAACTGGACCTGGAATCCAGGTCTGTTAAAGGCCAGGCGAGATGCAAGGATTCGCACAGTTAATGGTCGTGCCCCGCGGGGTAGCCGGAGTGTAGGCAAGGGGCGGCAGTGGCAACTGCGGCAGAAAGCACGGCCTGGGACTGGTCAGGGTGGGTGCGATGGCAGGAGAGGCGGCACAGACCTGCATCGAAAACCCAGTCTAGCAGTGAAGGTCGGTAGGTCAGTATGCTAGAACAGAAAACTGTTATGATGAGGTCTGTAAAAATGAGGGTTTACTGTCTTTTGTTTTTAAATGTCCATTGATTGAATATTTGAACTGTTGCCCTCCAATGGCTGGAAGCATTCTAATATTTGACAATTTGGTTTTAACAATCGTCAGTTTCTGCATACACAGCAAACTTTCAATACGCCTGAATGACTTGCAGATACTTCCCAGCCTAAAGAATCAACAACATTACCAAAGCAGTTTTATATTTTGCCGAGCTGGACGTCCAATTTTTGCCTTTAAAAACCTTACTTTCTAGTACAGCACATTTCTTTGGATAAAGCACCAATGGAATCTGACATAATACTTTCTCTAAATGGGCTAATGATGTTTGAGCTTCTTGCAAATCAGAAGAATTGAAATGCAATATCATGTATCAGATCAAACATGCAATATATTCAGACCCAGCATTAGTGCCACTTTGTTTTCCCAACATAAACCAAGTATGCCTTCAACTGATTTTTTTGTGCTGCAGATTTCAGAAGATGATCAGGAGGATGCAAGGATCGTGGTCATGCTCATCCCGAGTAGCTGAGTAACAGGGACACACTTGCAATGGACATAAATTGTTGCTAGAAGACCATCAATCCGGTGAAAGACACCCTTTGGTTTGCCCAAAACCTATTGGTCTTCCAGCACTGCCAGATGGGAATGTTGCTGACTGGTCCATTTCACACTTCCAGAGTATGCACCGAGGGACATACCGAAGCTTGGAGGCCAATTCGAGAGCTCTGTGGTGGAGGACCACAGTCTAAGGTCCTCCTGCTGCTGGTCATTAAGAAGCTGAGCCCCTCAAACAAGCGATGAGTTATCACCCCAAGAGTCCCCACGAGTGACAAGCCTGTTTTGTGTAAAGTCAGGGGTGAACATAATGGGTATGACACTAATGAATGTATAGACATTAAGAATGTATGGTATTTCGTTTGTATATATATTTTAAATTATGAAAAGTTTATTTTTGGGGAAAAATCTCGAAATCAGAATGTACACCCGCATGAAAAGATAGCATAGTATGACTTGACCACAAAAAATTGCTAAACCAAGGTCAGAGATAAGCATAAATGAGTTTTTTAAACAAGTCTCCACAAAATGTACACAAAATGTAATTATTCACCCAAGGATTTGTTCTTACGGCAACATTCATGTACCCCACGACTGTACAACTTGGTTTTATCACCAATTTAAGGCCATCAGCATCAAACTGAAAGCAGCTTGCATTTCATCTACAAATATGTAATTTGTGGATAATTTGCTTGATAATAATGAAAATTAAAAATGTGGCAGATACAGTTTGTTCCATATTAAAAGCAAGGCCAATTTCAGTACTTCAATAGCTGTATCTGCTTGGATCAATCAACAGAGCAATGCCCAAGAATTAAACAAATATTGATAATTTTGCATCTCTCCAGCTAGCTTTATTATCCACTAAGATTTTAAAAATTCCACTTTATGTCTACAATAACCAATATTCAAAATATGTATACTGTAGATTTAGTGCCAATCGAAGAATGACAGGAGTTTAAGCAGGGTGATCAGCTTTTTCTCATATAATACTTTGAGCTATTTGTTAAGTTCACTGATAGTGATGCATGCAGTCTTTATTTAAATACATTTTTCATTGTAACGTGGCCTTTTCCAATGACATTGCCCTTGAGAAATTCACTAACAACGACAACGGCAAGATAAAAAAATCTCGAAATGCTGGAAAAGTTTTTGCAGTAAATATCAATAATCTCAAGGGTAGGGGTCAGAGAGTTTTGGGCAGGGGGTGGGAGGCACATTTCTCACATACGGAAAGCCAATTAAGCAGTTCTACAACACAATAATCATTGCATTCTATTCTCAAGATCAAAAAGGGATGAATAGCAGCTAGAAAGCATAACACAAAAGTAAACCCAATCAGAAAATACTGAAACATATTTAGCATATCAAGCAATGTCCAAGGCGAGAGACTCTTGTTGCTTCATGTCAATGATCATAAGCTCTGAAGCCATGTCAATCAGCAACTTTACATTACTAAACAAAAATCGTGAAGTATATTTCATACTTCAACACTTTGCTCATCCATTTTTCTTCTGTGCTGCGCACTGCTGATCTTATCCCAAAGACGAAATCTGTTGCTCCTAGACAACTGAAAAAGGGACAAAGTCAGTTTTCCAAAAACTCCCTACAGACAATTAGAACATAAGTGACTGTCAGGCAAAACTCTTTGATTTTAATTACTATTAGACAAGTTGGTCAGAAGGAGAGCTACAATCTTCCAGGCGGACTTGAATCATTGTTTTATGTCAGGACGAGTATTGCTCTTTCCCATTTGCACCCTGAACCCATTTCCAGAGAGCAAATAATAACAACATTGGGAGAACAGGAATACCTCCAATTTTAGAAAACGTTGAGGATTTAAATTTGAAATTGGCCAATATACATCTGTAAATTAAAGAATACATTTGAACAAGATTGTCACAATCAGAATAGTAAAAAATATCCATACTGACCAAAATAACGATCTTAAACATTTGAGCATTCCATTCTCTTTCAATTTTCTGACAAAACACGCAGCCATTTAATGTTGGCTGCTGTAAAGTTCTGCATTTTAAATATACAGTACTCCCATTGACTATAGCGCACTAGTTATTTATTTAAAACGAGTGTTAACTTACAATTTTCAGTCATGATATACTATACTGTCAAATGGCAGAAAGTTGCTGCAAGGTTGGAGGAGGTATAGCAATGAGAAGGCCCAGTCTCCAAAGCAAACTTAAGGGAAAAAATTACATAAGTAAATTAAGAACTGATGGTTTGAAAAATCTATATTGCTGAACTAGAGTACGATGTGGATGGCAAAATACAACTTAGAAGTAGCACAATATTTTCCCCCATTGCCCCCCACAAACATTAACATGCAAGTGGGAGCCATTTTATAGGAAGTTGGTTCTTTGCACCATTTCAAAGGCTGCAAACAGGAATTCTGTAAGGTGCAAATAAATTTGAAGTGTGGTAGTTTATAAAAATGGACTCCAAAATCCAGACAGCTCTGATGCTCAAGTAAATTATTAAAAGCAAAAGCAAATCATAAATGGTCAAAAGTAGACACAAAATGCTGGAGTAACATAGTGTTCATGGGAAAGTATCAAACATGCACAAGCCCCAGATCCTCCACAGCCGGACCAAAACGTCATGCTAAACTGGAATGACCATAATTGCTCAGACATAGAGTGAATAGAATGTGAAATGTAAATATTCAACATTATCTACGAGGAAGAAAACTTTTCAGGTCAATATTCTCTTAAGTGAGAAGAATTTGGATAAAACCTGTGTAGGAAAGAACTGCAGATGCTGGTTTAAATTGAAGGCAGACAATAGAAAATAGGTACAGGAGTAGGCCATTCGGCCCATCGAGCCAGCACCACCATTCAATGTGATCATGGCTGATCATCCACAATCAGTACCCTGTCCCTGTCTTCTCCCCATATCCCCTGACTCCGCTATGTTTAAGAGCCTTATCTAGCTCCCTCTTGAAAGTATCCAGAGAACTGGGCTCCACTGCTCTCTGAGGCAGAGAATTCCACAGACTCACAACTTTTCCTAACTTGACACCATTTAGATAATAATCTGCCTTCCTGTTTTTGCTGCCAAAGTGGATAACCTCACATTTGCCATGCATCGGCCCACTCACCAAATCTGTCCAAGTCACCCTACATTCTCATACTCCTCCTATGTAGCAAACTTCTGCAGGGTCTCGACCTGAAACGTCACCCATTCCTTCTCTCCAGAGATGCTGCCTGTCCCACTGAGTTACTCCAGCATTTTGTGTCTACCTTCAATTTAAACCAGCATCTGCAGTTCTTTCTTACTCATAAATAGTCAATCTGTTATCACCCAGACTACATGCATGATTGGTGAAATCATACTAGTGGGAGCAGGGCGTATGCGAGAATTAAAATTAACTGCTGGATGGGCAATTCTTTCTCCAATTACTCAGAAAATGGAAATTCAGTTTAATTTGTATCATTATCATGAAAAGTAATTATACAACCCTGTTTTGATGCTAATGAAATCAAAGCTGATGGGCAATACCATCTTTAAGAATTGCTAATTCAAAAAGTATAATTCAAAAGATTCCTTAAAACCATTGGTTTCCATTTAAAAGGTAATATGACAGTTAGGGCTTGATACTGGTTACTGCATATTATTTTCTCTTGTAAAAACTTGTCAGAAAGTCCAGAAAGAACTTCATATGTGTTAAAAAATAATAATTGTTTACACTTTAAAAATATATAATTTTAGAAAATAATAGCTCTCAGACTGGTAAGACAATTAACCAGCTAACAGTACTATTATTTAAAGTTTTTTGTTCCAAAGCAGATTTCCAGAAACAAAGGGATTTATATGCTATACATATTCATCAAGTTTCATTGAAATTTAATTAGTCTCAAGATTGTCTGTGTGCAAGAGAAAATGCAACAAATTTGACATACTTAATGTTGCTTTATTGCCCTATTTTGCTAATAGTGCAACGTCAATATAAAGGGATCATTGTTACGGATAAACTGCCAGCATTATCACCCCAAAGATGGAAAGTAGGTAAATTAGGTGTCGGGGGATGCGACTTTTCCTGTCGTGTCCCCCGACACCGTCTCCGTCTGTGCTGAGGCCCTGGTGACGGCCTTCCAGCTTCCGGCGGCGGCACGGCCTTCAGAGCTTCAGCGGCGACCTGGCTTCCGGCGGCGACCTGGTTTTCGGGAGCTGCGGTGCTCCAGCGGCGGCCTGGGTTTCGGGAGCTGCGGTGCTCCAGCGGCGGCCTGGCTCCCTCTGAGCTGCGGTGCTCCAGCGGCGGCCTGGCTTTCGGGAGCTGCGGTGCTCCAGCGGCGACCTGGGTTTCGGGAGCTGCGGTGCTCCAGCGGCGGCCTGGCTTTCGGGAGCTGCAGTGCTCCAGCGGTGGCCTGGCTTTCGGGAGCTGCGGTGCTCCAGCGGCGGCCTGGCTTTCGGGAGCTGCGGTGCTCCAGCGGCGACCTGGGTTTCGGGAGCTGCGGTGCTCCAGCGGCGGCCTGGCTTTCGGGAGCTGCGGTGCTCCAGCGGCGGACTGGGTTTCGGGAGCTGCGGTGCTCCAGCGGCGACCTGGCTTTCGGGAGCTGCGGTGCTCCAGCGGCGACCTGGGTTTCGGGAGCTGCGGTGCTCCAGCGGCGGCCTGGCTTTCGGGAGCTGCGGTGCTCCAGCGGCGGCCTGGGTTTCGGGAGCTGCGGTGCTCCAGCGGCGGCCTGGCTTTCGGGAGCTGCGGTGCTCCAGCGACGTTCCGGCGGCGGGCCCTGTGGTGGTGTTCCGGCGTCAGCGGTGGCGGCGGCCTGGATCCCCTCAGCGCAGAGGGAGAATAAGGAGGGGAGAAAGACAGAGACCCTAAGACTTTTGCCTTCCACCACAGTGAGAAGGTGTTTGGTTACTCACTGTGGTGGATGTTAATTTTGTGTTTATTGTATGGTATTGTTATTTTTATATATGTATGACTGCAGGCACGAAATTTCGTTCAGACCGAAAGGTCTGAATGACAATAAAGGCATTCAATTCAATTCAACTGCCAGCATTATCACCCCAAAGATGGAAAGTAGGTAAATTAATTTATAACATGTTTAAGTTGCCCCTCAGAGCTTGCATGTGTATTTATATAACAATGGATTCAACTATTATTCTGACATTGCAATGAACATTCATGCAAAATTACTATCCAATGTGAAAAATAATCTTTAGTCAAATACAAAATAATGCTGGAATCACTTTGATGCAAATGAGGACTAGGGAAGAAATTAGAGCTTAAGGACTGATCACATCAGGACCAGATCAAATGCTGAGATCAGTTGCCACATAGATCAAATAGCTAGGAGTTTGATTACTGGCAGCAAGATGATCTATGCAAAAGTGTAGGTCAAGAGCTACTGACCCAAAAATGTTTCCTATAATAATATACACTAGATGGAATCCAGACAAATTTCCATAGGGAACCAGTGAAAATGAACGCCCAATTGAGGTCAACTCTCAATTCCCCCCCCCCCCCATCTGCTTCCAAGATGAGGTGTTCCATACTAGAACATCCGAGATGTCCTCATTCTTCAGAGAACATGGGTTCCCCGTTCTGTCATAGATGGGGCACTCTAAATTTGTCTCCTCTGTGTCCTGTAGTTCTACTCTCGTTCCCCCTCCCTCCAGAGACAACGTGGACAGAGTACCCCTGGTCCTCACCTTTCACCCCACCGTCCTTCCAGGTGAGACAGAGGATCACGTGTAACTCCTCTAACCTCATCTACTGTATCTGGTGTTCCCGATGTGGGCTCCTGTACATCGGAGAGACCAAATGTAGATTTAATGACAGTTTCACTGAACACTTGCGCTCGATGTACATAGGCCTACGGGATCTCCCTATTGCCATCCATTCCACCTCTCCTTTCCTATTCTCATACTGATCTTTCTGTCCTGGGCCTCTTCCATTGCTAGATTGTGGCCACATGCAAACTGGAGGAACAGTACCTCATTTCACCTGTGGTGCTTGCAACCCAGTGGTATGACCATTGCGTTAACTAATTCTGAAAAACGTCTACTTCCCTTCATCCTGCCTTTGCCACTTTCCTCCATCCCAGTAATTTAACCAGTTCCACAGCGCTCTACGTTGTTTTCCTCTCAAGATCGCACCTTCCCTAACCAAGGAAGATTGGGTTTACAAGGCACCACCCTACCCGAGGTGGCCCGATTTTTCCTTGTCTTTTCTCACCTCCAGCTCTTCACCCCCCCCCCCCCCCCCCCCAACTTTCAGTCCGAAGAAGGATCCAGACCCGAAATGCCACCCATGCTTTTTCTCCAGACAGGCTGCCTGACCCGCAGCGTTCCTCCTTGTTTAAGAAGTAACTGCAGATGTTGGAAAATCGAAGGTAGACAAAAGTGCTGGAGAAACTCAGCGAGTGTAGCAGCATCTATGGAGCAAAGGAATTTGTGTCTATCTGAGATCACTCTTGGTTACTACATCGCCAGAAGGTTTCAATCAGGAAAGGGCTGGAGTTATTTTCATAAAACATTACATTAAAAAAAGCTGCAAAGCAGAGATTTTAATGGAATCACACAAAGAGAACAGACTATATTTTGGTTGCAAAGCAGAAATTTCTTCCAGCAATTGTGAATTCCCAATCAAATTAAACACCCACCATTTACTGAAATTACAGATAAAGCTCAATCCTCAAGTTCTAGATTTGTGTAAGTTAATTAAATGAATAAACACTTGATGTTCAGAAATTTAATTGAGCTTGTTTTTCTTCGGTCAATGATGTTCATCGCAGAGGAACATCAGACTTGAAGACAGAGCCTTGGAGATTTATCTTAAATGAGGGAACTCCAATGCATGGAAGAATGAGGACATCTTGGATGTTCTAGTATGGAACACCTCATATGGAAGAAAATGCAGGCCATTCAGCCGCATTTCAGTATTATCATGGCTGATCTTCTACCGCAGGATTACTTTGCATTAATGCCATAGCCCTGGACTTCCACTATATCCAAAAAACCTGTCCTGCACCATTACTTTACAGTAGAAAGAGAAGCTGAGGCCCTTCTCATTCACACAGATCAGGTCAAGTATAATTTAGTAAATATAGTTCAAATAGAATATCTATTACGATAGTTGAGGAATCAAGGTTTTCAATAAGGGAAATTCACTTATTTTGTCAGATCACATTCAATACCATGAATGCTTCTGCATTGCAGCAACAAAGCTCTCATTAATTGTCAATAACCTGTTTGCCTTTTCAAGTTTCTTAGCAAGCTTCTTCCCTCAATTACCACATCGCATTATACTACCAGAGGCGAGGCTGACCTGGCATTTCTGTCTCTTGGGATCAACTCATTTGATGTTCTTCTGGACTGGACTTCAGCAAAACAAAGAAACTAATTTCAATCCCAGACTATGCATTAGAGCAAAACAAAAATCAGCAACACATATTGAATTAATTTAGAAGACCCATTTCCTAAATTAGCTTCCTTCATAATATAAATATCAAACTACAAAAATAGAGTACAAAAATGTAATCTCACTTCAACAATTACACCCTCAGGAATGCCCAATATTAAAGTACACATTGTAATCAAACACTCAAAAATTGATGCAAATAGATGACCTACAAAATATTTTTTTGTACTTGGAAAAATAAATATTTAGCACCAAAATGGGTGCGGGAAATCTATAAAAGTTATTTATTTTCAGTAATTATCTGGAAGGTAGACACAAAATGCTAGGACAGGCAGCATCTCTGGAGTGAAGGAATGGGTGACGTTTCGGGTCGAGATCCTTCTTCAGACTGATTCTTCTCTACACATTGAGTAACCATCTGGCTGGTTAAGTGTTTTTAGCTATTTGTTTTTGTCGTAATTGCGTAAGATTCAATCTTTGGTTAAGAATACTTAAATGTCAAACAAACAAAGTCACATCTGGTCTAAATAAATCACGAAAAAAAACGTACATGTGAACATAAAACCACCAAACATTCAATTCACTCACAGGCTGCTACACCATAACCACTGCACGGTCAAACTCAATAATGATGCACCTGATCAGAGTCACTAGGGCTTATTGTTGCTGGCAGCCTCCCCCGAGGAGCAAGCTTCAGCCGATGGCTGAAAATGGCACGGTAAAGGTAAGGATGGAGCCTGCGGCCTGCGGCGGGGACACAGTGCGGCCCCTGGCCAGCGGCGTGTGGTGGCCGGGGCGGATCCAGCAGGTCCGCAGTGCCGCAACCCGCCTTCTCTCTCGAACCGCCTCTTCACCTTCAATTCAACGCTGGCTTCTCATCGCTTGACTGCCTCTGCCTCTCCCGCTCCCCTGCTCACATGTTATCTCCTGGTTGGGGGTGGGGGGGGGTGTGGTGGGTGGACAATTGGAGGCTTGGTTCAGGATTTGGCGGAGGGAACGTTCACCTCCATCGTCTGAACCCGACTTCAAATCCACATGCAACCGTTTGTCACCCGGACTACAGTCAATCGGCGCGAGGATGACGGCGGAGCGGGTTCCTCCCCATAAGCCCCGCCCACGTAGGGGGGGAGGAGGAGGAGGGCAAGGCGACCAATCGACTTCAATGCAGTCTCCGCCTTCACCAATCAGAAAATAGAGTACGATATCACCAAGGGCCTCCTGGCCTATCACTGACGTGCTCTCTCCCCATCAACGCTCCCGCCATATCGCGATGAGTTACGGCCTGCCCTAGCAACCAGGAGGCGCGTCCTCGGCCTAAAGGGGACGTAGAAAGCTTGAATGTGCTTACAAAAGTTTGTGTCGCCCATTTGTTCCATCCAAGGTCTGTTTGTAAAACAAACAGATACATTATTACATTACGAAGAAAGAGAGAGAGAGAGAGAGAGAGAGAGAGAGAGAGAGAGAGAGAGTTTAAATTCCAATTTGGAATCTTTTGGAGGACCAAGAAGAAACCAAGAACCAAGAGAGTACATATCATCAGGCGGAGCCCAAATGCAAATTTATTATTTCGGTATCTTAAAATATCTTACACCAAAACGAGAGCTGCAAGCAAGGAAAAGAGGTGTCGTCCATTGAGGTTGCCAAAGAAATGGGCAGCATCACTCTCCTGCAGGGATCCCGTATCTGTTGTATAAGATGTTGCCTGTCCCTCAGAGTTACTCCAACATTTTGTGTCCATCTTCCCATATCTCAAGTTAACTTTATTTGTCACATACAAGATGTACAGTGAAATGAAAGTGACAATGTTTGCGGGTTTGTGCAAAACACCAGAACAGAACCAGTATTTACATTTAAAAAAGACACAATAATATAAAGTACTTATCAATTCATTTAATATCTAAGTACTTATCAATTTCTTGTCTGAATACACTCTAAGCCTCCTTAATCCTCTTGGATAGAAAATTCCAAATATCATCTTCTGAATGAAGACATTTCTTCTGATCTCTGTCTCGAATGGCCAATGTCTTACCTTGAGACTGTGATGCCTCAATCCAGACAATCCAGCCAAGGAAATACCTTTACTGCATCTACTGAAGCCCTGAAATAATGTTGTACGTTTGAACAAGTATAATCTGCCTCAGCTTCACCAGAAAACCGCATCATTACAGAAGGCAATCTCCAGCAGGTTCAGTTTATTCCAGGTGATAAAATGAAAACACTATTGGATCTAAAAAAGGCTTTGTGGGACCAAGCAACATCCTATCTTAACATTCACCTGTAGCCAAGCATTTACAGTACATTTTGAATTTTGGAACTAACGGACTATGTGGAAAATTATCCAGGTATGTCTACTTCTTCACAAAAAACAGAACAAAACCCGCTCTTTATTGCCTAAATATTCTATTCTCAATCTTCATGAAAACGTATGATCAGTGGTATCAAGAGAGACATATTCACCAAAATCTACTCATTGATACCCAGTATGGGTTTCACAGGGAGCTCTCAGCTCCAGATCTTGTCACAGCTTTGTTACCCGAACAGCGACGGAAGAACGACTGCCAGAGATGAGGTAGACGTGAACCAAGTGTGATATTAATGAACTTAATGGGAATCAAGGGGAAAATATTGAGTGGTTAGAGTTATACTTTGCAAAAAAGTGGTTGTGGTTGTTTAAGATCTATTTGTGCAGGAGGACCTCTCAGGGGCATTTTTTAGGCCCAAGCATTTTCAGCTGCTTCACCTTCCTTCATCTGTAAAGTCAGAAGGGGGAGCGATTCTGACGATTGCATAATGTGCTATTCTATTTTCAGCTATTCCACAACCCTTTAACTGGGTGGCACAGTGGCACAGCTGATAGAGCTGCTGCTTCACAGCACCATAGATCCTAAACCCAGATGTTGTTTGTGTGGAATTTGCACATTCTCCCTCATGGGTTTCTCTGGGTACATCAGGTTTCCTCCCACGTCCCAAACCATGTGGGTTTGTAAGTGGGATGACACTAATGTGAACGGATGGTCAGTGTGGATTCAGTGGGTCGAAGGGCCTGTTTCCATGCTGTATCTCTGGGGGAAAAAGGCAGCCTTTTCGTGCATGCAGCAGACACAGAAAACATTCAGATATGGACTTATTAGTAACAAATAATTTTTGTGCCACAATATTCTCAAATGGTGACCATGTCCGATGAGTCTGACCTTTTGTTGGTTCACAACCTTTACTATTTTGTTGGTTCACATGCTTGGTATTTTATCATTAATGTTTTTTTATTATTAATGTTTAGTGTTTTCTGAGTCATTCGTAACTGTCACTGTATATCATGCTGTTACTTGTGGGTGGAGCACCAAGGCAAATTCCTTGTATGTGAATACTTGGCCAATAAACTTACTTACCTTGATATTCAATTACATTTTTATTGAAAAGTCCCTCGCCAACATTATGTTGGGAATTATTGTCCTGAAATTCAGCTGGATCAGGCACATGACTACTCTGGCTAAAAGGACAGGAAAGAGACAGGGTATCAAATAGCAAATAACTTGCCTCCTGGCATGCAATGTCTCTTCATCAAAACACAAATCAGGAATGTGATGGCATGCTCTTCGCTTGATTCTGCTCCAACAACTCTCAAAAAGGTCATCACGACCAGGGATAAAGCCGCCCATTCCATCCACCACCCTAAACAATTCAGTCCCTCCTCAGTGGTGCATAGGATCTGCAGCGTATGCTGTCTACAAAAAGCACTGCAGATACTTGTCCAGGTCAGTCTGACAACACATTCCAAATTTGCAACCTCTACCAGCAAAACTATCAAGGGAACGAGAGTCTAAAGAGTGTTTATTTTCCATTTGCATCAGATATGAACCAAAACAATGAAATTCTTGCTTGCTGCAGTTTTACGGGCACATTAGACAAAACAGCAAAAAGTCAATATGCAATAAATTATTCATTATTTTAAGTAAACTAGACATGATGGTGCAAAACCAAATTAGGTAGTAGAGCAAAGTCCATAGTGGTTTGGTGCTGATATCAAGTTGTGGTTTGGTTGTTCAGGGTGGTTCAAGACCTGATGGTTCTTGGGAGGAAGTTTTTTTCTTGAACCTGGAAGTAGTGTTTCACAGGCACCTGTACCTTCTTCTTAATGGTATCAGCGAAAAAAGAACTTGCCCAAGGCATTGTGAATCTTTGATGATATTAACTGCCTCCTTGAGGCAACATTTCCAGTAGATCCCTCCAATGGATGGGAATTAGGTACCCATTATAAACTGGGCAATGTCCAACACTTTCTGAAGCCTCCTTCATTTTTGAATGTTCAAATTGCTGAACCAGGATGTGATATAGTCAATCAGTATGCTCTCCACCATGCATTTGTGGAGGTCTGACAGTGTATTCAGCAACATGCCGAATCTCCCTCAACTTTTTTTTTTTTTTAAATTTTTTATTGGAAGCAATGCGTATTGCCAACAATATAACAGTCCTTCAAATACACATTTAACTTGTTTCAAAAATTATACAAATATTACAAAATGATTTATGTATGCTTCTGTTTTTTTTTGGAAAGTAAAGAAGTAAAAGAATAGATCTATAATCAATAGAGATAGTGATTAAATAATAATGATTATAATTATATAAGAAAAAAAAAATTAAATTAAAAAAAAACCCAATTATTATATAATTAAAAAAATGAAGTATACATCTTAACAATGAATGGAACAATTTCACATAACAATATCTATAGAGACGTCTATACAAATCCCAGAATAGATCTTTTCATCTAATCCCACAACTGGGTACTTATTGAGTTACAATGCTGAGCTCAGCTACCCCTTTAAATAGTCAATGAATGGAGACCATATTTGTTCAAAAAGTACATATTTGTCCATTAGGACAAACCTAATTCTCTCCAAATGCAACGTCTCCGACATTTCCACTGTCCACATTTTAATTGTGGGGGATAATGTTTCCTTCCAGAATTTGAACATTAATTTTTTTCCAATTATCAAACAGTAATCAAGAAAAGTTCTTTGACTTACTGTTAATATTAGGCTTGAATCAGGAACTCCTAATATTATTAGCTTTAGATCGGGGTCCAATTTAGTTTTAAGAACTTCAGAAATGATTCGAAAAATATCAGCCCAATAACTATTAAGTTTTATGCATGTTACAAAACTATGCATTAAATTAGCTTCTGAATTCTGACATTTATCGCAAATAGAAGAGATGTTAGGAAAAATTCTATTTAATTTCGTTTTTGAACAGTGTAATCTATGTAATACTTTAAATTGTATCAAGGTATGTCTGGCATTTAACGAGCAACGGTGTATACGTTGTAAACTTTCTTCCCAAGTATCTTTCATTATAGATAGGCCTATTTCATTTTCCCATATCTGTCGGTATGATTTTGTTGTTGGGATTTCCCTACCCAAAAGAGTATTGTATATGTACGCTATAAGTTTTTCTATATTTGGGTGCTTGTTAAGCAATTCATCCAGTAATCCTGGTTCTCTATTCTTATAGTCTTGCATGTTTGACTTGATATAGTCTCTAATTTGTAAATACCTAAACAAGTTATTTGGGTGCAATCCATAGATATCTTTTAACTCTTGTAATGAGAGAAATTTTCCTTTCCTGTAAAGGTGTTCTATCCTTATAATTCCTAAATTTTTCCAGTGTCTAAACCCCTTATCCAATAGAGAAGGTTTAAATAAAGGAATATTCATAATTGGTAAACAAAGCGACATATTATCCAAATGTAAAGTCTTAACTATTTGTTTCCAAATACATCTATTGCTATGAATTATAGGGTTTTCCCCATAAGGTTTTTTTTTTGTACTTCCCTTGGAGCAAAGAGAATCGAACTTGTATCAAACGGTAAACAGTCTTCCTTTTCCATCTTTAGCCAAGCTGGTTTCTGATCCATTTTAACCAACCAAAAATTCATATTCTTAATCTGAACCGCCCAAAAATAATATAAAAAATTAGGTAGCGCTAATCCTCCATTTATCTTAGATTTACATAAGTGTTTTTTTACTTCTTCTGTGATTTTTATAATCCCAAATAAAGTTGTTAACAATAGAATAGATTTTAAAAAAAAGTTTTAGGGAGGTATAAAGGGATAGCTTGAAATAAATATAATAATTGTGGTAAAAAAATCATTTTTATAGCATTTATTCTGCCAATCATTGATATTGGTAGTGTTTTCCAGTATAGAATATTCTTTTTTAGTTTATTCAATAACTGAGGATAATTTGATTTGAATAAAAAATTATAAGATTTGGATACATTAATTCCTAGATATTTAAATTTGTCCGTATATTTTAAACGGGAATTGTTGTAATATATTTGATTTTATTCCAGTTATAGGCATAATTTCACTTTTATTCCAATTAATTCTATATCCTGAAAATGTACCAAACTTAGTTATAACATTAAGTAGAGTAGGAATACTAATCTCCAGTTTTGTAATATATATTAAGACATCATCTGCATATAAAGATATTTTATTTGTTGTGGTATTGTATGCATATATTTCTGGGTCTGATCTAATCCTTTCGGCTAATGGTTCGATTGCAAGAGCAAATAATAAGGGTGATAGCGGGCATCCTTGTCTACAACCCCTAAAGAGATTAAATTTGGATGATAACATTTGATTTGTTAGTATTCTTGCTGTTGGGTTAGAGTATAAAATTTTAACCCATTTACAATATCTATCCCCCAGTTGAAATTTCTGCATTATCTTGAATAAGTAAGGCCATTCAAACTGGTTGAATGCTTTTTCCGCATCTAGTGAAATGACAGCTAATTCAATATCATTAATTCTTTTTGAATATATGATATTGAATAGACGTCTCAAGTTATAAGTGGAATAACGTTTGGGAATAAAGCCTGTTTGATCATGATGTATTAATTTATTAATCACTAAACTTAACCTTTGAGATAAAATTTTAGTTCATATTTTTTGATCAGTATTTAGAAGAGCAATTGCTCTATATGACCCAGGATCTTCCGGATCCTTATCTACTTTAGGTATGAGTGTGATTGTAGACTCATTTAGAGTTTCTGGTAACTTTCCTTGTTCGTAAGCATATTTATATATTGTTTGTAAACGTGGGGAAATCAAGTCGTGAAACTTCTTATAAAATTCAACACTTAGGCCATCGGGGCCAGCAGCTTTTCCATTTATCAATGATCTGATTGATTCCTCAATGTCTTTTACTGATATTTCAGCATCCAACAAGTCTCTGCCTTCCTGATCTAAACCTTTAATATGACATTCATGTAGGAATGTTTCCATTCCATCCGGTTGTCCCGTCAGTTTAGTTGAGTAAAGTTTTTGATAGTAATACAGAAATCTGTCATTAATATCTTTTGGTAAAGTTAATATTTCTCCTTGTTCAGATCTGATTTTATATATCATTTTTTCCTCATCTAATTTTCTAAGCTGGCGTGACAATAATTTTTGTGGTTTATCCCCGAATTCAAAATGTACTTGTTTAGTCTGTTGAAAAAGTTTAATAACATGATTTGAGTATATTTTATTTAGCTTATATTTTAATATTGCAATTTTATTATACATCTCCTTAGATGGAAATATTGCATTTTCAATATCTAATTGCTTTATTTCATTTTCCAACGTTTGTTGAATATTTTGGTTTTCCTTATTAAGGTGTGCTTGCGCAGATATTATAGCACCACGCATAAAGGCTTTAAATGTATCCCAAAGAAGTGACGAAGAAATTCCAGGTTTGTCATTAGTCTCAAAAAACAATTTAATCTGTTTTAACTGAATCTTCCTCAACTTCTGGGAACAGGTAGAGCTTCCCCTCCAAGCATTTTGAAATGTATTTCTAGTCCACTCCTTAAGCATCATTGGTCCAAATCCTGGAACTCCCCAACAGCATTCTGGGAGTGGCATCACTGGAAGGATTGCAACAGCTCAAGAAGACGGCTCACCATCACTCTCTCAGGGGAAAATAGGAATGGGCGATATATGTTGACCTATGATGCCAAAATCCTAAAAATGAATAAAAACAAAGTCACTAGTTGTTCTTCTGAACTGCAAACAGCCCAGCCTGCTTGATTGCTCCTCATATGAGAAACTCGGAAATCTTCCTGCAATAAACACCAACAAACCATTTGTTTTCTTAATTACTGCATACGCCTCTGAGTACTGACACCTTTCAAACTTTCATAATTTAAAACCTACTCGGGGGAAACATTTAATAGGAACCCAAGGACACCCTTTTCACGCAGAGACAGTATTTATTTGGAATGAGCTGCCAAAGTGGTTGAGGCAGGTACAATTACAATACATAAAAGACATTTGGACAGGTACATGGAGAGAAAAGATTTAACGGGGTATAGAACTAGTTGAAATGGGCATCTTGATTGGCATGGATGAATCTGACCTGTTTCTGTGATCAATGACTCTTTGACATAGCCTTTCTTTTTTTTCCTGCAAAGATCATACTTTCCCACAATGTATTCCTCCTGCCATGTTCATCCATTGCACATGTATATATCTCCCTGAAAGAAAATATTTTTTAAAAAACTGCAGATGCTGGAAATCTGAAATAACAAGCAAAAAACGCTGAGCAAACAAGCAGCGGGCCAGGCAACATCTTTGAAAAGAGAAACAGTTAACGTTTTAGGTCAGAGAACTTTGATAATTCTGTTGACGAAGTCAGTTCTCTAACCATAAGGAAACTTGTCAGATCTCTAGTTCTTGTAATCTGAAATGCAGAAGAAGCTTGAAGTACCGTACAGCATCTGTTAAAATGCAGCTAGGTATATCTAGCATTTTCAGTTTAAATTATTTTCATTGAGGATGGTATCAGGGGGGCATTTATATCTCTGTGTACCTTGATCCACGTGGTCACAGGGAGAATGTGCAAACTCCACACGGACAGCACCTGAGGTCAGGATCGAATCTTGGTCTTTGGTACTGTGAGGCAGCAGCTCTATTCGCCACACCACTCTGCTGGCCCAGTACTACCACTCACATCCTCTCAATTAATAATAGCCCATTTCTAATATAGGCAGAATGCTGTGCATTCCCTCACTGAATGTACAAATATGGTTATAAAGACAAAATACAGTGGTGGTTTCCCCGCTGCACAACAAAGATCTAAGATATAAACACAATTGTTCAATTCAGGTTCTGTGCTGAGTTGGCTAATCCTTGCCTGGAAAACATTACAATTGACAATTATTGCATACAAAAGATAACCATTCCACTGGGATTCCAAAGGATCGGATGTGCCTATGTAACATATCATGTCAGCACCTTAAGGAGAGAAAACT
This sequence comes from Raja brachyura, assembly GCA_963514005.1. The sequence continues at coordinate 12,259,231 of OY740807.1, read as the reverse complement.
GCAGAAGACATGAATGCCAAAGAAAGCATTGTTCAGCTCAACCAAGGATTTTTCATAATATTCGTAACCTTCTATTCATGATCAGATAAGTTATTCCATCTTTTGTTTTACAGTCAATGTTAATTAGATGGGGAAAACACAGAATGAAAAGCAGCAACATTTAGAGATATATATGAACAGGAGTCGTGATTTTGCCCCCTGCCATACAGCGATTCCCAGTTGAACTACGATCTAATTTCATGCACCAACCATTGATTAGTTCCATTGTTATCTGGAGGAAAAGAAACAAACAGCTGGAGTAACTTGGCAGCATTTGTCTGTCTTGAGTTCAGAGAGAGTCTCGACCTGAATCATCAACAGTTCATTTCCTTCAGTTGAGATGCTGCCTTCTCAAATGAGTTCCACCAGCACTTTGTTTATTTTGTTCCAGATGCCAGCATCTGCAATATTTTATATCTATCTATCTATCTATTTATATTTATTAATATCTTTTTTTACATAACTAAAATCTGATCTTGTGCTCTTCCAGTTTGCACGGTTTTTCTATTTACGCAAAAAAGGTACGCGATATCACTACGATTTTTCGCAAGGTTACTCACCGTTCTCCTGCGCTGTGAGTGCAACAAGTTTCGTTCCGATCGGTGGTATATTTGTAAAGGTTATCGAAGTTTAAAAATCTTTAAAACCGCGCATGCATGGATTCCTTCAGTCAGCGCCACAGATTGGTCTCTTCTCATGTCAGTCATTGCTACGGCTGGGATGACGACCCCCCTTCCTGACCCACCGGCCTCTCCCTCCTCACTCACAAATTCTTCTCTCCACTCTTTACGGTAACTTGTCTATCGTCTTCCCCACCACCACCGGCGGAGGCCGCGTGGGGGGTTCAGTGGAGGCCCAGTTGAGGCCCAGAGGAAACCCTGATCCCGTCTCTCTCTCTCCCTCATCACTCACCCCTCTTCCCCGCCCGCCCTCTGCGGCAATGGTGGTCCCGTCTACCCGTCCCCCCTGGGTCCATCTCCTCTGCCACCGCCGTTGCGGTAACTCACCCTCATGGCCTTCTCGGAGGAGATCTTCTCCACCAGCTCATCCAAACTCGTGGTGCCCACCATGACGAACACCAACTGCATCCAACCTCGCGGCCTGGCGGCGACAGCGAGCAGGCAGGCAGGTAGGCTGGTGTGCAGGGCGGGGATGGGCCGAGCGGCAGCAGCGGAAGGCGGGCAGTGCGGGGACGGGCCGAGCGGCAGCAGTGGATGGTCGGACAGCACGGGCTGAGCGGCAGTGAGCCGGAGTGGGCAGAGAGAGAGAGGGAGAGTCGGGTTACAGGTTGGCCGAGCAGTTTGCGCGGAGTTTGAGTAACTCACACACACACACACACACACAATGCAAATGGGTCCAATCGTCAAGTCAACGGGATCTAAACCACAGCTAACAATGAATGACCTGTGGAGGAAGGAACTGCAGATGCTGCTTTTTATAGTTGGAGGGAGGGAGAGAGGGGGTGACTGAGGGTAAGGGAAAGGAGAGGGAGGAAGAAGTGAGAGAGGGATTGGGAGAGGGGAGGAGGAGAGGAGAAAGATCATGGGGAGGTGAGGAGGGTGTGGGGATTGAGGGGTAGGGAGGGAGAGGGGGAAAGTGGGAGAGGTGAGGAGAGTGGGGGGACGAGGTGGAATAGAGGGAGAGGAGGGCAGTGAGGGAGGTCAGGAGGGATAGTGGGGGGGATAGGGGGAGGTGAGGAGTGGGGGATAGAGGGATAGGAGGGGGTAGGGAGGGGAGAGGAGTTATGGAGGGAGGGAGTGGCTGAGGGTAGGGGAAAGGAGAGGGAGGGAGAGGAGGGGGAGGGATTGGGGAAGGGGAGGAGGAGAGTGGAAAGAGGAGGGAGGGTGAAGAGGAGGGGGAGGGAGTGTTGGGGGTGCAATATTGTGTTGGGATGGGTTGCATTGGGGGGACGGGTTAGTTGTGGAATGTTGCATTGGGGAACAAGTTTCGTTGGGGGACCAGGCCTCCCGTGTGACAGGGACCCAATGGGTTCCACTTAGTCTAGTCTCCAATATTAATTGGTTTTATTTATTTTCTTGGTTAACAAAAGTTTAAAAACGTTCAGATTTACATTTAGCAATTGCTCTTGCTTCAGATGTTTTGAGCAGAAATAAGTTATATTCCAAGTACCTGACTATGAGAAAGTTATTAGAGTTTGAACCCAGTCTGAAGAAGGGTTTCGGCACGAAACGTTGCCTATTTCCTTCGCTCCATAGATGCTGCTGCACCCGCTGAGTTTCTCCAGCACTTTTGTCTACCTAAAGTTGTTAGAGTTGACTTCTAAAAACAGAATAATTTGGTCATATTGTAACAGTTCCTGCAATACATAGAACAGTACAGCATAGGAATGTTCTTAAGCCCACGATGTCAAGATAAATGAATCTCATCTGCCTGCACATGAACCATATCCCTCCATTCTCTGCATATCCATCAGCCTACCGAAAAGCCTTTTAAATTCCATTATTGTACCTGTCTCCGCCACCCCTTGGCAGCCTCTTCCCGGCATCCAACACTCCATGTAAAATACTTTCCCCACACGTCTCCTTTAAACTTTGTTCCTCTCACCTTAACACTGTGCCCTCTAGTCTTTTGACATTTCCACCCTGGGAAAAAAGGTTCTGACCCTACCTATACTTCTTATAACTTTACATTTTTCTGTCAGATCTTCCCTCAACCTCTGACGCTCCAGAGAAAACAATCCAAGTTCATCCAACCTCTAGTTGTAGCTCCTACCCCCAAATCTAGGCAGCATTCTGGTAACTCTCTTCTGCATGTTGTCCAAAGTCTCCACATTCTTCCTGTAATGGGACAACCAGACCTGCAGGCAATACTCCACATGCGGCCTAACCAAAGGCGAATTGAGCTGCATCAGTAGGTTAACCATTGTACAGCCGTCTTCAAGTTTGTATGTTTTTATCTCTATGTAGCTAACATGTTTGTAATTAAAGATGGACACAAAAATAACCCAGTGGGTCAGTCAGCATCTGTGGAGAAAAGAATAGGTGATGAAGGGTTCGACTCAAAACGTCACCTATTCTTTTCTCCAGAGATGCTGCCTAACCCGCTGAGTTACTCTAGAATTTTGTGTCTATCTTCGGTATAAATCAGCATCTGCAGTTCCTTCCTACATATGATTGTAATTAAAACTGACCGATTTCTTTAGCCCCAACATATCAGTCTGCCGATGTGGAATTACTCCTGAATAAACAGAAGCACGTAATCAGGTTGCTAGCAATCATGCCGCTGAATTGCAGGTGGATGCATTCAGAGTTCAAGCACACAATCCAGTCTGATAGTTCTGTTTGTGAATGGGGCTCTATAAAGAAAGCTAAATATGGTGACAACCCTATAATTAGCCCGTGGAGATGTTGAGGTAATTCCCCTGACAATCAAGCTTGTTTGTTACATTGCTATAAGTGAGTAAGATTGATCTATGCGTGAACTTTATGTGTAACCATTCTTCATACCGCAACTTTCTGGAGGAATTACTGTTTATTGTTAGAAATTGCTATACTCTATTCCACTGTGCTTTACAATGTTGTTGCACCATATGAATCACCACACATCTAATCAAATGGCTAATACACTATTAGTAATAAAAACTCTGTTAAAGGATATGCTTCGATTTATTTATAAAACACCTTTGACAAAATGATTATTTTCCAAATTGCATTTCCATGTTGTTGCAATTTAAACATTTTATAATGCAAGTAAATGTCATAGAGTCATAGAGTGATACAGTGTGGAAACAGGCCTTTAGGCCCAACTTGCTCACACCGGCCAACATGTCCCAGCTACACTCGATCCACATGCCTGCATTTGGTCCATACCCCTCCCAACCTGCCTTATCCATGTCTCTGTCTAACTGCTTCTTAAACAATGGGATAGTACAGCCTCAATTACCTCCTCTGGCAGCTTGTTCCATACACCCACCACCCTTTGTGTGAAAAAGTTACCCCTCAGATTCCAATTAAATCTTTTCCCCTTCACCTTAAATGTGCAGCAATCTCTTTGTGCACATCAAGCCCCAACCAAAAAAATAATGTGGTAACAATCAGATAATCTATTTAGGTAATCTTTGTTGATAGATACATATTGATCCAGGTGCTAGCTCCCATCTACCTGAGAGGGCGAACGGTTTCCATCTTATCTGAAAAACAGTACTTCTGACGGTGTAGGATTTTTGTCCCTGATCCTCCTCGGTTCTGGAACCCTCAAACTTCTCAATCAGGGACAAAGGTTTTCTCACTAAGCCACAGCTCATAGTGGTGTGCTCCATTATTAAAATAATGGTATGAAAACAGGCTATTCGGCCCAATTTACCCACGTCGCCCAACATGCCCCATCTAGTCCCACCTGCTTGTATTTGACCCATATCCCTCTAAACCTATCCTATCCATGTGTGATTGTTCCACTGGGTCTTCCCATTCCCCCTCCAACCATATGACCCCAGCTCTTCCCCACCCGCACTATGGTCCTCATACCCCCTCCCTCCCTCCCTGACCACCCACCACCCCCCCACCAGACATCACCTCGGCCCCAATCCACTCACCTGCCTTCCTCCGGCCCCAACCCCCATCCCCCCCTGACCTCCCCCTCCCTAATAACGAATTGTCTGTCCTCAGCAGAGGCCTTACCTTTGTCCCCCTCTATCCCCACCTCAATGAGTTCCGCGCCCACAACGATGTGGAGTTCGTCTTCAGTCGCCTCCGCCTCGAGGCGTTCTTCCATGGGAAGGAGTCCTCGCCCCCCATTGATGACCCCTTCTCCCATCTCCAACGGACCCCCTCCTCTTAGACTCCCCCTCATGGCCATCTTCCGGCTTTACACCTTTTTATTTTAAACAGCCGGCGGGATATCAACTGCCTCAAAGTTTCCACTCCCGTCCACTCACTCTGTAACAATCCAGACTGGGTGATTAAATCCGCCGACAAGGGAGGTGCCGTGGTGGTCTGGCACGTTGATCTCTATAAGGCTGAGGCCACGCGCCAACTCTCAGACACCTCCTCCAACTTATCCTTGGACCATGACCCCGCAGACGAGCACCAAGCCACTATCTCTACCACCATCACTGACTTCATCAACTCCGGCTCCCTGCCCTCCCAAGCCTACAACCTCATCGTTCCCCAGCTCTGCACGGCCCGATTTTACCTTCTCCCTAAAATCCACGAACCTGTCTGTCCTGGCAGACCCATTGTTTCTGCCTGTTCGTGTCCTACCGAACTTATTTCCACATACCTCGACTTCATCTTATCCCCCCCCCCCGGTTAAATCCCTCCATACCTATGTTCAAGACACCTCATACGCTCTTCGTCGACTCAAGGACTTCCATTTTCTAGGCCCCCATTCCATCATCTTCACCATGGATGTCCAGTCATTCTTCACCTCCATCCCCCACCAGGAGGGTCTCATAGCCCTCCGTTTCTTCCTCGACCAGAGAAGCAACCAATCCCCGTCTACTGATACTCTCCTCCGCCTAGCGTAGCTGGTCCTTACCCTTAATAACTTTTCGTTTGACTCCTCCCATTTCCTCCAAATACAAGGCGTAGCTATGGGGACGTGCATGGGCCCAAGCTATGCCTGCCTCTTTGTAGGGTACGTCGAACAATCCTTGTTCGAGATACAGTGGCCCTAACCCCGAACTCTACCTCCGCAACATCGACGACTGCGTTGGTGCTACCTCCTGCACCCACACACAACTCACTGACTTCATCCATTTCACCACTAACTTCCATCCGGCACCCAAATACACCTGGGCCATTTCCGACATTTCCCTAACATTTCTTGACCTCACTATCTCCATCGCAGGGGATAGGCTCCTGACCGACATCCATTATAAACCCACTGACTCCCATGGATATCTGGATTACACTTCTTCCCACCCTGCTTCCTGTAAGGACTCCGTGCCCTACTCCCAATTCCTCCGACTACACTGCATCTGCACCCAGGATGAGGTGTTCCACACCAGGGCATCGGAGATGTCCTCATTCTTCAGGGAACGGGGGTTCCCCTCCTCTACCATAGATGAGGCTCTCTTCTATACCCCGTGGCTCTACTCTCACTCCCCATCCCCCCACTCGTAACAAGGGCAGAGTCCCCCTTGTCCTCACCTTCCACCCTACCAGCCGTCACATACAACAAATAATCCTCCCTCATTTTCGCTACCTCCAACGTGACCCCACCACTTGCCATCTGCTTTCCACAGAGACCGCTCCCTCCGCAACTCCCTGGTCAATTTGTCTCTTCCCACCCGAACCACCCCCTCTCCGAGCACTTCCCTTGCAACCGCAAGAAATGCTACACTTGTCGCTTTACCTCCCCCCTTGACTCCATTCAAGGACCCAAGCAGTCTTTCCAGGTGCGGCAGAGGTTCACCTGCACCTCCTTAAACCTCATCTATTGCATCCTCTGCTCTAGATGTCAGCTGCTCTACATCGGTGAGACCAAGCGTAGGCTTGGCGATTGCTTCGCCGAACACCTCTGCTCAGTTCGCAATAACGAACCTGATCTCCTGGTGGTTCAGCACTTCAACTCCCCCTCCTATTCCGAATCCAACCTTTCTGTCCTCGAACCACCGTAAATTGGACGAGCAGCACTTCATATTTCGCTTGGGCAGTTTGCACCCCAGCGGTATGAACATTGACCTCTAATTTCAGGTAGTCCTTACTTTCTCCTCCCCTTTTCAGCTCTCCCTCAACCCACTGGCTCCACCTCTTCCTTTCTTCTTCCCGCCCCCCCCCCATCCTCACATCAGTCTGAAGAAGGGTCTCGACCCGAAACGTTGCCTATTTCCTTCGCTCCATAGATGCTGCCTCACCCGCTGAGTTTCTCCAGCATTTTTGTCTACCTTCGATTTTCCAGCATCTGCAGTTCCTTCTTAAAACAACTGTCCATGTATCTGACTAAATGTTTCTTAAACATTGCAATAGTACCTGCCCATACGACTTCCTCCGGCAGCATGTTCAATACATCCACGACCCTTTGTGTAAAAAGTGACCTAACGGGTGCCTGTTAAATCTTTACCCCCATTGGAACGAGAGCAGAACTACAGGACACAGTGGATTAGGGATCTATCTATGACAAGGCCTATACCCCATTTACTAAAGGAAGACATCTCAGATGTCTACAATAGAAAGCCTTATCTTTGGAGCAGATGCTGTGGAGACAGAGAAATTGAGAGTAGGGGATAGATAGTGTCTTTACAAGGCACAGGGAGGAGGTGAGGACCAGATAACAGTGGGAGCTGGTGGGTTTCTGGTAGACGTCAGTCTATACTTTCCCCCATGTCAGTATCCAAGATGCGCTTGTCTGTGGCGACATGTTGTCAGCAGCGCAGCAGGAAATCATCAAATATAATAGTTCTCAGCTGATCATATTGCTTACAGTGTACTATGTTTACATATTCTGTTGTGCAGCAGCAAGTAAGAATTTCATTGTTCTATCTGGGACACATGACAAAAAAACATGCTTGACTCTTGATGGAGACAGAGAGACCAAGAAAGGTGACTAAGGTGTCAGAGATAGTTCAAGTGAATTTGAGGACAGAGTGGTTGGTGGAGGTAAAGTCAATGAAATCAACAAGTTCTGCACGTGTGTAAGAGGCAGCCCCAATGCAGTCGTCGATGTAGTGGAGAAAGAGTTGGGGGATGGTGGCAGTATACATTTGGAACAAGGATTGTTCGACATAACCAACAAAAGGGCAGCTGGGGCCCATGTGAGTACCCATGATCATACATTTAATTTGAAGAAAGTTAGGACAGGATTGTAGGGATACAGACCAAATGCTGGCAGTTGGAACCATTGTAGCTGGGACATGTGGATCAGTGTGGGCAAGCTGGGCCTGTTTCCACACTGTATTACACTATGACTTTAGTGAAAAGAGTCAAAAGAGAAGATGTGAGGGCGAGGAAAAGTTCTGTCAGTTGGAGGAGAGTGTTCGGAGAGAAAGATTGGGTCACTATTCAAGGAAAAACCAGAGACCCTTGCGACTTTTCCGATGGGGATGTGACAAACTGGAACCTGCGACAGAGGAACACAACTAGGAGGCCATCTCCCTCTCTCCCCCCTCCCAATTGGTCTACCAATATCAGCTAATCGGACCCAGCTGTTACCAGTGATGCTGAGGATTGGCCTCTCCTGGCCTGTCAGCCAGTTAAAGGAATTAGAGTGACATAAAAGGGAGAGGGCATTGTTACAAGGCGTATAGGAACTGGACGTCCATGGTAAACATGAAACAATAGGGGCCTAGCAATTGAAACATTGTGTGAGGCGTCTTGGATGTAGGTCAGAAGGGGCTGAGCCAGGGAGGATAGAATTGAATCAAGGTATTTGGAGATATTCTAATGGGAAAACAAGGTGGTATGAAAAGGTCAATTTGAATATTTTGTATTATATACATGATTTTTTTTTGTCTGAGTAGCGCATAGTTAAAAGTATGAAAAAGGTTAAAAGACATAAATACAGAAAAAAGGCGCTTTGGCCCAACTCATCTATACCAACTAAGATGCCAACCATCTACGTTGCCTTATTTTCTCATGTTTGACCCATATCCCTCTAAACCTTTTAAATTCATAGACATGTCAAAATGTCATTTAAGTGTTGTTATTGTACCTGCATCATCATTTCATTTGGCAGTTTGTACTAAATGCACACCACCTTCTGCGTGAAATGGTTGCCCCTCGGGTTCCTATTAAATCTTTCCCCCGAGTAGTTATTAAATGAGGAAAGTTTGAAAGGTGTTGTTATTAAGAGGCACCTGCGTATTGCATGCAGCAATTAGGAAGGCAAGCGGAATGTAGAGCTTAATGCAATAGGATTCCAGTACCTTCTGTGTGAAAATGTTACCCCTCAGGCTCCTATTAAAAAAATTCCATCTCACCTTAAACCCATGCCCTCTCGTTCTTGAATCCCCTATCCTGGAAAAGGATTGTGTTTTCATCCTATCTATTCCCCTTGTGATTTTATTTGCCTCTATAAGATTGTCCATCAATCTCTTACTCTCCATGAAATATAGCCTAACCTGCCCAACCTCTCTCCCTATAACTCAATCCCTAAAGTCCTGGTACCATCCTTGTAAATCTTTTCTGGATTTTTTTCCAGCTTGATGGACCTTTCCTACAGTAGGGTGACCAACACAGTACTCCAACTGCAGCCTCACCAATCTTATAATATTGCAATATAACATCCCAACTTCTATACTCAGTGCTGTAGAAGTCAATAAACAGTTGTGTGTTCTTAACATTGTAAGTGAGTTAAAGTAATACTTCACTAGACTTGTAAAGAAGGATCCACTACTACACGCATACTATGCAATCAAGGAGTTCATTTTTATGGCCAACCAACCCAAATATTTCAAAAATCAATTTAACCACTTACTCTATTTTAACTTGTGGGGATCTTACTTCATTAAACAATGGCTACTACAATTGTCGGCATCAGGCGCTGTGCTTCATGGCAGAAGTAATAAAGTTTTCATAATATACATAATTAAAAATATGAATATTGCCTAAACTGCTGGGTATCTCCAGTATTTTCTGTATATCTTTCAGATTTCTGGTACTTGCATGTTTTGTTCTCTATAAACATTTTGCTTGGAAGGTCTCTGTAGGTGCTCCAGGTTCTGTTTATTGCAAATTAGCTATTGGCCTGAATAGATGCGTGGAAACTGTGTTTCCAATTTCACACAATGATTTGAGATTTACAGCAGCACATTGTGCACACAGGGAGGAAGGTGTCCCAGTGGTTCTATGGAAATTACTCCAAGAGTGAAAGATAATCACTCAAAATTGGTAGTAGACCTATACATAAAGACTGATTACCAAAGAAATTTCCATTTTGGACTTAATTAACATTATTTATTTCAGATAATCAGTATTCATATATTGTAATTTGAAAATAGGTTACTTAAATTATAGTTTTAAAGTCTGTTTTCTAATTAACTCCATATGTAACATTGAGGTTAATCAGTACAATGCATTACAGTTTATCGCAGAGTGATATGGCCTTTGGAATTATTAATGAAGTAATAGAATTATGATTTGAATCCCCACCCGCTGGTTCGGACAGGACCCAAAGGTGAATAACCATTATATCCTGCAGCATCAAACTCAGATAAGAAGGTTGGACTTATATTTATAAAGTACTTTTCACACCAACTTATCTTAATGCTCTTAAGGCAAATAATTCAGATTCTGATTGGATTCACGTTACTTTTTTTGTCATGTACATCAGAATACATTAAAATTCCTTGTTCACTTGAATCTCAGAGTATATATTATACATGGTAATGATAAATATAATAATAAATATGAAACAAGTCCAAAACAGCAGAATGGTGCTAAAATACAGAGCAAAACAAATATTAACGGATAAACCTAATGAGATGGAGTTAAGAGTAAGATTACATGACAGCACCTCTGGGAAGGTGATGGTTCGGGAGTCTGATAGCAGTGGGGATGAAGCCAGTGTTGGACTGGGTTATATTCACCACTAAGGTGGATGAATTGAATGTGCAGTTAGTAGTTAAGGATATGATACAGTTGGAATCATGGAGACATGGTTCCAGGGTGACCAAGGCTGGGAGATAGACATGCAGGGGTATTCGATATTCAGGAAGGATAGACAGAAAGGAAAAGGAGGTGGGGTGACATTTTTGGTTAAAGAGGCGATTAATGCAACAGCAAGGAGAGTCATCAGCTTGGATGCTATAGAATTGTAATGAGTAGAACTGCGAAATAGTCAAGGGCAGAAAACGCTTGTTGGAATTTTATAAAAACTACCAAGCAGCAGTAGGAGCAGCAGCAAGCAGGAAATTTTAGGGATGCATTTAGCAAAGGTACAGCAGTTATCATGGGTGACTTTAATCTACGTATAGATTGGGCCAACCAAATCGGTAGCAGCGCTGAGGAGGAGGATTTCCTGGAATGTAAACGGGATGGTTTTTTTAACCAATATGTAGAAAACCCGACTAGAGGACAGGCCATCCTTGACTGGGTACTGTGTAATGAGGGAGGATTAGTTAGCGATCTTGTTGTGCAAAGCCCCTTGGGCAACAGTGACCATAATATGGTGGAAATCTGCATTAGGATGGAAAGTGACAAGGTTAATTCAGAGACCAGGGAGTTAAACTTAAAGGAAGGACACTTTGAAAGTATAAGACTGGAATTGGCTAGGATAGACGGGTAAATTATACTTAAAGGGTTGACAGTGGAGATGCAATGGCAAACATTTAAAGACCGCATGGTTGAACTCCAAAAATTACTCATCCCTGTCCGGCAAAAAAATAAAACGGGGAAGGCGGATCAACCGTGGCTAACGAGGGAAATCAAGGATAGTGTTAAATCCAAGGAAAAGGCATATAAATTGGCCAGAGACAGCAGCAAACTGGAGGACTGGGAGAAATTTAGAACTCAACATAGGAGGACAAAGGGGTTAATTAAGAGGGGGGGGGGGGGGGGGAAGAGCATGAAAGAAATCTTGCAGGGAATATAAAAACTGACTGTAAAAGCTTCTTTAGATATGTAAAAAGGAAAAGATTAGTGATGCAAAATGTAGGTCCCTTACAATCAGAGACACGTGAAATTATAATGGGAAACAAGGAAATGGCAGAACAGTTAAATTAGTGCTTTGGTTCTGTCTTCACTAAGGGAGACACAATCTCCCAGAAATACTAGGGGACCGAGGATTTAGTGGGAGGGAGGAACTGAAGAGAATCCACGTGTCAGGAAATGGTGTTAAGTAAGCTGTTGGGACTGAAGACAGATAAATCCCCAGGGCCTCATGGCCTGCATCCCAATGTACTCAAGTTGGTGGCCCTAGAAATCATGGATGCATTGGCGATCATTGTTCTTTCGATTCTGGACCAGTTCCTGTGAACTGAAGGGTAGTCACTTTTTAAGAAAGGAGGGAGAGAGAAAACAGGGAATTATAGACTTGTTAGCCTTACATTGGTAGTGGGGAAGATGCTTGAGTCGATAGTTACAGATGCTGTAGCAGTGCATTTGGACAGCAGTGACAGGGTTAGTCAAAGTCAGCATGGATTTATGAAGGGGAAATCATGCATGACTAATCTTGAGGATGTAATAAGCAGAATAGATAAGGGACAGTCAGTGGATGTGGTGTATCTGGACTTTCAAAAAGCCTTTGACAAGGTCCCACACAAGAGATTAGTGCGCAAAATTAGAGCACATGGTATTGGGGGTAGGGTATTGACATGGATAGAGAACTAGTTGGCTGACAGGAAGCGAAGAGTGGGAATTAACGGGTCCTTTTCAGAATGGCAGGCAGTGACTAGTGGGGTGCCGCATGGCTCAGTGTTGGGACCTCAGTTATTTACAATATATATTAATGATTTAGACCAGGGGATTAAATGTGACATCACCACGTTTGGGAATGACACAAAGCTAGGTGGCAGTGTGAGCTGCGATGAGGATGCTATGAGGTTGCAGGGTGACTTGGATAGGTTGGGTGAGTGGGCAGATGCATGGCAGATGCAGAATATAGTATAATGTGAATAAATGTGAGGTTATCCACTTTGGTGGCAAGAACAGGAAAGCAGATTATTATCTGAATGGTGTCAGGTTAGGAAAAGGGGAGGTGCAACAGACCTGGGTGTGCTTGTACATCAGTCACTGAAAGTAACTGATATGCAAGGTTGTTGGTTAGATTGCTGGTGATGTGGATGCCTTGGAACTTATCAACCATCTCTCAGCAGATCCGATGACGAGAGCAGTTGTGTTTAACCTTGCTTCCTTAGTCAGCAACCAACCCTTTCATCTTATTGATATTATGGGCTAGGTTGTAGTTCTGCCACTATGACACAATGTTCTTGATCTCTTTACTGTATTCCATCTCATCCTTGTTGTTTATCCAGTGATATCATTGGCGAACGTGAAGATTGAGTTGATGTTGTACTAGACCACAGTCATGGCTGGTTGAGCAGGGGTTGGAGCACAGAGTACACAACTTTGAGGGGCACAAGTAGCAAGGTTCAGGGTGGAAGAAATATTACAGCTGATTGTGACCAATTGAGGTCTGCTGGTCAGGAAACCCAAAGGTCAGTTGTAAAAGGAAGCACAAGATGGAAGGCCAGGAAGTTTAGAGATTGATTCATTCAGTGATATGCAGCTGAAGTGAATGAAAACTCTCCTGACATAGGTGTTCTTATTGTCAAGGTGATCCAAAGCGGAATGTTGTGCAAGAGCGATGGTGGAATCCTCAGAAGATCTATTTTTCCTGGCAAAGGGTCTAGATAGAGGTACAGTTGAAGTGCAGTAATCGTAGTAATTAAGGGCAATAAAATACCAAATGTTTATGCAAGATCCAACAAACAACGGTGATGCAAATGAGCATCTGCTTGAGGAATATAAATTGATCACTGCAGCAAAGAGAATCCCCTTGATCAGCTTTGGAAAGTGCATTGAGATCCCAGTCTCCCCTTCCTCCTCCCCTCGTCCCACCTTCTCACCCAATTCTGTAGTATCAGCATCGATGTAGATTGAAATGTCTGGAGTTGGATTAGTCACCACCCAGAGTAAGTTTGTGCCTCTTTGGCTTCAGTTCGCATCATAGTCATAGAATCATAGAGAGATAGAACACAGAAATAGCCCCTTCACCCATCTAGTCTGTGCTGACCATTAAACTACCCATTGTAAAGGCACATGCAGGATTCAAGGATTTGCATCAATGATGGAGAAAGAATACTTCAAGGTTACAGTTAAACTATGTTTATTAAAGTATAGTGACAAACAATAAAAGGATTAGCAAAGGATTAATAAAGTCACAAGTCTCACACATTTCTGCCCATCAGGAACTCCACTGACTTTGAAAGGTGAGAGGAAACCCATGCAGTTGCAGAGAGAATATGCAAACTCCACACAGACAGCATTCAAAGTTAGGATATAACCCGATTCCCTGGCATGGTGAGGAAGCAACTCTACCAGCTGTGCCATTGTGCCTTCCAAATAGAGTTGTCTTTATGATTATGAAATGATGTGCGCCCAATCAGCACCTTGGACAGCATTCTACCGCATCCACGTCAAACTAAAAGCCTCACAAAATAAAAGATGTATGTTGATCAGTGAGATGAAATGGTTTTTAATATTAAGATTAAATGAGAACTTACCAGTTTGAAGTTTGATCTTGATTTTATGAGGAGTTACATTGATTACGTGAAGAAGAACCGCCGCCAGTTCGCGTCCGCATCAATCTTCAAAGCAGCGGTAAATCGAAGTTAACATAGTAAGATTAGCAACCTGAGAACTACCAGATGACCTTTATGAGAGGGTTGGGCGTGGAGGGCACGTAATCACCAACGTAACTCCTCATAAAATCAAGATCAAACTTCAAACTGGTAAGTTCTCGTTTAATCTTACTATTTTACTTCGGAGACACGCGAGTGATTCCGTGAAGAGTTCAAAACCCTGTAATTTCATGCCGCAGATCCAAATCTCGGCGTCTCACTGCATCGATCCTCAGCCTACCAGAGGACTGGGAGAAATTCAGAGTCCAGCAGAGGAGGACAAAGTGCTTAATTAGGAAAGGGAAAATAGATTATGAAAGAAAACTGGCAGGGAACATAAAAACGGACTGCAAATGTTTTTATAGATATGTGAAGAGAAAAAGGTTAGTTAAAACAAATGTAGGTCCCTTGCAGTCTGGGATCATTGATCATGAATCAAGGACAAGGGAACAAGGACATGGCAGACCAATTGAATAACTACTTTGGTTCTGTCTTCATTAAGGAAGACATAAATCATCTGCTGGAAATAGCAGGGGATCGGGGGTCAAATGAGATGGAGGAACTGAGTGAAATCCAGGTTAGCCAGGAAGTGGTATTAGGTAAATTGAATGGATTAAAGGCTGATAAATCCCCAGGGTCAGATAGGCTGCATCCCAGAGTACTTAAGGAAGTAGCCCCAGAAATAGTGGATGCATTAGTGATAATTTTTCAAAACTCTTTAGATTCTGGAGTAGTTCCTGAGGATTGGAGGGTAGCTAATGTAACCCCACTTTTTAAAAAGTGAGGGAGAGAGAAAACGGGGAATTACAGACCAGTTAGTCTAACATCGGTAGTGGGGAAAATGCCAGAGTCAGTTATTAGAGATGGGATAGCAGCACATTTGGAAAGTGGTGAAATTATTGGACAAAGTCAGCATGGATTTATGAAAGGTAAATCATGTCTGACGAATCTTATAGAATTTTTCGAGGATGTAACTAGCAGAGTGGATAAGGGAGAACCTTATGGATTTGTTATATCTGGACTTTCAGAAGGCTTTCGACAAGGTCCCTCATAAGAGTTTAGTATACAAACTTAAAGCACACGGTATTGGGGGTTCAGTATTGATGTGGATAGAGAACTGGCTGGCAGACAGGAAGCAAAGAGTAGGAATAAACGGGTCATTTTCAGAATGGCAGGCAGTGACTAGTGGCGGACCGCAAGGCTCAGTGCTGGGACCCCAGCTATTTACAATATATATTAATCATCTGGATGAGGGAATTGAATGCAACATCTCCAAGTTTGCGGATGACACGAAGCGGGGGGGGGGGGGGGGGGGGGGGGGCAGTGTTAGCTGTGAGGAGGATGCTAGGAGGCTGCAAGGTGACTTGGATTGGTTGGGTGAGTGGGCAAATGCATGGCAGATGCAGTATTATGTGGATAAATGTGAGGTTATCCACTTTGGCGGCAAAAACAGGAGGGTAGACTATTATCTGAATGGTGGCCGATTAGGAAAAGGGGAGATGCAACAAGACCTGGGTGTCATGGTACACCAGTCATTGAAAGTAGGCATGCAGGTGCAGCAGGCTGTGAAGAAAGCAAATGGCATGTTGGCATTCATAACTAAAGGATTTGAGTACAAGAGCAGGGAGGTTCTACTGCAGTTGTACAGGGCCTTGGTGAGGCCACACCTGGAGTATTGCATACAGTTTTGGTCTCCTAATCTGAGGAAAGACATTCTTGCCATAGAAGGAGTACAGAGAAGGTTCACCAGACTGATTCCTGGGATGGCAGGACTTCCAAATGAGGAAAGACTGGATAGACTCGGCTTGTACTCGCTGGAATTTAGGAGCGGAGATCTTATGGAGACTTACAAAATTCTTAAGGGGTTGGACAGGCTAGACGCAGGAAGATTGTTCCCGATGTTGGGGAACTCCAGAACAAGGGGTCACAGTTTAAGGATAAGGGGGAAGTCTTTTAGGACCGAGATGAGAAGATCATTTTTCACACAGAGTGGTGAGTCTGTGGAATTCTCTGCCACAGAAGGTAGTTGAGGCCAGTTCATTGGCTAATTTAAGAGGGAGTTAGATGTGGCCCTTGTGGCTAAAGGGATCAGAGGGTATGGAGAGATGGCAGGTACAGGATACTGAGTTGGATGATCAGCCATGGTCATATTGAATGACAGTGCAGGCTCGAAGGGCCGAATGGCCTACTCCTGCACCTATTTTCTATAATTCTATGATTCTAGGATGAGTGAATAATCACAAAATGCATTAAGCATGACATTGATTCAAATGTATTAATGGTTTACGTTAATAAATAAATCAATAGCAACCCCTGTATCTCAGGGGAGGCTAAAGTGGACGCAAAACAGAATGGGCAAAACCCCCGGGTCAGTAACCGGCCTATGGTAAAAACAATTTTTTTAAAAATCAATTGAGTTGACCATCCTGCAGTCGCGAGGATATGGTCGATGGGAATGTTCATTGCCCTGGGCGCTGACGTTGATGCTGCCCTGGTGGAATGAGATATACAATCGTCAGTGTTAATACCTGCATAAACCAGAACCTGCTGCAGCCACCTTGAAATAGTCTGAACCGACCTTCCCTTGTGTGGTTGTTTGTCGCTTAATAAACAATGCTGATTCCACACTTCTTAGGATTCTGATGGCCTTGAAGCCTGTCCTCCCACATAGACGAGAGTCCATGGGGTATCCAAAAAATTATCTTAAATCCTGCCACCTCTGGTCTGCTCTGCTTGTGTAGATCAGAATGTAAAATGTAATGGCACCTGCAGCTAATTCCATCCTATCTAGCCACAGCGTTTGCAATGTTTGCCCTCATTGTGCTGATATTAGTGTCATGACTAAGGATGTAGCTGGAACCCCCTGGTGAAGTAATGTTAACACATTTTCAATATCCAAACTGCATATTCTTGTAGTGGGAGAACTTGTGTCAAGATCTCTTTTACAACTCGATATCCGGGTTTGAACCCGACAGAGTGGTTCCCGTTTGTTGCAGCTGTAGTGGCTCTATAACTGAATCATTGTCAAAGACCATTTAAGAATGAACTGGAAGATGTCAGTAATCTGTACCGTATTAAATGTAACATTAACATTTAAACAAAAACCGCTTCCGATCCCCTCAATAGGAATGTACTGCTTTTTTGGGGTGCTATCCCTGCACTCTGTAGTGAGCACATCCATGGCTTAATGTGACAACCTGAGCCGTAAGTTAATCCATTCAGAATGTGTAAGTCAATAATTGTTTTATTATGCAGAGGCCGGTTTCCTGAACCACAGTTTGAACCAGCAAAGTTTTTGTTTTTTGGAATAACTGTATACCGTTGTATTATTGTCATGCCTGATGAAGCAGGCAACATGGCTGCTTAGCCAGTCTGACAGTACGAACCCAAAGCGAGGTCTTGCTGACTGTTTTAAGACCCAGCTAATGAGGCAAAATGGAGGTAGACATACAGAACATTCCTCCTTTTTGTAGCGAGAATGTATTTCTCCGCACTGTTCTGCCACATATTTTTGCAATCAGTGACTAAACATGAAACCAACATGCCGATATTCAATGTAGCATTGAACCATACTTTCATAATACTTTGAGATCCAATACCTATTCTGTGTTGTCATCGATCTGAACTGGATGATACACCAGTGGCAAAGGAGATTAGGTAAATTATTACAGGATACCTTTACTTGATTCCCATGTGACTAACATATGCCACCACCGTAGTATAGCAACTTGAAGTTGAGCATGTAGATTATGTATATTCGCTCAAAAGCCCCTTACCCATGGGGTGAATCTAGTGTATATATTTAGTTGATACCAAGAACTGAAGAATTGGTAAGTCATGCAAATCTCTACTACCTCCAACTAGAGATGGTATTCACAACTTCTCACCTTGGAGCCCTTAGCGTCAGTTTGTAATAACTGAATTCGACTGACCAAACTACTGGAGCAATGCTGAATACTGTTTGTTCATCATTGTGACTGAGGTAGCTTCAGCTGATAATAGCATAAGGTTGTTAACAATGGTCTACATGTCCTTTGAGAGCTCGCAACTTTGCACAATATCAGTTCCTTGATTTGCACAGCTGAGTCACAGCTACTATATTGCCAATTACTCTTGATGAATAGAAGTCTGTTTTATAACAGGTTACTATTAACTCCAATCTCTTGCCACAGGGAGGAGTCATAGGCGAATTAATAGTTAAAGGTACATCCCAATGACCAACAAACAGTTTATCCCATTCCGCAATGTTTTACTGTTATTAGTACAGTTATATTTTCTTTGATAACCTCTGTAGTGGGAACTGCATAGAATGAATCTTTGAGACCCTCATGAATATGTTGTTAGTCAGGAAAAAATAAGTTTTCATATTCGGAAAGTTCATATGCCCGACATTCTCCATTTTTCATAATAAACAGGCCACTCCTGCCTTATTCCATGGGTGCTTTGCATGAGAACTCTGGCCCGATTTCCGAACCTTATCTTCAAAGGCAACCCTGGCCATAATCCAAACTTGCTTGGAATGCTAGTACTGTGCCGCTAAGCAGATGTTTTTATCCTTTGTGTGTTGTACAAACAAGTGTAAATATTACAACTTGTAAGTGGTGCACTTACCCATGTTTCGGAAATGCCAGACCCACTTTGTTGAGTATGGTTGGTAAGGTGCGTGGAACTTTTGCCCAGCTGTCATGCTGCCCCCCCAGCTCCAGTGAACCGCCTACTGCCGATGAGCGCCTGGGGTGCATTCTGAAACGATGAACCTTTGCCCGCCGTTGGCCTTAATTGATTCGTCTGCCAGGTTTTCTCCCCTGTTGAATAGGCCTTACCTGAATAACAGATTCGGTGGCTGGCTCTCACATCCCCCTGTTCGCGCTGTTTAATGCTGGCACATACACGCTCTAATATGTTCCATCGACCTCTTTAGAGCCTGGAGTCAGTTATATCTTGACCTTTCACACTCCCCTCCTCAGAGGGGGCGATTCGTAGGCAGCCCTAAACAGGCGCTGCTGCAGGCTGCAGGATACCTATGCTGATATGACCCCATTGGACCTGTACCTGAATGGAACATTCTGCTGGGATGGCAACTTTGTTGTCAGGAAAAGGTACCTCTGACACGTGCCCTTCATCCCTTGGGGTATGTGCCCACGGCCATACCCTGAGACTCGGCGTCAGCAGGATACTGACCCATCTTGGTCTCCGCTTCCAAGAGGGAGACCTGAAACAGCTCTGTCAACTGGCGCTGCTGGTGCGGCCTGCAGAGATGGAACATCTGGCTCAACCTTACCACCAGAGTCGGGGTCAGAGCTGAGATGACCCATGGCACGCGCCTCATCATCCATGAGGGTGTTATCAAGCAGCTCTCTACTAGGTGCTGCTGGCGCCTTTTGTTCAGGGTGGCACTGACACTCCTCCTGCTGGCGTGTGCCTTGCTGTAGCACTGTATGCAATAGTTGCTGCATTTGGGATAGTCGTTCAAACGCACAATCCAGCCCCAGTGAGAAATCATCCCCTGACTCCGTGGGCCTATTATTTTGCTATCCAGCCCCGGTGGGGAATCTTCCCCCGATTCCGTGGGCCTAGCAGACTTATGTGTTACCTTGAGCAACCCTGTCCCAGGCGTTGCCGGCGCCGCTTCTCGTAGAGGCCGGTGCTTTTTGACATGAAACAGCCATGTCCCAGGCGCTGCTGGCACGGATCTCCCGTAGGCCGGCAATGTCACAAATGAAACAGCCCTGTCCCAGGCGCTGCTGGCGCGGCTCTCCCGTAGGCTGGCGCTTTCATACATGAAGCAGCCCTGACAGGCGCTGCAGGCGTGGCCTGTCCCATAGGCCCGCGTATTACAGTGTAGGCTCACTAATTCAAATTTTTAGTGTAGAGCTTCACCTGTGAAGGGTTAAAGCAAGTTTAACCCTTCACAGCAACTTGTGCTAAGCAAAGAAAGTATTTCATTGTCAGGGACACATGACAATAAACTCTTTTGACTTTGACTTTAACTTTTGACTTTAAAAAACACTATAACATACATGCAAACTTTATTATTAGAGAAAGACCCTTGAAGCTCGACTCACCCGAGTCCAATAGGGCTGAACGAGTCCTTTCTTCCACCAATTTTACTCCCTGCCTGGGGACCAACATCTGTGAGCCGCTGACGGCACTGTCAGCGACTCTGGCATTACTTACTTGCCACTCCACGGCATCCCCGCAGGCTGGAAGCCACTGACTGACTTGTCAGCGGCTGCTTATCTCAAAACCCGATCTTTTGCCGGTTATCCGCTTCTGCGGTCGTACCGGGGTTTCCCCATAGTCCATAGCCGGCTCACTCGTCGGGCCCTGCCAGTATGGTGCTTGCGCCAATGTGGCTGACGTACTGACGCGCATGCGAACTGGCGGGGTTCTTCTTCACGGAATCACTGACGTGACTCCAAAGTAAAATAAAGATCAGTGGAAATAAGGCAGCTTGTAATTCAAGAAAGGCACCTTCCAACACTAGATCGCCGGCGCAACCGGTAAGAAAACGTTAAACTTCAGAGAAACAGTGTGGAAACAGGCTCTTCGGCGCACCGAGTCCATGCTGACAAACAATCACCCCGTACACTAGCACTATCCTACACATTATGGACATTTTACAATTTCATACCAAAGCCAAATTAACTGACAAGCCCTGTAGTGTGGGAAGAATCCGTGCACCCAGAGAAAGCCCACACGGTCACAGGCAGAACATACAAACAGCACCCTGGTCAGGATCTAACCCCTGTTACTGGCGCTCGGAGGCAGCATTTCTATCACTGCGCTACCACAGGCAGCTCATTACCCAGGGCAATTGTATAACAATAACTGTTGAACATCTAGCATTATATAACAGCAAGTCAGGCAGCATCTAAAGAAGCATCCCAACCCAAAACGTCTCCTCTCCATTCTCAGTACAGATGCTGCCTGACCCACTCAGCTCTGTGTATTGCTCAAGATTCCAGCATCTGCAGTTCTTATGTCTAGCATTAGATAACACCTTAGTAAAGTATAAAATGGTCAAAGCATTATCAAATTCCACACAGAATATGTTTCCTGGTCAGCAGGCATCCAATAAATGATGTATGGGAGAGAAACACTTGCAAGCTGTAAAGCTGGTAATTTGCAAGTTTCAACCCTGCCTTTGGTAGTATTAAAAAACCATTATGTTATTTCTGTAACTATCAGGCTATTATAATTTACCAAACCACAGCTCAGCACCAAAGTCTAATTGGAGCTTTCGAGGAAGAGAATGATTTTTGACATTTATAAAAAAATACAATGCTTTACACAGAGCATTCACATCATGAAGAGCTCTCTCGAATAATCAGTTACTCCACAGGATTTTCTGATTGCTTGCAGGATTTGACAGCATCTTGTGCTGATGATGATGATGAACAAGAAGGGAGAACAGTAAAGTGATGATGTGGTTATACAACGCACCAGAGCTGCAATAATGGACCTAGCACATAAATCCATTGGTTCCGTATAAGAAAGCAGAGGGATTTGCATTTATAACCATATAACAATTACAGCACGGAAACAGGCCTTCTCGGCCCTTCCAGTCCGTGCCGACCATTTATTTTCCCCTAGTCCCATCTACCTGCACTCAGACCATACCCCTCCATTCCCTTCCCGTCCATATACCTATCCACTTTACTTTTAAATGTTAGAATCGATCCTGCCTCCACCACTTCTGCAGGAAGATCATTCCACACAGCCACCACTCTCCGAGTAAAGAAGTTCCCCCTCGTGTTATCCTGTAAACTTCTGTCCTTAATTTGATTCTGACCTTTTCTGTAGGCATATTAAGAGCAAATGTGTAGCTAGGGAGAGGGTAGGTCCCCTTAAAGATCAGTGTGATAACCTATGAAATGACCCAAGAAATGAACAAAGTCTTAAATGAAGATACAATGAACCAAAGAAGGATTCGGACTCAAAAGCATCTCAACATTACAATGGAGGAGGTTTAGGAATGCATAAATATGGATAAATCCTCTAGGCCTGACCCAGCACATCCTAGGGTGTTGGAGAAAGCAAGTAGGGAGCTTGCTGGGGACCCGAGGAAGTATTTTGCCATGGGTGAGGTAATGGAAAACTTTGTGCTTTTATTTAAGAAGAGCAACAATGATAGACAAGGATACCTGCAGGCCGGTTAGCCTTACGTGAGTGGTAGGGAAGTTAATGGAAGGGATTCTGACGGACACAATTTATTTGCATTTGAAAAGGACTGATGGGGATAGATAGCATGCTTTGTGAGTGGGACATGTCTCAGTTTTTTGAAGTAATGACCAAGAGGATTGACAAATCTACTTGTTAAAGTCAATGAAGACTTTACAATGGAGCGTAGACGTACACTCCACTATAAAGTCCACACGAACCTTAATAAGGCCTTTGACATGGCTCTGCATGACTGGCTGGTCTGGAAGATTAGAACACATGGGATACAGGATACAAAATTGACTTATTAGTACAATGTAGAGGGTGGTAGTTCAGGGTTGTTTATCGGATAGGAGACCTGTGACCAGTGGAGTGCCAAAGAGATCGGTCCTGCATCATTTGTTTATTATATATTATTGATAAGGTAGATAGCAAGATCAATCTCTTTACAGACATAGTGGACAGTGAAGAAGGTTGTCTATGGTTGCAGCAGGATCTTAATCAACTGGGAAAAGCAGATAGAGTTGAACCCAGACAAGTGCAAAGTGATGTATGTTGGGAAGTTGAACCAAGCAGGACCCTTGGGATTGTTGTGTGGAAATAAACTGCAGATGCTGGTACATACTGAAGATAGACACAAAGTGCTGGAGTAACTCAGCGGGTCAGGCAGCATCTCTGGTGAAAAAGGATGGGTAACATTTCAGGTCAGACTGAAGAAGGGTCCCGACCCGAAACATCACATATCCTTTTTCTCCAGATATGCTGCTTGACCAAGCTGAGTTACTCCAGCACTTTGTGCCTACCCTTGGAGTGTTGTTTCACAGAGAGGCATTGGAATACAAATACATAATTCTCTGAAAGTGGCAACACATGTTGACAGGGTGGAGAGGAAGGCCAAGGGCATATTTGCTTTCATTGGCTGCAGCAATGAGTGTAAGAATTGATAAGAGAACATTATGTTGCTTGTGTACAACACTTATTTTTGGCCACACGTAGAGTATTGTGTAGAGTTCTGTTCACCATATTATAGATTGTGATTAAGCTAGAGAGGGTGCAGAAAAGATTCACAAGGATATTGACATGATTGGAGAGCTTGAGTTATAAGCAGATATTTTTATAGGCTGATCAGTGTTCCCTGGAGCGAAAGAAGCTGAGAGGTAGCATGACAGAGTATGTTCTAAAGACATAAATTGGGTGGATAAGTAGTGCTTATTTTCCATTGTAGGGATGTCTAAAACTAGACGACATCTGTTTAAGGCGAGGCGGTGGGGATTTAAAGGTAAACTGAGGAGTACATTGTTCACACAAAGAGTAGTTGGTATCTGGAATGAGCTGCCACAGGAGATGGTGGATGCAAGAACAGGAAAAAACATTTAATGGACATCTGGACAGGTACTTGAATGAGAAGATTATAGACATATGGAATTTTTGCAGGCAAATGGGATTAGTATAGAAAGGCCTGGTCGTATCCATGTATGCAGTGGGCCAAAGGGCCTGGTTCTATGCTGTAAAACTCTATGCTCCTCATTGAACCAGGATCACCCCCCCCCCCCCGGCAATGAAGGTACTGGAGGTATGAGGGATATGCATGGCTATAAAGTTAGAGATTCTGGTGAAATGCTGTGATGACCACAGTGCCTCATGGATTTTTCACCTGCTACATTCTTTCCTGAATCTGTCCCATTGGTGGGTGTCTACTGTGTGAATATGCCGTCATTTTCCCCAGACCCATCATGGACAGATCCATCTGCTGTAGCCAGATGCGTGACAAGGTCAACTAGGTTTCTCCCTATCCTTGATTCGCCCCTCATCGACTGCAGGCTCAACCCTGTCGTAAGTCTTTCAAAACATGACCAGCTTGGTCAGCGGAGATGCTTCTGAGGATGTCCTCACTTGAGAATGCCCATAGAACAAGCCAAGGTTTTCCCTAGAGTAGGACCTGGACCTATTGACTCGCGTTGAGAATTCCATCCATTGAACCACATGAGCTAAAAAGAAAGAAAATCAGTAAAGCTTTGAGCCATGGAAAAATGAAGACATCAGAGGGAGGGAAGATTTAAAACATCCCTTTGTTTCGTGAGGAGAGCTTGCCAGGGGAAATCAGTCTTTAGAACTCTTCCACATTTTGATGTAATTTAAAACATTCTGCTCTCAGTAAATCATTCTGCTCTGAGTTTGAAGCTGCTTCAAGAGAACTGTAATCATTTAATGTTTTCACGCAAAAATATTTCTGTTACGGTTTTATTTGATTAAGTCTTTCAATGTTTTTCACCCTCCAACTAAAATGATTTTTTCAGACGACTGTGAAGGTGATTTGTGCATCGCTTTGATCCAGACTCCTATTGTGCAAGGTTTGCAAAAATAGGCCAGGGATTATGTTTATTATGGGATAACTGTTTATTAGTTATAGGGTTTTTTTTTTTATTTTTTTATTTTTTTTTTAGTATTTTTGTTTTTTTATTTTTTATTATTTTTGTTTTTTTGTTTTTTTTGTGTTTTTTTTCTCTTTCCCTTTTAATCAAATATAATCATACTCTTCAAATTACTCACCATTCTTTCTTTATACTTTTTTCTTTTTCACATTATAAAAAAAACGGTGGCCTATATTAACATGGTCTGTTAATATTTACATAATTTTGGAAAGATGTATTCATTATATCTGAATAAAAATAGTTATATTATTTGTAATATGTATTGCCTCTAATAAAAATATTTTAAAAAAAAATAGGCTAGGGATTGCATCAATACAAAATAAACCCGACATTCGAGGTGTACATTCTATGACCAGGTTTTGTTTCCAACTAGTGTTCAGCCAAAGTTCACAGCACAGATTGCGTATCAATTTACTTTTCCATTGGACACACAGGGTAATTGTTTTAACATTCAGCAACAAATGCTCCACTATTCATCTAGCACTGAAAGCAGCAGATGTTTACGCAAAATAAACTGATGATCAGCAGGTTTAAAAAAAAGTTGCCTGTTCCCCTTCCAAGCCTGAGCCTATGAAAGGAAAACATATTTATAGAGCACCTTTCACAATCTCTGGATGTCTCAAAATGCTTTACCAGTGAATTACTTACTAAATTGTCTCTGCTGTGATATAGACTTTACAGCCTATTTGTGCAAAGCGAGTGCCCACAATCAGCGTAGTGACATCCAGCAGATAATCTGTTCTGTTTGTGCGGTTTCAGGACAAGTATCATCCAAGTACAGGGAGAACACTGTTGCTTCTCTCTGTCTCATGGTTTCTTTCTGTCTCATGCTCAAAAAAAGACAAAGTGCTGGAGTAACTCAGCAGGTCAGGCAGCATCTCTGGAGAACAGGGACAGGTGACCTTTTGGGTCAGGACCTTTCTTCAGACCGATTGTGGTGATGGTGTGGGGGGGGGGGGGGGGGCCTCAACACAATAATGTAATGCAACCTAGCCATCAGCCTGAAATGTTTCTCAACCCACAGGTGCTGTCTATTTTGCAATGTTTGCAGTGTTTTCTGCTTTCTCTTAAAATTTCAGTACCCTCTTCCATCCAAGCCCAACCGTCAATCAAAAACCAGGTTGCCTTTGATTCCATTTTGATGGATTTATTTCGAAAGGAAAGATGACAGGAAGTAAACAGACACCCCAGGGAGATGCTGCCAACAGCCCCACCACAGATAGCTTGATATACTGAACAATAATTTGACATAAAATCATGTGTAACCTATTAAGTGCCAGCATTTCCCGAGATCACACAATCAACTGCAGCAGAAACAGAATGTTGCTCTGTTTGTAAAATACACTTTTTTTCTCCTTCTTTGGTTTCACCCTTAATACTGCCTCTGAGATAGACAAAACTAGTTTGTAACTGGGCTCTAATTTTGACAGATTGCAAATTCTGACTCGGAGGTTGCAGGTATTTACAGTACTGCTCGGGAAAACTGGTGCTACAATTTGATTGATCGATGCTAATTCTTGTTCATTAGGACATACTAAGGTGCCATTCAGCCCACTGAATCAGTGGTACCTCTCAGAGTAATCCCATTCTTCCCACTTATCGTCCTGCAACCCATATCTCTCATTATGCCCATGAACTCCTTCCTCACTCCCATTCGCCTATGACTCGCCCACATTAGGGGTAACTCTCAGTAGTCAATTAATCTAGCAGCACATCTTTGGAATATGGAAAAATTCTGAAACATCTATAGGAAACCCTCAAATAACACATGTGAACTCCACACAGACAGCACTAGAGGTCAGGGTTGAACCTGGGTCACAGGAGCTGACTGACTACTGTGCTGCGGGTAACCTTTGACATGTGAACAAGAAACAGGAGCCGCATGCTACATTGCACCTCAAAACCATTTGACAAACGTCTGACCAATCCTTTGCCTCAACCCCATTTTCTTGCCCAATCCTCATCTTCTTTGCCCCAAAAACATATCTCAGCCTTGAGAATATGTAAGCAGAAGAATGCCCTCTGGTATATAGAATTTACAAATATCACAATCCTCCTGACAGTCTTAGACCTTCAATGCAGACATGAGGAACTGCAGTTGTTGGTTCACAAAAAAAGACACAAAGGTCTGTAGTAACTCAGCGGGACAGGCAGCATCTCCGGAAAACATGGATAGTTGACATTTCGGGTTGAGACAGTTTTCCCTTTGTTCTAACCTCTCCAGTTAAGGGAAGCACCTTTTACAATCTGGCCTGTATGCTCTTTCAGAATCTTAAATCAATAAGATCATCTCTCATTCTTCCAAAATGCTGATCATTGGCCCATTCCTACTCAACCTCTCCACGTTAAACAGGTCCTCATTCCAGGGACCAATGGTACGGTCTTTGAATATAGCCTTCTTCATATACTGTATCCCAGGAGTGATCTTCCCTTCTTTTATATTTAACCCTATCAATATAGCTTTCTATTCCTTAATCTCGCCTATCAACTGAGTTTCTGTATAAATGTATACTCATTATGTGCCTCAGGGTAGCAAGTCAATATTTTCAATTTCTGGATAAAGAATTCCATTTGGGTTTATTAGTCAAGATGCAGAGTCATACATCACGGAAACAAGCCCAACTCATCCGTGTTGACCAAGTGGCCTACCTGAGCAAGTTCCATTTAGCTGCATTTACATAGAAACATAGAAATTAGGTGCAGGAGTAGGCCATTCGGCCCTTCGAGCCTGCACCGCCATTCAATATGATCATGGCTGATCATCCAACTCAGTATCCCGTACCTGCCTTCTCTCCATACCCTCTGATCCCCTTAGCCACAAGGGCCACATCTAACTCCCTCTTAAATATAGCCAATGAACTGGCCTCAACTACCCTCTGTGGCAGAGAGTTCCAGAGACCCACCACTCTCTGTGTGAAAAAATTCCTTCTCATCTCTGTCCTAAAGGATTTCCCCCTTATCCTTAAGCTGTGACCCCTTGTCCTGGACCTCCCCAACATCGGGAACAATCTTCCTGCATCTGGCCTGTCCAACCCCTTAAGAATTTTGTAAGTTTCTATAAGATCCCCTCTCAATCTCCTAAATTCTAGAGAGTATAAACCGAGTCTATGCATTCTTTGTTCATAAGACAGTCCTGGCATCCCAGGAATCAGTCTGGTGAACCTTCGCTGCACTCCCTCTATGGCAATAATGTCCTTCCTCAGATTTGGAGACCAGAACTGTACGCAATACTCCAGGTGTGACCTCACCAAGACCCTATACAACTGAAGTAGAACCTCCCTGCTCCTATACTCAAATCCTTTTGCTATGAAAGCTAACATACCATTCGCTTTCTTCACTGCCTGCTGTACCTGCATGCCTACTTTCAATGACTGGTGTACCATGACACCCAGGTCGCGCTGCATCTCCCCTTTTCCTAATCGGCCTCCATTTAGATAATAGTCTGTTTTCCTATTTTTGCCACCAAAGTGGATAACCTCACATTTATCCACATTATACTGCATCTGCCAAACATTTGCCCACTCACCCAGCCTATCCAAGTCACCTTGCAGTCTCCTAGCATCCTCCTCACAGCTAACACTGCCCCCCAGCTTAGTGTCATCCGCAAACTTGGAGATATTGCCTTCAATTCCCTCATCCAGATCATTTATGTATATTGTAAATAGCTGGGGTCCCAGCACTGAGCCTTGCGGTACCCCACTAGTCACTGCCTGCCATTGTGAAAACGACCCGTTTACTCCTACTCTTTGCTTCCTGTTTACCAGCCAGTTCTCTATCCACATCAATACTGAACCCCCAATGCCGTATGCTTTAAGTTTATATACTAATCTCTTATGTGGGACCTTGTCGAAAGCCTTCTGGAAGTCCAGATACACCACATCCACTGGTTCTCCCCCATCCACGCTACTAGTTACATCCTCGAAAAATTCCACAAGATTCGTCAGACATGATTTACCTTTCATAAATCCATGCTGTCTTTGTCCAATGATTTCACCACTTTCCAAATGTGCTGCTATCCCATCTTTAATAACTGACTCTAGCAGTTTCCCCACTACCGATGTTAGACTAACTGGTCTGTAATTCCCCGTTTTCTCTCTCCCCCCCTTCTTAAAAAGAGGGGTTACGAGGGGCAAATGGGATTTAATCCATTTGCCTTGAGCAAAAAATAATCTGCTGGAGAGACACAGTGATTTAAGCTGCATCTGAGGAGGGAGATGGACAGATGATCTAGCCTGTCAATGGCTTTGCTGAAGTCTAATTCATGAGACACTATTTTCCACAGACAAATCTGATTATCCAACATCAGTCCTTGCCTTTTGAAATGCAGGTAAGTTATCGCTCTCTCAGAACCCATCCCACTATCTTTGCCCACCACTAATGTTATGCTCTCTAGCCTATGGTTCCCTTGCTTGTTGTGGTCCTCTGCAAATGAAAACAAACGATTACCCTTTCAAAGTCATTATGGAATATGGGGGGCACAAAATGGAATTAGTACAAATAGGTGCTTGATAGACACAAGGAACTGCTGGAATCCTGAGCAAACAACACAAAGTGCTGGTGACACTCAGCGGGTCAGGCAGCATCTCTGAAGAACAAGGATAGGCAAAGTTTTGGATGAGGACCCTTCCTCAGACTCAAGAAATCTGAAGAAAGGTCACAACCTGAAACGTTGCCTATCCATGCTCTCCAGAGATGCTGCCTGACCCGCTGAGTTACTTGCACTTTGTATTTTTAGGTGCTTGATAGCAGACTTGCTGGGTTAAAGGGCCTGTTTCCATGTTGTGTGACACATTATCAATCTTTTTTCCTGAGAAGAACCTGATCTTAGATTGGAGTGGTGGCAGCTGGGTTATTGCTTGTACTTTTGCTCCTTTTTGACCTCCCACATTGTGCACCACCTCCAACCGGAGAAATGGACAAACAATCCAATCTTAGCACTTCACTGAAATCAAAGAGGTGAGGAAAGATGAATTGAAAGAGCTGTTTAGAATCATTAATGGTTCCAAAAGGAAACCGTTTCAATGTCTTGCAGGTCAGTAACCAGAGAACAAACATTTAGGGTGATTGACATAAGAACAATTGGCAACACAAGATTTTTTTGCAAAACATAAGTTGTTGTAGTCCACATTGTGTTGATTGAACAGACAGTGGAGTATTTTCAATAGCAACGGTAACAGGTAAATATTTATGCATCCATGGAGAAGGTAAATCTGTGGGATTAATTGGATGGCTCTATCAGAGAGCTGGTACATACACAATGGGTCCATTTGATTACCAACGCAAACTCAGACTTTAAGAGCTGTACTAACAGGTTAAATCCTTGGGTAGACACAAAATGTCAGAGTAACTCAACGGGACAGGCATCTCTGGAGAGAAGAAATGGATGACGTTGTCGGGTCGAGACCCTTCTTCAGACTTCAGACAATGTTAAATCCTTACATTGTCCCAGTGTTTAGTTAGTTTAGTTTAGAGATATGGCGCGGAAATGGACCCTTCAGCCCACGCCGACCAGTGATGCCCGACCATACACTGGCACTATCCTACACATAACAATTTACAATTTATTTTACCAAAGCCGATTAACCTACAAACCCATAGACAGACAGAAAATGCTGGAGTAATTCAGCGGGCCAGGCAGCATGTCTGGAGAGAAGGAATGGGTGATGTTTCGGGTCGAGACCCTTCTTCAGACCTATGTGTCTTTGGTGAGTGGGAGGAAAGACCCACGCGGTCACAGGGAGAACATACATATTACGTACAGACAGAACCCGTAGTCAGGATCAAACCCGGGTCTCTGGCACTGTAAGACAGCAACTCCACTGCTGTGCCACCGTGCCGCCCTCTAAAGTGCCTCCCCCAGTGGGCCCAAACAGTTTTTGTCCTTTGTTCCCCAATGGAAGGTCCCTATTTTCCTGCTCATTGCATATTAGAAATGCTAACTTCTGAAGTGGGAGAGACAGGTTAAAGTGCATCCACAGTGGAACTTCACTTTTTTGTTGCCTAGGAGTTGTCTACAAGGAGCGAGTACTCAGTGGGAAGTGTTCTTCCCAGCCTGTCACCTCAAGTTTCACTTCACAAAGGGAATGGGTTGTACCCACGTGAATGGAATGAGAGGATGAACAATGGGAAGTCCTGAATGATGTAGCATGGTTTGAGCCACTCCCAGCTGCTTTGGCCTAAAATTGCAAATCTCTCGTTTCTGCAAATCCCCCTCAGTAAATGAAGAGCTGGAAAGGCATTGCAGAGGAGTCTAGAGCAGACTTAATACCCAAGGACACAGAGAATCTTGAATTCCCCTTCTTGAATTTTAGCATCCTGGAGGTGACAAGTTAGGTGGAAAGGGCCTCTGATCAAGATAAAAATTGAACTGGCGTGTTTACACAATTCCAATGACCTGGGTTCAGTTTTGACCTCAGGTGCTGTCTGTGTGGTGTTTGTATATTTTCCTTGTGACTAGGTGTTCCAGTTTCTTCCCACATCCCAAAGATATGTGGGTCAGTATGTTAATTGGTTGATGTAAAATTATCCATCAAGAGGGTGGATGGTTTCATGAGAATGTAGAGGGAATATAATGGGGATGGTGTAAACAGGCGCTAGATGGCTGGCATGGACTCAGTGGGCTGAAGGGCCTGTTTCTGTGCTGTATAACTCTATATGGCGCTCCACAATCAAGGGGATGGGAAACAGGAGGGGGGAATAATTAAACCTCTTGAATGTTTTGTAACTACAATAGGGATAAAAGAGTATAGCAGAGGGTGGGATGGCATTACTTGGAGTGGGGCACAGTGCCCTGGAGTTGGGAAGTGAAGAATCAATTGAACATTGATTCACTGACTTTATCCAGTGACTTTTGTATGAAACCAAATGATGGATAAAGGCATGTTCAATAGAGCACCAGTGTGCCCGAGTGTGGGATTTGAATTGGGTAGCCATCCCGCTTCTCACAATCCTAGTGATTCAACTGGGAGCAACATAAGCTGATCTCTCTTTCCCCATTTGCAACAATTATCTTTTAACAAAGATCCACCACATTGCATCTTCAAGGATCGCCAGTCAAAATATTTTAATGGTACAAACATTTGTGGCCTCAACTATTTCCTCTCAAACTTTTCCAGAAACTCAAAGTAAACCTGCTTCTGAGTTGCAGAGGCTGGGACAAAATGTCCACCTGGGTGAGTGAGAACCACGGGATTCACAAAGGTCGTGGACAGTTCCCGGCTCAGCTCGCCAGGGATGACCCGGTCAGTTTCACCGAACACATGCAAGGTAGGAAGAATAATGGATTCCTTGTAGAAATGGTCGTGCAGCTTGCACCTGCTCCTGAAGCCAGCGACAAGGATCGCAAAATTAAACTGGAATCTGGGGTCTCCCTGCTGCCCGAGGGCACAAATCATAGATACTAGAGCCGCACCTTGGCTAAAGCCCATGATACCATCGAATGGGCCCAACTCAGTCATGGCTTTGCCGATGGTCTCCAGTGATTCCTCCAATCCTTTGCAGGACTCCACCTCGTCCAAAGCATCAAAACTCTCCTCCTCTGGGTTCGAGAACCACCAACCACGACCATCTCCCTCAGTCTCTACTGCTCGAGTCCCTGAGAAAATGAAACACAACCAGTTTTCAGTGTGAATCATAAATAGTGCAGCACAGGAACAGACCCTTTAGCCGACCATGTCTTAGCTGAACATAATGCCAAGTTCAATTAATCCCTTCTGCCTGCACATAGAACATAGAAAATAGGTGCAGATGGAGGCCATTTGGCCCTTTGAGCCAGCACCGCCATTCATTGTGATCATGGCTGATCATCCACAGTCAGTAACCCGTGCCTGCCTTCTCCCCATACCGCTTGACTCCGCTTGCCCCTATGTACAGGGCCTAACCCACTTGGTGATTTTTATCGGCGACTGCAGTGAAAAATACGTGGCGTGACGACGTATGATGCGGCTTGATGACGTATGACACACGGTGTTTTTTCAAGTATCGTAATAACTTTTTCGTCTCCGCTGGATATTGAAATGTTCAAAATCTTTTGATATGACACCGGCAAAATCACCAAGTGGGACAGGCCCTTAACTCTCTTTTAAATTCATCCAATGAATTGGCCTCTACTGCCTTCTGAGGCAGAGAATTCTACAAATTCACAACCCTGTGGGTAAAAAGGCTTTTCCCCTTCTCAGTTTTAAATGGCCTCCCCTTATTCTTAGACTGTGGCCCCTGGTTCTAGACTCCCCCAACATTGGAAACATTTTTCCTGCATCTAGCTTGTCCAGTACTTTTATAATTGTATACATTTCTCTAAGATCCCCTCTAATCCTTCTAAATTCCAGTGAATACGCCCAATCTTTCTTCATATGACAGTCCCGCCATCCCGAGGATTAAACTCGTGAATCTACGCTGCACTGCCTCATTAGCAAGGATGTCCTTCCTAAAAATTAGGAGAATAAACTGCACACAATACTCCAGATGAGGTCTCACGAGGGCCCTGTACAACTGCAGAAGGACCTATTTACTCAAATCCTCTTGTTATTAAGGCCAACATGCCATTAGGAAAATGGACAAGGGAAAGCCAGTGGATGTACCTGGACTTTCAGAAAGCATTTGATAAGGTCCCACATCGCAGATTAGTGTGCAAAAGTAGGGCACATGTTATTGGGGGTAGAGTGCTGACACGGATAGAAAATTAGTTGGCAGACAGGAAACAAGGAGTAGGGATTAACCGGTCCCTCTCAGAATGGCAGGCAGTGACTAGTGGGGTACCGCAAGGCTCGGTGCTGGGACCGCAGCTATTTACAATATACATCAATGATTTAGATGAAGGAATTCAAAGCAACATTAGCAAATTTGCAGATGACACAAAGCTGGATGACAATGTGAACTGTGAGGAGGATGCTATAAGAATGCAGGGTGACTTGGGCAGGTTGGGTGAGTGGGCAGATGCATGACAGATGCAGTTTAATGTGGATAAATGTGAGGTTATCCACTTTGGAAGCAAAAACAGGAAGGCAGATTAATATCTAAATGGTGTCAAGTTGGGAAAAGGGGAAGTGCAACGGGATCTGGGGGTCCTTGTTCATCAGTCAATTAAAGTAAGCATGCAAGTACAGCAGGCAGTGAAGAAAGCGAATGGCATGTTGGCCTTGATAACAAGAGGAGTTGAGGTAGGAGCAAAGAGGTCCTTCTGCAGTTGCACAAGGCCCTAGTGAGACCACAAGGTTAATTCCCGGGATGGCGGGAATGTCATATGCTGAAAGAATGGAGCAGCTGGGCTTGTATACTCTGGAATTTAGAAGGATGAGAAGGTATCTTATTGAAACATATAAGATTATTAAAGGTTTGGACACACTAGAGGCAGGAACCATGTTCCTGATGTTGAGGGAGTCCAGAACCAGGGGCCACAGTTTAAGAATAAGGTGTAAGGCATTTAGTACGGAGATGAGGAAACACTTTTTCACACAGAGAATGGTGAATGTGGAATTCTCTGCTTCAGAGGACAGTGGAGGCCGGCTCTCTGGGTACTTTCGAGAGGGAGCTTGATAGGGCTCTTAAAGATAGCGGAGTCAGGGGATATGGGGAGAAGGCAGGAATGGGGCACTGATTGTGGATGATCAGCCATGATCACATTGAATGGTGGTGCTGGCTCAAAGGGCTGAATGGCCTACTCCTGCACTTATTGTCTATTAGCTTTCTTCATTGCCTGCTGTATCTGCATGTTTACTTTCAGTGACTGGTGTATAAGGACACCCAGGTCTCGTTGCACTTCCCTTTTTCCTAATATGACACCATTTAGATAATAATCTGCCTCCTTGTTCTTGCCGCCAAAGTGGATAACCTCACACAGATGCCATGCATCTGCTCACTCACTTAGCCTGTCCAAGTCACCCTGCAAACTTCTAGCAACCTCTTCGCAGCCACCCACCTTGTGTCATCTGCAAATTTGCTAGTGTTACCTTTAATCCATTCATGATCCATATCCTGCCTTTACCTACCTTTACGTGTTTACCTAAAAGTCTCTTAAACACCACTATTGTATCTGCTTCCACCACCACCCCTTGTAGTGCGTTCCAGACACTCACCATCGTCAGTATTAAAAACATACCCTGCGCACCTCCTTTAAACATTTCTCCTCTCACCTTGAAGCTATACCATTTAGTCTTTGACATTTCCACCCTGGCAAAAAAATTCTCACTGCTATACTATCTAAGCCTTTTGTAACACGTACTCAGATTAAACACCATCTGCCATTTCGCCACCCATATCTGTAACTGATCTACATCCTAAAGTATCTCTTGACAGCTTTCGTCTTGTCCGCAACACCACCATTTTTTGTGTCAACAGCAGACTTACTAACCAATTCGTCAAAACCTTTAGGGTGTAGGCGATACTGTCAAGATAGTAGTTACTTTAACCCTTAGGATGGATTTATTGACCTCTTAAAAACTACAGCACCAGAGGATTAGGGCAAGGGGGAAGCGATTCAGGGATGTAAGGGAATCTTCATCATGCTATTGAGTGGCAAGTACCTGGAATGCACAGTCTGTGAGAGTGGTGGAATTGGATCGTTGACAACATTTCAGTAGTGTGTAGATAAACACCTGTATCACTGAGGCAGAGGGCTATAGACCCAGTGCCGAGGTTAATGGGAATGGTATCCACTGCTTAGTGTGAATGATTTTGTTTAATTCACCGAGATACAGTGAAGCACTTTTGTTAGTGTGCTATCCAGTTAAATAAAGATTGCACATGAATATAATCAGGCCATCCGCAGTGCAGATAAAAGATAAAGGGCGCAACATTTATTGAGTTGGGCAGAAAAGCCAATGTTCATGCTGTACGATTCTATAATTAATTGGAATGATACCAGGGCTAAATGGGTTGCAGAGACTAGATCTGTAATCTCCTGCGTATAGATTAAGTCTAATTGGAGTGTTAAAGACAATTAAAGTACTTATAATTGAAAATAATTCCGCAGGCAACACAACTTTAACCAGAGCTGGTGTGTGGGAAAGCACTGCAGATGCTGGCTTAAATCAAAGGTAGACACAAAATGCTGGAGTAACTCAGCGGGACAGGCAGCATCTCTGGAGAGAAGGAATGGGTGGTGCCTTGGGTCAAGACCCTTCTTCAGACTCTGAACCAGAGCTAGACAATTCCGGCCTAGACAAGGAAGCACAATTGAACATTGAAGATGGTATAAATTTGGAACTTTTTCTTTGAAAAAAAAATCCAGTTAAACAGTGGGAGGGATCATAACCATTTCAAAACTGGATGAGCTCTCAAAATACTGGAATTTTGAGCAAAATACAAAGTTCTGGAGGAACTCAGCAGGTCAGACAGCATCAGGGGAGGGAATGGACAAGTCTGAAGAAAGACCCTGACCCAAAATGTGTCCTGTCCTGTCCATTCCCTCCCCAGATTTTGCCTGACCTGCTGAAGTTCCACCTGCACCTATTCATAAACTCTTGTTTGGCAAGGATATCAAGATCGATAAAGATTTATTGATGGTTTAGATAACACCCACTATCTAATTGAATGGCAGAAATGCCTCTCATTCACTGTGATGTCTGTGCAACAAGAGGAATGGGTGATGTTTCTGGTGGAGACCCTTCCTCTGACTATCTTCCTCCAATTCTAGCCTTTAGTTTCTTTCAGTCCTCCACTGCCACCTTCAGCTCAGAAATTACCTCCTACACCCTCTACATCTGCCTCGTCATAGGACGTCTCATAAAATCCAAGTTTTTAATATTTGTCCTGAAGTGTCATGACGTTAAAACATCCGTGAGGCTTTCCTGGATAGTTTAAGGGGATTTTCGGTTTCAAAAGCATATGGAGGTTGCTG
The DNA here is from genome assembly GCA_963514005.1 of Raja brachyura. The sequence goes on along the minus strand of OY740807.1, from coordinate 12,222,522 downwards.
CAGGTTGATGATTGCCCTGACGTGGCCCGGAGCCTGGTGTTAGCCAGACCCGGGTGGAAGGGAGACTTGAACCTGGCGGAGCCCCTGGTGTCACCAAAGGGGCTTTGCCTTTGAGGTGTATCAGAAGAACCGTCAGCTGCTGCAAGGTGGACGGGCATAGAGCGACGGGCCTAACAGTTGCTCTAATATCACAAATTATCATGCGCTGACAGTCAATCTACGGCGGGCTGCCCATCAAAGATCCTATATCCGCTATAGGATCTTTGCTGCCCCCCCCCCCCCCTCACTCCGGGACGCGCGCGCGCTGCCGACTCCCGGTTGTCCCACAAGCCGCGCGCGCGCGCTTCTCCCCAGTTGTCCCACATGCCGCGCGCGCGCGCTTCTCCCCAGTTGTCCCACAGGCCCCGCGCGCGCGCGCTTCTCCCCAGTTGTCCCACAGGCCGCGCTTCTCACCGGCAGCGGGCGGCGGCGGCGGCTGCTGCTGCTGCTGTCCCGGCCCCGTTAGCGGCGGCACCCGGAGCGGCGCCGACACGTACAGCAGCTCGGCCCGTTTCTTCAGCAGTTTCCGCAGCGAGCCGGTCCGCTCCCGGAACGACCTCTCGTCCTGTCGGTAACCGTGGACGCAAAACACCCGCAGCAGCGGAGCCATTACACCAACCGCCACAACAGCTGGCGGAGTTCCGTCGGCCAAACCTGTCCGGCTGCGCACACCGGTATCCCGTGTAAAGGTTCCGGGCTCCTTCCCTCGACATCACTGCTGTCCTGCGAATCAAAACTATCACTATGGTAGTTCGGTACATTTTATTTATTTCTCTACATGGATGGAAAAAAAATTGACACATTTATATCACAATTAAGAAATATGAATGTATTTTTCTGTTTCCCAAAAGTAATGAGAATCCCAGGAGTTGAGCAATCAAAGATCAATCAATAAATAAATAAATAATTGGTCCACTTGGCCCTTCCCACCCAGCCCACCCCCCTCCCAGATAATTTCCCCGGCAACCACAGGAGATGCAACACCTGTTCCTATACCTTCCCCCTCGACTCCATCCAAGGACCCCAACAGTCTTTTCAGGTGAGGCAGAGGTTCACTTGTATCTCCTCCAACCTCATCTACTGTATCCGCTGTTCAGGGTGTGGACTCCTGCATATCGGCAAAACCAAGTGCAGGCTTGACGATCGTTTCGCTGAACACCTCTGCTCAGTCTGCCTGAACCTACCTGATCTCCAGGTTACTGGACACTTTAACGCCCCCTCCCATTCCCACACTGAACATTCTGGCCTGAGCCTCCTGCTTTGTCAGAGTGAGGCTCAGCCTAAATTGGAAGAACAACACCTCATATTTTTCGCTTGGGAAGCTTCCACCCCAACGGTCTGAACATTGATTTCTCTAACTTAAAGTAACCCTTGCTTTCCCTCTCTCTCCATCCCTCTCCCTTCCCAGTTCTCCAACCAGTCTTACTGTCTCTGCTTTCTTGTTACCTTCTCCCAGCTAACAATGATCTATTTAACATTTTCCTTGTTCTCTATTCCCTTTGCCCAGTTTTTGCACCATCACACTTCCTTATTTATCTCCCACCCTCCTGACGTCAGTCTGAAGAAGGGTCTTGTTCCTTCTCTCCAGAGATGCTGCCTGTCCCTCTGAGTTACTCCAGCATTTTGTGTTCATCTTTGGTTTAAACCAGCATCTGCAGTTCTTTCGTACACAGTTGGACAATTTAAGCTAGTCTTATGATATGTTGTAACTTTACGAATACTCTCCAGTTTTCCCTCCCCCTTTAAGCTGCCCCATCTAGGATGGCTAGATCAATCTTTTAATCACCTGTCCTCAGTGCATTTGTGTCATATTTTGAAGTACAAAACTTCATCTTCCTGCATCATGGGTTCAGAATGGTGTGAGTTATGACATGGAATTAGTCAAAACAAAGGGATTTTGCCAAGGGATGGCGGCATTTTTTCATGGACTATTTTCACCAAAGGAGTTGCAGGTTTTTCCATATTGTTTAGGGTTTGTGCAATTTTCTATGTGTGAAATGGCCTGTAAAATTGCCTATTCAACTGTGGCCGCATCACTTCTATGTTGAGTCATTGTTACTGGATCCCTTTGGGTGAATGAAAAAGAGGGACATTTCACATCTGCCTTCTACATTCAAAAGTGCTTTACGACAAGGCACTTTTGAGGTGTAACTGTTATAATGCAGGAAATACATCAGCCAAGTTACACACTGCAAGCCCCTGCAAATAATGATGAAATAATATTTTTTCAGTAGTGTTCGATGAAGGATAAATATAAACCACAATATAGAAACAAAGAACCGCAGATGCTGGTTTATACCAAAGTGCAGGGAAAACTCAGTGGGTCAAGCACTATCTTTGGGGGAAAAGGGTGACATTTTGGTTCTGGACCCTTCCCTGAAACATCACCCATCCTTTTTCTCCATAGATGCTGCCAAACCCATTGAGCTACTCTAGCACTTTATGATTATCTATGAACCACAATGTCAGTTCTTTAAAAAAGCACCACAGCATATCTTTTAACATCCATTTGTGGGAGCCTTAGTTTAACATCTGATGCAAAAAATGGCATCTCTAAACAGGCAACATCCGCTCAGGAACTGCAATCTTATATCAGCCGGGATTCTCATGCTCAAGACTCTGGAAGAGACTTGAAGCAACAACGCTCCAAAGCATTCGGAAAATAAAAGACTCTCCATTATCAAATGGGCATTTCTTGGATTTCAATTGGGTTGCCTGCTGTCCCCAACTTTCAGAATTGTTACTACAATCATTGCTTATTCATATTATTTTGCACTTCTAGGAAGCAATCAAGGAAGATATAATAACCCACATTTTGAATGTGCCAATGATTTTTCGCAGAGGTTGCCAGCAGCAGTGTCCAGAAGATTTATTATGAACTGCCAGAGAGGGCAGTCCTATTGGAAGGCAGCAAGCATTAAAGACCATGACCTTCAGCAGCAGAAGAACAGGGAGTCCAGTGAGTCAGAAACCAAAAACAAACTGATTCAAACACAAGGCTGATTCACCTGAAAGGATTTTGGTTCTTGGCTGCTGATGGGAACAAAAATCAATAACCAGTCTATGTCATAAATAATCAGATTAGAGGATGGAAAAAAAATGCCTGGAAGAACTTATCATTCCAGGAGAGTGTGCACATGTAATGCTCTGCTGAGTCCAAGAGAAAGCAAACAGAGGATTTATCTGCAGCACTCCTGCAACCTGGTTTATTGTGGACAATCAAATTTAATAACACAGATGAAGCATAGATAGGGTAGACGGTCACAACTTTTTCCCCAGGGTGCAAATGTCAAAGACTGGAGGGCATAGCTTTAAGGTGAGAGGGACAAAGTTTAAAAGAAATGTGCAGGGCATGTTTTATTACACAGAGAATGGTAGGTTCTTGGAAAGTGCCGGCAGGGGTGGTGGTGGTAATGATAGACAGTCTTTTATCTCGGAGTAGGGGAAGCAAGAATTAGAGGGCATAGGTTTAAAGGTCTATAGGTTTTTTCTTATAGAAGGTGGAAGTATATGGAAAGAGCTATCAGAGGAGGTGGTTGAGGATGGGCAATTACAACATTGAAAAGACATATGGTCAAGTACCTGGATTGTAAAGTTTTAGAGGGATATGGGTCAAATGCAGGCAAATGGGACTAGTTTGGATGGGCAATTGTGGGCAAAAAGGTGGGCTGAATGGCCTGTTTCTCGCTGTATGACTCTATGGCATACTGTATGTAGTGCCTGCTGTGTGCAAACTGACTGCAGTGTATTCACACATACACGGGCAACTCTGCTTCAGTAAGAACATAACAGGCTCTGGAGTGCAGGCCATGAAAGATGCTACATAAATGCACATAGTTTATTTACCGAGACTGCAACCAGACAGAAATATGTCACAGAATGCCAACACAATCTATTTGGACTTAATGTAAATTGCTTCACTTCGTTACACATTTCCCTGAATAATTATTGCTTCATATCGGAGGGCCACTTTCAGTGCCTTCAGTCAACGGCCCACATCTTTCCCCAGCTGCATCCTGCAGAATCGCCCCAAGCACCCTACCTGGTGATTATTAAGGTTGCGACACCTCTCCCAAGCTCTAGCGAATGATTTCCAAATTGTTGCCATGCCTTGATTTTGCACAGAAGTCAATCATTAGGCAAGTCGATCTTTCTTTTCTTAATCCGTGTAATTAAAGGCAGAGGTCCACGCATTGATCTCTGTGGGAGTCCGTTAATCAAAGCTGCCCACTCAAGCACTTCCCTTTAACGGCTACCTCCTGCTTCCTGTGAAACCATTTTTTAGTTCCAGTTTGTATTTACACCTTTGATTCCATTAGGGTTTCCATTTATTTTGCTACATCTCTTGGAAGAGAATTAGTGAGATAATTTCTGAAGGTCGCAGTTAATTCCCCTCAATCTGACCGATATTTGAAATTTTCTTTCAGATGGTGGGAGACAGCCACGTTGATTTCTCTCGTTTCTCTGAACCATTGATTGCCAAGTCACTTGGAGGTTCGTAAGATTCTTTGCCATTTCTCGAACTGTTGCACTTTCTTGGTTTGCTTGGCTTTGTACAAAACCATGCAGTTCCTACATCCACTAAACCATTGGCCAAGTGGACCATTACATAAAATGTATAGGGGGGGTTCCACGTAAGGTCATCGGGTTAAAGGGCGTGACGCACGGTGCAGCTCAATCCATGTGGAGGGCATGGCTGCCTCAGCACACTGTTAACAAACGGAAAGCGTACCTTCCTACCTATTAAAAACTGCCAAAATTGTCATTTTTTGTGCTATAAATATTTGTGGGTACTGTCATTGAAAGCGGGGAGGTATCAGTATATTTGCTCTGAACCCGAGTTCCAAGGTGTAAACGGCCGAAGGAACGCATCCCTCAGAACAGCCCCCACTCTTCCCCCGGGGTCAGCGCTGTCCGGCTACAGCCGCCCTCCGCCCCGTCTCCCTCTGTGGGCGCACTGTCACGGGCTGTGGGTCGGCAGCGCACACACTGGGCGAAGTGGGACCGGGGCCGGGGGGAGAGGGTGGAGAGGGGCAGGGTGGAGCGGGGCCACGGCTCCAGGCAATGTCAGCTGCAGCAGAGTCGGGGACAGTCTGCTCCCTCCGCCCACCAAGAGTCACTGACCGCGCTGCACCGACATCCCGAACTCTTGCTCCCCCTCCCGACCCCCCCGGGGTAGACCGGGGTCCGTGGGTGTGCAACCAGTCCGGATGCCGGGCCAGAAGAAGGGCCCGCTGTGCTGACAGTCATAGTAAATGCTTACCTGCAGTTCACCGCGTGTACGCCAGTTGGCATTGCGCGGCAACAGTACGAGTCACGGGTCGTGACCTCGACTGCGTGCAACCTCCTAATATGGAAATCAGTAGATCACAGGGGCCGCGGAGTGTTTTTGAAAATGGGGCGGGGGGCTGAGCCATCACTGATGACTGAACGGAAGTCCCCGGCGAGGGAGTGGAGCGACCGAGTGGGGGGAGGGTGTGGGAGGGGGGCGCACGCAATAGGGACTTTTCAAAATTTGATGTATTAAAATCATGTTTTAGTGCATTGTAGAAGTATGATTTCAATGTTTTTTGTTTGAAGTATTTTAAAGATAATGTAGGGCCTACATGAGAGATAGGAGCAGGTGATTATTATATTTGTTATTGCTCGACCTCCAATAACTGGGGTATAATAATACAGGCCATCCCCCACCTCAAAAGTGGGGGGATATATCCCCCAGCCTCCCCCCACCCCGGGATCAACACCAGTGCCTTCCACGGTACAGAAAATTTCAAGTTTCAAGTTTCAATTTCAAGTGCTATTATAATTTCAAGTGCTATTTTTTTTTGTTTGGAAAAGGAAAATAAATAATCATAACATTTCCTGATTTTGCAAAGTCACACAAATTATATTTTGCTCGGGGAAAATAATCAGAGTATTTTGAAAGTATGCATTCTCTTTTTGACGTATATTTCATTTTGATTTGAATTTAGAATCATCAAACCATGACATTAATAAACGTTTGTGGAAACGTCACCTTTTTAAAAATATGACTTTCAAGAGATCTAAAATGCATTAGAAATATACATGCATATGAGTCTCTTGCCAAGAGTAGGTGAATCGAGGACCAGAGGCCAGATTTAAGGCCCCCCCCCCCCCCCCCGTTCCACGGGCGAAGTTGCAAATTAGCGCAAGATTTAAAAGAAAGCAGGTTTATTTATCAGCGTGGCTGCTAGGAATTTTCTTGGACTCGGGGATAATGCACAATAGATAAACACAAAATGCTGGACTAACTCTGTAGGACAGGCAGCATCCCTGGAGAGAAGGAATGGGCGACGTTTTGGGACAAGATCCTTCTTCAACCCAAAATGTCACCCATTCCTTCTCTCCAGAGATGCTGCTTGTCCCGCTGATTGTCCCGTTATTCCAGCATTTTGTGTCTATCTTCGGTTTAAACCAGCATCTGCAGTTCCTTCCTGCACAAGAGATTAATGGAGATCTCAATGATGTGGTTTATCCAGACATTTGGCAGATCTTCTGTCGCATTAATTAAGTATCCGAGGAATTTTTAATCAGAAATGTCCGATGATGCTCCCCGTCCGTCGTATGTCAAACATATTGAGTAAAGCTCAACCTCCAGTGACAAACTTCACATTCCACGCTCCAGCTCCTGTGTCACACAGTCTTGTGTCATATTCCAGAGGTTGTACTCAACTTCTGGTGCCAGACTTCATGCTTCCCACTCATTCTATTTTGTCACCATCAATCTTCTATGACACTTCCAGAATAATATGCGGCATGTTACCATTTTGTAACCATGTTACCATTGTGTACCATCTGATAGCAGAGTTATTGTCTCACAAATTCACGTTATAGGAGTCTAATTAGGCCATTCGGCCCATTGTGTCTACTCGGTCATTCAATCATTGCTGATCTCTGACTCCTAATCCCATTTTCCTGCCTTCTCCCCATAACCCTTGACACCCGTTCTAATCAAGAATTTGTCTATCTCTGTCTTTAAAATATCCACTGACGGCCTCCACAGACCTCTGTGGCAATGAGTTCCAGAGAATTACCCTCTGACTAAAGACATTCCTCCTCACCTCCTTTCGAAAACAATTCTGAGGCTATGACCTCTGATCCTAGATTCTCCCACAGTGGAAACATCCTTTCCCCATCCACTCTATGCCATTCATTATTCTGTAAGTTTCAATGAGGTCCTCCCTTAACCTTCTAAACTCCAGCGAGTAGAGGCCCAGTGCTGTCAAGCGCTCATCATATGCTAACCCACTTATTCTTGGAATCATTCTGGTAAACCTGCTCTGGACGGGGGGACAAGGGGGGGGCCGGAGGAGGGAGATGGCAGCCCTGCCGGCAGTCTGTTCGTTTTTTCATCCTTTTTGTAACTTTTAGCGTTTGTTTAAAGTTTGTTTTAATGTTCTTCTGTTTGTTTTAAGTGGGGGGAGTGGGGTGGGGGGGGGGGGGGGGTCGGGGGAAACTTTTTTTTTCAAGTTCTTACCTTCCTTCCGGAGAGGTGATCAAGTTTCCGATCACATTCTCCAGGCTCTGCGATCTACCATCGCTGGAGCTGGGAGCCGCCTCGGACTGTCGTGAGCCCCACCGCGGGGCGCGGACTTAACATCGGAGCGGATCCCTCGCCTGGGATCGCTCCCACTGCGGCCTGCGGACTTACCATCAAGGGCTCGCAGTCTCGGGAGAGGCTAGTCGGGAGCTCCAATGCCGCAGAAGGTTCAACCAGCCCCGACGCGAGGTTTGATCGCCAGGCGCGGGGGAGCTGACATCCCCCAATGCGGGAGCTGAACGCCTCGACGCGGGGGGCCCAAACACCGCCGGCTACGGGACTCAAGACCGTCCCGTCAACGGGGGGTTCGAGGCCCCTGACCAAGGAAGAACAAAAAGGGAAGGACTTGGACTTTATTTTCGCCTTCCATCACAGTGAGGAATGTGTAGGAGTCACTGTGATGGATGTGTTTTTTGAGTCTGTTGCTTTTTCAAATTGTATGACTGACCTGGCCAGTGAAATATCACTGCACCAATTGGTGTATGTGACAATAAATGAACCTTATGACCGTCTCCAGAGCCAGCACATCCTTCCTCAGATACGGGGCCCAAATTTGCTCACAGTACTCCGAATGCGGCCTGACCAGTGCCTTATAGAGCCTCCTTAGCTTCTAAATTGGCATAGGGAGAGGGAATGGGTGGGAGGGGAGGTAAGAAGCATACATAAGTAATCTGTTAAGATATTAATTAGGTAGACAGCAGCAGCTCATTACTTAACCTGATTGGGCAACTTTCAACCCTTTTTTGGTTTTGGGGAGTAGACATTTACTATTAATTTCAGCACATTTGAAGTTATCGCAGTTTGTGTTGTCCTGAGCATTAGAAACTTGCTTTGCTTACATGGTGTGGTCTCTCTGGCTTTTTAAAACATAACATCCTCTGCTTCATGCCAAAAGAACTGCAGAAGATTTGTCAGGAATATGTTAAATCTATTTTGCCCATCATGGCTGTTCCAACGATACTTCAGAAGACGTCATGCTTAGAAATAAAAAAATGAAAGTCAGTTATTTGACGGAGACCAGGGAGTACTTTTCACATCTTTTTTCCTTAACAATCATATTTTAAAAACAAACCAATGACTTGAACAGCAATAAAATGGAATTAGAACATATTACATTATTATAAGAAGCAATGGTGCTTCAAAAGGTATCATTACTGAACAGCAGACAAATATATAGAGCATTCATGCAGCATGCTGACCAATGCATCCTCTGACTTACTAATAATGCCTCAGTAAATTTGAATATGTGTGTTGCTATGGTTGTAGTTACTGTAAATCATTTACATCACCAATGATGTACTGTTCAGTATCATGTGTGACCAGGTTTCATTCTTATAAGAAAAGATAGCCATGGTTTCCTAATGGGCTTGTCCCACTGTACGAGCTAATTCAAGAGCTCTCCCGAGTTTAAAAAAAAATCAAACTCGTGGAAGCACGGATAATGTACGTAGCGAGTACATCGGAGATCGGGACGTTTCTTAGCGGCTCGTAATGCTAACGGCAGGTACTCGGGAAACGCGGTAAGCTCGGGAAGACTCATGAAGACTCGTGTTGAAAAATGTCCACGAGAGCCCCGAGTACCTACGAGTGGCTATTACCGTAATTCTCCGAGTTTGAATCAGAGGAAACTCGGGAGAACTCTTGAATTCGCTTGTACAGTGGTACAGCCCCATAACTCTTCTCCCAGTTACCCCCTCTCCCAGACCTAACTTCCTACCCTCTCACCCTACCTCCTTTCTCACTCTACCTCCCTTCCCACCCACCCTCACTCCTCTGTCTTCATACCTCCCCTCTCACCCACTCTCTGTCTCCTCGCCTCCCCTCACCCACTCTCTCCTGCCTGCTCCCTTCCTCACTTCTCACCCACTCTCTTTCCCCTGTTTTCCTACCCCCCCCCCCACCTCTCACCCACTCCCTTGTCTTCATACGTCCCCTCCCACCCACCTCTTCCCATCAGTCCTGCCTCTCCTCCCATATACTTTGAACCTTTGCACCTTCAGCACCACTGGGTCTACCTACTTGCCTTCCTTCGTAACATAACCTCAGTCTTTGTCCATTTCCCACTGGGTCTCACCAGGCACCCATTCCCACACCTCACTTGCTTTCAACCCCTCACCATCTCTGAACCTAAACTTTCGGAAGTGCTGCTGCCCATTTCCCATTTTGGTCCCCCTCACACTCAGCTGGTTCCCGTTCAACACCTTTCACATCTCCATTTCCAAATGTTCTTCTCTGTGCTTCCACCCTACCCTATCCACACAACCGTTTGCCACATTCGTTAAGCACCGTCCCAAAACCCTGATCTTGTCCTGACCCTGGCCGCCTGTTTATCCTCTCCATCATTCCTCAGACCTCTGGCAATGGTGCCACCAGTTGCCAAGAATGCCACCATGAACCGCCTCCTCAAACCCCTCCTTTCCACATTCAATGCCTGTTTTTAGATGCTCTTTAATACCCAGCTCTTTGATCAAACCTCTAATGACCCCAACTGATCAATCCTACTGCAGTTAAATGTCCATCTCTGAAGCACCATGGGACAGTGTTTTCCATATCTATCTATTATAATATAAAACTCTGATCTTGGATGTGGATGTGTTTATTTGTGTGTGTTTGTGTGTGTGTATGTTTTCATATGTGATTCACATCTCCTCGAAAACCCGAAGCGGTAACGGTGAAATGTTTGCATATTCCGGTAGAGATTTACCTCATGATGTCAAAAATCCCCTCATCTGAAAAATTGATTCATTATTTCCCGAGTTTTTGCTCCGAATTTTCAACACGCTGCCTGCTGGGCACTGTTTTCCAGGAGTGACATCACCACCCACCCCGCCGGTTCTTATAAAGACGCAGAAAGAACGAGCAAATGGGCTCTGTTCTGCAGATCCCGACGGCCTCTGAGACCTTCCGAGTGCTCCCGAGGTTGCCGCACGCTAGCCTCGGCTTGGCTTTCCCGAGAACTCCTGAAAGCAGCCGAGAGCTTTGGTCGATGCACGACACATGCTCGCGCCTCAGCTCGCCTTCCCCAAGAGCTGCCGAGAGCTTTTTATTAGAGTCGGGCCCTGTACTAGGGCTCTCTCCGCTTTTCGCAGCACCCTTGCTCACCCGGCTCCTCTTTATCTCTACCCCCGTCCTCTCTACCCCCCTCACTCCCCTCTACTCTATCTCCCCGTCCCTCCTTTCCCCCTCACCCTCTACCCTCCCTCTCTCCCCCTCTGCCCCCCTCCCCACCCCCCTTCACCTTCCTCCACCCCCTCCCCTCTCCTCTCTCCCCTCCCCCTCTACTTTATCTCCCCCTCCCTCCCCCCTCCCCCTATCACTCTCCTCTCTCCCCCCTCCTCTCTCCCCCTCCTCTCTCTCCCCTCTACTCTCTCCCCCTCTACTTTCTCTCCCCCATCTCTCCCCTCCCCCATGCCCCCCTCCCCACTACCCTCCTCCAACCCCTCTCCCCTCAACCTCCCCCTCCCCCCTCAACCTCCCCCCCCCCTCCTCCACCCCTCTCCCCTCCCTTTCTCCCCCAACTCCTCCTCTGTACCCCTCTACTCTCTCTTCCCCCTCCCTCCCCTTCCTCCACCCCCTCCCTCTCTCCCCTACACCCCCCTCCTCTCTCCCCCTCCTCTCTCTCCCCCCCCCCTCCTCCCCATCTCTCCCCCTTCCCCTCCCCTCTACCCCCCTATGCGTCAGTGGATAAGGCGGGGATGGGGTAAAAGGAGCCAATTAATAATATTAATATCATATCAAGGGAGGGTTAGTGTGTGTGTGTGTGTGTGGGGGGGGCTTTATAGTGTGTGTGGGGGGGCTGGTTAGTGTGTGTGTGGGGGGGGGGGTTGGTTAGTGTGTGTGTGGGGGCTGGTTAGTGTGTGTATGTGTGTGGGGGTGGTTATTGTGTGTGTGATGCCGCAGGCCCCCACCCCCATAATCGCGCGTTGAGGGGACGGCACCCAACGGGTCCTCCTTGGTCTAGTATAAATATAATTTCTCCTCAGTGTTGATAAACAACCTTTGGTTTAAACAGATTCTATGGGAAGTGTGTGTGAATCTGACTCACTGCGACTGTTGCTGTGTGCGAACGGCTGATGCATTTGCTTTAATTATCTTGTTGTGGCATCTTCACTTACAGAATTAGGCTGTGTATTGGAGCTAAGCATCTGTAGAATATTGCCTTTGTGGTTTAAAAATAAAAATGATGCAAGTGCAGGAGGCTTGGGAGCCAGGGCTGGGGACTTGGTTGCATCATTCAGAATAGCTTTGCTTCCTTCTTTGTGACATTTTCCATTCTCAATGTTCAGTAATGCTCAGATATGTAAGGGCGGTGCAGCAGGTAGAGCTGCTGCCTCACAATGCCAGAAACCTGGATTCGATCCTGACCTCGAGTGCTGAATGTGTGGAGTTTGCACGTTCTCCCTGTGACTGCGTGGGTTTCCTCCTGGTGCTTTGGTTTCCTCCCATATCTCTCAGACATGTGGATTTGTAGGTTAATTGGCCTCTGTAAAGTGCCCCTAGTGTAGGGAATGGATGAGAAAATGGATAACATAGAACTAGTGTGAAAGGATGATTGATGGTTGGTGTGGACTCGGTGGGCCGAAGGTCTTGTTTTCATGCAGCATCTCTAAACTAAACGGCGATGAGTTCTTTTGTTGAGTGTTGCCCATTTTAATCTCCTCAACAAACTTTCCCATTCCTTTATTAATTCACTTTCTACAACAAGAAATGCAAACATACAAGCCTTTGGGTCATGCCTACAGTAATATGCAGGATCCGATCTATATTCAATAGTGCTGGCAAGCATGCTTCTGAGAGTTGTGCTCAGAGACAATGAGGCAAGTGTTAAATTGGCTTCTTAGACTCATCCGTGAGAAGCCCAATAGATTTTTCTTGTACCATGGCTGTGTTTGAAGTGGTAACATGCTTTCAAGCAAGAGTCTTTAATATTTTACAAGATAATAGATAATGAATTTCACCTCCACTCCCAGTTGTCAATCTTCCCTCTTTGAAAGCACTTGCTCAGGCTGAAGTAAACTCCCATCAATGTTGCAGGCAGCAGTAAGGGCAAGCATTCAGTTCACAGCTTTTTGAGTAGTTCCTCACGTACTTTGATGGGTCAAGCTGATGGAGCTGCAGCCTCAAAGCCCCGGAGAACGGGTTTGATCCTGAACTTGGGGGTTGTCTGTGTGGAGTTTGCATGTACTCCCTTCCTCCCAATGACGTGTGAGTTTGTAGGTTAATCAGACGGTATTTAAAACAAAAATTGCCCCTAATATGCAGGGAGTGGATTAGAAATTGGAATAACAAGGAACTGGAGGTAATGGTGATCGATAGTCATCATCGACTTCATCGCACAAAACATGTTCCCCATGTTGGGGGAGTCCAGAACCAGGGGCCACAGTTTAAGAATAAGGGGTAAGCCATGTAGAACGAGATGAGGAAAGACTTTTTCTCACAGAGTTGTCAGTGTGTGGAATTCTCTGCCTCAGAGGGTGGTGGAGGCAGGTTTTCTGGATGCTTTCAAGAGAGAGCTGGATAGGGCTCTTAAAGATAGCGCAGTCAGGGGATATGGGGAAAAGGCAGGAACGGGGTACTGATTGGGGATGATCAGCCATGATCACATTGAATGGCGGTGCTGGCTTGAAGGGTCGAATGGCCTACTCCTGCACCTATTGTCTATTGACTTGGTGGATGGAGGACGATTCCATGCTGTATTTCAAAACGTTTGATTTGCCTCCAGTTACTGGCGCTCCAAAATGGTCTTCCCATTAAGATTCCCAGTCTTTGTCCATTTGGCCCAGGATCAATTCTTAGACTGGGAATATTCAGCATTTCTTCTGTGGCAATGACCTGTTGTAATCCCTATCAAAACTCTTGAGCATCAAATCCAGGCTGATTTTCCAAGTGACTTTCTAAAGAAGTCCTGCACTGCTGCAGACGTTAGATGATGTTAAACGAGGCACTGTTTCTGGTGGGCTGTTATTTCAAACAAGTGTGGGTGAACTCTACCCATTGATGTCATTTCCCTCTTTGCTCTTTGTGAGAACCTGCTTAGCACAAGTGGACTGTTGAGTTTCCTAAATTGCAATGAGTACTTTGTGGCTGTACAGCATTTGAGATGTCAGTACATGTGCTATGGAAATGCCTGCTTGTTCTTTCCTTCCCGAGAGTTGGTAGGGATTTTAATGTTTATTTAATTAATGGGGTGTCCTTGCTGCTGCCAATATGAACATTTATTCTATAGCTCAGAAACAAAGAACTGCAGATGCTGGTTAATATGCAAAAGGACACAAAGGACTCACCAGATCTGGCAGCACCTCTGGAGAACCATGGATAGGTGACGTTTCGGGTCGAGACCCTTCTTCAGACTGATTGTAGGGGGGGGGGGGGGGGAAGTAAGCTGGAAAAGGGAAGAGGCAGGACAAAGCGGCTGGAAAAGCCATTAATTCTAATTGTCTCTGAGCTGAAGGACACAGTTAAGAGGCAGACACATTGACGGTTAGACCAGATACGGGTGGAGTATTCCCTTCCCAGCAGGGATTCTGCAACAATCAGGTAGTCATCCAAAGGTGTTAAACATAGAAAATAGGTGCAGGAGTAGGCCCTTCGATCCAGCACCGCCATTCAATATGATCATGGCTGATCATCCAAAATCAGTACTCTGTTCCTGCTTACTGCCCCTATCCCTTGATTCCGTTAGCCCTAAGAGCTATATGTAACTCTCTCTTGAATACATGAAAGTACCAGTGTGGATGTCAGGTCTAATAGGTGCGACTGTACCACTGAGAGTGACCACACATCTGAGCTGCCCTCCCATTGACTAGCTCTCTAATTCTGGATTTATGTGTTTGAATAACAATTCCTCAGCTGCCGTTGTACAATTTGGAACAAGAGCTCTGAATGCCCATCTGCCGGGATTAGCGGGTAATTCTTATAAGAAAAGGTTCGAGAAACTTGTTTTCTCTCGAACAGCAAAGGTTAAGAAAAGATAGAAGTACATAAAATTATGAAAGATGTGGATAGGATAGCCAGTCATAATCAGTGTGGAAATGTCAAAGACTAGAGGGCATAACTTTAAGGAGAGGAGGGTAAAGTTTAAAGGAGATGTGTGGGGCAAGTTTTTTTACACATTGATAAAAATACATCTATTGTAACCTGGGGTCATTGGGGGTTTTGGGTTTTTCAACATCAGACACCCTCACCCAGGCGACCTAGCTGCGGTTGATCAGACCATGACTTGTGTTCAGGTGGCAATCGCTCTTCACCATGGACCTTCTCTCCTGATCCAGAGCCATCTCGAGGCCTTCTCCGCTGCCTCTGTGGTGTTCTTGATGGCTCTTCTCCTCGCCACTCCGTTGATGCCCAGTGCACTCAGAGAATGTTGGGTGCATGGAAAGTGCTGCTGGGGGTGGTGGTGAAGGCAGATACATTAATGGCACTTAAGGGACTTTAAGCACATAGATATGCTGGGAATGGAGGGGTATGGATCACATGTAGTCGGATGAGATTGGCTTTTCTTGGCATGTTGGGCATGGACGTTGTGTGCTGAAGGGTCTGTTCCTATGCTATACCTTTCTATGTGCTATCACTATGAAAGGTCAGAAACATGTCTTTACTTCCGCTCACCCAGGTCAGAAGGTCAAAGATCAATAATTGAAAAGCTATAATTAACTTCCCCAAAATCTGACTCAACAAAAGGCTGAAAAATTAGCCCTGGATCTGACATCTCAGTTGCACTGGATGCCACAGTTACTCACTGAACAAACAGGGGAACTATATTTAAATGTTATTTTGTCAATTTAATTTTGGTCTCTGTGTTTGCAGCTGTGGAAGTCTTCCTATTAATTAGAATATATTTCCACTTCCCTGGCTGTTAAACCTAACAAGGTGATGAATACATTCTGTTACTGTCAGCGTAGCGCTTGGCTCACGAAGAAGAGAATCTGGGGAGTTTTCCCCGAAATCCCGAGGTCAATACGTATTCCCAGATCAACAGCGGACTCTTTGGTCATTATCCCACTGCCGTTTCTGGGATCTTGCTGTGTATTGACAGGTCTCCGTGTTTCCTTGGTAACCACACTTCAAAATAACTTCCTTGGCAATAAAATGCTTTGGAACGTCCTGTAGTTGGGAAAAGGTGCCGTGTAAATAATAAGTCCTTGCTTTATTTCTCATTACTGGTAACCATGGGCAACGAGGTACCACCTCACTTCAGTTATTTCCGGAACTGACTACTTTAACATATAATCACATTTACGATGCCAATAAACCACAGAGATAGATACTTAGACAAGCGCTGTGACAGCTAATGAAAATAAACTCTTCCTGGGACAGCCTGCGGCAGTGAGAACATCAGAAAATCAATTTGAGTCCACAGACCAGAATACATTAAGCAAATTAAATTTAAACTTGTCTTTGCCCCGACAGGCGGGAATACAGACCAGCATATGGGTCCTGGTGTGTTACGATATTTATCTGTGTGTTCTTGACCCCAAAGCAGATGTGAACAGCCGGTCAGGTTTGCATGTTGTGGAGACCTCTTGCAACTGAGGCGTTCATGAGTAACATTTTACTTTCTGCTCAACTCGCGTGAAAGCTGGCGGCTCGATAAGGGTTACCGGTTGATCGAGTGTGCCCATTGCAACATCACGGCATCGCAGCTCCTCAGTAAACCTGAAATGTCGTCTCTGTGGCAACGTGAGAAATTAATCAGCCGAAGTGTGCATAGCAAGATCCTAAAAGGACATTCGGACAGGTTTGGAGGGATATGAGTCCAAGGCTGGCATATTGGACCAGCGTAGGTGGGCGCCATGGTTGGCAAGGATGAGTTGGGCCAAAGGGCCCGTTTCCTCGCTGTTTGACTCAGTAAACCCTTGGATAAATCTGCTTCAGTGATGTTGATTGTGGGACAAATATTGGGAGATGTATTCCATTCTGTTTTAATTCACGTCAGGGCCTCTTTTATGTCCACCAGAGAGCGATGAATGAGCCTTGCTTCATCGGAATACGGGCACCTCACACAGAGCAGCACCCCCTCGACTCTGCTGCAATATTGAGCTCATGACGTCACAACCCACCTCAATTACAAGCTAGAGATAGACATAAAAAGCTGGAGTAACTCAGCGTTACAGGCAGCATCTCTGGATGCTGTCGAGCCCAAAAGGTCACCCATTCCTTTTTTCCAGAGATGCTGCCTGTCCCGCTGAGGTACTCCAGCTTTTTGTGTCTATCTTCGGTTTGAACCAGCATCTGTGGTTCCTTCCTACTCAATTACAAGATAATTGGCTGCAGTTTTATACTGAGTTTATCGTTTTCAAAAGCCAAAGCACTAATTGCTGCTCGAGATATTTTGTATCATGGCTGTATCTTTCAATCAATCACCAGCAAGTGCCACCATCAAGTTTTGCAGAAAGGCTCCTTGTAAACAGTATTTTTCGGAAGGAATGATCAGTGGTGAGGTGGTCAGGTTATATGATAGGTACTCAATCACTGACACTGTCATACCCAGACAGCACACCCACGGGAAATAACATGCTGGCTGGAACTCATCCCTTCACTGGACCTGCAGCACTCAGTGGTATTAACACACATGCTGGAAATGACACTCATTAATACTGACATCGCAGGGGAACGAGCACAAACAGACACATGCCCTAGATCTGACACATACAATCGTGCTCCCACACACATATGCTCACACATAGAGGTGATACACTCAGTGTTACTGGGATTCACAATGGAACTGACTACCACTGGAACATATACGCCGACGCAGCACAAATACACACGGAAGGTGACACATCCATTATTACTAAGACTCACAACAGAACTGACTCCCCCCCCCCCCCCCCCCCATTGGAACACACACACATTTAACGCAATGGAGTAGCGATTAAGAGGTTGGGGCCTCGTGGACAGCGCCTCCTGCGAGTGTGGGGACCCAACACAGACAGTGGAGCACATAGTCACCAGTTGTCCCAAACACCGGGCACCGAATGGTGAACGAGGTCTGATTGACCTGGACAATGACACGTTGGCCTGGCTCGCCTCAACGGAGCTGCAGGTCTAAAAGACATATGACAGAAGAAGAACACACACACATACGCACACACGCAAGCACACACACTCACAGAGGTGATGCACCTGTTGTTACTAGGACTCACAATGGAACGGACTACCTCGTTGGAACATGCACACCACGCACACATGTAAGCACGCGCGCTCACAGAGATGAAGCACCTATTATTACTCAGACTCACACCGGACAGATCCCCCATTGGAACACAGACACACAAACACACACACACCCTCTGTTACAGACGTGCCCTTTGATATTAAAATCATGGTGTCTTAGCGAATATTTATACCTCCACCACCAGTAATTATCACATTAGGTCTGTGGTGCTGGCTGTGTACAAACTAGTAGCCACGCTTCTCCATCTCAGTGGTGGCTAGGCTTGAGAAGATGTATTTCATTGGCATTGGGACATTCTGGGGCAGCGAGCATTGTGATGGAAAAGGACACTTTCTCAGGCCCTTGCCAAATCTCAGGTGGGTTGATCCACGCAACAATCACCATGCAGGGTGGCGATCAAGAGAAGGAAATTACCCCTCCCACCTGCCTGCCTTTGACATTCAGATGTTCACAGGGTATCTGTAAGTGAATAAAAAGACTGCTTCTGATGGCACTGCACAGAAATCAACACAGAATGACCTGGGGAACAGGAGCCGAGTTTCTTTAAAGCGCTTGGCTTTTAATTCTGTGCTCCTGTTTGCTACACGTCCCTGTTGCAGAATGGATTCTTCACTGAACCTTCGTCAGTGATTATCATATGTAAAGGCAATGCTGCCTCACACAGTAAATTGCTCGGCTATGCCCCGTTTTAAAACAGCGTGATTAATCGAGTCAGTGTTTGCCTCATCAGTGCTCTGAAGTGCCGGCAGCTGTGGTGCATGATTATTCAGTAGCTCTCATGTGAGCAACACTGGGCACGGTGAATGTTACCCCAGCCCATGGGATTACTCTGTCTATATAGTCTGCTAATTGCTCTACACTTGCTGCAGTGGTTCAGATAACGGCACAACCACCACAAAGAGCTCAACACCGTTCTCACCTTCTCTCCAATTTACAAGACTCAGCCCCCTCTCAGAGGGCTTATTCTTACATCCTTTTAAGGATTGTGGAACTTCCAATTCGGTGTCTTAGTACCTGATGGTGATGCATCAGGGTGGCACAGTGGTGGAGCTGCTGCCTCACAGCGACAGAGACCCGGGTTCGATCCTGTCTGTTCGGGTGCTGTCTGTGTGGAGTTTGCACGTTCTCCCTTTGGCCGCTTGGCTTCCTCCTGGTGCCCCGGTTTCCTCCCACATCCCTAAGGCGTACAGGTTTGTAGGTTAATTGGCTTCTGAAAATTGTAGGTTAGAAGCAGTGTGCAGATTGATGGTCGGTGAGCCGAAGGGCCTGTTTCCTACAGAGATTAGTGGGTTCAAGCCCCACTCCAGACTTTATCATGAATTCTAGGCTGAAGTACTTTGGGAGTGCTGCATTGCCGTTTGAGTAGGGCGTTTAGGGTGATTATCTTGCTTTTCATTAATTATGATCAGGAGTGTATAGTGGAGAAAACCTGTGATCTGTTCCATGGTGACGATCCAAGTTGTTCACTTTGTTGACTGATTGATTGAAAGATACAGCATGAATATAGGCCCTTCAACCCACCAGATCCACGCCGACCATCGATCGCCTGTTCACACTGGTTCTATGTAATCCCACCTTCACATCCACTCCTTACACATTGGGGACAATTTACAGAGGGCCCAGTTATCCTACAAACCCACATGTCTATGGATGTGGGAGCAAACCGGAGGAATCCCATGCGGTCACAGGGAGAATGTGTAATCTGCACAAAGACAGCACCCGAGGTCAGGATCGAACCCGGGTCTCTGCACTTTGCGCAGCAGCTCTATCAGCTGTGCCACTAGGCCGTCTGTTAGTGAGTAAGTGAAGAGAGACATACAAAGCTGGAGTAACTCAGCGGGTCAGGCAGCATCTCTGGAGAAAAGAAATAGGTGACGTTTTGGGTCAAGACCCTTCTACAGACTATGGATTATTTAGAGATGTATGGAGACAGGGTACAATGGCATCTTTAAAAGTGAATGCTCACTTTTCCGATTCGACCTTAAAACTTCCTTGGACTTATTTACACTTGAGTTTCTTACAAATTGATTGCCTTGCTCAAAACTAATGCAGGGCCATGAACACTTGTTCCTGTTTCCGACTTGTGCAAACACCTGCATTACATAGAGGCTGTAATGCAAGCACAACCCAGGTGCATTCATCGCATGGCTGAATATAGTGTGTCTGGTGTTATCTGATGTCACGGACCTGCGATGCTCCACACAGTCTGTGTTTTATGGTCAGGTTCCCAGGGCTGGAGGGCACTCTGAAATACATTAAACATCCCCCGCCCAACGTACTGACTGAGTTACCACACCACATGGCATGTTTGCCGTGAATCTGAGAATTGCACATCAACTGTAAAACTGTCCCACACAGCTTGAACTGCAGTGTTACAATGCTGACAGTGCTCAAGAAAGTCAGTGGATCAGGCAGTGTCTGAGGAGGGGATGGATAAACAACTTTTTTTGTCGCGACCCTTCTTCAGACTGATCATCTACCAGCCCTTGCATCATGGGTTATAAACCGTGCCACAGAGGTTAGACAAAAGAAAACAGGTGAGTTGTCCCCAGTGTCCGAACCAATATTTACCCCTCAACCTACTCACATAGAGGTTTCATCAATTGCTGCCAGTTTGAACTTGGTATGCACATAATTGGCTTCCACGTTTGCCATGTCCCTGCTGTGGAAGCGATTGAAATAAAATAATAAATGGGCCGTAAATCAGTCTCAAGTCATGAAAAGCCCTATCAGTGCAAATTATTCTTTATTTAGTGGAAAGCAGGCATGGATAAAAATGGTAAATTGACAGATTATAGCTGGAAGTAAAGGGTACAGAGCTGCCGGCTCAGCCCAAATCACTACACAATGGATGGTTGCTCACTGTTCAAGGTGCCTGATTTGTTTCGTCGGAAGGTGAGGAGAGATAAGCCGAGAGTAACAATGAGGGAATTGGTTCACTGACCTTTGAGAAATCATCCCAAGCAGCAGGATGGTCTGTCCAGGAACTATCGTGGTGAAAGGATATATATAAAAATGAAGCCAGGCTGCACGATGAGATGAATGGCACAGAGATAAAGGCAAGGCCTGACCAGCTGCTGGGACGGGAATCAGGCTCAAATTTGCAACAGCAAACCTCAGGGAGATTAACCCACAAAAACACAACCGTTTCATTAGACGGAGCTACACACAATAGGGTGTGGGAGGATTGGAACCTTTGGATCACTCATGAAAAAAATGTTATCTTTCTATTCGTGGGTCAAAAAGGTTGCATTCTGCTGGAGAACAGATTTCTGCTACGAAAATTCAGAGTACATAGCTCCAAACCTTGGGTCAGTCTCTGTCTGTCTGTCTGTCTCTGTCTGTCTCTGTCTGTCTCTGTCTGTCTCTGTCTGTCTGTCTGTCTGTCTGTCTGTCTGTCTGTCTGTCTGTCTGTCTGTCTGTCTGTCTGTCTGTCTGTCTGTCTCTCTCTCTCTCTCTCTCTCTAAACATGATTTCTATAGTCATTCAGAAGGCTTCGAACGTTATTTCTGTGATGGGGCACTCAGTTACTTTGGTACTGAAACCTCCATATAGATTAATTTTAACTTGATGTTAATCATGTGATTTTGTATAGATGAATGTGACACATAAAATAGGTAAGGAATGTAGTGCAACTATGTATATAAAAAGGGCATCAGCATTTGTTTTATTCTTTGCTTGTAGATGAGATGCAGAATAGACTTGATTGTCATAAAAGGCACACTTGTATAAGGAAAGGTCTCACAGTACAGTGTGTAACTGATGCAACGTCAAGGCAATGGGAAGAGGATGTCCCCTGAGATGAACATTATTGTCTTGGAAGAAACAGGTTTTAAGTCTGTATGACTTCGAGGTTCATAAAAGGAAGCCTAGTTATAAATCAAATGCAATTTTTCTATTCCTAACTAGGTGACAGCTTTACTAAACCGTGACAGTTCTGTCTCCACGTATTCAATAGAGGGGAAAAAAACATGTCACGGGAGTTCACGTTTCTCGGCTGCTGCTGCTACCTGTTTACAATTTCCACTCCAGCTTCTTAATTAAGTTAAGAAGCTCGACAGACAATTCCCCTGTGCACCCACTTTCACAGGCAGGAAGGCTTGGATAGGAGAGATTGCTGATGATATCTCGGTATGGAGGTGAAAGTTTAATTGTTTCTTTTGATCATTGCCATCGGCATGGAAGCTCTTGTCTCCCATCCCACCTCCCCCTGTACCTGTATCTGAGCACACAACCTATCACTCGGCCATTCTCCAGACTGGGGAAGCTCCTGACTATATGGCACCGAGGAGTCAGTCATTTTCCAAAAGGTTGCAGCGGATCAGACAAGGTGGGCTCGGACACTCACTGCAAGGACCTTGAAGCTAATAAGGATAGGGTCTGAAGAAGGGTCTCGACCCGAAACGTCGCCTATCTCCTTCGCTCCTTAGATGCTGCTGCACCCGCTGAGTTTCTCCAGCTTTTTGTGTAACCAAGGATAGGTCATATTTAAGACCACCAGCCTCTAACATTCTGAGACTGAAGAAAAATCTTGACCCGAAACATCACCCATTTCTTCTCTCCAGAGATGCTGCCTGTGCTGCTGAGTTATTGCAGCATTTCGTGTCTAGCCTCTAAAGATTACTCACCTGGGCATGTGGGCATGCTTAGAGCGACCTCTCTCACCAGGGTAGACACGTCAAATACCATGGAACATAGCTTTAAGGTGAGAGGGGCAAAATTTAAAGGAGATGTGTGAGGCAAAGATTATTACACAGAGGGTGGTGGGTGCCAGTAACACACCTCCAGGGGTGATGGTGCAGGCAATTAGGATAGAAGAGACGGGGGTTACACAAAAAGCTGGAGAAACTCAGCGGGTGCAGCAGCATCTAAGGAGCGAAGGAGATAGGCGACGTTTCGGGTCGAGACCCTTCTTCAGACTTTTTGTGTAACCCTCGATTCTCCAGCATCTGCAGTTCCTTCTTTAACAGGATCGAAGAGACTATGGCCAAGCCAAACATGATGCCACGTTATCTTCTCTGCCTGTGCGTAATCCATATCCCTCCATTTTCTGCAAACCTACATGCCTGTCAAAAAGCCTTTTCAAAGCCACTATCGTATCTGCCTCTAACACCACTCCCAGCAGTGTGTTCCAGGCACCCGCCACTTTCTGTGTAAAAAACTTGCCATGCATATCTCCTTTAACTCTGCCTCTCTCACTTTAAAGCTATGACTTTTCCAACCTGGGAAAAACATAATGACTGTCTACCGTACCTTAAAGCCCTGTCCCACGGTACAAGTTCATTCCAAGAGTTCTCCCGAGTTTGCCCTGATTTGAACTTGGAGATTTACGGTAATAGCCACTTGTCGGTACTCGGGGCTCTCGTGGCCATTTTTCAACGTGTTGAAAAATCTTCACGAGTCTTCCCGTGCTTACCTGCCATTAGCGAGTCTTCCCGAGTACCTGCCGTTTGCGTTACGAGCCGCTAAGAGACGTCCCCGAGCTCCGACGTACCCGCTACGTTCATTCTCTGCGCTTACCACGAGTTTGATTTTTTAAAAACTCGGGAGAGCACTTGAATGAATTCGTACCGTGGGACAAGGCTATTAGGCTCTCATAATTTTATATACTCCCCTCAACCTATAGATCTCCTCTGAACCTATGATGTTCCAGTTTGTCCAATCCTCTGCTAGTAAGTAATACCCTCTTATCCCAGCAGCATCCTGGTAAACCTCTAGTGCACCCTCATATGGGTTACGTCATGCTGTCAGATTTGCTGATGGGAAAGACCTCAACTTCATCCCATTCAAAAGGTACCTCTGACACCACCACAGCCCCTCAGTGTGTCAGAATGTCAACCTTAGTCAAATTTTGAATTGAATTGATTGAAAGATACAGCATGGAAACTGGCCTTCAGCCCATGAAGTCTGTGCTGACCATAGCTCGCCTGTTCACACTAGTTCTATGTTACCCACTTTCTCATCCACTCCCTACACACTACGGGCAATTAACCTACAAACCTGCACGTCTTTGGGACGTGTGAAGAAACCGGAGCGCCCGGAGGAAACCTACGCAGTCACAGAGGAAATGTGCAAACTCCACACAGACAGCACCCAAGGTCAGGATCGGACTTGGGTCTCTGACGCTGTGAGGCAGCATCTCTACTAGCTGCACAACTGTTCTGCCAATATTCTGATGTTTATGGAGTTCACCTTTTGATTCTAATTTGAGTTGGCCATTCAGCAAGAATTCACCGATCAGTCTGATCATCAGAAATGTTTTTAGACCTCACGGATTCTAACCTTTTCTAGCGAAAAACTATAGAATGAAATTTCCGGCACTACAAATTAGGGGAAATTGTCGATTTTCTTGACACCTTTAAAAAACTGCTATGTACAAGTCGGCATGCTTAAAAGCTTGCGGGGAAACTCTGTGGCATTCACAACTAGAAACGCTGCAGGAACTCTGGAATTTAGCAGCAATGAAAGACTCCAGGTTCATAAAGGAGAGTGGGAAAGAAAACAATTGTTATTGGCTTTCTGCTGCGCTGTTGACAGAGCCAGTCAGCATCAGTGTCAAACTGCTCAATGTTAAGTGGCAGATCATCTGAATAACTCTCAGAGCTCGGCATATTCTCAGGCACAACGTGCAGAGGGAAACTGATAGCCTTCACTGGACTCCGTGACCAGCTGTAGTTCCTCAAAGCAAGTTCATGCCTCAGCTAATTGACTAATTCGCTGAGAGATATTTGCTGACATTTAGAGGTTAGCACAGCGTTCCTTGTTATCGCTTTCCCATCCCTGCCTCCATACAGACGTAAGCCTTCTTTCAAGGTTGTCCTCCCCCTCCCAATCCCCACCACCTGCGCAGTACTAACCGATCGCACGTGAACCTCTCAGAGCCTTACATCTCCATCTGTCTGAAGAGTATGGTGTCCCCTGGACATATCAATACCACTGCCGTAGAGTAGACAGCCTGTGAGCCTCTACCCACCTCTCCATGCAGTGTTATCTTTTGCATCTCACCATTCTCCACCTAAGGCCTTACCTATGGAGCATGTCCCACTGTCCATCTCTGTCTCTCTAAACAAACCACTGTGTCCCTGTAGCCCTCTGTAAGCAGTGCAGACACTCTACATCTGCAAGATGGTGCCAGAGCTTGGTGACAATTTGTGTGCTGGTCCCAGAGGAGGATCTACTATCACTTGGTCCACTCCTTTAAAAGATCCCTTGCACCGTTTGTACTTCTGTGTGGCTTGATTATACTCAGGTATAGCATTATCTGATTGGATTGGACAGCAAGCAAACAAAAGCTTCAGTAATAATAACCTTATACCTAAACATAAAGCTTATCGTGCAGCATTGTGTTTCTGTGTCGCTCTCTTTCTTCCCTCTGACAGTACAGATTCCTCTCTCTCACTGTCACATGTCTCTGTACACTGGGCCTTAGGATATTTTACACATTCCGTGCATGATGATGAAAGTTACAGCATAGAAACAGGCCCTTAGGCCTTCCCGCGCTGACCAGTCTTCACCCGTTCAAACTAGTTCTATGTTATCCCATTTACTGATCCACTCTCAACACACTAGGGGTAATTAACCTACAAACCCAGCAAGTCTTTGGGATGTGGGAGGAAACCGGAGCACCCGGAGAAAACCTGTTATAATCTGAGGTCAGGATGGAACCTGGGTCTCTGGCGCTGTGAGGCAGCAGCTCTACCAACTGTGCCACAGTTACCAGGTGGACAGAGATAAAGAATCAAGGATGTTCTTAACGCCACCTTGAAAAGAACTGAAGTATTGTTACAGGACCCTTGCCCATGACCACTCAAAATGGAGAAGAAGAATTTGTGTGGCTTTGTGATCTGCTGACCTATGTGATGGGAGAACCCGGTGAGAACAATGGAAGCAGTGGACTGTGTGTCTAACTACGAACCCTGCCAAGCATCTCCTGGCCCGCCTGTGACAAGCCCCACAGCCACATCAGCCATCTCACAACTCACAGAACTAGCACGCATCTGATCCTGAGGGACTGTTGGAAAAGGACTCAGAACAATTGAAAAAAGTCCACCATCCAGTAACAAGCAAAGGTGAATAAATTCAACAGCTGCCAAAACTCTCAGCCAGTTTATTTCTACATTATTGTCAGTCAAAGATTGCCCCAAATCATGACCCCACCATGGCCGAGGCTGCGGCTAACTACAGCCCAAGGACTGGACGCGTACTCCTTCTCCAACAGCAGGTGTGGTGCAATCTGAATCAAAACACCAGAACTGCCCCATTTTACACACTTGCCACTTAACAACGTTGCAGGACCGTCTGCTCAAGCTGAACGAGCCAGGGTTGAGATGTGACATGGGTTTCCTTCGCTCCTTGGATCCATTGCTTCCGTTGCCTCAGCTGCACTGGCATTGCCTCGGTGCCGGGACACCGGCCGGTCACGTCACTGTTGAGGAGGGGAAGGTTGCTCCTCCGGTGGGCTCCCGACTGACTCCTCTCGCTGGCACTTGGAATCTGTGCACGTACCCCTCACGGCTGCTCCCACTGATTCTGCTGCCTTGGCCTGAGTGGGAAAATAAAACCAGATTACGTCCAAGTACAATGTGCCTCCAACATCAATGGCTGTGACTCTCACCTGAGCCATGAGGTGTGTTCTAGCCGATAACTTCAACCCCCCTGGTGCAGTAACAAGTATCTCTAAACACAACGAAACTAACCTAAGCTAAAAAGTAAAACGCACCTTCATGTTATTGATGGAGGATTTCAGTGCCAAAGGAGTACTGCAAAATCAGATGAGCACCACCATAGGACTTAATTTTTAATGTATTCACATTTTAGGATGTAGACGTTACAGGCAAGGCCAGTATTTACTGCCTATCCCGAGCACTTTGAAGATCGTGCAGCCTGTAGGCTTGGGCTGCTTCAGTTTCTGAGGCAGCTGCAGTTTTTTGCATTTCAACCTTTGCCTCGAGCCGGTGAGATGTTTCTAATTGGTGGTACACAAAAGGCTGGAGAAACTCAGCGGGTGCAGCAGCATCTAAGGAGCGAAGGAGATAGGCGACGTTTTGGGTCGAGACCCTTCTTCAGACTGGGACAGTTTCTAATTGGTGTTGCATTGGTCACTCCATGGCCACAGAACCTCAAATGATTCAATTTGCAACTAGATGTGGTGCGGAGGTTCGAACTGGCTGACTGCAAGGGAAAAGTCCTCTATCTTCTGGATTCATGCATTTTCTCCTTTCTACCCTTCCCCAAACAAATAATAGATTACAATTCGATGATGATGATTAGAGAGAGGCCACGTTTAAAGGAGATGTGCAGGGCCATTTTTTTCCACAGAGAGTGATAGGTGCCTGGAATGTGCTGCTAGGAGTGGTGGTGAAGGCAGATATAATTGTGGTATTTAAGCTATTAGATAGGCACATGGATGTGCAGGGAATGGAGGGATGTACATCATGTGCAGACAGAGGAGATTAACTTGGCAACCTGTGTAGGATGGAACTGCAGATGCTGGTTTAAACCGAAGACAGACACAAAAAACTGGAGTAACTCAGCAAGACAGGCAGCATCTCTGGAGCAAAACATTCCTTTGCTCCAGAGATGCTGCCTGTCCCGCTGAGTTACTCCAGCATTTTGTGTTTAACTTGGCGTCCTGTTCAGTACAGACATTGTGGGCTGAAGGGCCTGTTCCAATGCTGTACTGTTCTAATAAAATGCTGGCAAAGTTGACTAGATTAGGCAACATCCGTGGAGAGAGAAACAGAATTCACATTTCAGGTTCTTGATCCTATGTTTGAGGACACCTCTGTTTGCAGTGAATCCAAGAGCAGGGAGATTATGCTCCAGCATTACACAGCACTGGTCGGACTTCAGTTTAAGTACTGCCTGCAGTACCGGCTACCACCACCAGAGGAATGGTGTTCTGGCACTGGAGAGGGTGAAAGGAAGATTCACTAGGACAATAGACAACAGACATTCGCCCCTTCGAGCCAGCACCACCATTCAATATGATCATGGCTGATCATCCACAATCAGTACCCCATTCTTGGCATATCCCCGGACTCCGCTATTTGTAAGAGCTCTATCTAATTCTCTCTTGAAAGCATCCAGAGAATTGGCCCCCACTGCCTTCTGAAGCAGAGAATGGCACAAATTCACAACTCTCTGGGTGAAAACGTTTTTCCACATCTTCGTTCTAAATGGCCTACCCCTAATTCTTAAACTGTGGCCCCTGGTTTTGGATTTCCCCAACATCGGGAACATCTTTCCTGCATCTAGTGTGTCCAATCCCTTAATAAGCTTATATGTTTCAATGAGATACCCTCTCATCATTCCAGGGTATAGAAGCCCAGCCACTCCATTCTATCAACATATGACAGTCCCGCAATCCTGGGAATTAACCTTGTGAACCTACACTGCACTCCCTCAATAGCAATAATGTCCTTCCTCAAATTTGGAGACCAAAACTGCACACAATACTCCAGGTGTGGTCTCACTGGGGCCCTGTACAACTGCAGAAGGACCTCTTTGCTCCTCTACCCAACTCCTCTTGTTATGAAGGCCAACATGCCATTCGCTTTCTTCACTGCCTGCTGTACCTGCATGCTTACCTTCAGTGACTGATGAACAAGGACCCCCAGATCTTGTTGTACTTCCCCTTTCCCCAACTTGACACCATTCAGATAATAATGTTCCTTCCTGTTTTTGCCACCAAAGTGGATGATCTCACATTTATCCACATTAAACTGCATCTGCCATGCATCTGCCCACTCACCCAACCTGTCCAAGTCACCCTGCATCCTCATTGCATCCTCCTCACACTTCACACTGCCATCCAGCTTTGTGTCATCTGCAAATTTGCTAATGTTACTTTTAATCCCTTCATCTAACTCATTAATATATATTCTAAATAGCTGCGGTTCCAGCACCGAGCCTTGCGGTACCCCCTGAGTCACTGCCTGCTATTGTGAAAGGGTCCCGTTAATCCCTTCTCTTCATTTCCTGTCTGAAAAAACAATTTTCTATCCATGTCTGTACTCTACCCCCAATACCATGTGCTTTAATTTTGCCCTCTAATATCCAATGTGGGACCTTATCAAATGCTTTCTGAATGGCCAGGTGCACTACATCCACTGGCTCTCCCTTGTCCATTTTCCTACTTACATCCTCAAAAAATGCCAGGAGATTAGTCAAGCATGATTTCCCCTTCGTAAATCGATGCTGACTCGGACTGATCCTGTTACTGCTATCCAAATGTGCCGCTATTTCATCTTTTATAATTGACTCCAGCATCTTCCCCATCACCGATGTCAGGCTAACTGGTCTACAATTCCCTGTTTTCTCTCCCCCTCCTTTCTTAAAAAATGGGATAACATTAGCTACCCGCCAATCCACAGGAACTGATTCTGAATCTATAGAACATTGGAAAATGATCACCAATGTGTCCACGATTTCTAGAGCCACTTCCTTACGTACCATGGGATGCAGACCATCAAGCCCTAGGGATTTATCAACCTTCAGTCCCATCAGTCTACCCAACACCATTTCCTGCCTAATGCGAATTTCCCTCAGTTCCTCCGTCACCCTAGGTCCCTGGCCACTAGTACATCTGAAGATTGTTTGTGTCTTCCTTAGTGAAGACGGATCCAAAGTACCTGTTCAACTCATCTGCCATTTCCATTACACAACACTGGTCAGACTTCAGCTGAAGTACTGTCTGCAGTACCAGTTACCACCACCAGAGGAATAACATTCTAGCACTGGAGAGGGTGAAAAGAAGATTCACTAGGATGTCGGAACAAGGAACTGCAGATGCTGGTTTGATAGAGTGGACTTGGGGAGAAAAAAACCTAGAATCATCCCACCAGCAAACCCAGGAGAAAGGTCTTCACCAGCGGAGTGGGGTTGTCACGTGGATTCACTTTTCAAAAGCTTTCTATTCTGCTCACTAATACCTATTCCCTCTCCACTTTGAGCTGTTTTACTGTATAACGGTTTCTATATAAATGCAGGCGGCGTTGGTATTGTGTGGCCATGCCCTGCAGTAGTGTGAAGCAGTCAGTGTGAGTCAAGCAACGCTGCTGACCTAAACTGGCCACTGTAATCATCAGAGTATTTACCTGAGCCTATCTCCTGCTCGCAAGCAAGAAGGGAGACAGCTCAGGAGCTTTGTTCTGTCTCAGTGAGCCAGTCAATTCCACAGGATGGGAGTGAACGGGAAGGGGGATCAGATACAGCAGGATTCCACACTTCAATCTCTTCCGCAATTTACCTGGAGTTTACTGTGCACACTCGACCTGAACCAATTCGCTTAACGTGACTGAACCTTAGCCCAAACTACCTGTGATAAGCACATTGCAGGAGTTAGGGCATCATCCAACACACTGCCATGGACTGATAATCAAGAAAATGACACACCGTGAGATTACACAGGGAGCTGGCTTCAGAGATCATCCGACTCGAAATATTATCAGTTTCTGTATTGCATGCAGCATTAGATTGGGAATTCCATCATGGAAGAGGGAAAAAAAGCCTTTGGCCAAAATGAACTGCCCCTGCTCGCTGCAAGAATTTGAACCTTTCAGGATATTTGTTTTTATTTCCAACATTGTCAGAGGGGCAATGGAGGCAGAATTGATTCAAACATAGTCTTGTAACGCCTATTATATCGTCCTTCTCCGATGCTGACAATATATATGTAAACTTTAAAAACAAAGGCCTTCCTTCCATTACACCTCTGTAGCCACACACAGTCTAACAAAGATGCAGATTGAAAAACAATGATAGATGAAGGTGCACTGTGAGAGGCTGAAGATGGGTCTCGACCCAAAACGTCACCCATTCCTTCTCTCCAGAGATGCTGCCTGTCCCACTAAGTTACTCCACCATTTTGTGTCTATCTTTGGTTTAAACCAGCACCTGCAGTTCCTTCCGACACCCTACATATCTATTGGGCAATCAGCTTCGACAGGATCTGATGGCTCTACATCCAGGATCACAAGAGAATAGAATAAACAGATATATTTTTACTTACAGTGGTGTGGAGAAGCCACCTTCACCAACACTCAATAAAAACACACTTGAATATGCTTTAAATGCATTATTTTGTAGGGATATTTTAGGCTTTGACTAAACTTTGGTTAAAATAAATGAGTTGTGAATAATTAAATACGGTCTCTGGTTCAATGCATCATTTATTGGGTAAAACATCAGTGTAAAATGGAACCTACATGCTCAGTGGTAATGTATGAAATGTGGAATGCAATTTGTACATAGCAATAGCAGCAAAATAAATAAATAAACACATGACTTGATTCTAGTTGTGGATTCAGGCATACAAATATTGGGCACAGTACCAGGGAGGTCTGAAGAAGGGTCTCGACCCGAAAGTCACCTATTCCTATTATCCAGAGATGCTGCCTGACCCGCTGAGTTACTCCAGCTTTCTGTGTCTATCTTCACTTACTCACTGACAGACGGCCCAGTGGGACAGCTGATAGAGCTGCTGCCTCAGAGCGCCAAAGACCCGGGTTCGATCCTGACCTCGGGTGAATGTGGAGTCTATACATTCTCCCTGTCACCACATGGATTTCCTTTGGGTGCTCCGGTTTTCTCCCACCTCCAAAAGGCATGTGGGTTTGTAGGATAATTGGGCACTCTGTAAATTGTCCCTAGTGTGTGAGGGAGTGAAAGTGGGACAACATAGAACTAGTGTGAACCAGTATGAATGGTCGGCGTGGACCCAGCATCTGCAGTTCCCTCCTACGCCAGGGAGAGCTGTCCTGTTCTTTAAAACAGAGGCACATTTACCCAAGAAGGTGCACGGGGCAATGGGATAACACTTTGTTTTATAGACAACATTGTAGCAACTCTTCAGCACTGCAGAGGGAAAACAATCAGCAATGTTCTGACTCTGAAGCAGTACTATTAACTGAGAAATGGGGGGCCAACAGCAAGAGGCATCCTGAAGGCATCGGATAAATGGTGGCTATTCCTTTTTATTTTAAACAATAAGAAAGAAGTTATTGCTTCTGAATGTTTTTCCACACTGGGAGTTCGGGGCATAGTCCTGGTCTCCACTCTTAAAGAATACAGAGGCATCACAGAGGCGATAACATATAGAGGTATCAAAGTGGGAATAACACAACAAAGAGAATTGTAACAACAGGAAAGCTAGACTGGGTGCTACACTGACAGACAATCAAAGTAGCTGCACATACTGAAAATATGAAATTAAAACCGAGAAAATTGGAAATGCCCAGCATGTCTGGCAGCTTCTGTGGACAGATAAATGGTTAATGTTTACGATCCAGGACCTTTCGAAAGAAAGGCTCTGGTCCTGAAACATTAACCGTTTCTCTCTCCACAGATGCTGCTCACCCGCTGAGTGCTTCCAGCATTTTCTGTTGAATTGGATGCCACATTCGAATTTATTAAGCAGTTCCATATAAGATGGTGAGATTAGCAAAACTGCAGGCCACTAGTGAGTAGGAAGGAACTGGTTTACACCGAAGATAGACACAAAAAACTCGAGTAACTCAGCGGGTAAGGCAGCAATTCTGGAGAAAAAGAATTAGTGACGTTTTGGATTGATTTGGCTTTGATCTCTCTTTTTGCATATCTTACATTAATTTGTTCTATGTAGGTTTTCATATCTCTCAGTTCCCTCTCCCCGAATCAGTCTGAAGAAGGGTCTTGATGCGAAACATCACCTATTCCTTTTCTCCAGAGATGCAGTCTCAAATCAATCCAACAGGGAGAAATCTCTTCACCGAGAGAAAGCTAATAATGTGGAACATGCTGACACATTCCCCAGATACTTCCTGACTTGCTAAGTATTTTCAGTAATATCCACTTTGATAACTCAGAAAGCATCTGAGGGGATGCATAGATAAATGTAATGGTGAGTAATCAAGTGTATGTGGCGGGTAAGGAAT
Source organism: Raja brachyura (assembly GCA_963514005.1). The sequence continues at coordinate 12,189,830 of OY740807.1, read as the reverse complement.
GGTGTTAGTAGATGTTGATGGGGCTAGAAGACGGCGGTAAAGTGTGGTCAGCGAAAAAGCAAACAAAAAATTTTGCAGATGTTGTAAATCTGAAGCAAACATAGAAAACACTGGAAAAAGCAAGTCAGGCAATATCTATGGATAGATATTGGACAATATCTATGGAGAGAAACAGTTAAGGTTTCAGGTCTACGATCCTTTGTCCGGGCTGGCTGTAAAAACAGAGAAAGGTCAACAGGCAAAGAGGATCTTATATCAACAGAATGAGAGGGTATAGGGCCTGTCCCACTTGCATGCGATTGCATGCGCTTGGCGCGACCAAACGTGGTAGTTTGAGGCGTACAGGCACCGTATGGCCGCGCAGGGCTGGCCCCACTTAGAAGCGCGGAGTTGTGTAGGTCTAGTCCCGACATCGCGCGGGGCTCCGAAAATCTGACAGTGTCCGAAATCTTTGCACGCCAAACGGCCTGTCGGCACGCAGGCGCATTGTGGTCGTACGCAGCGTCTTGACTTTGTATGCCTAGCGCGTGGCGTTGCATGATGACGTCACTGCCCGACGCCGTGCGATGCCCAAATTCAGTCGGCCCGCCTCCTGCCCAGATGATTGGTGAGTATGATGCAAATGACGTCTCGCGCGAACTTCGCGTGAACTCCGCTTCCGTTTGGTTGCGCCAAACGCATGCAAGTGGGACAGGCCCTTATGTCTTTAAAGCTGGAGAATTTGGGATTGTCCAGAATGCTGAAACGGACCCAGAAGGAAGGCAAGGTGTTGTCCTCGAACTTGTGTTGGGTCTCGATGTAATAGTGTAGGCGATCATTGATAGATCTGAGTCTGAAGAAGGGTCCTGGCCCAAAACATTGACGTGCTGAGCTCCTCCAGCACTTTGTGTTTTGCTCAAGATTCCAGCATCTGTGGTTCTTTGTGTCTCCACTGGTAGAGAGATCACTGACAGTGAGGAACAGATCACAAATAGAGGACGGGAGAATGAATGGATATAAATGGACGTCAAGCAACGGCAAGCTACCGAGAACCACCGGCCCATTAGGACGTCCACCTACGACAACACCTACGACTAGCTGCGACCACACAGGCGACAACCTATGACAACCAAAGTCAACCTATGTCCACCCGCGACAAGCTACGACCTTGTCGGTGACAAATGAAGGCAACTGAAGACAATTCAGTTGCTGGTACTTGACGTAGGTTGACGTAGGTAGTCGGCAATGGAATTCACCGAAGTCAGCACCTGGAGACAACCAATGTCACCTGGCCACAACCTATGATGGCGCCTACTTTAGGAGAAGACAAGCTACGTCAAGCCCACAGTCGCCGAAAAGTTTCAAAATCCAGCGGCGACCTGAAAAACATTACGACTCTTTAGGCGACTTGAGGAGACTACTCACGACCATACAGGCATCACCCCGCGAACATGTGGCGACAGCCTAGTTGCCTGTAGTCGCTAAAAAAATCGCCTAAGTGCGACAGGGGCTTCTGGCATCATCTATAGAGGACATGGATAGGTGACATTTCAAGTCAGGTCCCTTCTTCAGCCCCTTTTTCAGAGAAGGGCAACTGTGGAGAAAGTGAAGGAGAAAAAGAGGGAAGGAATAGATGAAGTGATGAGTGGGAGAGAGCAAAAATAAACGGAGAAAGAAAAAGAGACAGCAGGAACTGGAGATGCTGGAATCTTGTACACAACACCAAGTGTCGTTGTAACTCAGCAGGTCAGGCAGCATCGGTGGAGGAGATAGGTAGGTGACGATTTGAGAAGAGTTCTGAACCTCCTCAACAGATCCACTGAGCTACTCCAGCACTTTGTGCTTAGATTCAAGAAAGACAAAGGAAGGGATTGGGTGGGTGGGTGCTGGGCAACTGGAAGGTGCAATCACCCAATCTATGTTTGGTTTCTTCAACACAGAGTAGGCCACAGTGTGAACAATGAATGCAGTACACGGGATTGGAAGAAGAGGGCGTCACCCTGACTACAGGCGCTGTCTGTGTGGAGTTTGCTCTTTCTCCCTGTGACCGCGTGTCTTTTCTCCGGGTGCTCCTGTTTCCTCCCACATTCTAAAGACGTGCAGGTTTCTAGGTTAATTCGCCTCTGTAAAAATTGTCCCCAGTGTGTAGTGTACAGATAATTGTTGATTGACCCAGACCCGGTGGGCCGAAGGACCTGTTTCCACGCTGTAGCTCTATCTCCAAAGTAATAAACTAAAAGAGCGAGTCTATGTGTCTGCGGAAAAGACTGCAAAAAGTTGTACACACTGCCCAGTCCATCATCGGCTCTGACCTCCCCACCATCGAGGGGATCTATCGCAGTCGCTGCCTCAAAAAGGCTGCCAGCATCATCAAGGATCCACACCATCCTGGCCACTCACTCATCTCCCCTCTGCAGGTACAGGAGCGTGAAATCTGCAACATCTAGGTTCAGGAATAGACTCTTCCCCACAGCCGTCAGGCTATTAAACTCAACTCAAACAAAACTCTGAACATTAATAGTCCATTGCCCTTTATCTGTTTATTTATGTGTGTCTATATATATTCATTGGTATATGGTCACACTGATCTGTTCTGTATTTATTTATGCCTACTATATTCTGTTGTGCTGAAGCAAAGCAAGAATTTCATTGTCCTATCTGGGACACATGACAATAAACTCTCTTGCATCTTGAATCTTGAATCTGCGGGCTCGTTGTGATCTGATTGTAATGCCGGCTGGTGTCTGTGGATGGCGCTGCCAGCCTGGCAGTGAGCAGACGCTTGGCAGGGCAGGAGGGAGAGAGCGATGGCTGCAATCGATAAGAGTCGGGCCAATTTGGGATGCATTTCACAGCAATTAACAATAAAGCAAACACACCTCGAACCCCCGAATAAATCATTAATTGCCAGTAATTCTCCCACTCAACAGCTGCAAAACAGGAAAAATAAATAAAAGCTCACTAGGAATGGAGAGAAGTGTCAAAAGATAAAGCTGGCGTTTTATTGTTGCTTTTGCTTGCTGCTGTTCAGGTATGTTGAGTGTATCTGTTGTTATGACGTGGGTTGGGCTGGTCTCCCTTCCCCCACTCTAACCTGATCCTGCTGTCCTTACTCTCTTCAGCTCAATGTCATACCTACTTTGCAATTTTTTGAAAATGCATTTGGTTCTGCATTTTTTCTCCAGTTGATAGATGCTGAGCCTTCCCCTGGCTGTATTAATTTCTGCATGCTGCACATAAAGGTGCTCCAACGCTGTGAGATGGGCAGAAAAATAAGGGAGAATTTTTTGTGATGAGGAGAAAGAGGCGTTAGGGCAAAGCACAGAGGGCGGGCAGGGAGAATGAATGTATAGGTGGCACGGTGGTAGATGGGAGAGCTGCTGCCTCACAGCGCCTGAGACCTGGATTCAATCCTGAGCTTGGGCGTTGTACGTGTTCTCCCTGTCACCCTGCGGGTTTCTTCTGGTTTCTTCCCAAGTCCCAAAGATGTGTGGGCTTGTAGGTTAATTGGTCCCTGTAATTTGCCCCGAACGGGTAGGGATGTGAAAGTGGGTTAACATAGAACCAGTTGGTGATCAATGTAAGGCACGGACATGATGGCCCTAATGGCCTCTATCCATGCTGCATCTTTTAACTCAATCAATCAATATCGTGGTCGGGAGAGAGGAAAGAGAGAAGGAAAGAGAGGCAACTTGAGAGAAAGTGGCGGTGAGGTGGAGGGAGAGAAAATGGGAAGGGGTAGATGAAGTGATGAGGGGAGAGAGAAGGGATAAATGGGAGAAAGAAAATGAAGGGAAGTAAGTTATGACAGAAAATTAAGCAGAGTGAATGATGCCGCCTGGATTAGAGGGTATTTGCTACAAGGAGAGGTTGGATAAGCCTGGATTGTTTTCTCTCAGCTTCGGAGGTTGAGAGGACCTGATACAGGTATATATAATTCTGAGAGGCATAAATGGTCTGGAGAGACAGTCAGACCTTTTCCCCAGGGTGAAAATATCAAATACTAGACTAGAGGACTTTGCTTTAACATTTGTGTGGGCGGAAGGCTTAAAGGAGATGTGCGGGGCAAGGTATTTACACAGAGAGTGGTCGGTGCCTGGAACGTGCTGTCAGGGCCCTGGGGCGATGGTGGAAGCAGAAGTGGTAGTTGCATTTACAAAGCACAACGATATGCAGGGAATGGAGGAATATGGAGCACGTGCAGGCCAAAGTGATTAGTTTAAGAAGACCTCACATTCGGCACAGGCATTGTGGGCCTATTCCTATGCTGTACTGTTGAATGAAAGGGAATGTGACCGGAAGAGTGAAAATTAGAATATGGTCATTGAAACAGTGTATAGCGAGTGATAAAGAATGCAAGTGTGAGACAGTGAAAGGGGATGAAGGGCTGTGTGCAATCAGCACACTAGGAGATAAGTAAGGGTACAGAATGGGCCCAGCCTGCTTTCAAAGGTCCTGCCCACAAATTCTCACCAGTGGCCGCATGACACATAGAAATGATCCAATATGGAGGCTCCAATAGCCAATATCCCTCACGGAACAGAAGCCACTCTATCTCTGGCATGGTTCTACAAGGGTCAAGATTCTGCTTGTCATTAAAACTTTGTCCTACAGAGGAGTTACAATGGCCTTTTATTTCAGCTCTTTTCCAGCTTTCTGCTCCTATCACTCTGAGGAAGTGTCCAAACCAGAATCTTTGTTTGTCCATTCCCTCTGTAGACGCTGCCTGCCCTTCTGAATTCCTCCAAACGTTTGTGTTTTTCTCAAGATTCCAGCATCCACAGTTTCTTGTGTATCAAAGCGTTTTATTCTCGATTTTAGCACTGGACATTTGGGAGATTCTAGGATGAACTGGAAGGAGTTACCAACCGTTTACTGAAGCAATAATTTGTAAGGAGCAGGTGTGGGCCACTGAGGGCTGAGCTCTGAGCGGTGCCGAGTTTGCTGTGTGGTTTGAGTGGGGTCATGTTTCAGTCCAACTTCAGGATGATGATTGAAAAACCAAAATGGTTTAGTTTAGTTTACAGCTATGGGCTCTTCGGCCCAAGTCCACACTGACCACTGATCACCCATACACTGGTTCTGTGATATCCCAATTTTGCATTCACTCCCTACACACCAGGAGGAATATATAGAGGCCAATTAACCTACAAACTCGCACATATTTGGGATGTGGGTGAAAACTGGAGCACTATACCACAGTTGCACCCCATGCATTACTTTGCCATAAATTGTTTGTTTCAATTAGGTCACCTTATCCTTCTGAAGAATCTGCTTAATCTTTCCTCAAACTACAAATTAACCATTTGACAAATCAATCTGTTGGATCTTCTCTGTAACCCCCCCCCCCCAGTATAAATATATCCTTGCTTCGAATGGGATAAAACACCTGTCCACAAACCCCGAGACTCTTATCAATTTCAACAGAAGCACCATAGAAAATATTCCATCTGGAGGCATCACAGCTTGGTTTGGCAACAGCTCTGCCCAAAGCTGCAAGGAATTGTAGAGAGCTGTGGATGTAACCCAGTTCATCACACAAACAAGCCTCTCCCCCACTGACTCCCCCTACACTTCACACTGCCTTTGGGAAGCAGCCTCATAATCAGGGACCATTTACACCCCAGTCGTTCCATCATCTGCCCTTTGAAGATACCAAAGCTTGAAAGCACCTATACGACCAGATTCAGGAACAGCTTCACCCTGTTGGTATTAAACTACTGAAAGGTCCAAACATAAACTGGGGCAAAGTCCAGATCTCCCAATCTACCTCATTGCGGATCTTACAGGTTTTTTAATCTGCACTTTCTCTGTAGCTAATGCAATGACGTGTTACATTATATTCTGTATCCTTGTTTATTTTCTCTTTGCACTGCAGCTATTTACAATATATATTAATGATTTAGATGAAGGGATTACAAGTAACATTAGCAAATTTGCAGATGACACAAAGCTGGGTGGCAGTGTGAACTGTGAGGAAGATGCTATGAGAATGCAGGGTGACTTGGAGAGGTTGGGTGAGTGGGCAGATGCACGGCAAATGTAGCTTAATGTGGACAAATGTGAGGTTATCCACTTTGGTAGCAAAAGCAGGAAGGCAGGTTATTATCTAAATGGTGTCAAGTTGGGAAAAGGGGAAGTACAACGGGATCTGGGGGTCCTTGTTCATCAGTCAATGAAAGTAAGCATGCAGGTACAGCATGAAAGTAAGCATGAAAGTAAGGACGTTCCCGATGTTGGGGGAGTGCAGAACCAGGGGCCACAGTTTAAGAATAAGGGGTAACCCATTTAAAATGGAGATTAGGAAACACTTTTTCACACAGAGAGTTGTGACATTCTCTGTCTCAGTGGGCGGTGGAGGCCGATTCCCTGGATACTTTCAAGAGTGAGCTAGATAGGGCTCTTAAAGATAGCGGAGTCAGGGGATATGGGGAGAAGGCAGGAACGGGGTACTGATTGTAGATGGTCAGCCATGATCACATTGAATGTTGGTGCTGGCTCGATGGGCCGAATGGCCTATTCCTGCACCTATTGTCTATTGTCTATGTTGCACTTGTGTATAGTTTGATTGTACTCATATAAAGTTATGATTTGACTGGACAGCACGCAAGCAAGGTTTGTCCTATATCTCAGTACATGTGACAATAATAAACCAATAACAATTGCAATCTCACCACTGACTTAAAGTGTATATGTAATGTTATGATTTTGTGTGTTGTCTGAGTCTATGTGCCTGTGCTACCGTTGCAAGCAAGATTTTCCCTGTACCTGCACCTCCCTGTAAATGTATCTGTGACAATAAACTTGACCTGACTTCATGGTGGTTAATTGACTTTCAGTCCCATTATTTTCACCAATATTTAATTTTAACCAATGCTATTATTCCAGTCTTGTTATTTTCCCCTATTGCTGTGAGATTTCCAATATCTTAATTTAGTTTAGAGACACAACGTGGAAACAGGCCCTTCGGACTACCAGGTCTGTACCGACCAGCTTTCCCCGCACATTAACACTACCCTACACACATTTGGGACAATTTTACATCCACCTATCTCCTTTTCTCTGGCATCACAATTCACTCCTCTCCTTATCTTACACCCTTTTGGCTCGACCTCATCTTGTGCCTTTTGTCCGCCTATCTGCCATTCAAACATTCCTCATCTGTAACCACCTCTCACGTGCCAGGCTCTGTCCCATCCCCACCCCTTCTCTAACTTTCTCCAATTCTCGCTACAATCAGTTTGAAAAAGTGTCTCTACCCAAAATGTCACTTATCAATGTCTCCAGAGATGCTGCAGGACCTGCTGAGTTACTCCAGCACTATGCGTTTTTTTGTAAGCCAGCATCTGCAGGACTTTGCATCTGTAAGTAAGAATTTCATTGGTCATTCAATTCACAATTAAGCACTTTTGACTTATCTTGACCCTTTCTTATTTCACAATAACCAGAATAGATTGTTCTCTCGCTTGTTCCCTACATATTGATCTCGGAATCCATTGTATCGATATGTATTTGGAAACCAATTCTTATACACTCCATGACTTTGACCTCCACACTGTTACTGCTAACTTGACGTACAATCTATGAAGATTTAAGTTCCTCATGGTCATTATTTTACCCTTTTGCCTGCACTTCTAATTATCAAATGGACACTGGTGTTAGAATCCTACACTCAAACTATCAGAGATCCAGGTTCGATCCTGACCTCGAGTGCTGCCTGTGTGGAGTAATTTATATTCTCCCTGTGACCACTTGGGTTTCCTCCGGGTTCTCCAGTTTCCTCCAGCTGTGATCACATTGAATGGTGGTGCTGGCACGAAGGGCCGAATGGCCTACTCCTGCACCTATTGTCTCCCCACAACAAAAAAGGATGCGCAGGTTAGTGGGCTGATTGGCCACTGTAAATCGTTCCTAGTGTGTGATTGAGTGGTGGAATTTGGTGGGGAGGAGGCGGGGGTGCGTGATGGGAGTTGACGAAAATGAAAGGAGATTAAAAAAATGGATTAATGTAGCGTTAGCTTAAAGGGGGGGTGATGGTTAGCATGGACTCATTGGGCTGAAGGGCCATTTTCTGAGTTGTGTAGCTCTACGACTATGACAATATACCATTCCCATTTCCCTTCCTCTACAAACTTGAAATGGCATCACACACAGAAAGTGGTTTGATACTCTGCAGTGCAGTAAAACTCTGAGAATCTAGTATGCAATTGTTTAAGAAACTTGATGGTTGGTATCCCGCTCAAAGGATTGCGTTCCCCACTCTCCCTTTAAATCCACAGCAAGCTTCCACTGGCCGCAGTGAGTGGATGTGCATTCAATGGTGTTTGTTGAGGAGTAAAAACAGAGCAGGAAGCCGAGTGAATTATCTTCAAAGCGGAGCCTTTTGGATCTGTGTCTTTACAACTCAGAAAGGTTCCTTTTCCTATTCTCTCCTTAAATTCACGGCTTCAAGGGTAAATTTATTTTTTACTGCGTGATGTCTCGAGAAAAGATGAACTAACAAGGTTTTAGGATATTAAGAGGAGTAATATGTCTTGAAAATCTTCCAGTTTGTTATTTCCATCGTCATTTATTGGAGTTTCGCTGCATCGTTCGAGATATCACCATTTGGAAGAGACATTATATGTCCAATAGCGATATTAGAGACGCCTGTATGCATTCGGGTGGGTATTTAAGAACTGACAGCATTATTTTTAGGAGTTGCAGAATTCACCCCAGGCTCCCTGGTCTATTTTTACTCCTCAACTGATATCAGTGAAGACTCATCTGGCCATTACTTCAACAATGTCAGTGGGAGTTTGCAATCTCTCTACTCCCTGCTTTGTTTCCGACAGTAGAACAGTAACCACGGGTCCAGAGGTAATCTGGTATCTAGAATCCCCTGAGTTCAAGAGGCATTGTGTATACGTGAGCTCCTTCTCAGTTTTGAAGTTTGATCAGGCGGGAAACAGTCATTAAAATTTTTTGCTGAGATTTTGCATCGTGACAAGACCAGCGCTAATCAACATGTTAAGAACTGTGTTCTTCTTGCTATTTTGATTACAGCTACTCTGGAGACTGCACCTGCAAGGTTATCTATCTGATTTGCTGCAATTATATCCAGTAATGAGTTTGGGCCCTGTACACGCACCATCAGTCATCCAGTAATACGTCTCGTATTGATTTTCAATGAGAACTACCCTGTGTCTGATCAGGCTGACCATTGGGAATCCGGTTGGAACATTTCCTCATCTCATTTCCCTTCCTTTTCCCCTTACCCCGAGAATGATAAGTAGCTGTGTTAATTTGCACCCTGGCACTCATCCCAAAATCCATTCAAATATTGTGGGTATAGTCAGAGGGAAACAGAGAGAGAGAGAGAGAGAGAGAGGGGGAGGAGGGGGGGAGGGGGGGAGAGGGGGAGGGGAACAGTTCCTTCCGCCTACTGAGTCTGGACATGCCAAATTGCTTTGAAGTGCTGGTGAAATGCAGTCTCAGTCATAATATGGGAAACCACAATTCTCTCTAGATCGAGGGGATTAACTACAGTGAGAGGTCGGACAAACTTGGATTGTTTTCTCTAGAATGCCGGACATTGTGGGAAGTCCTGATCGAAATATAGAAAATGATGAGAGGCATGTGTATGGTAGACAGCCAGAACCGTTTTTAAATGTCAAAGAAGTGAGGATAGCTTTAAGGTGAGGGGGACGAGGCTTAAAAGAGATGAGTGGGGGAAGTTATTTACACAGAGGTTGATGGGTGCCTGTCATGTATGGTAGTGGAGGCAGATAAGATGATGGCATTTAACAGGATTTTAGGTCGGCACATAGATATGCAGGGGATGGAGGGATATTGGATCTTGAGAGAGAGGAAGAGGGGGAGACTGAGTTAGAGAGTGTGAGAGAGAGAGAGGGAGAAAGAGAGAGAGAATGGAAACAGTCCCAGAAGGATATGGATCCTGTGCAAGCAGGGGGGATTAGTTTATATTGGCATTGCCTTCAGCACAGACATGACGGGCCGAAGGGCCTGTTCCAGTGCTTCCTATTCCATGTGCTGTGACAGCGTCAATATCCTTGAATCAGCGACCAAAGGCAACAAATATCTGCCAAAGGATTTTTTCTTTTCACCAGAAGAGCAAAACTAATGACCATCCAGGTCTTTCCCTGAAATATTTAATGGCTCTGGATCTTTCATCAGCTGTAAACATCTTTTGCTGAATTGTTGTCAAGCCTTGTGGAAAAGTCCGTGTTAAAACACAGGTGACAAATGAACGCTGACAATGATAGGCAGGCAGCAGGGCTGGCCCTGGTTGGACAGTCTAAGGGCCAGAGGGAAGAGTGATTTACGAAGAGCTTTGTGTTTAAAAAGCACTCGTGCTCTGCCCAAGCAATGATGTGTCTTTAATAGATGAAGGGTATTGATTACTTTGAATAACGCTCACTGCATCATTTGCTGTGAAATCTGAGAAGTTTAAAAGGCATCAATTTCTACTAATCAGGAAGGTGAAGTGAAATGTCCCCACAAAAGTTGGATAAATGAATGTGCCTGGGAACAGTTCTTAGTGCCTCAATCCATCACTCAACTTGGTGTTTCTAAAACAAAGGCCTCTCTGCAGCAAATTAGCACCACATACGTTATATGACTTGATCTCCCACTACTTGATGAGTCCACGTTTAAAGTGGCTGCTTGTTTATGTGGATCGCTGCATTGATGCTCGGTGCGTCGGGTATAGCTGCTCCCTCACACCTCCAGACACTGTGCTGCCTGTGTGGAGTTTGCATGTTCTCTCTGTAACTGGATGGGTTTTGTCCAGGAGATCTGGTCTCCTCCCACATCCCAAAGACACGAGGGTTAGTGGGCTAATTCAAGTTGCCACAAATGTAGATGAGTGGTAGAACCTGCAGGGGAGTTGATGGGAATGTGGGCAGAATCAAATGGGCTCAGTGTATGGTCCAAGTTGATGGTACCATAGAGATACAGGGCGGAAACAGGCCTGTTGGCTGCACCCATACAGGGCGTGGCCAAAGGGCATGTTTCTCTGCTCTATGGTTCTATATGACTTTAAAGTGAAGGAGAAACAGATCAACTTCTCCTTCATTTCATCCCCTTGGGTTAAGGATAAGTGGCTTTCAGTCTCATTTTGTGGGTCCTGGGCTGTCTGATGAAACCAGTGTAGGACCCGCCACAGACCTGCCCACAGATAGGCAAGAAGCGTTGAAGTTTGAGGGGGTAACCTGATAGAAGCATATAAAATGGTGTGAGGCATAGATACGGTAGACAGTCAGAAGCTTCATCCCAGGGTGGAAATGTCAAAGATTAGAGGGTCTCGCTTTATGGTGAGATGAGCCAAGTTTAAAGGAGATGTGCAGGGCAAGCTTTTTGTACACAGAAGTGGGGGGTACCTGGAATGTGCTGCCAGGGGTGGTGATGGAGGCAGTGATGATAGTGGCATTTGAGAGGGTTTTAGATATGCACATGGATATGCAGGCAATAGAGAGATATGGTTCTTGTGCAGGTAGAGAAGATTAGTTTAACTTAGCATCATGTTCGGCACCTGGGCCAAAGGGCCTAAACCTGTGCTGTACTGTTCAATGTAAGAGGGGCCAGACAGGGATGAGCAGTTTGGGAGGTGGTGTGCTCCTTCACCATTAAACTGTGGCATCTGTGTGCTCTTGATGATGGCCCTTGTGTTCTCTGTGCTGTCCTGAACCCTCCATCTCCCTTTATGAATTGGAGGCCTTGAGAATATCCTTGGATTGTTTCCCCTGTCTCTCTGGTCATCTCTTGTAATAATGGGGCTTTAACTTTCTGCTTCAGGAGTTTGGTTTTGGGTAAGGAGGAGCATGTTTTGCCGAGCGGACTGAGAGAGCCATTAAGCTTTCAATCAAGAGAATGTTGGTCTGGGGCAAGACACTGATGGGCAGCGCGGTGGCACAGCGGTAGAGTTGCTGCCTTACAACGCTTGCACGCTGGAGATCCGGGTTCAGTCCCGACTATGGGCGCTGTCTGTACGGAGTTTGTACGTTCTCCCCATGACCTGCATGGGTTTTCTCCAAGATCATCGATTTCCTCCCTCACTCCAAAGACATACAGGTTTGTAGGATAAATTGGCTTGGTAAATGGAAAAATTGTCCCTAGTGTGTGTAGGATAGTATTAATGTGCGGGGATTGCTGGTCAACGCGGACTCGGTGGGCCGAAGGGCCTGTTTCCGTGCTGTATCTCTAAACTAAACTAAACCAGAGGAAATCCATGCAGGGAGAACATGCAAACTCCATGCTGACCGTATTGATTATTATTATTATTGTTATATTAATAATAAAAAATATTTTAACCGTATATCCATGTAATACATTTCTCCTTCACATTGCCCCGCTTGTCACTTGGCCAACACTTGTGCTCCATCAAAGGTCCTCCAACCAGGGCCGTCTTAACAGCATTATAGGCACCCGGGCAAAGCAGTGCGCTGGGGCTCCTACACTTCCAGTTTCTTTATGCCGAATCAAATATGCCGTTATGCACTTGCGATGTTCTTCTCCGTTTTCATGTTCTAAAATAACATTCTACAATACATGGATTAGCATGGGGCCCATATGCTGGTGGGGCCCCGGGCAACTGCCCAGCCTGCCCATGCGTTAAGACGGCCCTGCCTCCAACCAGCCATCAGTGGCAACAGCCTCCCTCAATTTACCACATCTAAACCCATCACAATCTTGCACACCAGATCTAATCTACCTTCACTGTTAATTAGTCGGGATTGCTGATTGTGGGAACAAAAATCCCTTCTTTATCAAGTAAAACTCTGGTACTAGAGAGAGGGATTTCTGTCAAGAGTAGAATCTAGAAATAGTGGATGCATTAGTGATAATTTTTCAAAACTCTTTAGATTCTGGAGTAGTCCCTGAGGATTGGAGGGTAGGTAATGTAACCCCACTTTTTTTTAAAAGTGAGGGAGAGAGAAAACGGGGAATTACAGACCAGTTAGTCTAACACCGGTAGTGGGGAAACTGCTAGTGTCAGTTATTAAAGAAGGGATAGCAGCACATTTGGAAAGTGGTGAAATCATTGGACAAAGTCAGCATGGATATATGAAAGGTAAATCATGTCTGACGAATCTTATAGAATTTTTTGATGATGTAACTAGTAGAGTGGATAAGGGAGATCCAGTGGATGTGTTATATCTGGACTTTCAGAAGGCTTTTGACAAGGTCCCGCATAAGAGATTAGTATGCAAACTTAAAGCACACGGTATTGGGGGTTCAGTATTGATGTGGATAGAGAACTGGCTGGCAGACAGGAAGCAAAGAGTAGGAATAAACGGGTTATTTTCAGAATGGCAGCCAATGACAAATGGGGTACCTCAAATGGGGTAGTTGAGGCCAGTTCATTGGCTATATTTAAGAGGGAGTTAGATGTGGACCTCATGGCTAAGGGGATAAGGGGGTATGGAGAGAAGGTAGGTGCAGGATACTGAGTTGGATGATCAGCCATGATCATATTGAATGGTGGTGCAGGCTCGAAGGGCCGAATGGCCTACTCCTGCACCTATTTTCTATGTTTCTATGCTTCTATGTTTCTAGAGAAAGTTTTTTTGCTTTGGAGGAGGTTAGGCTAGGAAGAGTTTGGAGAGAAGAGTGTCACATACCAAAGGTTTTTAATTCAGCAAACACGAGGAAGTGTTTCCATTGGCAGCCTTGTTGGTAACAACAGGTTCATAGTAATTGGCAAAGCAGAGGACAGAGTTGGAGTATTTTGTTCAGGCAGTGCATTGTTATCTGGAACCCACTGCCTGAAGCAGATTTAAGAAGAACCTTAGAAAAAAAGAAATGAATAAATACTTGAAATAAAGGCTCTGGAGAAGCAGCAGCTGAGTGGACTAATTGCATCGTTCTAGGATTTGTTCTAGGTTGCTTATTTCATTGATGATCAGAGGAAATGCTGTGCTGGGAACCATTTCACGTTAGCAGATTCATGCCAGTGTGCATGTGCGTGTGGGCGTGTGCGTGTCAGCGGCAGCAATCACCACAGGTGGTTTACCTACCCAAGACAACCATCCCCAAGACACCCACCGAAGCTCCCTCGTTGGTAGTGCCACAGTGAGAGGTTGTGAGCAGCAAGGATTATTTTGGACCTCAATGAAACCGAGTGGGAGATGGAGAACAGGGAGTTGAGTTTAGCTTATCCGACTCCATGATACTCCTGGGGAATGTCACTGAATCTACACTCGCAATCCAAGATTTTCTAACAACCTTAACAACGAGATTCTAAACTCATGAATGAACAGCAGGAGGTTAGGGTTGTGGGATATAATACTGCATGCGTCCAAGAGCATTGCGTCTAGATACATGCCTCCAAGAGCATTGTATGAAATGAGTTGCGTTGAGTTGAGTTTAGTTGAGTTTATTGTCACGTGTACTGAGGTACAGTGAAAAGCTTTTGTTGCGTGCTAAACAGTCATCGGAAAGATAATCGAGCCATCCACTGTGTACAGATACATGATAAAAGGAATAACATGAATAACGTTTAGAGCAAGATAAAGCCAGTAAAGTCCGATCAAAGATAGTCCGAGGGTCTCCAATGAGGTAGATAGTAGTTAAACTATGGCACTGGAAACACAGGGAGCAAATCTACTAGCTGGAATGTTTCTCCCTCAATGCCCAAAAACGTTCCCCACCAGGAAGGTCTTAAAGCCCTCCGTTTCTTCCTCGACCGCAGAAACAGCCAATTTTCCTCTGCTAATACTCTCCTCCGCCTAACAGAGCAGGTCCTTATCCTCAACAACTTCTCCTTCAACTCCTGCCACTTCCTCCAAATCCACGGCATAGCCAAGGGCACTCGGATGGGCCCCAGCTATGCCTGCCTCTTTGTAGGGGACATCGAACAATCACTGTTCCAGGCGTACACTGGCCCTATCCCCGAACTCCACCTCCACTACATTGACGACTGCATTGGTGCTACCTCCTGCTCCCATGCAGAACTCACTGACTTCATCAACTTCACCACTAATTTCCATCCTGCACTCAAATTCACTTGGACCATCTCCGACATCTTCCTATCGTTTCTGGATGTCACCGTCTCCATCACAGGAGACAGACTATTTACCGACATCTACTGCAAACCTTCTGACTCCCATAGTTATCTAGACTATACTTCTTCCCACCCTGCTTTCTGTAAAGACCCTGTCCCCTACTCCCAATTCCTCCGTCTACGCCGCATCTGCGCCCAGGATGAGATTTTTCATACTAGTTCATTGGAGATGTCCTCAATCTTTAGGAAACGGGGGTTCCCCTCTTCCATTATCTCACTAGGGTTTCCTCGATATCCTCCCAACACTTTCGCCACCTCCAACGGGATCCCACTACTTGGCCACATCATCCCATCTCCACCCCTTTCTGCTTTCCGCAGAGACTGTTCCCTCCGCAACTCGCTGGTCAACTCGTCCCTTCCCAACCAAACCACCCCCTCCCCAGGTACTTTCCCCAGCAACCGCAGGAGATGCAACACCTGTCCCTTTACCTCCTCCCTCTACTCCATCCAAGGACCCCAACAGTCTTTTCAGGTGAGGGAGAGGTTCACTTGCACCTCCTCCAACCTCATCTACTGTATCCGCTGTTCCAGGTGTCAACTCCTGTACATCGGCAAGACCAAGTGCAGGCTCGGTGATCGTTACGCTGAGCACCTCTGCTCAGTCCGCCTTAACCTACCTGATCTCCCGGTTGCTCAGCACTTTAACTCCCCCTCCCATTCCCAATCTGACCTTTCTGTCCTGGGCCTCCTCCATTGTCAGAGTGAGGCCCAGCGCAAATTGGCAGAACAGCACCTATTTTGCTTAGGCAGCTTACACCCCAGCGGTATGAACATTGACCTCTAATTTCAAGTATCCCTTGCTTTCCCTCTCTCTCCATCCCCTCCCCCTTCCCAGTTCTCCCAACAGTCTTACTGTCTCCGACTACATTCTATCTCTGACCCGCCCACTCCCCTGACATCAGTCTGAAGAAGGGTCTCGACTCGAAACGTCGCCCATTCCTTCTCTGCAGAGATGCTGCCTGTCCCGCTGAGTTACTCCAGCATTTTGTGTCTACCGCCCAAAAACATCTGTTTACCAAGGACAGGGAGTGTTTATCTTATGATGCAGTAGCACCATCACCTTATACGGGTTATTGCATATAGAATTATAATGGCACAGAAGGAGCAAAATTGATCTTTTGAGTCTCATTTGGCTCCTTGGGTCATTCTCCAGCTCTTTTCCCCAGTCCACTCAATTGCCTGCAAAATAATAAGTGCTGGAGGAGCTCAGCAGGCCAGGCAGCATCTGTGGAGGGAATGGATAGGTGATGTTTCGGGTCAGTCTGAAGGAGGGTCCTGACCTGAAATGTCGCTTGCCCATCCCCTCCGCAGGTCCTACCAGACCCATCGAGTTCCTCCATCACTCTGTGTTTTGCTCAAGATTTGAGTATCCACAATTCCTTGTACCCCTCCCCCCCCCCCACACAATTGCCAATTCAATTATTTTCTGAAAGCCTTAATTGATTGTTTCCACTATCATTACAGTGAGTTCCAGATCAAATCCGCCCAAGCCAAACAGGGCAGTGTATGGGCTTTAACATGCCAACCTGGCTAACGTAGAAGTGTCATAGTTAGAGCCATACAGCACGGAAACAGGCCCTTCAGCCCAACCTGCCCATACCGACCAAAATGCCCCATCTACGCTAGTCCCACCTGCCCATGTTTGGCCCATATCTCTCTAAACCTGTCCTATCCCTGGACATGTCCAAATTAAAAAAAAAAAATTGTATCTGGCCCAACTACCCCCTGTGGCTCCTCATTCCATAAACCACCACCCTCTGTCTGAAGATGGCAGAATAGACCTGGTTGTGATCAAGTCAGTCTTGCTGGAACAGCAGGAGGATGGGCAGAGGCAGTAGACAAGAGGAAAGGTTTCGTGCTAATGTACCTTCTTGGTACATTACAGGCGATGGTTTAACAATTGACCACAATGTCTGTGTATGAAACCATCATAAGAATATGTCCAAAGAAACTAAACTAGGTATTGCCTCAATGGACAGACTCACACAGCGTGGAAACAGGCCCTTCGGCCCAACTTACCCATGCCAACCAACATGCCCCATTAACACTAGTCCCACCTGCCTGTGTTGAGCCCATATCCCTATCCGATCTAGGTACCTGTCTAAATGGTCTTAAACTTCTAGAATTTCTTCACATCTGGACTACGCCTAAACTAAATGAGAGCAGGAATAGGCGGGATGTTGGGGAAAGCTCTCTTTTCCTAGACAACAGTGTGTCTGAAATACAGCAACCGCTGAAGAGGCTGCAAGAAAGAGTTGCACAAGTTCTTGCCTGGAGCAGAGATCACATCATGGGGATGATTTTATATGTAACTTGGTCCATGTGGATGGGTTTCCATCGCCCGAGGGGCTCAGAAAGGGATTCTGATGTGTGTGGTGCAATCTCTACAGTTCAGGTCAGCTCTGGTCCACTGATTTCTTCCATTAAATTAGACGCGGACACCGAGCCAGTTGGTTTTTGCACACAGCTAAAAACTGCTCCTAAATGTAGTGGTGACTGTCACAAACATGCTAATTTCATACCAATGGAACAAGAGTGGCCGGTTGGCAAAATGGAGGTGTCATATTGCGGCAGAGGACATGGTTCTTAGTTTAAATGGCCATCTAGCCCAGACCTTGATAAAACCCTACCTAGCCTCAGGCTTATAGAAATGGCTGCCCAGTCTCAGAGCTGGAAGAACGGTCCCGACCCAAAACGTCACCTATCCTTGTTGTACAAAGATGCTGCCTGACCTGCTGAGTTACTCCAGCACTTTGCTTTTTTTTTGTAAACCAGCATCTGCAGTTCCTTGTTTCTCCATCTCAGCGTTTGAGTCTCTGCTTGGTACATTACGTGTGGAGAAAACACAAAGTGCTGGAGCAACTCAGTGGGTCAGGCAGCATCTGTGGAGAAGATGGACAGATGATGTTTTGGCTCAGGACCCTCCTTCACATTACTTGTGGTTGGGGGAAGATGGGGAAGATGGCTGTTCTCAATTCAGTGTGCGAACTTATGTATTGACAAGTAATTGGAATGTACAAAATATTTGATGCTAAAACAACAGAGTGGAAAGCAGACTTCGGCTGGCCATGTTTGATTAAGCTAGTTCTACAATAGACTTCAATGGACTGAGTTGTCAAGCTCAATCACTACCTGGCCTACATTGCCGGAATATGTGGCACTGTGACGCAGTGTTAGAGTTCGATGCTAACCACAGGTGTTGCCTATAAGGAGTTTGTACATTCTCCCTGTGACCGCGTGGGTTTTCTCCAGGTGTCCTGGTTTCTTCCCACATTCCAAAGATATGCAGGTTAATTGGCTTCTGTAAATTTTAGGTTAGTTGGCTTCTGTAAATTGTCCCTAGTGTGTCGGATAGAACTAGTGTACAGGTTGACGCTTGTTGAGCCAAAGGGTGGCCCAAAGGGCCTGTTTCCATGCTGTATCTCTAAACTAAACTGAACTAAAAATGTAGCTGTTGATGCTGAACTAACTCAGGATCAGGTTTGTTCAAAGTGAGGCACAGAAGCTTTCTAGTGTCTACCACTCACATTGTTACAATACCACAGGAATGGACTCGGCTGTGGAGGGCATGAAGGTTTAACAATCTGCTATAGTCACTCCTACACTAATCTCCCATCCCCATCCCTTATTTCCCTTTTATCCCCCTTCTTCCCGCTCTCCCCCGTCTCGTTCCACTTATATCCCTCCCTCCGGCTTAAGATTTCACTCCTCATCTGATAGCTATGTCTTCTTTGCACCTCTAGCCCTTGTCACTTACTCCACCCCTCTGCCAATCAACCCCCTGTACCTGTATCCAACAGTCAACCAGCCAGACTTTCTCCCACCCCCACCTCTCTTTCCCAGCTTTTACCCTACCATAATCAATCTGCAGAAGGGTCCTGACCTGAAAGGTAGACACAAAATGCTGGAGTAACTCAGCAGGACAGGCAGCATCTCTGGAGAGAAGGAATGGGTGACGTTTCAGGTCTTCAGGCCCGAAACATTGTCTGTCCATTCCCTCTGCAGATACTGCCTGACCCGCTGAGTTTCTTCATTGCCTTGTGTTTTGCTCAAGATTCCAGCACCTGGAGTTCCTTGTGTCTGCCATGGTCTCTGTATATGAGACCACCTCAAGGGCATGTATGGGTCTAAGGACTGAGTACTGGGTTAATGAACTTGTAGAATTTCCCCACTATGGAATATCCTGAAGTTCAGCAAGGCCTTATGTATCGATGCAAAACCCTGGCACTATCTCCAAGAGAAGAGGAAGCCAGACATATCACCAAGGAGTGCTGATTCCCAAAGGTTTTCTTCTTGAAAAACAGCTTATCCTGAAAGTGGTCTTACTTATGCCATTTTAACATTGTTGTCAGGAAATAATTTTTAGTGGGGGGTTTGTGAAAAGCTGAAACGTTGATCCTCACACAGTTGTGAGTGGAGTTTATTTTTATATACGACTGAGATTTATACAATTTCACTGGCCGCGTGTATCCATTGGGAGAATGAGGCTACAGTCCTGATCAGCCTGGAATTGAGACTAAATAGCCTGTTCCTAATGGGAAAAATCATGCGAGAAGCCTTTCGCTGAATACAAATATTATTCTGCTCCTCCCATTCTCTCAGCCCCTGATCTAATTTAAAAATATGCCCCAAATCCCAATCACCACAGTGGCCAAGGCTGTTAATGAATTGTTACCAAGTACCACCAATATAATCACAGAGCACAGCTCTGTCGACTCATCGCTTTGTGCTTATCATTGGAGCTAAGTAAAATATTTGAAAATGATTTCTGCTCAGTTCATTTAATTTCAAACTGCTTTCTGCGACAATGAATAACGTTATATTACAGTATCTAAAGAACACTGCAACAATGTAATGGATATCAGGCAACAGTCTGATGGGCTTTGTGCCTGTACCTGAATCTAATGGATGATAATTGCTTATTTATGGAAGTCCTCTTGACTGCAGATCTATTACTGAAGCTCAGAGCATGTGTTTCATTGCATTATTTCACATAACGATGATTAAATGGCCAGATCTGTGGTAAATGTCAGTACACACAGTTCCTTTTGTTTCCTAATTCTTTTCTTCCCAAATGTCCTCCCTATTTCTGTATGTCATTCTGGGCAGCTGTCTTTAAAGGGGTTGCTTGAATTGCTTGAAAGATACAGCATGGAATCAGGCCCTTCATCCCAACCAAGTCCGTGCTGACCACTGATCACCCGTTCACACTGGTTCCATGTTATTCCACTTTTGTATCCACTCCTACTCACACAGGGTTATTTTACAGAGTTCAATGAACCCTATGTTTTTGGGTTTGAGCACCCGGGGGAAACCCAAGTGGTCATAGAGAGAACGTGCAAACTCCACACAGACAACACCAGAGTTCAGGATCGAGCCCGGGTTGCAACCAATTTTCTCCCCAACATGATGCTAAGTCGGAGAGAAAGTCCAGCAGTAATTCTAACTTCACTGCACAGCATCCCATCCCCTGTTCCTTCCCAGCTGCGGAATATCTTCCAGTTCCACAATCTCAGGACTAATCCAGAAATGAATACAATTATTCATAGAGGCATAGATCGGGTAGCTGCATAGAGTCTCTTGCCCGGAGGAGGGGAATCAAGAACCAGAGGGCATGGGTTTCAGGTGAGGGGGGAAAGAATTAGTAGGAATCTGAGGGGTAAGTTTTTCACACAGAGGGTGGTGGGTGTATTGAACAAGCTGCCGGAAGAGGTAGTTGAGGCAGGTAGTATCGCAATGTTTAAGAAAAATCTGGACAGGCACATGGATAGGACAGGTTTAGAGGAATAGGGGCTAAACGCAATCAGGTGGGACTAGTGTAGCTGGGACATGTTGGTTGGTGTGGGCAAGTTGGCCTGTTTCCATACTGACTGACTCTCTGTGACTGTATGTAGTTGCACTCCTGAATTCCTCTGCTCTGCTACACTTCCCAGGGCCCGACTGTTCACTGTCCGTAAGCAGCGCCAAAATATGGCGACTGCATTCGTGGGTTGTGCAAAAGAATTTCACTGTGCTGTGCACACGTAGCAATAAGGAACTATTGAGGCTGGTTTGACTTCTGAAAATCTCACATTAACTTTACACTCACAAGGCCTCACACTGTTCTGAATGAAACTCCATCTGCTCAGGCCCACCCATCAGCACCAGGGGTTAATATATGAGCCACCACCTTGACTCACCTGTGTTTTCCTCATCCTCCTGGCGGGTTGGTGGGTTTCGTGGTTGACGGTCCACGGACCGAGTGACTGGTTGGCGTAGAAATCCATGGGGTACCGCTGCTGCCACTCGACCTTCTTGAGAGCCACAGCTGCCTAAGACAGAGCGAGAAGTCCAGAACACAGTGAGGTGTTTTGACCAGGGAAGGCACATGGTTAAAAAAAAATCAAAGATCACACTCGCTTGCCACCTCTTGATAGTCCATCTGATCCTCAGACCCAGTCTACCTGTCCCTGGTGTTCGGTGTATGATACTATGCACCAAAGTATGGTGTAATCTGTCTGGATAGCATACAAAACAAAATGTTTCACTTTATCCCACGACACAGGGCAGCACAATAGTACAGCTGGTAGATGTGCTACCTGTGCCAGAGACTTTGGTTCGATCCCAACCTCAGGTGCTGTCTGTGTGGAGTTTGCATGTTCTCCCGATGAAAACGTGGGTTTCCTCCAGTTTCCTCCTACATCCCAAATGATGTACGGGTTTGTAGGTTAATAAGCCTATGTAAATTTCTCCTGGTGTGTCGGGAGTGGATGTAAAGGTAGGATGACATAGAACTAGTGTGAATGGGTGACTGATGGTGGGCCAAAGGGCCTGATTCTGTGCTGTATCTTTCAATCAATCAATAAACCAATACCAGATGCCAAAGCAGAAAGCACTGGAGTAACTCGGCATCTGTGGAGGCAATGGACAAGCGATGTTTGGCTTGGGATCTTTCCTTGTACTCAGAATTCTACCATTTGCTGTTCCTTCTGTCCCTATAAATGGGGACATAACTGTCCCTGTTTGTGAGCTTCTATGAAAGGTGATTCCCAGCAGGCCCAACGCATGTGGCAGTCGCACAAAGTCCAAAGCACCCGCCTGTATCAGTCTTGTGCCAAATATAACTGCCTCAAGTGGGCTTCACCAAACAGTGACTACGCCTCTGTCCTGGTGAAACGTGTCCTGGTGAGACGGGCGGCACGGTAGCGCAGCGGTAGAGTTGCTGCCTCACAGTGCCAGACACCCGGGTTTGATCATGACTATGGGTGCTGTCTGTCTGGAGCTTGTACGTTCTCCCTGTGACCTGTGTGGGTTTTCTCCGAGATCTCCGGTTTCCTCCCATGCTCCAAAGACTTACAGGTTTGGAGGTTAATTGGCTTGGTCTATTTGTAAATTGTCCTGAGTGTGTGTAGAATAGTGTTAGTGTGCGGGGATCGCTGTTCGGCGCGGACTTGGTGGGCCGAAGGGCCTGTATCCTCGTTGTATCTCTAAACTATCTTTGGTTCCTGCTTCTCTCTCTGTCTCAGTTACCAGATGAGGACTGGGTGCGTTGTGAGAGATGATGTGAACTAATGATGCCAAGGATTTGTGATGTTTATCTGACTGGATCAAGACTTCCTGTTTGACCTTTATTTTTTAAGCAGTGCAGGCAATAGATATAATGGATGTACCAGGATTCCTGCCGAATTTCTTTCACAGATAGCCTTCTGCTGAATAATGATATAATTAATCTTTTTATTTCATTTCCTCTATTTGTGTGGTTCAAGCTTAATTATCAATTGTTTGTTACAAATTACAACGGTGTTCCATCCCTCCATATTATTTGTCAATCGATGCTCTGTTTGCCGATTGATATCATGAAGCAGTATGGCATTCAATCTTTTGTTGGCATTTGTTAGTCTCTCGGTGACTTTTTAAAAAATAAAACATATTTCATTCCCTCATGGTATCCCTGTGTAAAATGCCACAACACGTTCTCACCTGCTCTTGCCCTTTCACCACTGTCTGCAAGAGGCCTGCAGGCAGCGCTCCGGTCACCATGGCAACGATGGAGGCCTCAGGCTGCATCTTGGCCCAAGAACTGGGAATGATCTCCTCAGACCAGGCCTGACAACTGTCCAGAACTACTCAGGAGATTTCAGGTGTTTAAGATTAACCACTTGGCAAAAAAAAAAATCAGAGGGCCAATTAAAAGGTTGTGTTTATATATTAAATTATATATATTTCCCTCCACAGATGCTGCCTGACCCTCTGAGCTCCTCCAGCACTTGATATGTTTGGCTAAAGATTTCAGCATCTACAGTCTCTTATGCCTCCATTTTTTCCTACTACTTTTAATTTTCTTGTTGTACGTAGGGAGAATAAAGAGGTGTTTGATCAACAGGCAAGGATCAGGTATGTCGGTGTGTGTTTGTGTTCCAATTGGCTGGGGGAAGTTGCCATCATGGCTAGCAATCTGCCCAAACTCAATGGGCAACATGGACTAACAGGGAGTTCTCAATGTCCCTTCCCGATTGTAATCTCCAACTCAAGATGCTGCTCTTTCCATCATTTGGTCCGGGTACAAGTAAACACAGTCAATCGCTCGTTCAAGGTCCAAGAGGTGGAGTGGTGAAAGGAGCTGGGTTTGTCCATGGAGTCTTCATCACAGAACCTCTGAATGCCATGCCTTGCTATTCTCACCGATTTCCTGATTGCCTGATTTCCATGGCATTGAAGCCTCGCTTTAAAGAGAACAGTTCTGGGAGTGTTGGTGGGCATGGTCCGAGAGGATCACTCCTGGTTCCATGGCCAGGATATAGCCTGAGACCTCCAGTGCTTTATTCCTACTGATGCTGTTCCAGTTTAATCTCGGTTCAAGGTTTGATGTCTGACTTATGGACGCCCTTACACATGAACAAGCTCACATTGTATTGTTAAATTTAAAACCCCAACGTACGTACATACGCTTGTCCCTACGAATGGCAGAACTATTTTTTGCTCTCTCTCTCCACTGCTGGTAATTGTTCTAACGGCTTTGTGTGCTTTTAATGCTCTGCTTTACGACACCCTGGAGGTATGGTTATCACACCGAGTGATTTTGTGCACTTTCCGACTGATGAATAAAACCAACATAAGGATGCCTGCAAAGACGGAACCTGTTTGTTGCCCGGGCACGGCTTGTAGTTCCTTCCATGGCTCAAACAACTTCACAACCCATGGAACACTGTGACCACAGAGGCTTTAAGGGAGGCAGGGATGAGGTTGAAGGAAATGGGTGCAGGGGAGGGCTAAACAGCCCTTAGAGCCAGTTCTGCCATTCATCAACATGATGAGTGATCTTTTACCTCAGCAGTTACTCATGCGATGTAGCTACACACAGCAAGATTCCACAAAGACTCGGCACACACCAAATGGAATGTAAGCAGGTGCTGATCTTCCTTCTGATCTTTTGTCAAGTAATAGATGGGAATGTTCAAACAAAGAAAAACTTGCCTCCTGCTGATTTGTCTTGCAGCTAAACTTGCAATAGTGTCTTAGATAGATGTATTTAATACTTGGAGACTCTGGGCTGATGCTGGAGGAGTACCATCCCTTGTGGGAATGTCAGGGTTGATACAAGCTCGTCACCCTTTAATATTTTTATATGTGACCCCTATAAATCTCAAAAGCCTCAAGAGAGCAAGCAGGGAAATAGCACAGAGAAGATTACAGTGCCTTCTTTCCTCACAGACACAGGGGCGGAGCTAAGGGACAATGGAGTTGAATACGTGGAAGTGTGAGTGAGTGAGTGAAGATGAGTGTGCGTTTATAAGATCTGGTCAATGATCAGTACCCTCTTGGTCACTTGGATGAAGTGATGGCAGATGGTTGTTGGCAATGACCGCGCAGCCTTTACGGGAGACGGGGATGTGGTCATAAGAAACAAGCGCAGGGGTGGGCCATCCAGCCCTTCAAGCCTGTTCTGCCATTCATCAACATCATGAGTGATATTTTACCCCAGCAGTATCCCCATTTCTCTCAATTACTTTAATTTCCAGAAGTTTAATTTCTCTGTACAAATGAACTCAATGCCTGAGCCACCACAGCTTTCTGGGCTGGAAAATCCTAGAAATTCTCTGCCTCTGAGCAAGGAGATTTCTCCTCATCTAAACGTCCCACCATTTAGTCTGAGACTGAGACGCTCACACTGAGTAAACATCCTCCCTGCATCCAACCTATCAGGATATGTAACAATTATATATGTTTCTAAAAGACCTCGACTTGTTCTTGAACTGTGGAGAACACAGGCCTGGTCTATTCAATTTCTCCTTATGCTGAAAACCTGTCTTCCCAGGAACAAGTCTGGTGAATCGTTGCTGCACTAATTGTATGGCAAGTACATCCATCCTTAAGGGCCTGTCCCACTTGGGCGACCTAATTGGCGAGTACAGACAGGGCTGCCAACTCTCATGCTTTGAGCGTGAGACTCACTCATTCTCACGCCCTCACGCTGATCACAAATTTCTCATGCTCTGTCGTGAGAAATTCTATGATCAATGAAAATGTCAAAACTCAGATAAACTGAATGGGCCGCGGGTGTTCGAGAGCCGGGGCTGAGGGAGGGATGGAAGTAGAACCAGCGGCGGGGACAGATGCGGGTTGCCGGTGCTGGCGAGTGTTTGCTGGGGCTGCCGAGTTGCTCGCTGCAGCTCCGGCCATGGAGCAGCTTCAGTTCAAGAGTCCCGGGCCGTCGGAGGCGTCGGAAGCGTTGCGCCGCTGCCGTGAGAGTCTCTGTGCTGAAGGGACAGCGACTCTCCAATGGAGGCGGAGAGAGAGAGTGGGGGAGACGGGGGGAGGGAGAGAGGGGGGGAGTATGGGGAGAGAAGGGGGGGGGGAGAGGAAGGGAGAGAGAGGGAGAGAGAGAGGAAGGGAGAGAGAGAGAGAGAGGGGGGAGAGGGAGAGAGGGGGAGAGAGAGAGGGGAAAGAGGAAGAGAGAGGGAGAGAGGGGAAAGAGGGAGAGAGGGGGAAAGAGGGAAATGGGGAAAGAGAAAGAGAACGGGGGGACAAAGAGAGAGGAGATAGAGACAGAGGAGAAAGGGAGGGGAGAGAGCAAGGGGGAGAGTGAGGTGGGAGAGAGAGGAGAGAGAGAGAGAGGGAAAGAGAGAGGGGGGAGAGCAAGGGGAGAGTGAGGTGGGAGGGAGAGGAGAGAGGGGAGAGAGAGAGAGAGAGGGGGGAGAGTGAGGTGGGAGGGAGAGGTGAGAGAGCAGAGAGAGAGGGAGAGAGAGGGGAGAGAATGGGGAGAGAGTGTGGACAGAGAGCGAGAGAGGGGGGAGGGAGAGAGAGAGAGAGAGGGGGGAGGGAGAGAGAGGGTGGGAGGGGGGGAGAGAGGGGGGGAGGGGGGAGAGAGAGGAGAGAGGGGAGAGAGAGAGGGCGGGAGAGAGAGAGGGGGGGAGGGAGTGGGAGAGCCACTGGTTCTGGACTCCCCCAACATCGGGAACATGTTTCCTGCCTCTAGCGTGTCCAAGCCCTTAACAAATAGTAACAGAATACTGAGTGAGTATAATTTGATGGATGAGAAATTGTGTTCAAGCAATTGATGACTTCTTTGACGAAGTAACTAGCATGTTAGATAACAAGGAAGCCAATGGATGTAGCAAATTTTGTTATCCATAATTTGGTCTGTGAAGTGCCCCATAAAGGATTACTGCATTAGATAAGCACCTGTGGGCTTGAATGTAATAGGTTAAGTCCAGGGGGTCAGATATGGGGCTTCATGGGTGGGCCAGATATATTGTCAGTGCAAGGGGCTAGGAGCAAGGCCAAGTGTGCATCCAGAGTCAAGGTCTGGAATAGTACTAGGTGTGCAGTCAAAGCTGGGACCAGTGGAGTGTTCAGCACTGGGAACCTAAGCAGGTAAGCAGCTATGATCAGGGTAGAACAGGGTAAGGCTGGACTTGGGGACAGGAATGAGAGAAGGTATGCAACTGGAGTCAGGGTCAGGAGTAGTACCAGGTGTGCAGTGAGACCCAGGTTGGTCAGCATGGGCCAAGTGTTTGATTATAACCTGATATCCATACATGAATACACTAATATTCACCATATGAATACAGTATGCACCATATTGCACAATATCAAGCTGGAAAATGCAAAAGGTCCGTACCAATGGGGGGGGGGGGGGGGGGGAACTCTCCTCCCACACCCGCCCAGCCCCCCCCCCCCCCACCCCCCCCCCCCCCCCCCCAAGTCGCTCCATTCCCTCGGGCTTGGTCTCTCACAATTTCTCACTCCCAACTCTCACCCAATGTTGGCAGCCCTGGTTTTAAATAATGACATGTTGAAGACCTCCTTCGACCTCCTTCGACCAGGTTGAAGACCAGCTGCGACTAGCTATGACTAACTTTGGGAAAATTGGACACCGAATAGCGGAGAGTGAAGACGACCTCCTTCGATCTCCTTCGACCTCCCTTCGACTATGATGAAGACCATCTACGGCTTCCTTCGATTACCTACGAGTAACATGGCGACTACCTACTACAACTAAACCAACGAGTAAAAAAAGTATCGATTTTTTCCACGGCGACCTTTTTTTAGTCGCGGGCATTTTGTTGCATATTGAAAAAAACGCCGCGACCTAGCTGAGGCCTCGAGTATGCGGAGACCACTCTCGAGCATGAAGGAGAGTTACGAAGACCTACGACCTTGTGACGACCATGCTGCGAGTATGAGTCGAGGGCAAACCCGCCAATTAGATCGCCCAAATGGGACAGGTTCTTTAGGTAAGGCAATCAAACTCTACACAATGTTCCGTTTTCCATCTCATCAAGGCCCTATACAATAATTGATATAGGATTTGTGTAAATGGGTGGTTGATGGTCTGCAGTGACTCCGTGGGCGGATGGGCTTGTTTTCGTGCTGTACGTCTCTTTATGAATCAATGATGAATAGCGGTAAGTCTTACTTACCACGGTTCAAATCCCCTCAAAATAAAGGCAAATAGGCCACTTGCCTTCCACACTGCTTGTTGCATCTTTATGTTAACTTTGAGTGACTTGTGTAATGATCATGCCCAGGCCACTTTGAACAACAATTCCACCTGCTCTCTCGCCATTTAAAAACACTTTTAAGTTTAACACATCAAAGTTGATGACCTTATGATTTCCCATTTAGTGTTCCATCTGCCACATACTTGCCCTCTCACTTAGTTGACATTATCCCTTTGAAGCCTCTTTACATCTTCCACCTAACACAACAATCCCTGTTATTTTATATCACCAACAAACCTGCAACAATGACATTTGGTTCACAAAGCCAAATCGCAGTTATGGATTGTGAATAGCTGCATGGTTAAAGCAATGGAGCTGAATCTGACTCCCACCTTGAAATGAATCCTTCCAGGAATAAGCAGCAGCTGCTGATTGATTATATGCCTCTTGCCATTGTGGTTCAATAGCCTGGTGCACACAGAAGAACTGAACTATAAGACTCTATTGATATTCTTCACTCTCACAAGATGTCTCAGATTGGTGATCTGGCTAAGGTCCCGATACCTTCACAACACAAAATGGTCTCCCTGTATCTGTGACCTCACCTGTGCTCTGGTCCACAGCCATCTCATTGACACAAGCTGCAAATCCCAAAGTGAATTCCCACACCAGCACAGTAGCGCAGCGGTAGTGTTGTTGCCTCATAGAGCCTTCAGCGCCAGAGACCCGGGTTCGATCCCGACTACGGATGCTGTCTGTACAGAGTTTGTGCAATCTCCTTATGACCTCGTGGGTTTTCTCCGAGATCTTCCCATACTCCAAAGATGTACAGGTTTGTAGGTTAATTGACTTGGTGTAAATGTAAATTGTCCCTAGCGTGTGTAGGATAGTGTTAATGTGCGGGGATCGCTGGTCGGTGCGGACTCAGTGGGCCGAAGGGCCTGTTTCCTCGCTGGATCTCTAAACTAAACTAAACTAAACTCTAGGAATTGTGGACGACATCTAGTCGATTGAACCTGTGCTGCTGTGTAGGAAAGAACTGCAGATGCTCGTATAAACTAAAGACAGACACAAAAAGCTGGAGTATCTCAGCTGGACAGGCAGTATCTCTGGAGAGAAGGAATGGGTGACGTTTCAGGTTGAGACCTTTCAGGTTCAGTCTGAAGAAGGGTCTCGACCTGAAATGTCTCCCAATCCTTCTCTCCAGAGATGCTGCCTGTTCCGGGGAATCTGTGGTGCTTCTTTGTCGAGTAATTCTGTCAGCTCCATTAAAGGCCCTGTTCTTTCCCGGTAAGTATGCCCATTATTTTCACTCAGGTTTTGATTGTTGACAGACGCAGCATGGAAACAGGCATTACTGCCCACCAAATCTGTAGTAACCATCGGTTACCTGTGCACACTAGTTCTACGTAACCCCACTTTCACATCCACTCCCTGCACAATTTACAGAGGCCAATTAACCTACAAACCCACAGGTCTTTGGGATATGGGAGGAAACCGGGAGAACGTGCAAACTCCACACAAATAACATCGGAGGTCAGGATTGAACTCCAGTCTCTGGGGCTGCGACAGCAGCTCTACAGCTGTACCACTGTGCCACCCTAAAGTGACGATCCTTCTCCCGTTTGAAAACTCTGATTCTTTCTGTTTCCAACAGCCCTATAGGCAATGACTCCCTATTCATTAGCTTGGCACCTACCTCGTATGGTGTGAGCAGAGGTTTGGAAAAAGCTTTTCCCCAGTCGATGGAAAGTCTTGGACAGGCAACCTGGACCCACCTAGAGGAAGCACACAAATCCACATCGAATAAGAACTTGTCAGCAGAACAGTGATACATTCAAACAGCATATAAGAACTTTAATTCAAATGTTTAAGAAAGAACTGCAGATGCGGGAAAAATCGAAGATAGACAAAAATGCTAGAAAACTCAGCATGTGAGGCAGCATCTATGGAGAAAAAGAGTAGGCTACGTTTCGGGTCGAGACCCTTCTTAAGACCCGAAACATCGCCTATTCCTTCTATCCATAGATGCTGCCTCACTGAGTTTCTCCAGCATTTTTGTTTACTTTCATTAAAATAGTGCCTTTGACACATTTAAACATTCCAACATGATAGAAGTATATAAAAGTATTCATGGCGTAAATAGGGTGGCCAGAACCGTTTCCCCAGGGTGGAAATATCAAAGACTGGAGGGCATAGCTTTAAAATGAGAGGGGCAAAGTTGAAAGAAAATGTGCAGAGCAGGTTTTTTATACAGACGGTGGTTGGTGCCAAGACCTCTGGATGCCACCTGTAATTCAACAATTTCCCATCCTTTGGGAACCTACTTGTAATTATTGACAGCTGGCTGGCACTGTCCCAACATGGCATCTTATCATGGAATGCGCTCCCAGGAGTGATGGTGGAGTCAGATATACGATGGTGGCATTTAGGAGGCTTTTAGATAGGGACATGGATGAGCTGGGAATGGAAGGATATGGATCACGTGCAGGTGTATCTTGGCATCGTGTTCTGTATGGTCGTGTGGGGCAAAGGGCCTGTTCCTATGCTGTACTATGTTCTATGGTCCAATAAAAGACCATTGTTATGAACAAATAGGCCTTTAATAACTTTGAGAAATTAACTCCAATAACAATCTGGGTTTGTGTCGGAGTTTCAATGTTGCAAAATGTCCCAAGATGTTTGGGTTTTTAATAAACTAAAATTGACTCTTGAGGCGGCGTTAGGATCGGTATCCAAACTTTTGTTTCTGGAGGTAGGCTGGGTGGAATTGGTTGAGAGAGGAGACAGATTAGTTGAAGGGAAGATTCCATAGCTTGGGGCCTGGGCAGCTGAAGGCATGGCCGCCACTGGTGGGTGAATTAAGTCGAGGGATCTGGTGAAGCTGACACTAGAGAAGGGCAGGGTCTGGGGAATGCGTGGGACTGTAGGGGGGGGGGGGGGTGTGGGCTGGTTGACAAAGGACAGGGACAAAGGACAAAGGACATTTATTATCACATTGAAAGGATGTGATTGCCATTCACTGTACCTCAACCCCAGTGCAAACTCCTTTTAGTCAGAGGGTGGTGAATCTGATGAATTATTTGCCACAGAAGGCTGTAGAGACCAAGTCAATGGATATTTTTAAAGCTGAGAGATAGATTATTGATTAGTATGGGTGTCAGGGGTTTAAAGCAGGAGAATGGTGTTAGGAGGGAGAGATAGTTCAGCCATGATTGAATGGTGGAGTAGACTTGATGGGCCAAATGGCCTAATTCTGCTCCTATCACTTATGGCATGTCCTTATGAACATAATGCTCCATTCCTTACCTCCTGAAGCTGCTTGTGCACTTTCAAGTAATTGGAATGTATGAAATGTTTGATGATAAAACACAGAATGGAAAAGCAGAAAACATTATTTCTTACTGAGTTGCAGTGAGATACTGGAAACACAGACTTTGGTTGGCCTCATTTGACTAAGCTAGTTCTACAATAGACCTCAATGGACTGAGTTGTCAAGCTGTCACTGAGCCCACTGAGTCCGCGCCAAACATCGCTCACCCGTACACTAGTACACATCCCACTGGTAAGTTATTCCACTTTTGCATCTGGCACACTAGGGGCAATTTACAGATGCCAATTAACCCACAAACTTGCATGTATGGGTTGTGTGGGAGGAATCCAGTGTACCTGGAGAAAACCTGGAGGACAGGAACAGGGAGATAGGGGATCTGCATGTGTGGCTGAGGGGCTAGTGCAGGGAGCAAGGATTTAGATTTATAGACCACTGAGACCTCTTCTGGGGTAGGGGTGACCTGTACAAAAGGGACGGATTACACCTTAACTGGAGGGAGACCGACGTTCTGGCAGGCAGGTTTGCTACGGCTACACGTGTGGGTTTAAACTAAATAGTGGGGGGGAGGGATTGACATATTGGGAATATAAAGATGGAGTTAAACAGGATGTGAGTACAGGAAAAGTTATAAAAGACTCCTGAATTAATGGGAAGGAATGTTTGAGAAGGGAAAAGAGAATAGGTCAGGGCCAATTGTGAGCGGTGTGAGAGGGGAGGTAAATACCAAAGTCAAAGTGTTGTATATGAATGCGCGAAGTATAAGAAATAAAGTGGACGAGCTTGAGGCTCAGTTAGAAATTGGCAAGTATGATGTTGTGGGAATTACAGAGACATAGCTGCAAGTGAGCCAGGGCTGGGAACCTATCGAAAAGTCAGACAGGGGGGGGGGGAGATGGGGTGGGGTAGCTCTGTTGGTGAGAAATGAAATTCAGTCCCTTGCAAGGGACATTGAAACAGGAGAAGTGGAGTCAGTATGGATGGAACTAGGGAATTGTAAGGGTGAAAAGACCCTAATGGGACATCTACAGGCACCCAAACAGTGGCCTGGATA
Source organism: Raja brachyura (assembly GCA_963514005.1). Next base: position 12,157,479 of record OY740807.1, on the reverse strand, counting down.
TCGGGTGATGGTTGAATCAAGTTAAAATTGGCATGTAGCAAAGGTAATGCTGTGGATGTTATGGGAGGTTTCAACATGCAGGTAGACTGGGAAAATCAGGTTGGTACTGGACCCCAAGAAAGGGAGTTTGTGGAGTGCCTCCGTGATAGATTCTTAGAGCAGCTTGTATTGGAGTCTACCAGGGAGAAAGCAATTCTGGATTTAGTGTGTGTAATGAACCAAATTTGATAAGGGAACAAAAGGTTAAGGAGCCATTAGGAGGTGGTGACCATAATATGGTAAGTTTTAATCTACAATTTGAGAGAAAGAAGGGTAAATTGGAGGTGTCAGTGATACAGTTGAACAAAGGGGACTATGGAGCCATGAGGGAGGAGCTGGCCAAAGTTGACCGGAAAGATACCCTAGCAGGGATTTGAGTGGAACAACAATGGCAGGTATTTCTGGGGAAAATACAGAAGGTGCACGATCAGTTCATTCCAAAGAGGAAGAAATATTCCAAGGGGAGTAAGGAGTGGCCGTGGCTGACAAAGGAAGTCAGGGCCAGCATAAAAACAAAAAGGGAAGAAGTACAACGTAGCAAAGATGAGCAGGAAGCAAGAGGATTGGGTAATGTTTAAAGAGTAACAGAAGATAACTAAAAAGGCAATACGGGTAGAAAAGATGAGGTAGGAAGGTAAGCTAGCCAAGGATATAAATGAGGATAGTAAAAGCTTCTTTAGGTATGTGAAGAGGAAAAAAATACTTAAGATCAAAGTTGGACCATTGAAGACTGAAAACGGTGAATTTATTATGGGGAACAAGGAAATGGCAGATGAGTTGAACAGGTACTTTGGATCCGTCTTCACTTAGGAGGACACAAACAATCTTCCTGATGTACTAGTGGCCAGAGGATCTGGGATGACGGAGAAACTGAAGGAAATCCACATTAGGCACGAAATGGTGTTGGATAAACTGATGGAACTGAAGGCTGATAAATCCCTAGGGCCTGATGGTCTGCATCCCAGGGTACATAAGGAAGTTGCTCTAGAAATCGTGGACGCATTGGTGATCATTTTCCAATGTTCTGTCGATTCAGGATCAATTCCTGTGGATTGGAGGGTAGCTAATGTTATCCCACTTTTTAAGAAAGGCGGGAGAGAGAAAACAGGGAATTATAGACCAGTTAGCCTGACATCGATGGTAGGGAAGATGCTGGATCCTTTCCATTAATTTGCCCACCACTGACGTCAAACTAACAGGTCTATAATTGCTAGGTTTATTCTTTGAACCCTTTTAAAACAATGGAACAACATGCACAGTATGCCAATCCTCCGGCACAATACCCGTTTCTAATAACATTTGAAATATTTCTGTCATAGCCCCTGCTATTTCTACACTTACTTCCCTCAATGTCCTAGGGAATATCCTGTCAGGACCTGGAGACTTATCCACTTTTATATTTGTCAAAGGTGTCAGTACTTCCTCCTCATTGAATCTCATAGTTTCCATAGCTACTCTACTTTTTTCCCTTACCTCACAGAGTTCAATATCCTTCTCCTTGGTGCATACCGAAGAAAATAAATTGTTCAATATCTCCCCCATCTCTTTTGGCTCTGCAGATAGCTGTCTATTCTGGCTCTCTAATGGTCCAATTTTATCCCTCGTTATCCTTTTGCTATTAATATAGCTGTAGAAACCCTTTGGATTTACTTTCACCTTTCTTGTCAAAGCAACCTCATATCTTCTTTTAACTTTTCTAATTTCTTTCTTAAGATTCTTTTTACACTCTTTATACTCCTCCATAGGGGATCCTTGTTCATCAGTCAATGAAAGTAAGCATGCAGGTACAGCAGGCAGTGAAGAAAGCGAATGGCATGTTGGACTTTACAATAAGAGGAGTTGAGTATAGGAGCAAAGAGGTCCTTCTGCAGTTGTACAGGGCCCTAGACTTTCTTGATATTGAGGGAGTGCAGTGCAGGTTTACAAGGTTAATTCCCGGGATGGCTGGGCTGTCATATGGTGAGAGAATGGAGCGGCTGGGCTTGTATATTCTGGAATTTAGAAGAATGAGACGGGATCTTATTGAAACATATAAGATTATTACTGGTTTGGAGACGCTAGAGGCAGGAAACATGTTCCCGATGTTGGGGGAGTCGAGAACCAGGGGCCACAGTTTAAGAATAAGGGGTAAGTCATTTAGAATGGGGATGAGGAAACACTTTTTCACACAGAGAGTTGTGAGTCTGTGGAATTCTTTGCGTCAGAGGGCGGTGGAGGCCGGTTCTTTGGATACTTTCACGAGAGAGCTAGATAGGGCTCTAAAAGATAGCGGATTCAGGGGATATGGGGAGAAGGCAGGTACGGGGTACTGATTGGGGATGATCAGCCATGATCACATTGAATGGCGGTGCTGGCTCGAAGGGCCGAATGGCCTATTCCTGCACCTATTGTCTGTTGTTTAAAAGCCACACAGGGAGAATGTACAAACTCCGCAAAGGCAGCAGCCACAGTCAGGATCGAACTTGGGTCTGTGGCATTGTGAGGCACCAACTCTACCGCTGCACCACTGTGCTGCCCAGTGGCAGAGGTGACAAGGTTTTCTACCTGCCCCCCCTTTATACCCCAGATGGGGGCAGAAGGTGATCATGAAACAGGGAGCTGGGCTGCTGAAATGGTCACGAATCAACCATCTCCCTGCAGACGCAAAATATTTCAGAGGCTAATTTAATGGTGCCGACTGTAATCAGGCAGTAAATCATTTTTAGCGCTACAACCTTGTGAGAAGGCAGCTCCTGAATATTTTATACTCACTGGCTGCAGAGCTGCTGGACATGGAGCAAGCACGAAATATCCCGAGTACTTCCCCCAGGGCAGTGGACTTCTTTTGGCCTTTATCGTCTAGAGTTGTGTGTTCTGGCTGCGGGTGGGTTATCTGACGGTATTTACGGGAGCTGTTGGCACCAGGTTGTTTGTGACTGAGTCACCGCCTAAGTCATGTGTTCTCCCTCGGGCACCATCCGTGTCAAACAGCGTCTGACCATTTATGAGACAATTCTTTGCCTTTAATACTGCATATTCCCTCCCCTCCTTTCCCTTAAGGCCTGGCAGAGGCCGCGGTTCAACAAGTGTCCCCCCCCCCCTCACCCAGGTGGCTGTTCCATGGGTCGTAGGTGTTAATCCACTGTTAAGGCATCGCAAGCAATCCCACACACGCTTCAGCAAGGGGAAAATAATTCCGATCAGTATCCAGGACCTCCAGAACGACCCCACCAGCCCTCCACGCCTCAGGCACCAAGAGCAGATACTTTAGCACAGACTCAAGGCCTCTGGCTTATTGGGGGAACCATTCCACTGGGGATGTCAGTAATTTGTTAATGTCAGTAATTTGTTCATTGAATGAATGCTGTGAACGCATCACTGAAATGCACATCGTACAGAGACACTTGTAACCTCTTCCTGCTAATGGAATCAGGCATCTCCACCCCGTCTTAGTCCACATTCACTTAAGACAGGAGGACATTCAGCCCATCAAGCCCATGCCAGCTCACAGAGCAATCTCATTCACCAACTAATGTTTCTTCTAACTTGTTCTCTACACACATTCTACCACTCAACTTTAAAGTACACAGTCTCCAATTAATGTGCCAGCCGAACGGCATAGGAAGAAACTGGAGCACCCAGAGGAAACCCACATGGTCACAGAAAGGAAGTACAACTTCCACATGGACGACTCCATATAGGATGCACACCAACACCTCTCGTTCCTCAGAAGGCAAAGGATATTTGACATTTCTCTAACAACTCATAGCTTCTAGAGATGCACTACAGAAAACACCCTATCAGGATGCATCACAGCTTGGTATGGCAACTGCAGTCCCAAGAGCGTGAGAAATTGCAGAGTTGCGGACACAGCCCAGTCCAACATGCAAACCAGCCTCCCCATCCCATCAACTCCCTTCATACTTCACGCTGCCTCGGGAGAGCAGCCAACATGATCAATCTTCTCCGCTCTCTCGTCGGAAAGAGGATACAAAAAGCTTGAAAGTATGTACCACTAGACTCAATAACAGCTTATTCCCCACTGGTAGTAGGCAAATCAAAGTATATCACTGTCTCTCGGTCCACATGGCAATAATGCACCAATAACATGCACTAATCCCAATAATGCACTAATCCCAATATCAGAGGTCAGGATAGAAGTCAAATCACTGGAGCTGAGAGGCAGTGGCTCTACCAGCTGCACCAGGGTGACACCGCTCCAATTTCTACCTCTTGTACATCCCTGGCCCCCTACTTGCCCTACTTGCCCATTTAGGTACAGCCATGCCTTCCGCTAACCAGGGCCTACATTCATTGGAATTCCGTCCCTATGCCTTCCATGCCCTTTCTCCACCTTTAAGATCATCTGAAAACATGTCTTTGATCAACAATCTGTTGACAAAACAAAGGTAGAAGGAACTGCAGAGGCTGGAGTCTTGAGCAAAGCATAAAGAGCTGGAGGAACTCAGCATGTCAGGCAGCATCTGGAGAGGGAATGCACAGGTGACATTTCTGGTGGGACCTTTCTTCTGACTTAACAAAATAAGAGGCAGAAAGCTTGAAGAAAGAGGTGGGACAGGACTAAGCCTGGCAACAGGCACAAAATGCTGAAGTAACTCAGCGGGTCAGGCAACGTCTCTGGAGAAAAATAATAGGTGATGTTTCGTGTCAGAACCCTTCCTCAGTAGCAGGTGGATACAGGTGAGGGGGTGTTTGGCAGGTGGGTGCTGTAAATGACAAGGGTTAGGTGAAAAGGAGATAAAAGGGTATCAGATAAGGAGAGGAGTGAATTGTAAAGTGAAAGGGAGGGATAAGGGCGGAAAGAGGGGATAACAGGGGGGTGAGTGTGATAAGTGTACGATGGTGAAAGGAAGAGGGTTGTGGGGGTGGGGGGGGGGAAGGTAGGAGATAGTGAGAGAAATGTGTGGACACCAGGGTGGGGATTGAGTTGAGTTGTTTGCAACTCAACTCAATTTACTTCAGTTTACCGTCACGTGTACCGAGGTACAGTAAAAATCTTTTGTTGCGTTCTAGCCAGTCAGCGGAAAGACAATACATGATTACAATGCGCAAGAACGAGAAAGGGTAGGGGTATCACTTGAAATTGGAAAATAACAGGACCAGAATTCGATTTTGTTTGGTTGAGGTCCAGAGAAGCACTTTGACCAGTTAGACCATATTAAGGGCACTCTATAACCACTAATCATTGTTACATCAGCCAGCTACAGTACAGTGACTTTTCCCCACAGTTTCATGAAGAATTTGCCTGCCTTGTCTTCGACAATATGCCGAGGAGCCCAGCCCAGCTGCTGTCTGGCGCAGAGCAGCTCATTGCACTGTTTCCAGCCTATTCTATGGTCAGGTCACTCCTTTTTCCTTGCCCGGAAATGAGACTGCATCTATGCAGCGACACACACCCCAGCCTGCTCCAGTGACCAACGCCAGTACCATTCCAGAGGGAAATGTGCAGAAGCAACATATTCCAGAAGACTGAAGCAGAGAACTGCAGATGCTGGTTAATACACTAAAGGACACAAAGTGCTGGAGTAACTCAGCAGGCCAGGCAGCATCTCTGTAGAACATGGGACAGGTGACGTTTCGGGACGGGACAGAGTCTGAGTGCAATTGGAGAGCTCAAAGCTGATTTTAAACTGTCCTTTGGTCTGCCCATCCATGCACTGCAAACTATGGTCAAGGGGGGAGGGATGATTATTGCACACATTGGGCTCATGTAAAAATGTAGTCTGTAGATATGGAGTGTGCGTATGTCTGAGTGAATCAGTGAGTGAGAGGGAGAGAGGGAAAAGGAAAAGTCTTCATTCCGACCACTATCTTGTCTCACCTCTCTTGTCATCTCTTCAGTAACTTAATCTCTTCTGCTTTTCACCTTTCCCAGATCTTTCTTCTCTCCCTTTCATTCACCCCCCCACTGCTACCCCACCTCTCCTCATCTTAAAGCAGAAAATGCGGCCGATTTTAGTGAGTAAATGGGAGCCAGTGGAGGGACAACGAGATGTAACATTTTGCTTTGGTGACAGACAGAGAGACAGAGGTGAGAAGGTTAACTCCCAGCGCATGTTTGAAGGCTGACTTTGTCAGCAAGTTTTAGGGTGCGTTTTAACACAAATTATCACAATTCAAAGCCTAGAATGTGGCAGGCGCGTTCAGGACAGCTCACTGCAACTGTGCACATGCCAGGTGTGTTAGCCTGTCTGAGATCCAGGGAACTACAAACTCCCAGCACCAGGTTACTGCTGGCAAACTAGATACCTGGTGAAAACAAAACCAAATTGCTGCAGGTACTCAGTGGGCCGGGCAGCATCTGCAGAGGGAATGAAGAGGCGGTTTCAGGTTGGAACCCTAATCTACCAACACCCTAGTCACCCTGCATCTTTTCCCCCCTTTGTACACTCATCTCCCATCCTCGAATCCCCCCTGCTCCACCTCTCCTCCACATCTCCCTCCCTCCGGCTTTACATTTCACTCCTCATTTCTCTTCATCTTGTAGTCTCCTTTTCATCTCTAGCCTTTGTCTGTGGAATTGTCTGCCACAGAAGGCAGTGAAAGCCAATTCACTGGATGTTTTCAAGAGAGAGTTAGATATAGCTCTTAGGGCTAACGGAATCAAGGGATATAGGGAGAAAGCAGGAACGGGGTACTGATTTTGGATGATCAGCCATGATCATATTGAATGGCGGTGCTGGTTCGAAGGGCCAAATGGCCTACTCCTGCACCTATTTTCTATCTTTCTGTGTCACTTTCTCCACCCACCTGCCTCAAAGCATTCATAGAAACATAGAAAATAGAAAAAATAGGTGCAGGAGTAGCCCATTCAGTCCTTTGAGCCAGCACCTCCATTCAAAATGATCATGGCTGATCATCAAAGATCAGTACCCTGTTCCTGCGTTTTCCCCATATCCCTTGATTCCTTCAGCCCTACGAGCTAAATCTAATTCTCTCTTGAAAACATCCAGTGAATTGCCCTCCACTGCCTTCTGTGGCAGAGAATTCCACAGATTCACAACTCTCTGGGTGAAGAAGTTTTTCCTCATCTCAGTCCTAAATGGCCTACCCCTTATTCTTAAACTGTGATCCCTGGTTCTGCACTCCCCCAACATTGGGAACATTTTTCCTGCATCTGGCCTGTCCAATCCTTTGAGAATGTTATGTTTCTATAAGATCCCCTCCCATCCACCGTTAAAACACCAGGGGAACAGCCAACAGCCTGGCTACTGGATCATGACAGATGTCAGGGCAGGGTATGACGTTAATCTGGACGTACAGGTTTGTAGGTTAATTGGCTTGGTAAAAATGTACATTTTCACTAGTGTATGTAGGATAGTGTTAGTGTGTGGGGATCGGTGGTTGACGCGGACACGGTGGGCCGAAGGGCCTGTTCCCGCGCTGTATCTCTAAACTAAACTAAACTAAACAATTGCAGCAAGAGAGAAAGGTCGGCACTGGACACTGGATCATGAAAGAAAGACCAAGACTACACACTGGATCACAACAGGAAGCATGGCACTGGGCACTGGATTATGTTAGAAAGACCAGCCCTGCACACTGGATCATGACTGAAAGCACAATACTGGATTGTGACGTGGCCCTGCACTGGGTTTTGATCGACAACCTGCACTGGCACAGGGTTTCAGTGAATGGCCCAACACTGGGCACTGGATTGCAACAGGCAGCCAAGCACTGGGTCATGTGGCCCAGCTGTGACCCAGGGCTGTGCACTGGACCGTGACGTACAGCCTGCACTGGGCACTGGATCAAGACAGATTGCCCCGTACCTCAATGTCTGGCAGCTTCTCCAGACACCAGGTAGGGGCTGAGTTAGTCTGAAGAAGGGTCCTGACACAAAACATCGCCTGTCCATTAATTCCCTCCACAGATGCTGCCTGACTTGCTGAGTTACACCAGCACTTTGTGTTTTGCACCAACTTGAGGCGGACTGCCTGAGAACCAAGTGGCACTCGACTACATAGAGGGCAGATTTACAGAGATCAATAAACACCACAAACATTTGGCTAATGTTCTTCTAACTCAGCACTGTTGGCCGTCAGTCGCTCCGATGTCTCTGGAATGTGAAACTAGCTGACAGTGGGTAATAGACGTGTTCGAGCATTGTGAAGTATCAGGGAGGGGAGGGTTGGGTGCCTTCAGTGAATAGGCTGACAGCATATTGATTGAAATTTTGCTGTTAATTAACAAGAAACATGAGTTCTCTCTTCAGGTAACACAAAACAATTGACCAAAAAAACTGCAAGTGCCACACTGTGATGACACAGAGTCATGTTTGCCTTGTTCCTGTGTGATTTAATTACCAACCGGAGTAATCCAAACTGAAGTCCTGTTACACTTGACCTGCTCCTGCCTAAAGAGCCTGCCTGCTTAGCTTGGCTAATACCGTCCTCGGCACTGAATGGATCAGCCCAGGGTCCAAGCCCACGATGAATTTGAGGCATTTGTTGAGGTTGACACCAGTGTAGCATTGGTTATTTCAGCATTTTGTGTAAACACATAACAGAAGGAACTTGAATTGATACAGAACTTTCATAACCTACATTTCCCCCAAAAGTCAAGGTGTTTTACTGTTGGGTGGCACGGTGGTGCAGCGGTATAGTTGCTGCCTTACAGCGCCAGGGACCCGGGTTCGATCCTGACCACGGGTGATGTCTGTGTTGAGCTTGTACGTTCTCCCCGTCACCTTTGTGGGTTTTCTCTGGGTGCTCCGGTTTCCTCCCACACTCCAGACGTACAGGTTAATTGGCTTGGTAAAATCGTAAATTCTCCCTAGAGCATGTAGGATAGTGTTATTGTACGGGGATTGCTGGTCTGCACGGACTCGGTGGACCGAAGGCCTGTTTCTGCACTGTATCTCTAAACTATCACTCAACTAAACGATTGTAAAATAAATAACATGGCAACCATTCGGTATACTTCCAGCAACTTTAAAAATGAAATAATGACCAAATGACCTGTGATAATTATTGTGAGATAAACATTGATATGCCTCCTCAGTATTGTGTCTGTGTGTCGGCTGAGAATATGGCGCTCTGGTCTCAGAAACAAAAAGGCTGTGGTTTTAAATCACAATCAAAGACAAAGACTGAACATATAATCTGGGCTCAAACTCCCAATTTATTTATGATGGAGTACCATACGTATCAGATCCATTGCAATTTGGTTGTGATATTAATCCAGGCCTCTATACATCCTGGAGTAACCATATCAGATCCCACAACACAGAGGCGCGGGTGAAATAGCTCTGACATCTTGAACAACAGTCATTCATCAGCTTACATCAATAAACAGATTAGTCTATCTTAATCATATTATCACCAGTGAGACTTTGCTATACTTAACTTGCTGCTCTGTTTCTTACAGTGCAATAGTGGCAATGTTTCAAAGTTCGGCACAAAATGCTGGAGCAACTCAGCGGGGCAGGCAGCATCTCTGGAGAGAAGGAATCGGTGACGTTCCGGGTCGTGATCCTTCTTTGTCAGGGGAGTGGGCAGGACAGAGATAGAATGTAGTCGGAGACAGTAAGACTAGTGGGAGAACTTGGAAGGGGAGGGGTTACTAGACAATAGAGACAATAGGTGCAGGAGTAGGCCATTCAGCTCTTCGAGCCAGCACCGCCATTCAATGTGATCATGGTTGATCATCCCCAATCAGTACCCCGTTCCTGCCTTCACCCCATATCCCCTGACTCCGCTATCTTTAAGAGCCCTATCTAGCTCTCTCTTGAAAGTATCCAGATATCCGGCCTCCATAGCCCTCTGAGGCAGAGAATTCCACAGACTCACAACTGTGAAAAAGTGTTTCCTCATCTCCATTCTAAATGGCTTACCCCTTATTCTTAAACTGTGGTCCCTGGTTCTGGACTCCCCCAATATCGGGAACATGTTTCCTGCCTCTAGCGGGTCCAAACCCTTAACAATCTTATATGTTTCAATAGGCTCCCCTCTCATCCTTCTAAATTCCAGAGTATACAAGCCCGGCCACTCCATTCTCTCAGCATATGACAGTCCCGCCATCCCGGGATTTAACCTTGTAAACTAACGCTGCACTCCCTCAATGTCCTTCCTCAAATTAGGGGACCAAAACTGCACACAATACTCCAGATGTGGTCTCACTAGGGTCCTGTACAACTGCAGAAGGACCTCTTTCTTGGGGTCCCTTTCATGGGGTCCAGTACCAACCTGATTTTCCCAGTCTACCTGCATGTTGAAACCTCCCATAACAACCGTAGCATTACCTTTACGACATGCCAATTATAACTCTTGATTCAACTTGCACCCTATATCCAGGCTACTGTTTGGGGGCCTGTAGATAAGTCCCATTAGGGTATTTTTACCCGAACAATTATGTAGTTCTATCCATACTGACTCCACATGTCCTGTTTCAATGTCACCCCTTGCAAGGAACTGAATTTCATTCCTCACCAACAGAGCCCACCTGTCTATCTTTTTGATAGGAGGTATACCCCTGAATATTCAGTTCCCAACCCTGGCCCTCGTGCAGCCATGTCTCTGTAATTCCCACAACATCATACTTGCCCATTTCTAACTGAGCCTCAAGCTCGTCCACTTTATTTCGTATACTTCGCGCATTCATATACAACACTTTGATGTGGGGTATTCACCTTCCCTCTCACACCGCTCACAATTGGCCCTGACCTACTCTCTTTTCTCTTCTCAAACTTTCCTTCCCATTAATTCGGGAGTCTTTTGTAACTTTTCCTGTACTCACTTCCCCTTTAACTCCATCTTTATACTCCCAATTTGTCAATCCCTCCCCCCCACTATTTAGTTTAAACCCACATGTGTAGCCCCAGCAAACCTGCCTGCCAGAACGTTGGACCCCCTCCAGTTAAGGTGCAACCCGTCCCTTTTGTACAGGTCATCCCTACCCCGGAAGAGATCCCAGTGGCCTATAAATCTAAATCCTTGCTCCCTGCTCCAGCCCCTCAGCCACACATTCAGATGCCCTATCCCCCTGTTCCTGTCCTCACTAGTACTGGAAGCAATCCAGAGATAACCACCCTAGAAGTCCTGCTTTTCGGTCTTCTTCCTAACTCTCTAAACTCGAGTTGCAGAACCTCCTTTCCTCTTCTTCCCTACATCGTTTGTGCCTATGTGCACAACTACTGCCGGCTGTTCACCTTCCTTCTCGAGGATGTTCTGAATTCGGTTCGTGACATCTTGAGCCCTGGCACCAGGGAGGCAACAGACCATCCTCGAGTCTCGCCTGCCGCCACGGAATCTCCAGTCCGCACCTCGGACAATGGAGTCACCCACCACTATGGCTCTGCCCGACATCGGTCTCACCGGTCGAGTCTCATCTCTAGGATTGGAAGTACAGCGTAAATTGGAGGAACAGCACCTCATATTTTGCTTGGGTAGCTTACACCCCAGCAGTATGAACATTGACTTCTCTAACTTCAAATAGCCGTTGCTTTCCCTCTCTCTCCATCCCCTCCCCCTACCAAGCAGGGTCTCGACCCGAAACGTCACCCATTCCTTCTCTCCAGAGATGCTGGCTGTCCCGCTGAGTTACTCCAGCTTTTCGTGTCTACCTTCGATTTAAACCAGCAACTGCAGTTCTTTCCTACACAATGCTTCAGAGTTAATATTTTGGCAAAAAATATTTTTGTGATGCTCTGCGCTCATCTAGCTTTCGATTCCCCTCACTCCTGCATTCACCCTGACCCACAACGTCACCTATCCATGTTCTCCAGAGATGCTGCTTGATCCGCATGAGTGACTCCAGCATTTTGTGGTTTTCTTTGGTAAACCACCATCTGCAGTTCCTTGTTTCTGCTATGCAGAAGCAGGTTGTTCATTTATTGGATTTTACACAGGAAACACGGTTATCATAAGAGCCGGTCTCCACAAAGTAGCCAGGGGAATTGGTGCTTGTACTCAGTGAGTTCAGTGCCATGGCTGCCATCCATCTATCTGTCTGGCATCTATCAGTGGAGCAGCTGTGTGGCACAGTAGCGCAGGTGGTAGAGCCACTCGCTACCTTACAGCGCCAGAGACCCGGGTTGGATCCCGACCTTGGGTGCTGTCTGTGTGGAGTTTGCACGTTCTCCCTGTGACCGAGTGGGTTTCCTCCGGGTGCTCCAGTTTCCTTCCACATCCCAAAGACGTAGGATATTTGCTCTCTCTAAATTGCCCCCAGTGTGTAGGGAGTGGCTGATAACGTAGCATAGAATAGAACTAGTGTGAACGGGTGATCGACTGTAGGTGTGGACTCGATGGGCCAAAAGCCTGTTTCCGTGCTGAATCTTTATATCAATCAACCTAATAATTTACCAGTGCTTTCACTAGGGAAAAAGGAGATGTGATGAAATTAGCTTATTGATATTTCTTGATGTGTTTGCAACTAGTGAGTGGAGTGAAATCGCTTTAATGTCATGTAGAATTGCAGGAAACTATACTAGCTGACATTAGTTGCCATTGAAGCATTTCTGCTTTTACTGGGTGATCACACAGGATAGGCAGAGAGCCATTTAGCCTACTGTGAATAGCACAGGGTCTTACTGGAGCAAATCTAAACCTATCCCACTGGCCTTGTTCTCTGCCATTTGCCTGCTTTCAGGTGCATCTAATAACAGATGTAATGGTCTTTGCTTGCACTATTCTTCTCCAAAGACCCATTGCTTGCCCTTGGGGATAGATATAAACTTTAGGTTCTCATCAGTTTGAAGATTATGTGAGTGGAGTGAATGTTGAACAGTACAGCACAAGAACAGGTCCATCAGCCCTCAATGTCTATGCTGAACATGGTACCAAGTAAAACGCAACCCGTCTGCCTGCCAGTGCTCCATCTCTCTCAACTCCCTGGATTGCCATGTGCCTATCTGAAAGCCTTTTAAACGCCCCTATCTTGTCTGCCCCCACAACCACCCCTGGAAGCATTTTCCAGTCATCCACCACCCTCTGTCTGCAAAGCAACCAACACATCTTCTTTGACCCCCCCCCCCCCCACCTTAAACCTTTGCCCTCTAGTCTTTGACATTTCCACGCTGGGAAAAAGATTCTGACTGTCTACCGTATTTGTGCCTCTCATCATTTAAAACCTCTATCGGGTTTCCCCTGAGCTTCTGAAGTTCCAGAGAACACAACACAAGCCTTTCCAAACTCTCCTTGTAGCTAATACCCTCCAAACCCGGCAGTATTCTGAGGAACCTCTTCTGCACCCTCTCCAAAGCCTCTACATACTCCCTGTAAAGGGGTGGCCACACCTGCACACAAAACGCAGAGTAAATTGAAGTAAAATTTGGGAAATATCAAACGGAACATTAATTTAATGTTAGCAGAGACCTGATGGATCAAATGGTCTGCCTCTGTGTTGCACAAGTCATAAGGTCATAAGGAATAGGAGTAGAATTAGGCCATTCGGCCCATCAAGTCTACTCCGCCATTCAATCATGGCTGATCTATCTCTCATCCTAACCCCATTCTGCTGCCTTTTCCCCATAACCCCCAACACCCGTACATGAAGAATCTATCTATCTATTTCTGCCTTAAAAATATCCACTGACTTGGCCTCCACAGCCTTCTATCCCTGTAATTCTATTTCAAGACTCATGTGCAGTCCTTTGAGCGTGACCACTTTAAACTTCCGTATCGCAGTCTAGTCTGTCCTAAAGCCGTTGACTGACATTGCTTCAAATATCTACACTTCTGCCTTCAGTACCTTCATCTCCGCCTTCAATGTTTTCCGTAACTGCCTCCACATCTGAGATATCTCTGCGTGTTCATTGCTCCTCTCCATGCCATTAGCTTCGCTGTGCCATCAGCAGACGTGCCTTCAGCTGTCCAGGTCTGAAGCTCTGGGCTTGCACCTCGGTAATTCTCAGCCTCTCCATCATCAAGATGCTTCTTAAACTTTGCTGTGGTCACTCATTGTGTTACCACATTCTACTGCACACCCATTCCACATTTTATTTTCTTTCCAATGCCCTCATACATTCCTCCTATCTATCTGCCCTCTAATTACTCCTCCTACAGACAATAAGCATTCACTGGCCTCTTTTGGACGGCACCAATAGTGTTTATGCTACCTGGATTCTCGAGGGGCCCACCAAAGTCATCTGCACCCTTCCTCTCAGCAACTTAAAACACACTTGTTTTTTCACTTTTCCAGTTCTGATAAAAGGTCAATTGTTTCTCCCTCGTCGCATACTGCCTGACCTACAGAGTATCTAAATGGTGTCAAGTTGGGAAAAGGGGAAGTACAACGGGATCTGGGGGTTCTTGTTCATCAGTCAATGAAAGTAAGCATGCAGGTACAGCAGGCAGTGATGAAAGCAAATGGCATGTTGGCCTTCATAACAAGAGGAGTTGAGTATAGGAGCAAAGAGGTCCTTCTGCAGTTGTATAGGGCCCTAATTAGACCACACCTGGAGTATTGTGTGCAGTTTCGGTCCCCTAATTTGAGGAAGGACATTCTTATTATTGAGGGAGTGCAGCGTAGGTTTACAAGGTTAATTCCTGGGATGGCAGGACTGTCATATGCTGAGAGAATGGGGAGGCTGGGCTTGTATACTCTGGAGTTTAGAAGGATGAGTGGGTATCTTAATGAAACATATAAGATTATTAAGGGTTTGGACACGCTAGAGGCAGGAAACATGTTCCCGATGTTGGGGCAGTCCAGAACCAGGGGCCACAGTTTAAGAATAAGGGGTAAGCCATTTACAACGGAGATGAGGAAACACTTTTTCACACATAGTTGTGAGTCTGTGGAATTCTCTGCCTCAGAGGGCGGTGGAGGCCGGTTCTCTGGATACCTTCAAGAGAGAGCTAGATAGGGCTCTTAAAGATAGCGGAGTCAGGTGATATGGGGAGAAATCAGGAACAGGGTACTGATTGGGGATGATCAGCCATGATCACATTAAATGGCGGTGCTGGCTTGAAGGGCCGAATGGCCTACTCCTGCACCTATTGTCTATTGTCTATTGTCTATTGTTTACCCCCAGTCCAGGTAGTTCTGCTACAACCAAAGATAGCCACAAAAAGCTAGTGTAACTCAGCGGGATAGGCAGCATCTCTGGAGAAAAGGAATAGGTGACGCTTCGGGTCGAGACCCTTCTTCAGACCCTCAGGTCTCCACCTGTACCATCCCTCCAGAGATACTGTCTGACTTGCCGAGTTACACAGGTTTTTTGTGTCTAGTTCACAAGTTATCGGAGTAGAATTAGGCCATTCGGCCCACCGAGTCTACTCCGCTATTCAATCATGGCTGATCTCTGTCTCCTAATCCCATTTTTTCTGCCTTCTCCCATAACCCTTGACACCCGTTCTAAGCAACAATTTGTCTATCTCTGCCTTAAAAATATGCAGTTCCTTCCCACACATTTGTTCTGCCACAACATGGGTTCTCATGACCTGAATTGGATATACCATGATAGATGATTTAGTGAACACTGTTTGTATCACATGGGCTGAATTGGTTACACTGCAATTTCAACCCGGAACAAGATAGCCAGTTAAAAATCACTTAGGAAATTGACAAACAGACAAAAAAAGCTGTCTTGCAAAAGAAACACTCTGGGAAAAAAATAACCTCCCTGCTCCTACCACCTTCCCCACAGTAATCAGACCCCATTGTCTCTCAAGAACAGTCTGTCATTTTCATTACTGGAGGCCATTGTGATTGGCAAGCAATTGTTTCCATCGACACTCGTGCAAACGATTCAGCCTTTCATACATAGCTTTCAGTAACAAAAATAAACATAACTATTAAAAAGGGCCTCTATTGTTGAAAATCCTGTGGGAGAAAGATCTACAAACAAACTCCTTAGCCCCTAATCCCATTTTACCCTATTAACACACTGTTTTGCGAGCATGTTTTTGTTGGAACAGAAGGTTTTTTTACAAACACATCAACTGTAGAAGTATCCATAATTACAGTTTTTATTCCTGCAGCATTTGCAGTTTTTTTGACTACCTTATGCATCTTGGAGACAGGTTTTGCCTGACAATCACTGGTGTGGAGTGCCCTGGCAAGTTGCACGGTGCTATATAAATATAGCACCGTGCTTAATTACTAGAATTTTCAGGACTTGAGAATGGGATTTGTAGAGCTTTGAAAAACCCTCAACCCGAATGTCCTTAACTGTGTGGATCAGCAAGTTGAGGTGTGTGGACAGGGTGGGATGGGGGGACGACGACTGGAGACATTACTAATGCATGTGGCCCTGGAGCAACGGCTTTGGAAGAGCTTGGATATCCACAGGTTCACAGAATGATTTACCGTAAACATGGAGAGATCTGCAATCAGTCTAAGTACTCTGTTAATTTTACAATGAAAGCCATCATTCCTGCAAAACCTGCCGCAGCCATCCTTACCCCTTGGTGATAAATGGATCAGGGAATTGACGAGCTTCACTGCACGGAAGGAGGCCATTTAGCTCATTATGTCAGTGCTCGCGCTCTGTGTGAGTTATACTCTTACTCCCCTGTTCCCACGCGATGGATAACAGGAACAAATGAAGCCTCTTCTTCCCCTTGTCCTGTCAAACACTCACTCCCAAGGCAGCAGAACAACCCGTGAATGTCGTCAGCCTGCCCTGAAGCTCTTTGACAAGCAATTGACTATGATTATGACGTTTAAAAGACATTTTGACAATATATGGATAGGAAGGTGTGAGAGGAATATGTGACAAATGCAGGCAAAATGCCAAGTGGGCTAGCATTGGCAAGGTGGGCCAAAGGGCCTGTTCCTGTGTTTTGTAGCCCGATGACTCTATTTGGAGATCTGCAGTGTCTCCCAATCTCAACGTTCTTTCAGCAGAGAATGAGTTCCAGGTTTGCACAATAAGCAGAAGCTCCATCTGCATTGGGGGAACCAAACCCAGACAAGGTGCCTGCTTTGTGGGGCACCTGAGTTCAGTCCATCGGAGCTACCATGAATTTTTGGTAACTTGCCACTTTAATTTTCCATTCTCTCTGATCCATCTGTCTGTAGCCTCCTGCACTGATATGAAAAGGATCAATGAAAGCTTAAGGAACAACTTCTCATCTTCCAGCCTTCAGCCAACAATGAATCCACCAGCTCTACGTAACTCTTCCTGTCACAGAAACATAAAGTCATACAATACAGAAACAGGCCAATTGGCCGAACTTGTCCATGCTGACCAAGATGTCCCATCTAAGCTAGTCCCATTTGTCCGTGTATCCATGTATCCATCACCCACTGAGTAAAACAGTTGCCCTTTGGGTTCCCAACGTTTTCCTCTCACATTAAACCTCTGCTTTCTCGTGCTTGAGGGCAGGGGTTCTGTGAGCGCTCCTCTGCCTGGGAACATATCCTGGCAGAACGCGAGGTATAAGTATACTTCATGCCACGGTGGCTCAGCGGTAGAGTTGCTGCCTTACAGCGCCAGACACCTGGGTTCGATCCTGACTGCGGGTGCTGTCTGTACGGAGTTTGTACGTTCTCCCCATGAGACAGCTGGGTTTTCTCAGGGTGCTCCGGTTTCCTCCCACATTCCAAAGACGTACAGGTTAGTAGGTTAAATGACGTTGGTAAAAATTATAAATTGTCTCTGGTGTGTAGGATAGCGCTAATGTACTGGGGCCGATGTCCGCACGGACTCAGTGGGCCGAAGGGCCTGTTTCAACACTCTATCTCTAAACTAAACTAAACACTGCAGCTGAAGCACTGGTTACATTATATAAAGTGTGCAGACATAACATGGAACGCAGAACAGTACAGCACAGGAACTGGCCCTTCAGCCCATAATGTCTGTGCTGAACATGATACTGAGTTAAATGAATTTCCTCTGGCTGCATATGAACAATATTCCTTCATTCTCTGCTTATCCAGATGCCTATCTAAAAACCTCTTAAAAGCCACTATCGTATCTGCCTCTACCACCACCCCTAGCAGTGCATTCCTGACACCCATTATTCTCTGAGGATAAAACTTGACCCCCACATCTATATAATTAAAAGTGTCATCTTGACCACTTCCTCTCTGCGCTGTATATTGACTTTAGAAAAAACGGTACCCTGCATCGCTGTGAATTTTGGCCATTGTACTCACAGTCCTCCCCCTCTGAGCCAACCCCGAGGATTTTTCCCATCGATGAAAAATAAAAAAGTTATGAGTGTTTAAAAAACCTTGAGATCAGCTGATTGGTCCTCTCGCCTGTCAATCTCCGCGATGAAGATAACGCCCCTTCTGGGGGGGTGGGGGTGCAGGACTATAAACCCCGGATGCCTGGACATGAGTCAGTCACTCTGCAAGATCGCGAGGGAGAGGCCACGACTGTCATTCTAAGCTGTGAATCAACTGAACTGTGAGTCTGCAATGTACTTGCAATAAATGATTTGGTAACCCTTAATGACAATGCCATGAGTTGTTTGGCCAGCTGCGCTGCCTGTGCGTGAAACTGCAATGCTTTATTAGGTCCAACTGTGTTTGGAAGGAATAAATGCTTTATTAGGTCCGACTGTGTTTGGAAGGAATAAATGCTTTATTAGGTCCGACTGTATTTAGTCCAAAGGTCCCGCTCATTTCGTGACCTCCGCTTAGTGGACAGGTCGCGCTGATTGCGTAATTTCCGGTAAGTGCAGAGGTCACGCTGATTGCGGAAGTGCCGCTGACTGCGGAAGCCCCACAGTGGAGAGGCCGCGCTCAGCCGTGTGAGTAGATTCAAGAAAGTTTACAGTCATATATATGATGTGTGAGTCAGTGTGTGTGAGTGTGAGTGTATATGTGAGTGTGAGTGTGTATATGTGTGTGAGTGTATGTTTTTTTGTGTATGTGTGAGTGTGTGTGAGTATATGGGTATGTGTGAGTGTATGCGTGTGTGTGTGAGTGTATGGGTGTGTGTGTGTGTTTGTGAGTGAGTGTGAGTGAGTAAGTGTGTGTGAGTGTATGTGTGTGTGTGAGGTGCAGGGTGTGTGTATGTGTGAGTGTGTGAGTGTGTGTGTGCATATTGGAATTGGTGTTTAGGTGCAATATTGCGTTGGGGGACCAGCCCTCCTGTGTGAAGTTGGGACCCAACGGGTCCCACTTAGTCTAGTCTCCTTTAAATTTTGCTTCTCTCACCATAAAACTATGCCCTTTAATCTTTGACATTTCATGAATCAGTAATACCTGTAACTCAAAACTGTGTAACTGGGGCCTAACTTTACACACAGTCCCCACATGGTCCTTTACACAAAACCGGTCACAGTTATTCCCCTCCTCCCTGGAGTAATACTGCAAGATCCCACCAACTTCTCTTCAAATTGCCCCCATTTACTTAGGTATAAGTCAGCATACAAGAAAAACTATTGATACAAAAAAAAGATGCAACTTACTCAGAAACAAATTATAGCCACTAATGAAACTGAAAGAGGAACATAACTGTTTTGTTATTTCAATGACTTGTAGTTACTCACGGGGAGAGATATGGATACTCTTGGTAAAATGCTTGTCTTTGTGAAGAAACTGATTTTGGTTGTACTATTAAAACTGCACACCACAGGGAACGCTTTTTAATGGAAAAGCGAAACTTAGCAAACAATTGTCTTGCGCTTCATGCACGATCTGGTGCATGGGAGATTGTGATTATTTTATCCGAAGATTGGAATAGAACAAATCCAGTGCCCTTTCTGCGCACAATTTCCCAGTCGCAACAAAAATGAAAATTTTGTCCCAATATTCAAGCTGTTGGCTCATGAGTTATTCGTGCAGGTTTAGTACTGATAGCAAGAATGGAGGAGATAAAACTGGAGTTTCTCTTAGGGAAAAGAAACCATCATCATTCTTTAGTCTGATGTACTACATGTGACCTCAACCAGGCTAGAAACCTTGCAACTGCATCTCCAACATGACCTTGTGGGCAACTCTGTTATTAATGAGATATTACTAGTGATTCAAATACCAGGCCCACTTCTACCTCCCTGGGCAAAAGCAGCCTTTATGTGCCAATGTTTTGTGCATTCATTTCTCATGAAGTGAGCACCACTGGCAAAGCCACATTTAGCTCTTGAACCACACTGTGAGAGAGAGTTGCCTGTGTGTGGCTTTACAAGCACATTAACACAACAACACCACAAATACATATAAAATGATCAATAATATAATAATTTCTCAGTGTTCTAGATAACCAGACCAGAAATAGACACAAATAGACAGTAACTCAGCGGGACAGGCAGCATCTGTGGAGAGAAGGAATGGGTGATGTTTCGGATCGAGGCCCTTCTTCCGGGGAAAGTCAGGGGAGAGGGAGTCTAGATATATGGAGGGGTACTCTAGACTCCCTCTCCCCAGACCCTCAGTCTGAAAAAGGGTCGCAACCAAAAACATCCCCCCCTTTCCTTCTCCCCAGAGATGATCCTGTCCCGCTGAGTTACTCTAGCATTTTGGTGTAAAACAGCATCTGCAGTTCCTTCCTACACATAACCAGACCATTATAATGCTGGGCACAGTATGTAGTGCAACCTATAAAAGTCCATAGACTGAAGTCACATACATGCGTGGTGAATGCCTGGAACGAGCTGCCAGGGGTGGTGGTTGAAGCAGATATGATAAGGGCATTTAAAAGGCATATGGATATGGAGGGATACATGCAGGTAGATAAGTGATGGTCTTGCCATCACAGTCGTGGGTTTATAGAGAGAGTAGAGCAGGGGGCTGAGCACACAGACTTGAGCTGGTGCCAGCACAGACATTGTTGGCCATCGTTCTGTCCATGCTATCGTTCTAGCCCTACACTCATCCCTAGAACGCCCGGATAAGAGACACCTACTTCAGACTCTTGTTCATACACTACAGCTCTGCCTTTAATACCATTGCACCATCCAAGCTTATCACCAAACTAGCGGGACTAGGTGTCAGCACTCATCTCTGCTACTGGATCCTCGACCTCCTGACCAACTGACCCAGTGAGGATAGGGGATAAATCATCCTCCATAATAATCCCCAGCACAGGGGCTCCGCAAGAATGATTTCTTAGCCCCCTTCTTTACTCCTTGTGCACCCACGAATGTGCAGCCATCTACAAATCTAATTCAATTTCAAATTCGCAAACGACACTACATTCATACATTTGATTAGTATGTGTGTCAGAGGTTATGGGGAGAAGGCAGGATATTAGGGTTAGGAGGGAGAAATAAGTCAACCATGATTGAATGGCGGAGTCGACTTGATTGGCCAAATGGCCTAATTCTACTCCTGTTCCTTATGACCTTATGACACCACCATTGTGGGCCAGATGTCAAATAATGATGAGACGGAGTACAGGAAGGAGATTGAGAACCTCGTGTCCCGGTTTAGAGACAACAACCTTTATCTCCATGTCAGCAAGACAAAGGAGATAGTGATGGACTTCAGGAAGTGAATCGGTACACAGAGCACAGTTTGCATTGACGCTGTTGAAGTAGAGATGGTTGAATACTTCAAACTAGTCAACTTTTCCTGCACCATTGATATTGAAACAACGACCAAGAAAACACACAACTCTACATGTTTGGCACATTCCCTACAACTCTCACCAACTTCTACAGATGCACCATTGAAAGCATTTTATCGGGATGCATCGCAACTTGGTTTGGGAACTGCTCCATCCAAGACCGCAAGAAAGTGCAGCAAATTGTGGATGCAGCCCAGCCCAGCCCATCACACAAACCAATCTCCCTGCTATTGACTCCATTTATATCTCACGCTGCCTCGGCAAGGCCAGCAGCATAATCAAGGACGAGTTGCACCCTGGCCACTCCCTCTTCGCCCCTCTCCCATCAGGCAAAAGGTGTAGAAGTGTGAAAAAGCATACCTCCAGATTCGGAGGCAGTTTCTTCCCAACTGTTATCAGGCAACCATAACCAGAAAGCAATGCTGAACTACTATCTACCTCTTTGATCACCCTCGGATTATCCTTTATCGGAGTTTGCTGGCTTTACTTTGCACTAATCATTATCCCCTTATCATGTATCTATACACTATAAATGGATCGATTGTTATCATGTGTTGCTGTTCTGCTGACTGGTTAGCACGCAACATAAGCTTTTCACTGTACCTCAGTACACGTGACATGTACTAAACTGAAACTGATGGTTGATGGGAAGAAGCTGTTCTTGAACCTGTAGCTAATGGTCTCAGGCTCCTTCACCTCCTTCCTGAGGGTATCAGCGAGATGAAAGCATGGCCAGGGTGGTGTGGATCTATGATTGTTTTAGCTGCCTTCCTGAGGCAGAGCTTTTTGTAGATCTCTGTGTGGGTGGGGGAGTGGATCCGTCACTTTTGCAGTATCCTTTGTCCTTGGGCGTTCAAGTTATCGAACCAGGACAGGCCTTCAAGATGCCGCTGGAGCCGTGCCTGGCAACACAGTTATGGGGATAGAGAGAGTAGAACAGGGGCCTGAGCACACAGTTTTGAGCTGGCCCTGTGCAGATGGTTAGTGAGGAGGAAGAGTTGTTGCCAATTCATACTGATTGAGGTTTGCCAGCAAGGAAGTCGAGGATCCAGTTGCACAGCGATGAGCAGATACCAAGTTCCCTAGGTTAGATGATGAGTTGAGAGGGGATGATGGCATTGAACACTGGTAGCTGCAATGCAATGCATTGTAGTGGGATACATGTGCATGAGTGTGTGGGGCACATATGTGTATGAGTGTGAATGTCACAGGCACATAAACGTACACAAAAGCATAAATGCATAAAATATACATAAATTACGCCTAAAATGCTAAAAGGACTGTGCAAAAAAAAACAAAACATTAGTGCAAGATGTGGGCTGTAGTGTTCCAATGTTGAGGCTGGATTAGGTTTGTGCAGGATGGGTTCAAAACCTTGAACAAGGGTCACCTATTCCTTTTCCCCAGTGATGCTGCCTGACCCGCGGAGTTACTCCAGCATTCTGTGTCTATCTTCATCACAAACCTGATAGTTGTGTGCTGGGCCCAGGAACAGGTCATCGGAGCTGTAAATGCCCCAGAATTTGAAGCTACAAACTTTCTCCACCACTGACCCACCAATAAAAACCGGTGCATGATTTCCCAAGAGGTTGCTGTTGTGACACCACTCAACCTGGAGCTTTATCTGGAATTTAGAAGGATGAGAGGGGATCTTATGGAAACATATCAAATTCTTAAGAGATTGGACAGGCTAGATGCTGGAAAAATATTCCCAATGTTGCGGGAGCCCAGAACCAAGGGTCACAGTTTAAGAATAAGGGGAAGGGCATTTAGGACTGAGATGAGGAAAACACCTTTTCAGCCAGAGTTGTGAATCTGTGGCATTCTCTGCCACAGAAGGCAGTGGAGGCCAATTCACTGGATGTGTTCAAGAGAGTTAGACTTAGCTCTCAGGGCTAATGGAATCAAGGGATATGGGGAGAAAGCAGGAACGGGGTACTGATTCTGGATGATCAGCCATGATCATATTGAATGGCGGTGCTGGCTCGAAGGGCCAATGGCCTACTCCTGCACCTATGAAGCACTGACTTGTACCACTGGTGACTCGGCCAAGTACAGTGGTGTAGTCAACAAATTTATGGATGGCACTGGAGCTGCACTTAGCCACACAGTCATGGGAGTAAAGAGAGTAGGACAGAGGGTGAATCATGCAGCCTTGTGGAGCACCCGTGTTGATGGTGAATGAATATGAAAGGGAAGCATTTATGCGACTGTATAGCTCTGTGCTTATGTGTGAATGTCAGTGTATGTGTATCTACCAGAGCCCTTATGACTTGCATTCCAACTAAAAGTATTGCAAATGTCAATGTTTATCGATCTGCCAGATACAAGCAAAGGCAAAAACCAGCTGACAAGGATTAGTCTGTCATGGGAATTTGGAAGTGTGGGAGGATATTCTGGGTGGAGGAGTGGGCAAGGATTCAAAAGGTGAGAATATGAATGAGTGACCTTTGTATGAAGGCACAGCAATTTGCCCTGACCCGTGATTGATTCGTGCATGACACCGACCGATGGTTTCACAAAGGTGAGCATAACTCACTCAGCCACCGGTGCTCCCAAAGCAATTTTATTCATTACAAATACCTCTCACTGTACTGAATAAATATTAAGTCTTCAAGTACTAATCTTGACAACATTCATGATTTTATAATAACTGTCTGAATATTCAAGTTAAGTGGATTGTTTTGTTAAAAGATAAGGTGTCTCACTTATTCATTTGCACTATTGTGAAATTAATCTCTATTTTCACTCATCATGTTAATTGTTCCACCGTGTTCTCAAGTTATGCAAAGACATTATCAGATCTTCCAAGGCCCATTTATATTAATAACACTGCCAAATGCACAATGCACCTGCTGCTAGGAATTGTAAATCATGGGGAGCAGAAGCTTTTAATTTGGGGTTTAGGTTTATTATTGTCATGCAAGGCAGACAGTCAGAACCTTTCTCCCAAGACTAGAGGTCAAGACTAGAGGGCACAGCTTTAAGGTGAGAGCGGAAGAGTTTACAGGAGATATGTGGGGCAATTTATTTTACACAGAGAGTGGTGGGGGCGTGGAACGTGTTGCCCAGGGTGGTAGAGGAGGCAGATAACAATAAGTGTTTAAGAGGCTTTTAGATAGGCACATGGATACGCAGGTGATGGAACGATATGGATCATGTGTAGGCAGATGAGATCAGTTTAACTTGGCATTAAGTTTGGCAAGAACATTGTGGGCTAAAGGGTCTTGTGCCATGCCATTCCGTGCCTTTTGACCTTCTATCTTCTTTTTGTACTGAAGTACAGTGAAAAGCTTTTGTTAGCGTGCTATCCAATCAAGGGCGGCACGGGTGATTGGGGTTATGGGGAGAAAGGAAGAGATGGGGTTAGGCAGGGCTGCCAACTCTCATGCTTTGAGCGTGAGAGTCACGCATTTCAGCCAATTCTCACGCTCTCACGCTGATGACAGAATTCTCACGCTATCTTCAGTCCCTGCACAGTTTGTCTCTTTGCTCCACATGACAGCGATCTGTGCCGTCTGGGGAAACGTGTCGGTTGACGGCTGTAAGTGACATCGCGTCTCTTCTCTTCTCTCTTGGTCGGCTGATAACATGAAGCAGCCGGAGATGGAGCTAACTAGGTGAATCGGTTGTAAACCATGGGGGGGGGGGGAACCTCAATGAGGCCAAACATCAAGGACAGGGTACAGCAACCTACGCCACATGGGCCGATTCCGGCCCGTAACCCAAAAAAACATTTTCAATTTGTTGTCTCGGGGTAGGCGAGCCGACCTGGGAACTGTTGCCAGGCCCTGCGACGCAAGCTGATCTGGGAATTGCAGCCAGTCCCAGGGCTCACAGAATGCCAACTTGATCAGAATGGACAAATTAGGCCAGCCATGTACATGTTGTATAACTCTGCCTCTGCAGATCTGAATGGGCTTAGAATGACCATTTAAGCAAAATTGCCCTCACTTTCCCCATTTTGATTCTTGAGATTAATATCCCTTTGCTCTGTTAACAGCGTTAAAGTACTTATGAGGTAGAGTCAGGAAAGGGAACATGTTATTTTTTTTTAAAGTTTGCTTTAATTTGTTAGTTGATTGTTAGTTGACTGCCATAATTTCTGAAATGGTCTTAAAGTAACTTAACTGTTATAAAGCAGTAATAAGTGATTTTTGTCCAAACAATTGGAACGTATAAAATGTTTGCATTATTAGCAGGGCTGACAACTCTCATGCATTGAGCATCACGCATTTCACAAAATTCTCACACTCTCACGCTGATCACAAATTTCTACACGCTAAAAATCTGCAGGTGCTGGAAGTTCAAAATAAAGCAAAAATTGTTTTAGAGGCGAGTAAAAACCATGAGGGGAATATATAAGATGAATGCATAGGGAAGTACAGAGGGCATTGGTTTAAAGCAGGGCTGTCAAACTACCCCCGGGTCACTGACCCTCACCTCCCCCAGACCCCAGCTGAACACAGAGTACCTGGGCCGGCCTGCATTCCCGGGAGGGGGGGAGACCGGGGGGGGGGGGGGGGGGGGGGGGGGGGTTGAGAGGGAAATGCTCCCTGAGTCTCTGCTCACTCCAGATGTGGTTGCTGCATCACTAACACACACTCTCAAATACACACTGGCACACTTGTGTAAGGTTTAAAGGGATATGGGCCAAATGCGGATATGTGGGACTAGTTTAGATGGGGCATCTTGAGTTGGGATGAAGGGCCTGTTTCCATGCTGTAAGACTATGACACACGTTACGCTCCCTCGCAATTTCTCACTCTCAACTCTCACCCAATGTTGGCAGCCCTGGGTTAGGAGTGATAGATAACCATGATTGAATGGTGGAGTAGACTAGATGGGCCGAATGGCTAAATCCTGCTCCTATCACTTATTACCTTATGAACTGGCACAACTGCTCACACCCACCCTGCTCACGATTAGCAACCAGATCCGACCTTTGCTTGAAGTTTTGATGCTCTACACAGGGGAAATTAACAATGACATTCTGAATGATGCTAATTATTCAAATCCATTAATTGTAATCTCCAGGGAAGACACCGCCTCTGATCAGAGACTGCCGTGAAGATATGGAATTAGAATGTCTCTGCGTGACCTGTTAAACATATCTCAAGTTCGGGCAGAGTTCCATCCAGGAGCTGCTAACTTAATCCACCTTTCAAACTGGATTAAAAAATTCCTGCATATTTTCCCTTCCGTGCCCTTCAGTCCCTCCCTCCTCTGATTTTACAATAAAAAAATAATCTGCAGCTGTTTCTAATTCATTTGCTGAGTGCTAATGAGAGAAGCACACATTGGATAGCTTGGTTGTATTGTAATAAATGTAGAACCCAACTGGCTAGACTTTAAACCCTTTGGCAATGATTTTAATATGATCGCCTCGAAGTTATTAAAAAAATCTGCAGTAAGCTCTCTTGATATAACTTGCAATTAAATGGCTGTGTTATAAATCATTTTAAAATTAACTTCATTATTGTAAGTGCAAAATTTCATGTACTTAAGACACAACTTGGACATTACATAGCCATTTCGATACAACGGAGCTCTTAATTTGATCAAATAAATATTTTTTAAAAGCTTCTCAGACACCGGAGTTCATCAATGCCCATAATATACTTTTATTCTTTTAACACCTGCAGCCTTTCCTTGATGATTAGGAATACTATTCAATGCCAGTAACTCTCTTGTTGACGTATACAATTCCAGAATGGACAGATGTTGCTTGGCTTTTCAATTTACATATTTTTTAATTATTTTCTTTTCTTTTACTTTGGTAAAATCCATGGGCATTCCAGCAAATGGGAAAAAGAGATGACAGGAAAGATAGGAATCTGCAGCCGAGCTGTGACAGCACCTCAGTGGCTGGAGGCTATAATTACAACGTGATACATTTGCACAGAAAGTTCCCGTATAAATTTGACATAACTAATTATATTGAAAAACAATTAACAAAAAGTCTGAAGAGAGGTCCTGACCTGAAGCATCACAGATCAATTTATTCCAAAGACACTGCCTGAGCTGCTGAGTTACTCCAGCACTTTGTGTGTCTTTAATTTGTAAACCAGTATCTGTAGTTCCTCGTGTCAACTGAAAGTATGACTTGCATCTGCCGAAGAATTCTCTGTTTAATTCCCTTGATCTCTTGGTTTACAGCTTTTAAATTTAATGGTATTATATATAATTAAAATTACACATTATAATCTATGAAAATGAATCAAATCCACAGTTTGATACCACTGGCCAAGGTAAAAATGATATTAAAAATTCAATAACAACGCAATTTAATAGCTTCCTGTACGTTGCGTAGAGGATGATGCCAGGCTCTATAATGGTCTAAATCAACTGGAAGTAAAAGCCATTGGACAATCACAGTACCTATTGATTGAGGATCAGACCTATGCTGATAATCTTGAAATAAGATTCTACTGGAGATATCGAACATTTCATCCATTGACCCTTCATTCGAATCCATGTCGCACACATGCTTCCATAATCCCATTCTCTTTCTCTACATTTTGTTCCTGATCTGAGTCTCATGCACTGTCCTGTGTCTTTTCTGGTGGTCTATATCAGACTGTTCTCCACCCCATACCTTGTATTAGATCTCACAACCGTGCACTTAATTGATGTCTTATAGTGCCCTCCACAATGTTTGGGACAAAGACCCATCATTTATTTATTTGCTCTGTACTTCACAATTTGAGATTTGTACTAGAAAAAATCCAATGTTAAAGTGCACATTGTCAGATTTTATTAAAGGCCAATTTCATACATTTTGGTTTCACCATGTAGAAATTACAGCTGTGTTTATACATCGTCCTCCCATTTCAGGGCACCATAATGTTTGGGACACGTGGCTTCACAGGTGTTTGTAATTGCTCAGGTGTGTATAATTTCCTCCTTAATGCAGGTATAAGAGAGCTCTCATCACCTAGTCTTTCCTCAATTTTTCCATCACCTTTGGAAACTTTTATTGCTGTTTATCAAGAATAAGAATAAAACCGTTCGAGACATCAGCCAAACCTTAGGCTTACCAAAATCAATTGTTTGGAACATCATTAATAAGCAAGAAAGAACTGGTGAGCTTACTAATCGCAAAGGGACTGGCAGGCCAGGGAAGACCTCCACAGCTGATGACAGAAGAATTATCTCTATAATAAAGAGAAACCCCCAAATACCTGCCGACAGATCAGTAACACGCTTCAGGAGTCAGGTGTGGATTTGTCAATGACCACTGTCTGCAGAAGACTTCATGAACAGAAATACAGAGGCTACACTGCAAGATGCAAACCACTGGTTAACCGCAAAAATAGGAAGTCCGGGTTACAGTTTGCCTAGAAGTACTTAAAAGAGCAACCACAGTTCTGGAAAAATTGTCTTGTGGACAGATAAGATGAAGATTAACTTATATCAGAGTGATGGCAAAAGCAAAGTATGGAGGAGAGAAGGAACTGCCCAAGATCCAAAGCATACCACCTCATCTGTGAAACACAGTGGTGGGGATGTTATGGCCTGGGCATGTATGGCTGCTGAAGGTACTGGCTCACTTATCTTCATTGATGATACAACTGCTGACGGTAGTAGCATAATGAATTCTGAATTTTGTAGACACATTCTATCTGCTCAAGTTAAAAAATGCCTCAAAACTCATTGGCCGGCAGTTCATTCTGCAGCAAGACAATTATCTCAAACATATTGCTAAAGCATCAGAGTTTTTCAAAGCTTAGAAATGGCCAATTCTCGAGTGGCTAAGTCAATCACCCGATCTGAACCCAATTGAGCATGCCTTTCATATGCTGAAGAGAAAACTGAAGGGGACTAGCCCCCAAAACAAGCATAAGCTAAAGATGGCTGCAATACAGGTCTGGCAGAGCAGCATCAGAGAAGACACCCAGCAACTGGTGATGTCCATGAATCGCAGACTTCAAGCAGTCATTGCATGCAAAGGATATGCAACAAAATACTAAACATGACTACTTTCATTCACATGACATTGCTGTGTCCCAAACATTATGGTCTGAAATGGGGGGACTATGTATAAACACTGCTGTAATTTATACATGGTGAAACCAAAATGGATAAAAATTGCCTTTATTAAAATCTGACAATGTGCACTTTAACCACATGTGATTTTTTTTCCATTACAAATCTCAAATAAGGTTTGGGGCAAATAAATAAATGATGGGTCTTTGTCCCAAACATTATGGAGGGCTCTGTATCTCTGCCTCATAATCTTACATAGAAACATATATCTGTTGCTCAGTCTCTCGTCATACCGTTATCCCATATCTCACATGCTGTATGCATGTGAGATATGTATGCTATGCTGTGTCATATCTCACACACTGTCCCACATTACTCCATACTGCAAACCTATTTCATATCCCATATTACACACAATCTCGTACCTCAGGTGTGACACATATTTAACATACAAACCTGTGTCTCTTATTTAGTTTCTTACTGTATTCCCTATCCCACATCCAGACCTGTATCACACCCTAACCAATATCACATTCAAATCCCATGGCCTCCCTCATATCCCACATCATGCCCATGCCTATATCACATGGCGGGCCGCTTTTATTCACATGTCCTATCCACCGAAGATAGATACAAAATGCTGGAATAACTCAACGGGTCAGGCAGCATCTCTGGAGAAAATAGGTGACGCTTTGGGTTGAGACCCTGCTTCAGTCTCACCCCATATCACACATTGGCCATATCAGACCATTCCATATCATACACACATTTTTGCAGTACGTGCCCTGATTAATATTTCAAACTATTCCCTACTTCACCCACTGGTATCTCATAGTGTCAAAGAGTGATACAGTGTGGAAAGATAGTGATACAGTGTGGAAACAGGCTCTTCGGCCCAACTTGCCCATACTGGCCAACATGTGTTTGCTACACTAGTCCCACCTGCCTGCGGGTGGTCCATATCCCTCCAAACCTGTCCTATCCATGTACTTGTCTAACTGTTTCTTAAACTTTGGGATGGTCCCAGCCTCAACTACCTCCTCTGGCAGCTTGAGCCATACACCCACCACCCTTTGTGTGAAAAAGTTATCCCTCAGATTCGCATTCAATCCTTTCCCCTTCACCATAAACCTATGTCTTCTGGTCCTTGATTCACCAACTCCTAGCAAGAGATTGTGCATATACCCGATCTATTCCTTTCATGAATTTATATATCTCTGGCGTTGCTGCACATTTCTCATCTTCTGTGCTGTATCAAAGGCACTGCCCATGTTTCATGCCCTGCCCTCTATCACGTACTATGTCCCACGCCTCATACACTCACCCCTTCCGGTTTTCCCTTCATAGAGTCAAACAGCATGGAAACAGGCCCTTCGGCCCAACTTCGACCAAGATGCCCCATTTACACTAGTCCCACCTACCTGCGTTTGACCCATATCCCTCTAAACCTTTCCTGTTCATGTACTTGTCCAAATGCCCTTGAAAGGTTGTTATAATAGTTGCCTCAAATACCTCCATATGCACACCACCCTCTCACCACATCACATTTCAGTAGCACATGCTATTTTTGTGCTATTTTCTGACATCAGTCTTGGAGTCCAAGACGCAGCAATCCATAGTCGCTGCTGGAGGGATCGGTATGTGGGAATCAGGGTCTCCGTGCATATGCTGAAGTCCCACATTTCCACCAGCTCTCACCACAAGGTGTTGCACCGTCAACGGGCAGCTGTGTCCCTTTGGTGTAAAGTTGTGATGTGCTTCAAGTTGTGGCTTCAGACTGCCTCTTGCAAGCTCTGAGTTCTGAAATGATCGGAAACACGTTCTCCATTATTGGAAAGCAACAGGGCATCCTTCACACTGAGAACTTGTTTCTAAATATAGTTCTTCTGAAAGCTGTAGCTTCTGCCTGCATAGCCAAGACCCCCCTATAGCTTGATGATATTGGAGGGCTCACAGGTGATTGCATTATATTCTAGTTTACAGCTGATGGACTGATGCTTCTTCATAAAACACCCAATCTCCTGGAAGTTCGCTCAATGCCTATAAAACATTAAGTATCTGCTAGAGTCGGGTCTGGCATTGTAAATCCTTCAGTAGCTGCTAGGCAGGGTGCCTTGTAATAGCTCTGTATCATCATTTCTGGCAACTTTGTTTGCTTTTTTGTGTGTCCTTTTTTTATTATTTAATGAATAGAGTTCTCAGGAACGGGAGGATGGAGATAAGGGATGAGATGAACTTGCTCAATCACCGTCTCAAGTGCAATTATGGAGAGGGAATAAATGCCACCTTTCGAGTGATATCCCGGGAGAGAGAAATGAAATAAATAACGAAACAAGTTCTCTGGACTTGAAGGATCACTTTCTCTGCGCAGTTGTCAGTTGCAGCAGACACTCCTGTCTGTCATCCTCCTGATTGAACCCATTTAGACTTCTCCAAGTATCCAGCCATTTCACTTGGTATTGGCATCGGTTTATCACGATTGTCACGTGTACCGACATACGGTGACAAAAGCCGTTTTGTGTGCTGTGCAAGGAGATCATACCACAAATGAGTACATCAGGTGGTGCAAAGACAAAATAAACAAGAGTGCAGAGCATAGTGTTACAGCTGCATGGAAAGTGCAATTTTAAAAAGTGCAAGGGCCGCAACGAGGTAGATTGGAAGGTCGGAAACATATAAAAGGTCTATTCAAGAGTCTGATAACAGCAGGGATGTAGCCGTTGTCAAAACTGGCAGTACGTACTTTCAAACTTTTGTACCTTCTTCCCGATGAGAAAGAATGACTCTTCACAAAAGCTACATAAACAGGCAAGGGAGGACCATCAATGGGCCAGGCAGCATCTCATGAGACATGGATAGGCAGCGTTTTGGGTCGGGACCCTTCTTCAGACCGGGCACTCTCAGTCCATGTTCTCCAGATATGCTGCCTGACCCACTGAGCTACTCCAGCACTTTGTGTCTTCCCATCCTCCATTAGAGGCTGATGTACAGTGCAATCCATAGCATGATTATGCCTCCGTTCAGATATGAGTTGAAAATTATGACAAATTTCTTCTACCGGTTAAATTTAACAAAACAGGACTTTATGCAGAGTCGGGAAGGATTGAACAAAACACAGAGTGTTGGAGGAACTCAGCATGTCAGGCAGCATCTGAGGAAGGAATGGACAGGCGACGTTTCAGGTTGGGACCCTTCTTCACACTGAGTTACGAGAATTGGAGCACACTGTTGCCCCATTCTATCACTTGTCAGGTTTTTGAAGGCACAATCCAAATCCCACACCCAACATCCTCCCAGTTCTTTTCCTTCTGAAAGTTACATGTGATTCTCTTACCATCACCTATTTAATTTGCTGTAACCATCCCATGTAACCTCACCAACCTCACCATCCACCCTCCATCTAACCATCATTCTCCACCCACCATCTAAAACCATCATTCTATTTTGGCCAGGTGCGGGAGAGGAATCAATGGCAAGTTCCATGGTGACAATGCAGATACAAGGAACTGCATTTTTAGTTTAGTTTAGTTTAGTGATACAGCACGGAAACCGGCCCTTCGACCTACCGGGTACGCGCCGACCAGCGATCCCCGCACATTAACACTATCCTACACCCACTAGGGACAATTTTTACATTTACCAAGCCAATTAACCTACAAACATGTGCGTCTTTGGAGTGTGGGAGGAAATCGAAGATCTTGGAGAAAACCCACGCAGGTCACGGGGAGAACATACAAACTCCGTACAGACAGCACCTGCATCCGTAGTCGGGATCGAATCCGGGTCTCCGACACAGCATTCGCCGTAAGGCAGCAACTCTACCGCTGCGCCACCATGACCGCCCAAAGGTCACAAAAACGGTGCTGGTCTACAAAAAAAGGACACAGAGTGCTGGAGTAACTCAGCGGATCAGGCAGCATCCCCGGAGAACATGGAGGTGATGATTTGGGTCGGGACCCTTCTTCAATGTGAAGAAGGGTACCACACCGAAACGTCACCTATCCATGTTCTCCAGGGATGCTGCCTGATCCACTGAGTTACTCCAGCACTTTGCATCTTTCCATATTGGCAATACTGGGGCAGTTAAGGAAATCACGGGAGATGGGGATAGTGCAGGATAAAGGTGTAGAGGCAGAAGATCAGCCATGATTGTGATGAATGGGAGAGCAGGTGCAACGGGCCAAATGGCCAGTGGCTGCTGTTGCATCTGATGTTCTCGTGTTTACGCAACATTTCTCACTGTCATCTCCAATTTCACCTTAACAGCCCGCTTCCTCGGTCAAAGGAATCAACAGAAAATACCACCTTCTGACACCATCAATAGAACCATTTTGTTGCCATTGATTTTTCTTTAAACGTTCCCACAATGAGATGCCCCCTCCCTGGAATCTGCTCACGTTCCCTTGTGTCTACTTGGAGGTTTAAACACAGGAATGCTTTCAAGTTTACGCAGCTGTGGATTTCTTTGTCCTCTCTCTCTGTCCGTCTGAAGATGCTCCTGTGATGTGGGTGGATGAATATCGTCTGATCACTTGTAGCTCCACCCACAGCCATTGCTGAGCTCTCACTTCAAGCGATATGATAATATTGTGAATCAACTGGGACAGAGGGATATCCAAGTGTTCATCCCTATGTGGGGTTAGGGACGCGGTAAATCCCACTCAACACCGGAGTAGAAATTATCCCTTTCAAAATGGTACATTATTCTGCAAGGATGCGTTCTCAGCCCCTTGCTGTACTCTCTCTACACTCATGATGGTGAAGCTAAATTCTGCTCTAACCCTGTCTCCAAGTTTACAGGTGACACCGCTGCAGCGGGCTGGCGGTCAAACAACGACGAGACTGAGGACACGGTGTCAAGACAACCTCTCCCTCGATGTCGGTGATTGACCTCAGGAAGCAAGGTAGAGTACAGGCCCCGGTCTGCATTGTCGGTGCAGAAGTGGAAATGGTTGCGAGCTTCAGCGGGCGCCCAATGGTTGGTGTGGTCAATGGGGATATTTCCGTTAGTTTGATTTAGAGATACAGCTTGGATTCAGGCCCCTTCGGCCTACTTGAGCCCATGCTGACCATCAATCACCTGTACTCTAGTTGTAACCCATACTCTAGTTATCCGTACATTAGTATCCCACTTTTGCATCCTACATACTAGGGGCAATTTACAGAAGCCAATTAACCTGCGAACCTGCATGTCTTTGGAATGTGGGAGGAAACCGGACACCCAGAGGAAACCCGCATGGTCACTGGGGAAACGTGCAAACTCCACACAGAGAGCACCGACTGTCAGGATCAAACCCGGGACACTGGCACAGCGAGGCAGCAACTCTACCGCTGCGCCACTCTGCCATTCTTGATGTGTGAATCGCTAATTATAACTGGGCCTGTTATTAAGCATGAATGCGCTGCTCCTGCAGTTGAATGGCCCCACTGCCAATCCCCATCTGGAAAGTAGTTGCCTGGATAAGCAACAAATATAAGTGCCTGAGGTAACAATGTAGAGAAAGACTTAGCTGCCTACGAAACACTTCCAGACCACATACATCCGTTGGGATTCTGCACACATTAATTCCTTCATCACCATTTACTGATGAGATCATCCTATTGAAATTGGCATTGATTTTTTTTCCCAGAGACTCTTGTAAATTACCCAATTAAATGAGCCAGATATTGAAATTTGTAAAAAAAAAACAAAAGACCGTAGCTTCAAGAGGCAGCAAATTAATTTTAAAATTGTCCTTTGCTTTAATTGCTCAGGTTAGAAGCTAGAAGGAGCTTTATAACACACACATGGATTGTGTATGTCCGATGGGCTGAATTGCATCTCCTGTGTTCAGCGTTTCTATGCCCTTCAGAGGTAATAATCAAACGATCAATTATTGGGGATGATCCTTTCAATTGTTCCACTGTTTGACCTGATGATTAGTTACAAACGTGACAAGGCAAAGACTCATGAACAGGAGGAAGCCATTCAGCCTCACACGTAGAGATACAGCACGGAAATAGGCCCTTTGGCCCATTGAGTCCACACTAACCCATTTACTCTAATCTATCCAACTTTATTCTCTCCATATTGTCATCAATTCCCCCTCCCCCACCCCTTCCTTTCCACCAATTCAACCACTCACCGACACATGAGGGGCAATTCTACCAGAGGCAGCTAACCTACAAACCAGCATGTCTTTGAATTGTGGACGAAACTGGAGCACCCAGAGGAAGCCCACATGATCAATGGGAGAACGTGCAAAATCCACACAGATAGAATCCGAGGTCAGGATTGAACCTGGGTCTCATCATCTCTACCAGTTGCACCACTGTGCTGCCCGCGATACTGGAGTCATGATTGTTTCCATTATTCAATCGGTTCTTGGTTGTTCTGTATTCCATCCCCCTTTATACATCTATTCTTTTACCCCTGCAGACGCTGCCTGTTCGTTCAGTTACTCCAGCAGGAATCAGCCTGAAAAAGATTCCTGAACCGAAGCATCACCTTTCCAATCCCTCCACGAAACGCTGCCTAACCCACAGAGTTCTTCCAGCAATTTGTTTTCTGTTCTAGAGTCCAGCATCTGCAAACTCATCTGTCTCTATCCGTCTCTTTGTTCTTAAAACGGGGCCAGTGGATGATGGGTGCCAGGAACGCAATGCCCAGAGGTGGTGGTGGCGGCCGATTGGAGGTCGATATGCCCGTGGCATTGAAGAGATTTTTAGATAGGCACACAGATGTGCAGGGAACGGAGGGATATGGATCACGAGCAGGCAGAGGAGATTAGTTTAACCGAGCATCATGTTCGGCACAGACATTGTGGGCCGAAGGGCCTGTTCCTGAGCTGCACTGTTCTAGGGCAGACACAGAAGGCTGGAGTAGCTCCGTGGGACAGGCAGCATCTCTGGAGAGAAGGAATGGGTGACGTTTCGGGTCGAGACACTTCTTCAGACTGATGTCAGGGGAGTGGGCAGTGCAGAGATAGAATGTAGCTGGAGACAGTAAGACTGGTGGGATGGAGAGAGAGGGAAAGCAATGGGTACTTGAAGTTAGAGAGGTCAATGTTCATACCGCTGGGGTGTAAGCTACCCCAGCAACATATGAGGTGCTGTTTCTCCAATTCGCGCTGGGCCTCACTCTGACAATGGAGGAGCCCCGGGCAGAAAGATCAGTGTGGGAATGGGAGGGGGAGTTAAAGTGCTGAGCAACCTGGAGATAACGTAGGTTAAGGCGGACTGAGCGGAGATGTTAAGCGTAACGATTGGCGAGCCTGCGCTTGGTCTCGCTGATGTACAGGCGTTAACTCCTGGAACAGCGGATACAGTAGATGAGGTTGGAGGAGGTGCAAGTGAACGTCTGCCTCACCTGAAAAGACTGTTGTGGTCCTTGGATGGAGTCGAGGGGGGGGAGGCAAAGGCACAGGTGTTGCATCTCCCCCGGTTGCTGCGGAAAGTACCTGGGGAGTGGGTGGTTTGGTTAGGAAGGGACGAGTTGACCATTGAGTTGCAGAGAGAACGTTCTCTGCGGAAAGCAAAAAGATGGAGATGGGAAGATGTGGCCAGTAGTGGGATCCCGTTGGAGGTGGCGAAAATATCGGAGGATTATATGCTGTATGCGACAGCTGATGGGGTGGAAGGTGAGGGCAAGGGGGACTCTGTCCTTGTTAAGAATGGGGGGAGGGGGAGCAGGAGGGGAGCTTTAGGATTTCAAGGAGACCCCAGTGAGAGCCTCATCTATAATGGAAGAGGGAACCCCGATGAGTGGTATGGAAAACATCATCCTGGGCACATATGCGGTCCAGGCTTGAAGGGCCAAAGGGCCTCCTCCTGCACCTATTTTCTATGTTTTCTAAGCAGCGTAGACGGAGAAATTGTGAGTAGGGGATAGAGTCTTTACAGGAAGCAGGGTGGGAACAAGCGTAGTCTAGATAGCTATGGGAGTCAGTGGGTTTGTACAGTTCTAAGTTCCATGTAAGGACTGCAGCAGTTCAAAGTGGTGGCATATTTTGAAGGGCACGAGTCCTCGGCTTACAAACAAACCATGGCTTACGAAAAGGGTGTGAGAAAACTGTACATATGTCTGTTACCTCCAAGGTAGTATTTATTATCACGTGCATTCACTGTTGAAAACTAGTTAGGAAATAGTGACAACAAACTCCCACAAAGTGTAACAACCGGCCATTCTGTTTCTTTCACAAGTGATACTCCTTGAGAGATAATCATGGCTCAGGACAACAGGGAGAACACAATTGGGAACGAACAAACATTCATATGGGTGGATGGAGACATGAGGGTTAAAGCCCTGTCCCACGGTACGAGTTCAAAGAGTTCTCCCGAGTTTGCCCTGATTCGAACTCGGAGATTTACGGTAATGGCCGCTCGTCGGTACTCGGGGCTCTCGTGGACATTTTTCAACATGTTGAAAAATCTTCATGAGTCTTCCCGAGCTTACCTGACATTAGTGAGTCTTCCTGAGTACCTGCCGTTAACGTTACGCGCCGTTAAGAGTCGGCCCCGAGCTCCGACGTACCCGCAACGTTCATTCTCCGTGCTTACCACGAGTTTGATTTTTTTTTAAACTCGGGAGCGCTCTTGAATGAAGTCGCACCGTGGGACAGGGCCATGAGAGCCACACCTGAAGAGATAAAGATCCAAGCCAGCAACGCCTCCAGTCCAATAGTTTAGAGATACAACGCAGAAATAGGTCCTCCCGCGCCGACCCGTACATTAGCACTATCCTACACACTAGGGACAATTTACAATTTTTACCAAAGCCATTTAGCCAACAAACTTGTATGTTTTTGGAGTGTAGGTGGATACCAGAGTGGCCACAGGGTACAAAGTCCGTACAGAGAGCACCGGTCGACAAGATTGAAACCGGGTCTCTGGCGCTGTAAGGCAATTCAGTTCACTTCAGTTTAGTTTATTGTCACGTGTACCGAGGTGCAGTGAAAAGCTTTTTGTTGTGTGCTAACCAGTCAGCAGAAAGACAATACATGATTACAATCAATCCATTTACAGTGTATAAGGTCAGTGTATATGATTAGGGAATAACATTTAGTGCAAGGTAAAGCCAGCAAAGTCCGGTTAAGGATAGTCTGAGGGGCATCAAAGAGACAGATAGTAATCTGCACTGTTCTCTGGTTGTGGTAGGATGATTCAGTTGCCTGATAACAGCTGGGAAGAAACTGTGCCTGAATCTGGTGGTGTGCATTTTCACACTTCTGTACCTTTTCCCTGAGGGGAGAGGGGAGAGGAGGGAGTGGCCAGGGTGCGACTCGTCCTTGAACACTACTGCTGTGCCACCGCTCCCGCCAATATACCCGTGGAAACTCTCGACTCGAATCCTCACCAAGAGAAGGAAACACAGGCCTCGGTACAAACCCAAAGATGTGTTGTCAAGAAATATTTTGTAAGTCCTTGTTTTCTTTCCCGTCAGTCGTTGGCAAATGCATTAAGAGATAAGATTATATACTTTGCTTGGCCTGATAGGTAGAGTAGAATTGACCAATGATGGGTGTCCCCGCGTTGGGGGTGTGCTTGGAATCGTGAGTTGGTGCTCTGACCGTCCGTCTGACTAATGCCTGAGCTGTCAGCTCCGGCACGTTCAAGCTGCCAGGAGCCTCTCAGCAAATTACAGAGAGATGCTGCTGACTTGTTGCTAATCAGCTCTGTGGCTGCTGGAGACTGTGCTGGTACCAACCCGATCCAGAGACCGTAAATATCACTCGAAGAAACCCAGGACAGGCGTCTTTCTGGGGGAATGGTCGGACCAGGGAGGCTGTAGTGATACAAAGTGATGAGGAACAGCGCAGAGATGCTCTTTTGGGGGAAGCTGAATAAACAAAGTCGAAGAATTATTAAAGCAGCCTTACCATTAAGTCTGTGCTGGCACTTTAAATGGCAATCCAGTCTGTTAAATTCCCTTGGCCCTTCTTCCTAAATCTGCAAATTAATTTATCTCATGCCTTTCCGATTCATTTTTAATAATATCGGATTAATTTGTTTACGCCATCCTTCCAGGCAATGGGCTTCAGATTCCCGTCGCTCGGTGATTAGAGAAAGTCTCCTCACACCCTCCCATGCCCCTGTTCACCAATCATCGGCTAAAAGGAATGGTTCGCTTCTATTTACCCTTGTAAAAAACAAGATGGTCTTGTCCACTTCTATCAACCTTCTTTGCTTCAAAGAGAATCCCAGCTTCTCCAATACAAATGTGATCGATCAAATTAATCGATTGAAGGATACA
The DNA here is from genome assembly GCA_963514005.1 of Raja brachyura. Next base: position 12,117,814 of record OY740807.1, on the reverse strand, counting down.
GCATGGAAACAAGCCCTTTGGCCCACCATGCCGACCATCCATCACCCGTTTGCGCTAGTTCTATGTTATTCCACCTTGCATTCACTCCTGATCACAGTTAACCTACAAACCTGCACGTCTTTGGGATGTGGGAGGAAATTGGATTGTCTTCCATTAATCATACATTTGCCCTTCCTTGGGCATCTCCTCTTGTTAGCTTGGCACTTTTTTATCATGGCCACCAAGCCCTCACTCCCCTCCCTTTGTTCACCTGAATCTCAGGCTGACGGGGACGTGGTGGGGAGACATGGTGGTCTGGGGCCAGAGCAGGATTGGAAAGCAAGCCTAACATCATTAAAATCAAGGCATTGCTGAAGCAGGAGATACTCTGGGTCACAAGGCACAAAGGTGGTGGTGACGGAACTCGGTCCGTGTTAGGACCCAGGCAGCAGGGTCCCAGATTGGCCAGAGGTGTGGGGGATGGTCAAACCTTTGGTAAGAGGTGAGCAGAGGCTGGATTGGAACTGAGCAAGAGGCTCAGTGATAGAGAGAGTAGGCTAGGACCACTGAGGTCTGAAAATCCACCTGGGTTTAGTCACGGCTGTGTGTCAAGTTGACTGTTAAACTGTGAGCCAACGTTAGTTGGGAGCCAATGTTAGATGAGTGCCAGTTAGACGGGTGCCATTGTTAGATGGATGCCAGAGCAAGGGATAGAGATGGTAGTTTGTGATGAGGACTGGAGAAGAAAGTTTAATACAAAGTTTGATTTCTCTCACTTCAGGTAGCCCTGGCATTCCCTCTCTCTCTATCCCTCCCCCATCCAAGGCACACCAGCTTCTCATTTTCACCCAACAAACAGCTACCAATGGCCTGTTTCCTTTATCATTGTTACTTTTTTGCATCTCTTTCATTCATTGTTCTTTATCTTTCCATTCTTCTTTATCGTCTATATCTCATGTTTCCCTTGTCCCTAGCCAGTCTGAAGAAAGGTCTGGACCCGAAACGTCACCCATTCCTTCTCTCCAGAGATGCTGCCTGTCCCGCGGAGTTACTCCAGCTTTTTGTGTCGATCTTAAGTTTAATACATAGTTGGAGCTTAACAGTTGTAGGCAGCTGGGAACAATATAGAACATACATACAGCACAGGAACAGGGCCTTTGATTCACAATGCCTGTACCAAACATGATGCCAGGTTAAACTAATCTCCTTTGCCTGCATGTGATCTATATCCTTCCACTCCCTGCACGTCTATGTGCCTATCTAAAAGCCTCAAACGGCAGCGTGTTACAAGTGCCAAAATTGCATTCAGTTTATCTCTCTGGTAAGGGATTGGGGGAAAGTAAAATCTGACAGAGTTATGTCTCCAGATTTCTAGCAGTGTATATTTCTTGCAACTACACATGTAAAGCAGATTTGGGTGTGAGCTACCGTACGGTGTGGAAGTGGCTGTTGATGATTATAGTCAAACAGCCTCCTCCGCAAGCTGGCAAACCCATCGTGGGGTACCAATGCATCCACACTGCGGTCAACTGCTCTTGTGCTGTGCTACTCTGCTGCTTGTCCTGTTTGGGAGAGATCATCTCATGCGAAGAAAGTTGATGCCGCCTTTAATGACAACTGTAGATGCATCACTGGCTGCCTAAAACCAACGGATGTGGACAGCTTGCATGTCTTGGCCGGTATTGCTCCACCAGGAATCGGCAGATCAGTTGCCAGTAGAACTGAACGTAGTGGACAAGTTGGGGACACCCGCTATCCCTGTCACTCCCATCACCCAGCCCCAAAACGGCTGAAGTTGAGGAAGAGCTTCCTCCACACAGTCCAGCCACTCACAGCCTCCTCAAGCAACCAGACTAGCCTTGTGGGAAAAGAAACGCAGTGAAAACCACCACCATAAAGATGCCAATCCCAACCAAGGAGCAGCTCCCACCTGGCCACAGGTGTGACTGGAGGACCTGGAAGTCCCTCAATAGGCTTCATACCGGGATGGGCCGATGCAAGACCAATATGAACAAATGGGGCAATGCAGATGTGGCAGACACAGGATGTGAATGTGGAACATCTGTACAATCCACGCCACACCTACTAAGATGCCCACTTCTTGGTGAACAATGCTGCTTGGAAGATCTAGCGTTGGCAAACGAGAAAGCCATCCACTGTGCAAGAGCCTGGCCCAACATTTGAAACATTGATGATGGACACGGAAGAAGAAGAAGCACAGTGGACGATGGTTCTCCAGCAGAGGCAGCAGAGGGCTACCAGGATGAACAGTCCCCTGGAATAGTCCATCTGAAATTAATTGCTCCCTTTCAGGTAGCACAAGGGGGTACAATGTTTTTAGTTCTGCACCAGTGTAGGAAGTAACGAAATGGGCAAAATTGTCAGGCCCTGCATCAATCGATCAAATCTTAAAACCTGCTTCATTTAACCCTGCGATACACACACACACACCACCCTGTGAAAATCATTAACCCAGTTAATCAAATAGACATTACAATGATTAAAAGGCACGGAAATTGGAGGGGAGGACGTCTCGTCCTTGGCTGGTGCTGCAGAGAAGTTAGTTTTGGAACATAAGTCACTGTCACTTGAAATCAATACCTATGGAAGCTTAGATGAAGCTTCCGAGAGTGAGAGTGGGGGAGAGAAAGTGAGTGAGAGAAAGAGAGAGAGAGAGAGAGAGAGAGGGAGCGTGGATGTGTGCGAGAGAAAGAGAGCGTGGGTGTGTGTGTGAGAGAGAGAGAAAGAGGAGAGACGGAGAGAGAAAGAGATGGAGAGATAGAGAGAGAGGAGAGAGAGAGATAGAGACAGAGACAGACAAAGATCGAGAGAGAGAGAGAGAGAGATGGAGAGACAGAGGCAGAATGAGGGTGAAAGTGAGTGAGAGAGGTAGAGATGGAGACAGAGAGAGAGGAGAGCGATAGAGCCAGAGAGAGACACACAGAGAAGGAGAAATAGGAGAGCTAGTGCGACAGAGAGAGTATGAGCGAGAAAGAGAGCAATGAACACAGAGACAGAGAGTGAGAGTTCATGAGAGAGAAGAAAAGGGAGGGGAAGAGTCCATTCCTGTCACCATCCTGTCCCACGTGTTACCATACTTGAATTCATTTAATATTACCTCTCTTCTGCCCTTCCCTTTCTTCTCTCTTTTTCATTCCCCTTTTCCCTCCACCCTGCCATCTTTGCACTTTTAAGGAAAGCAGAAAATGCTGCAGGTACTCAGCGAGTCCAGCAGCACTGGTGGAGAGAGAAACTGAGTTAACACTTCAGTTTGATGACCTTTCATCAGAACCACCTAGCATTTGGAGTATTTTCAAAGCTGTTTCACTTTTACCAGCTATGCTTAACGGATGAATAATTCACCCTGTTTGCCTCATCGCAGATGTCGCTGAGCATTTCCAATGGTTTCTGCATTTACTCCACCCAGTTCTGTTCTGTCGCCATTGGGGAAGACACAGAAGGATACCCCACTGGTGTGGCAGGGTCTACCATGCTGTCACCAACTCACAAGGCAAAGTGGGCATCATCAGTGGCAATGACACATCTCTTCCGGATGAACTCATTGTCTTTTAGGCACGTGTTGAAAGGAAGGCCCAATGCCAAACCTGGCCGAGAGCTGTACAGACCCATGGGCTGGAATATTCAAGGACATTCTCCATGGTCTGAAGTTCCCATCTGCTTCAAAAGGCCATAAAAAAAAATAAAAAAAGGGCATCTAACGTACCCAAGAAGAGCATGTTGACCTGCCTCGATGACTGCCATACGGTAGCATTTACATCCACTGCAATGGGGTGCTGGTTATCACGCAAATCACCTCCTGCCTCAGAAATGACCTGGAATCGCTTCAATTTGCCTATCGCCACAATGGATTAACAACAGATACTACCTCATCCTCTCTCCACTCTGCTCTGAACATGTCTGGATAACAGTAACACATAACCCAGAGATGCACTGTGGGCTGATTCATCAATTCCAACGTACAGAAACGCAAGAGGCTGCAGAGAGTGATGGAATCAGCCTGGCCCATCGCACAGCCCTCCCCACCATCGACATGCATCTATCTACGTGAAGCGCTGCCTCAAAAGAGCAGCATCTATCATCAAGGACCCCCATCATTGGGGCCATGCCCTTGTCTCACTGCCACCATTGGGCAGGAGGTACAGAAGCCTGAAGTCCCATGCCACCAGGTTCAGGAACTTTGCTACAACCATCAGGTTCTTGCACAACCCTAATCCTACCTCAGCAACGGAACACTGCAGACCAAATTTTGCACACCAAGGGCTGGCTTCCTCATTGTGTTTTTGTGCTGTCTTGTTTTTTGCAGTCATTTTCTTTTCATTGCCTTGTATAATTATAATAATTCATGTATACTATTTTTTGTGCATGTGGTCTGAGTGTATCTGCCTGTGATGCTGCTGCTGCAAGCAAGATTGTAATTGTAGCTGTAACGCACTGTACTTGTGCATAAGACAACAAACTCAACTGGACTTGACTTGACTTGACTCACCATTAAAACAGCTCTATACTAAAAGGAGATGTGATCAGAATCTTCAAGACATTGAAGGGGACTGATAGAGGTTATTAGAGGCAGTATTTCTACTAGTTGGGGAGGCTAGGAGCAGGTAGTATTATCTAAGAATGAGCACATGGCATTTCAGGACTGAGGTTGGGAAAGACTTCCAAAAGCTGAAACTGGTCGATATGTGGAATTCTGTTGTGCAAACAGCAAATGATGCGACATGCAGGCAATTCTTAATTTTAAATCTGAGGTTGACAGATTTCTGTTGACTAAAGTTAATAAGAGATAAGGGGCAAAGCTGGATAGAGTTAGGTCACAGATCAGTCACGAAGGCTGGATTGGCTGAATGATTGATTTTTGTTTCTCTGGTGCAGGCAGGTGACAGTGTAGGACAGTCTTTGTGCTACACTCCAGTGTAAGCCTGAGTTCTGCCTTTGAAGAGCGTCGAGTATTAAATCAACAACTATCCATCTGAGAGGGCTACCCCCAGGATTAACCTGTCATCTGCCCCAGCCGTGGATCTCTCTGCATGAATGTTTGCTTACCTAACAAGCCACTGTAGTTCAGAAGTCAGCCATGAAGCAAAGTGCTCCAAGCCGCAGGAGCTTGGGGTTTACTTTTAATCGTATTAACCTTTTTAGCCTGCCGTTACCACAGTTCAAAGCCCATTCCTGTCAGCGCCTGATATTCACCACCACCCCTCCCAACCCCACACCCTCTCCCCACTTTTTTTTCTAAATTGATGCAGAGATATAGATAGGCAGCTACTGAGGAAGCAGAAGCACTGTAGGCAAAATGATACTGGTACTGACCACAGGACAATTCAAGATGGGCAATCAGTTTGAGAAAACTGTGAGAATCTAATCAATTGGAACTGATCGTCTTTGATACACAACACTGCGCTTGGGCGAAGGTCAGAGTCTTCATTGATATTTTTCAGGTCGAGTCAAGTTGAGTTTAATTGTCTTTTGCAGAAGGTATGGGCGCAATGAAAATCTTACTTGCAGCAGCACCAGGCACATAGACTCAGACAACACACAAAAAAATATTAATATGTAAAGTACACGTAGAATTCCGCAAGAGTAACACAAAGACTGACAAAAAAAAACCCAAGACATTAACACAAAACACAATTAGAAAAATAACAAGTCCATAGTAATGGGTCGATTCACAAAGCCGATGGTCGAAGGAAAGTAGTTGTTCCTGAAACTGGTGGTGTGGGACCTCTGTACCTCCTGCCCAATGGTAGCAGTGAGAAGAGGGCATGGCCCGGATGGTGGAGATCCTTTATGATAGACGCAGCATTGGCTTTCCATGGTGGAGAGGGTTGTGCTCATGATGGACCTGGTGAAGTCACCACCATGTGTTGGAGATGCTGCACGATGCCATGATTGAACTTTTGTATTCAGTGGAATTACGAATCTCTTTAAAGAAGTTTATCAGAGGTGCTGATGCGCCTTCTTCATGATTATATTGATGTGCTGGGACCAGGATGGGTCAATCGAGATGATAATGGTCAGTAATTTGAAGCAGCTAACTCTCTCCACCGCCAATCTGCCAATGAAAACTGGCACACGATCTTCTGACATCCCTTTTAGCTTTTAGTTGTAGTTTTAGAGATACAGAGTCAGGGCTGACCATCGATCACCCATTCTCACTAGTTCTGTGTTTTCCCACTTTCTCATCCACTCCCTGCACACTGGTGGAAATTTACAGAGAACAATGAACCCACAAGCCTGCGCGTCTTTGGGATGTGGGAGGAAGCTGGAGCCCCTGGACGAAACCCAGGCGGTCACGGGGAGAACGTGCAAACTCCACACAGACAGTGCCCGAGGTCAGGATCGAACCTGGGTCTCTGCCGCTGTGAGGCGGCAGCTCTACTAGTTGGAGAATGGTTGGGGATGTGTTCACGGTCACTGAGTCTGCTGAATGCCAGCTGTGGCTCATTGACAGCTCTCCAGCCTACGCCCGGCATTGGGTTGAAGTTCAGCTCCAGGAAGCTGAGCACGAGCTCCAGGCTGATACTGCAATGTGATACAGATGGAGCGCTGCAGCTTCAGTGTCGTGCTTGGGATAACGTCAAACCAAGGCCCCCTCGGGTGGACATTAAAGTGCCCCAGGCATATTTGCAAAAGCACTGAGAAATTCTGCTTGGCAATCTGGCCAATATATATCACTCATGCAAAATCAATACAAACGTTAAATTAGCTGTTTCGTGTTTTCTTGCTGTTTGTGTCGGTTGCATTTCCCATCCTGCAACTGTGAAGCCTCTTAATGTGGATGCGTAGAGTATGTTAGAGTCATGCATTCATAGAGGGGTAGAGTGCAGAAACAGCCTTTGGGTCACTGAGTCCGAGCCGAACATCATCTACACATTTACACTGATGCTACATAATCCCAATAGTTTTATTTCCCTGCATCCTCATCAATTCCCCCGGATTCTACCACTCACATATACGCTGGAGGCAAGTTATAGTGACCAATGTGCAACTCGCAATGTGGGAGGAAACTCACATGGTCACAGGGAGAGTGTGAAAACTCCACACAGACAGTGGCCGAGGTCGGGATTGAACTGTGGCTCTGGCCCAACTACTAGCTTTGCCACTGTCTTGCCCACTCTAGGCATGTAACGCTCCTTCACTTGCAGCTGGGGAACGGATACTCAGTCAAGGCCCTGGATTGCTGTTGATGTGGCAAGAACCATCACCTAAATTTCTTGATTAGAAAGGGTGTCAAATATTACAGGGAGAAGGCAGGAGAATGAGGTAGAGAAGAATAAATAGATCAGCCATGATTGAATGGCGGGGTAGAATCAATGGGCCGAATGGCCTAATTCTGCTCCAAAGACTTATGAACCTGCAGTGAAATTTAGCCCAGGATGTCAAATCCACAGGATTGCCCTGAAAATTCTACAAATTAAAAATTAATTTTCTAGATCCTACTGAGAGCAAAAAGAAGAAGAGAAGAAAATCAGTCATTACAAAGTGTTTCTCCTCAGTTACATAAAAGAGGAGGGGAAATGGCTGATTAGTTGAGTGGGTTGACTGCAGGTGTGAAGCCATGCACTGAAACTCCAGGAGTGCGTCCAAACTGAATTGGAAACGACGGATGGTGTGATTTTTGACTGAGGAACTTCTAAACACTGTCAGTGCAAAATGGGAAAATAATTTCTAGTGTATTCATTCTATTTTAGTTAAATAATTTGGTTCAGTCCACAGGGGTCATAGGGAAGGTTATAGAAGTTGTGCGCTGTAAATTGTTCTGATTCACTGTTAGCCATAGTTTCCATGGCAATACTGACCAGGAAGAGCTTTAGTTACTGGTGACTGAGCTGTTGCTGCGTTCAGTGGTATTGCTGTACTTAGTGCTGCAGCACAGAAACAGGCCGTTAGGCCCACCTCTTCACGCCAGGATTTATTGATTTTTCTCTGTATTTACTGTTGTCTTCCTTCCCATTAACCATATTTCCCAATTTTCTTCAGTTTGAAGATTTTGAAATGATCCATTCAATTCCTTAACAGGCGAATAACAAAGTGGCCATTAGCAATGACTCCTGCCACACAGTTTCTCCATTGTATCAGTGCCTGTGTGACACAACTTTTTCCCTCTCTGTTTTCTGTTTCTGAGCCAGATTTCTGTCCCTTACTGACCCAGGTTATTATTTATCCACTCTGCGGTCCCTTATTGAAAGTCTTCTGAAAATGCAGATGTACCACATCAACTGTGTTACCTTGATCTCCCCTTCTTGTTATATCTAAGTATTCAGCAAGGTTGGTTGAACATGGCTTTAACTTTTGAGATCTGTGGTGGGTACTCTGATCATACATACGTAGATAGTGCAGTAAAGAGCAGGGGTTGCTTTGTCTCTATTTAAGGTGAAGCTAAATAAGCACATTTCCCATATTTTAAAAAGAAATCTCATATAGATTGAATTGAATAATTGAAAGACACAGCATGGAAACAAGCCTTTTGCCCCAGTAAGTTTACACTGACTATTGATGACCCGTTCACACTAGTTCTATGCAATCTCCCCATTGCATCCACTCCCTACACACTAGGGGCAATTTACAGAAGCCATTTAAAGTACAAGTCCATGAGTATTTAGGATGGGGAAGAAAACTGGAGCACCCGAAGGAAACCCATGTGGTCACAGGGAGAAAATGCAAACTCCACACACAATGTACCTGAGGACAGGATCGAACCATGGTCTCTGGTGCTGTGAGACAGCAGCTCTATCAACTGCACCACTGTGCTGCCTTCATAACATAATTATTATATTAGTTTAGTTTAGTTTAGAGATACAATGTGGAAACAGGCCCTTCGGCCCATCAAGCCCAATCATCTTGGAACTGCAGAGGATGTTTTCACTAGAGGATGTTTCCACTGTTAGTTTCCAGGATGTGGGAGAGTCTGGGACCAGAGGACACAGCCTCAGGCAGAATAACAGGACGTACATTTAGAAAGGAGATGAGGAGGTATTTCTTTAGTCAGAGGGTGGTGAATCTGTATGTGTTTGTATGCTGTCTGAAACTCCTCTGGAACATTTGAACTTGGCCTTGTCTTAGACCAGCCTTGTGGAAAAATGTCCCAACGAAGCAGCAAACAGGTGATGTGACTTGGTGCTGGTTTCAAACCCAGCACATCTGGATTACAACGTTCATTTTCAGAAAAAGAATAAATCCAGTGCCTGTTGTATGAATCTCCCGCCAATAGCTTGTGAGTATGAGCCACAAGGCCACCCCTAACTTGGCACCACTTCCCTTCTGAAGCTATCAGCCCACACCGGCAGCATGTTGTCGATCTATCCCTTATTGCCCACAGTACAACATTCGAGCCCAAATGGCTGCAAGACAACAATTAATGTCAAACTGCATGTAAGAGACAGAAGCAGATGTTTAAAAATATAACAAGGTCTCTTGTTACCAGAACTCTTCCAATTTATTATTGACTAACCTGTAATCTTATATCATGATGCATGATACAATAAACTTTGTTGATAACACTCTCGGCAGGGAGTCAGAACGTACTGAAATCAAGTCCGACTCCAGAGACTTCAGCTCATAATCTGGGTTGACATTCCCAATGCACTACTGAGGAAATGCTGCACTGACAGAGATGTGCTCTTTCACATTGGATGTCCAATCAACATTTGCAGGTTCACAGTAAAGATCCCAAGGCGTTAGGTCTACTCGCTGCCGTGAACAGCCAAATGTTTAGCCCTGAATCAACAGCACCACAGCGGACCAAGTGGCTCTTGTCTCAGCCTTGATTAATTGATTGAAAGATACAGCATGGAAACAGGCCCGACGGCCAACTGAGTCCACACCACCATCAATCACCCATTCACATTGTTCTACGTTGCTCCATGTTTGCAACACACCAAGGGGCAATTTAAAGACGCCAATTAACCTACAAAGTCACACGTGCAAGAGACAAAGGAGGAAGCCAGAGCTCCTGGACATTGTCCCTAGTATGTGTAGGATAGTGTTCATGTGTGGAGATCGCTAGTCGGTGTGGACTCAGTGGGCCGAAGGGCCTGTTTTTGCGCAGTATCTCTAAACTAAACTAAACTGTGCATTTTTTGCGGTATTGGGTAGAGCTGTTCCCAAACCTAGCTGAGGTGCAATCCTGCCACTCCAGAAAGTACAACATTTTTACCTAGCCACTTAACTTACAAACCTGTACATCTTTGGAGCGTGGAAGGAAACCGAAGATCTTGGATAAAACCCACGTGGTCACGGGGAGAGCGTACAAACTCCTTCCAGACAGCACCCATGGTTGGGATTGAACCCAGGTCTCTGGCGCTGTAAGCACTGTAAGGCACCAACAGTTTGCATGTTACGATGCATCTATAAAACTTGGTACGTGATTGGAGACATGCCGAATTTCCTCAGCATCTGAGGAAGTAGAGGCGTCGGTGTGCTTTTTTGGCAGTAACTTCAAATGTGGTTAGTCCAGGACAGATTGTTGGTAATATTTACACCGAGGAACTTTAAGCTCTTAACAATTTCCATTTCGTCACCATTGATGCTGATCAGGGAATGCATTCCTCTACGCCTTCTGAAGTTGATAACTAGCTCCTTCATCCTGCCGACATTGAGGGGGAGGTTGCTGCCCTGACACTGTGTTACTAAGCTCCCTATCTCCTACCACTCCAGAAGGGAGCATTGCACCCAAGTGGAAGATGAGGAGCTCTTCCACAACCTTACTTTGGGCTTCAGTACAACATTGCAGGAGGCTACTGATGAATAGGTTTGAGGGAGAGCGGGATTATATTTTTGTAAATCAAATGGGCACAAAAGGTAATCCTTCGAGCAGGGAAGAAGTATAGATTGAAATTTTCATGGTGGAGAGAGTGAGCAGCTTCAGACTCCTGAGTGTTGACATCTTGGATGACCGATGCTGGCCCCAGCAGATGCGCTGATGCCTCCACTATGTATGGAACATGGAACAGTACAGCACAGGAACTGCCCTTCAGCCCACAATGTCTGTGCCGAAAATGATGATGATACCAAATCTTATTTGTCCCGCACATAATCCATATCCTTCCATTCTTTGCCTACCCCTGTGCTTGTTCAAAAGTCTCTTAAGTGCCATGAGTGGTTCTGGGTCAACTACCACCCCTGGCAGCGCGTTCGAGCATGTTGTCTGCCTCTGTACCTGCGATGCTGCTGCAAGCAGGAGAACCACTTGCAACTCAGACAACTCAGACAACTCACAAAAGAGTAAATTGTACATACATTTTGCAAAGCCAGTGAAAAGAAACTGTGCAACATGCAAAACAGTTGTGTAAAACACAATTAAAATATAAGTTGTACCTTGACCACACTCTACTCAAGCATATGACAATAAGCTTCACTTGACTTGTCATATGAAATCATGAAACATTAAACCACAGTAAGTAATCCATTTCTGACCTCTGAAGGGCGAGAACTGAATGATACAGATGTAAGGTGCTTTGGAAAAGACCTGAGTATTTCTCTTTGGTGTTCTGGCCAATAACCCTCAAGCAATCCACCAGAATAAATAATCTGATCATTTTTGATCTCACTGTTTTTTATCAGTTTACTGTGAGGAAACTGTCCACAACATTTCTCAATGTTATTATCGCAATTTCAAAAATGTACAATGCTTCGGCACATAGTGACATCGTGAAAAGTACACTGGAATTTCAATCACAATCTGTGCCCCTGAATTAAAGAACATGTTGTGCCATTTAACCCCATGAGTTTGTATTCTATTCAATTAGACGATAGTTAATCTGTGACATAACCATCCTTGTCTCATATCTTTTAAGGCCATTGCTGTTCACAGATCCTGTCTCTTATAAGCTGCTGAGTGATGTTCTTTGATGTAAGAATAATCGGAAAGTTATGGAAAAGCAAGCTGTGCTTGAAAACATCTCTTTGGCACAGAATCTGAGAGGCACTGCCCTTTAGAATGATGCAGCCTGTGGATATGCATGCACTGCCTTATACAACATAGAGCATAGAACAGTACAGCACAGGAACCAGCCCTACGGCCCACAGTGTCTGTGCCAAACATGATGCCAAGTTAAACTAATCTCCTCTGTCCGCACATGATCCATATATCTCCATTCCCTGTATATCTATGTGCCTATCTAAAAGCCTCCTAACCCCCACTATCGTATCTGCCCCCCCCCCCCCCCCCCATCACCCCTGGCAATACATTCTAGACATCCTGCATGTTAAATATTTTCCACGCACAACTCCTTTAAACTTTATCTCTTGTATCTAAAGCTATGGCCACTGGTCTTTAATGTTTCTACCCTGGGAAAATGGTCCGAATGTCTACCCTAACTATGCCTCCCATCATTTTATATACTTCTATCAGGTCCCTCGTCAACCTCCGACGTTCTAGAGAAAACAATCCAGGTCTGTCCAACTCTCCAATCCAGGCAGCATTCTGATAAACCTTGTCTGCACCCTCTCCAAAGCCTCCACGTCCTTACTGCAGTTTGACTGCATACAATACCTCAAATGCAGCTGCACCAAAGTCCTATAAAGCCACACTATAACTTCCTGACTCTCACACTCAATGCCCCGATCGATCAATGCAAGCAAACCACGTGCCTTATTTACCACTGTATCTACTCATTAGCTTTATTGTCTGTAGCCGCAGCAATGGTAGTGTACTTACGCATCCACCTCCTGGAAAAGCCGGAGTTTGTCTGGGAAGATCTCGGATAACAGGACATTGATGTATGGTACACCGAGGGCTTGAAGCTGGGATTCCAGGTGCTGGAAAATAGGGACAGATTAGCAGTCAGGTGACAGAGGCAGTCGAGTTATATATAAGACCACAATAGTGCTGTTACTGGAAAGGAAAGGTCTAGTCTTACTCCCACTGCACCAGCTGGGAACTTAAATGCAGATAAATAATTCCATAAACCTGAAAGTAACTGAATTTTTAAAGACTGAATCTACAAAGCAGTAGAAGGGAACTGATTATAGAATAAAAAACAATATTGCACAGGAACAGGCCCTTCAACCCGTGAGATTCCAGCATCCACAGTATCTTGTGTCTCCATTTTACTGTTGTATATACACTGGTCTTGACCTTAACATTACAGTACAATCCCAATATAACTGCCCTTTGTAGTTATTTTGTTGTTGTATTTTCCTGTGTTTCCTGCAATAATATCCAGAGTGCCATGCTGCTATTGACAATGTTTACCTACTCAATACTTTGGAGATCACTTGGGATTGCAGTGAAAGTCCTGCATTTGTGCAACACCTCATCACATCCAAAGCTGACGCTAAGCAGCGGGAATGAGGGTGCCGGGAATGATATTAGTTTCAGAGATACAGCATGGAAACAGGCCCTTCGGCCCACCGAGTCTACGCCAGCCATCAATCACCCATTCACACTGGTGCTATCTTATCCCACTTTCTAAAAAGCTCCTCCCCACTGGAGCAATTTACAGGAGGCCAACTAACCTCCAAACCCACCCGTCTTTGGCAAGTGGGAGCAAACCAGAAGACCTGTCACAGGGAGAAAGTGCAAGCTGCACTCAGACAGCATCTGATGTCAGGATCAAACCTCGGCCCCCTGGTGCTGTGAGGCAGCAGTTCTGCCAGCTGCGCCACTGTGAGAGAACGGTGAGGGTGAAGCAGACACATTGTGAAGACAAAAGCAGAATGAGCCAAAACAAATTAGGAACTAAATGGAAACAAGACACAGGACAACATCCCCGCTCTATTGAAACTGACAGTTAATCGTCAGTCATCTATTTGCACCAGGCAGTTTCAATTAAGCCTTGTCTCCAGTACTGTGTCTAGGTCAGTGAGCAGGCCCTACCAGTCCATGTTGGATTGTTAATTTTATTTTATTTTTTAATTAGATAATGGGGGGGGGATAAAACGACTTAGACACAGGGAAAGGATGACGATTTGTGTGACGTTATAAGCAGATGCTTGGGCTATTTATGTATCTGATTTGTGTGTACGATCCTGTTTGTGGAATGACCCTCAACTTTACAACATGGGATCGGGCCATTCATCTCAACAGCTGATTACACTCCATATGCACTTCCTCTCCTTCTACATTATCACAGCTGTGAGCATTTCTTTCCATCCCTGCCTCCCTCATGAGGCTGTCTCACCCTGGAAACCACCAATTACTCAGGGATGAGGTCTGTTAGAAGCCACCGGGACAGATCTGTGGCTCACTTGGAGCTGCTACGTGAAGGCACCCATGTTACTTCCACGAGAGCAAAGTAATTTCGAGAAACCTCATTGGAAGTTGTGAGAGGAATGGACAATGGGTGTTTTTTGTGCATAGAACATCGAACAATATAGCACAGGAACAGGCCCTTCGGCCCACAATGCCTGTGCTGAACATGATGATAAAGTAAACTAATCTCATCTGCCAGCACATGATGGTTATCTCTCATTACTCTGCATCTCCAGGTGTCTATCTAAAAACCTCTTAAATGCTACTGTCATATCTGTCACCACCACCGTCCACGGCAGCACGTTCCAAGCACCCACCAGTCTCTGTGTAAAATAACATGTACCGCACCTCTCCTTTAAAGTTAGCCCCGTTCACCTTAAAGCTGTTCCCTCCAGTCTTTGACACCTCCCCGCTGGAAAAAAAGGTTCTGACTGTCTATCGTATCCATGGCTCTCTTAATTTTACGTACTTTTCCCCACAATCTCTGGTGCTCCAGAGAAAACAAATCAAGTTTGTCCAACCTCTCCTTCTAGCTGACACCCCCTAATGCAAGCAGCTTTCTGGCGAACCTCTGGCGAAATAAACCAGAGTGTTGCCTCTGGTAAAATAACATCTTAAAGAGAGAACAGGACAGTGTAAAACCAGTGAGAGGTGATGAGAGAGAAGGCTAACAGGCAATTGGTGAAGCTGTGGACATGTGGAATTGGCAGCAAAAGAACATGGCGGATGAAATAGGAAATGGTTCAATCTCACAAGGGCCATCATTCTGCAGCTGGAGGTTTGTGCCGGACCACAGGTACTGAATGGTGGCAGGTGAGGCAATCACCAAGATGCAGGAGGTGAAGGCAAATCAGGATGAGAAGGGGAGACGGCAGAGAGGGAGCGTCTGGAGGCTGCATGCTGGGGCAGTGTGTGTTACCCTTCCAGCAGAAATCTCTCTCAGATGATGACATGTGGGAATGAACCTGCAAATAGTTGGATTTAGTTCATTTGTGTGCGTGCGTTCATGTGCGCACGTGTGTGTATGTGTTCAAGCATATGTGTGTGTATATATGTGTGTATGTATATGTGTGTGTGAATACATGGTTGTCGCTGGCAATGCCTGTGTCTATTGTTCATCCCTATTTGTGGCCTGCTAGGTGGATCTATACAGCCCAGGTGACAGCCTAACATCACCATTGCTATTTTACCTTTAATTCTGGATTTTTAATGGATTATCCTATGATTGTTGTAAATTCGATAGTTGTCATGGTGGGATTTGAATTTATGTCCCTAGATTGTTAGTCTAGGCCCATTGATTATACGTTTGGTCATTTAACCACAGTGTCGTCACTATATCCAGGAGCCAAAAGGTTGCCCTTCCCACAGGACAGAAGGAACTATAGACGCTGGAATGTTGAGCTGGAGCAACTTAGTGGATCAGGCATCATTTATGGATAATTGTCTATAATGTTTTGGGTTGGGATCCTTCTTCAGGCTGATGGCAGAGTGGGGAGATGGGTGGTAGAATGAGGTGAGGGGAAGGGGTAGGTGAGGGCAATAGTCCTCCAGGGTTCTGTTTATCACCAGAGCCAGCCTCTCTAATTCCCCTCATTAGAAGCTGAGTTGGGCCCACCTGGAACACTGCAAACATCTTCCCGATACTCCCTCATAGAAAAAAATAGGTGCACGAGTAGGCCATTCGGCCCTTCGAGCCAGCACCGTCATTCAATATCATCATGGTTGATCGTACAAAATCAGTACCCCATTCCTGCTTTCTCCCCATATCCCTTGACTCCCATTGACACTGGCCCCTATGCATCTATATCAACTCTATATCAGAGCAGAATAAATCGAGGCGTGTTGTGGATGTAGCTCAGTCCATCACACCGACCGGACTCCCCACCATTGACTCCATCTACACCTCACGAGCTTCTTCCATGCTTTTATCAGGCTTCTGAACGGTTCTTCCATAAGCTGGGGTACGGTCCTGACTTTGCAACCCACCTCATTGTGCAGATTGGACTTTTCCTCTGGAACTGTTGCGCTCCAATACTAAGAAACTATATTGTGCACTCGGATATGTTTCTCTTCGCTCTCCCCGTTGTACTTGTGTAAAGGTTGATAGTATCCGTGCATAGTGTTATTTGTTTTGACTGGGTAGTGCGCAAACAAAAGCTTTTCACTGTATCTCGCTGAACCTAAAGCTAAACATCTGCCATCCCAACCTCCAGATAGTCACCCCCCTGCCACCGCAGCCCCTCTCTGATGCCCCTCTCTGTCCCCACTGCCACAGCCCTGCACCCCGCTCTGACACCCATGCTGGGGGGTGCGATAAGTGTCTGGATACACAGCGATGGAAAGTGGAAGCAGCAGAATGGCTAGCTGTGAAATACGAGTCTAGGTGGTGTGAAAGGGGCTTCGCCACAGTCTGCCTGTCACACTGGCAATAAGCTGGGAGATGAATAGATTTGACATTCAGCCTTGTCCTTCACTCTTCCAGCCTTATTCCTCCGTGCATCGCTTCACAAAGACAACGCTGGGGGTCAGTGTACCGTCTGCGGCTTGGCGCATCATCAGTCTCTTTCACCTCTCAACCTAAACTCCTTTTCTGAACGGGTTGCCCTAAAAATTCGAGTGATTGATTCGCTGAAACCTCTGCCTTCTTTGCAGGTAAAATGACTGCGGCTGAGACTCGCTGGGCTCACGCAGGTGATTAAATCGTGCTGCATGTTGCCCTGTTCCCAAGCTGTGATTGAATGACTGAATTGATTGATTGAAAGACACAGCGTAGAAACAGGCCCTTCAGTGCACCGAGTCCACGCTCACCATCGATCACCCTTCCACACTAGTTCTGTCTTATCCCACTTTCGCGTCCACTCCAGACACACTGGAGCCAATTAATCTACAAATCTGGGAAACCCACAAGGCCGCAGGGAGAACGTGCAAACTCCACACAGACAGCACCAGAGTTCGGGATCTAACCCAGGTCCCTGCGAGGCAGCAACACTGCCAGCTGCTCCACTGTGAAGACCAAGAATTTGCAAACATTGTGTTATGGTTTCACTGCCACTTGGAGGCAGATCTGGGGCTCACACCTTCTTCCTATTTCTCTGAATTTGGACAGAAATTAAATCCATTCCTAAGGGCTGACTCCCACGTAACAGCCTCTCAAACATTTCACTGATGCACTGTTTAAGGATGGAACATTAATCATCATTAGTGTTCAATTATCATAAGGACTGACAGCGAAACAATGAAATTCTCAGTGATACTGTAAGGCCTCAATAAACTACTGGGGTCCCATCATTCTGACTAGCACCATTCTGACTGGCACCGTGGCTCAGCGGTACAGTTGCTGCCTTTCACCGGCAGAACCCGGGTTTGATCCTGTCTACGGGTGCTGTCTGTGCAGAGTTTGTATGAACTCCCTATGAACACGTGGGTTTTCTCCATGTGCTCCGGTTTCCTCCCACATTCCAAAGACATGCAGGTTTGTAGTTTATTGGCTTCTGTAAAATTGTCCCTAGTGTGTTGTATAGAACCAGTTTACAGGTGAATGCTGGTCGGCAGGTACCCAAAACACCCGACTCCAACTCCGACTCCTTGATCTCTTGTGTATCCAACTCCGACCCCTAGGTATAATAATTCTAAATCTGCTATGATGACATTACACAAGGTAGCATTTCATAAGAACTCCATGAATCATCAGGCTGCCTTTTCAACCCATGTCCTTAAAGTTTTGAGTTTAATGGTTGTAGATATGCTATTGTGGCTTTTTTAATTGTTTATTCTTGAAAAAAACCCATAATTCATTAGGCTAAAAGAAAAAAAAAGAGATATAACACAATGGCAAAATTAAAGTTCCATTGAATTAAATAAAAATTGTAAAAGCATTACTCCAAAATGTATTAAACTAAGGCCACAGGTATGAGCTAAATTACTAAATTATGACAACAAAAAATTCTCAAGTGCAATAGAAATTAAAACTAAATGCATAGGTAGTTAGGTTTGCTACAAAAGCACATACCTAAAATGTATTAATAACTTGTCCTTAGGAACAGAATTGCTTCTGCCAGATCCTCTTTCATTGAAGCCCTTAAATCTGATTTAATTATTTTCAGTGCAGAGAACAGTCTCTCCATACCTGACCCGTGGGTGGTATGGCTGTTACTATCATAGCTGCAAATTTTACTATTTCTGGATAAGCAGGGATGACTTCTTGTACTGTAATTTAGATGAGCGATCATATCTCTCTACTTCTTTTAAACCACCAAGAAAATCTTGCTGAAATTCAGTTAGTTTAACATCATAAGGTTGCCTTCGCACGTTTAAATGGGAACGCTTTGCTCCCGACTATTCAATTTTATCTAAATATTTTGCAAAACCTGACTTCATCATTTGAAGAGGATGAGAAGGATTTGGAGCTCCCATTTTCATGTTGTGGTTCTGACTTTTCAGGTAGTAGCCCTTTTATCCAACCTGCACCATCACAGACGGCCTCTTTTGCTTTAGCAATTTGATCTTTGCTCAACAAGATTTGGTTCATTGGATCTACGTAGACAGCAGCTAACAAGATCTGATTTTCAAGTAGCAGACCCTCTCTTTTCTTCATTGACGATACAATTCCTTCAGCAATTAATCCTCCAGCTTTGGATAGGTGAAATATAAAATGTTTTCACTCCCATATGAATGTGCCAGGAGTTAAATCCTCAGCTTGCAGCTATTTGGTGACTGAATAAGGGTGAGCAAGCAGAGCTTCTAATTGTGATACCAACCTCCGTTGACTTTTAGTCAGTAAGACACTGGGATTATCAATCTTCTAGAAAGGGTTTTAGGTCAAGCAAATGCTTAACCATCATATATGTGCTGCCCCCACGAGTTGCTTGGTCCAAAATAGTTGCATTTCCTGCACGTCTCTGGAGGATAGCATCAATTATAGAGGTCCTGGCTGCTGTGGCTACTTCCCCCCCCTGACCTATCAGAGCAGCTGCATGACGTTCTTTCAATCTATCTCTTATTGCTAGTTGCAATGTATGTACAGCACATGTTGGATTAGACACAGCTGAGATGCCTCCTCAACAATATCATCTAAAGTTTCATCATTCTGTTCTATTTCTGCTGTTTCAGTTTCAGAATCTGCATCAGAGATCTCCCTTTCAGTAGTGACTTTTTCTTCTTCAACTTGATTAATCTTTTTATTGTGCTTGGCATATTTGAAGAATTATCAGTGACGATGCATAGAATCTGGTCTTTCTTAATTTCAAAATCTTTCAAAATTTCTGGACTCCGAAGAGCCTGTTTCCACGCTGTATCTCTGAAACTAAACCACTATCTTGAACCCTTGTTCTTAAGTATGATTGTGCCTAATGTATAGTAATATTGTTACTGAACTATATGCAAATAATGACTCTGTACCTTGGTACATGTGATAATAAAGTACCATTGGACTTCCCGATCTCAGGGGAATCCCGACCTGGCGGAGGATCGCAGGAACAGTAAGTACTGTACCTGGAAACACCGGGGAGGCCTCCATTGTGTCTGGAAACGTGATCGCCGGGCAGGACTACAAGTCAGATTGAAGCGCAGGGGACTACGACCTCCTCTCCCTACCATCCTGCCAGCCAATGTACAATCACTGGACAATAAAGTGGAGGCCTTAAGGTCAAGGCTGCTTTAACAAAGGGAGCTGAGGAAATGTTCTGTGTAGTGACTCAGCCGTCCAGCCTGAAGCTTTCTCCATCCATCGTATGGCATCTGGGAAAGGGAGAAGCGAGGGTGTCTGCCTCATGGTCAACTCTTCACGGTGCTCAGACGTGGCAGTTCTGTCTAACCCCTGCTCTCTGCACCTGGAACATCTGGTGGTGAAGTGCCGTCCCGTCCTTTGAACATTTTCATATATAGCTCGAGAAATAATGCATGAAATCTTCAGATAAGGCGATTTTGACATCATGGCGTAAATCTCAATCGGAATGTGTAAAATTTACACTGTTAGCGAGTCGTGTGTTCGAGGAGATGTGAAACGCACACGAACATTGCACAATACACACACATCCAAGATCAGAGTTTTATAAGTATAAGAGATGTGTATGTGTGAGTGTACTTGTGAGTATCTGTATATATAACACTGAACATTTTTTTCTCTCTTGTTTATCATATTGTTTACAGTGTACTATGTTTACATATTCTGTTGTGCTGCAACAAGTAAGAATTTCATTGTTCCATTTGGCACATATGACAATAAAACTCTCTAGACTCGTGATCATTGAAACATTGAATTATTCGATACAATGAACGAAAACACATTGTGCTTGTATTCACTGTATATTCTATTAATAGAGAAAAAATTGAGGAGTTAAGGATGGAGGAGGGAAAATCTTCCGGCAATCCTGCTGCGAGACTGCCCGGTGTGGCATTGTGGTGCTTAGAATTGCCAAATAGCACGGTGCACTGGTAGGGACTTTGGTGGAGGTGCCAGAGGAGAAATCTTGCACGTGTCTCATTCACACTTCCAGCTTCAAAACTTTTCCCCGGGACAGTGATTAATGTAAATCTGGGAGAGAATTAATCGTTCTGTAACAGCCATGGATCCAATTAGCTCGAGGCGCAATCTGTGGTTAAGGGAATCATGCTACGAGATCCACAGCGGAAATGAATGAACAGACAGGGATCTCACACACTCCTGCAAGCTGAGTGGGTTCTGCTGATGCCCTGGGGAATGAAACATCTCTGCACCGAGTCCCTGGTCAGCTGGAGACTGTGGATTCCTCCCAGTGAGACCTTACTCTGATCGGGAAGGACGGCAACTCTAAAACAGAGAGTTGACACAAGAGAGGGCAGATGCTGGAATCTTGTTCCAAAAAAACAAACTGCTGGAGGAAGTAAATGGATCAGGCAGC
Organism: Raja brachyura; assembly: GCA_963514005.1. The sequence goes on along the minus strand of OY740807.1, from coordinate 12,096,742 downwards.
ATCCGTGGAAGGAAATTTATAGACAACGTTTCGGGCTGAGACCTTTTTTCAGAGTGTGAAACGTCGTCTGTCCATTTCCTTCCACAGATGCCGCTTGACCTGTTGAGTTCTGAGATCAGAGAGGAAGTTCTCAGAGATATTCACCCATCTTTCCACCCCAATTTGTTCACAGCTGGATTTCCTCCTCTCCCAGTGTATATATTGCACAGGAGGTGAGGCACTAGACTCTAACTTTGATCCAAGACCTGCCAGCAAGACTCTGCTGAACCTTGGGGGGGCAACCTTTGACTCTCAGAAGACAGCTTGCCCAGGGATATGGTGGTGACACAGCACATACTAGTGAATGTACAGTATATAATGTTACGCACAAGGTCCAGAAATTGTGTAGGGCAGGTTAGATAGAGCTCTCCATTATTTTTTGAGGGAGTTGCAGACAGTGTTGCCAAGAGGGCAATCCATTCACTGTCTCCAAAAGGAGATGGGCAACTGAGTCTATCCAAAGGCACCGGGCATCACTAAGGTGCCAGACTCATGAGCAAGATTATGGAGACACAAGGAACTGCAGATGCTGCAATCTTGAGCAAAACATAAAGTGCTGGAGTAACTCAGTGGGTCAGGCAGCATCTGTGGAAGGAACGGACAGGTGTCATTTTGGGTCGGGACCCTTCTTCCAACTGGACTCATGAGCTACTAGGTTTCTAACAACAATCGAACAGTTTCATGGTCACAAATGGGAAATATCTAACAATAAAGTTCTCAGTTTGCCGATTTCAATGCTCAGCTTGGTTACAGCCTGGTTTGTGACAGTCACGTGAGGAGCTGCAGAAGCTGCAGTTTCTGTGCTGCCCACAGTGGTTTGTCCATGTCCGAAACCACTGGAATCCCCAAAACCATCCAGTGAATGGCCGCACTCTTCCTTCGCGAAAAACAGTTGCATTCCCATTTCTCTTATGCATTTGTTTTAAGTGTTAGGTGTGTTATTTTTGGGAGCCCCTTAAGTCAGAAGGTTTTGTGCACAAAACCCCAGTGGACGTTCCATATTGATATTGGTTCATTATTATTGTAATGAAGATACAGCTTTGTTTGCATACTATAAAGTCAAATCACACTATACAAGCATACAATCAAACTAGGCGCAAGTTCAACAGGTAGTGCCAGGAGAATAACGGTATAATGACCATGTGGTGGCTGTCTGTGCACCAGTCTCCCCACGTTAAATAAAGTCACGCACAGGCATCCTCCATGAGAGGACAGTCATACTCGTTTCGAGTGATCGCTGATGATGAGTGCAGAATATGGTGTTATAGAGAAGTGCATATTATTGTATAGTGTTACAGAGAGGCAGGTTGGGACATGAGGACTACACCCTTAGTGTATAAGAAATCTATTCTGTAGTCTGATGATGGTGGAGAATAAGTTGTTCTTTAAATCTAGTGGTACATGATCTCAAGCCTTGTACCTTCTGCCCAACCAGACAATAGAGATGAGGGAACGTCTGGGATGTGGATGGTGCTTGATTATGTTGGCTGCTCCCCTGGGGCAGTGTGAAGGGTAGATGGTGGGGGTGGCTAGTATGTGTGATGGGCGGGGCTCTCTCTGGTCTCACAACTCTCTGCAATTCCTTGTGGTCTTGAGCAGAGCTGCTGCCAAACCAAGCCGCGATGCTTCTGCGGTGCATTTGTAGAAGTCGGCTAGATCCTTAGAGCTGTACTGAGGAAATGCAGATGGAAAATCAAAATAAAGCCTCATTCCTTCGCCGGTTGACAATGCTGACGTTCTGGAGTTGATATTTTCCAATGTTTTATCAGCCATTATCAACAGTGTTTTTATCAGTCAACATCCCCTTACAAAATGAACTGCAGAGAGTCAAAGAGCGACACAGCATGGAAATAGACTTCAGCCCAACTTGTCTATTCCTGAAAGCCATGTATGAAGAAGGGCTTTGCCTAAAACGTCACCTATTCATTTTCTCCAGAGATGCTGCCTGATCCATTGAGTTACTCCGGCCCTTTGTGTCTATCTTCAGCATAAACCAGCATCAGCAGTTCCTTCCTACACATCTCATTACAAAACACCATTTTTGGCTGCTTTCACAATGCTGTTTGGGAGTATTTATGGTGCCATTTCAGCTCCTGAGCTTCCCATACTGACCAGATTTTGAAACATATCTCATTATAGATATCAAATGTGTTATATCTGTCACCTTATGTTACATCTCAGCGATATAACACTTTGCGATGTCCTGAGATAATTATTTTCTCCTTTTAGTCGATACTGTCAGGAGGAAGATTGAAAACGTTGGTGAAATGTTGGTCGAGGTTCATCTGGTTTTTCTTCTGCCAACCTGCTCCTCACGTAATGCAATGGGATCTGTTGTTTAATGTTGCCGATCAATCTCAAATCAATTAGCAATACCTTGCAAAATTAATAGTAATTAACCTATTGATTGGGTGTTACCTTCTGGTAAGTATGTCTCTTAATTCATAGTGAAAGAGATTCTCATAGTGTTACGGTTTGGGCTGAGTGGGTGTTACCAGCAGTGTTGGGTATCCGGTGAGAGGAGATAAGGCTGAGATCAATGGCGGAGCTCACAGCAAATAGTTCTTTTTAGAAAAAATCGAGTTTCTGTTTCACCTTAGTGAGGAATACAAAATCATTTGGGGGAAGGACAAAGAAAACGCACGTTTTAACCCAGAATAGAGGATTCTAAAATGAGAGGGCACAGGCTTAAGGTGCGAGGGGAGAGATTTAAGAGACCCACTGAGTTACACACCACTTTGGGTCTTTTTACAAACCATCATCAGCAAGTCCCTTGTTTCTACATTCTGACTGAGGTGTTTTGAAACTGAGGATTTGATTGGGTGTGTAGGAACTGCTGATACTGGTTTAAACCAAAGAGAGACACAAAAAGCTGGACAGAAAGGTCATTGTGGGAATGGGAAGGGGAATCAGGTAGGTCCAGGAGGACTGAGCGAAGGTGTTCACCTTGCATCCCCTCTCTCTCCATCCCTCCCCCACCCAAGTCGTACTAGCCTCAAAGTTGTTTTGTTGAGTCTTTTTGTCTGTAACTCATTTTCACCGAGCCCACCGACCCTGTTTCCTTTATCATCATTAGTTTTTTGCATATCTTTCATTTATTTGTTCTATAACTCTCTACATCACCATGTATATCTCTTGTTTCCCTTTCCCTAGACATTCTGTCTGAAGAAGGGTCTCGACCCAAAACATCTCTTATTCCTTTTCTCCAGCGATGCTGTCTGACCTGCTGAGTTACTCCAGCACTTTGTGTCTATCTTTGGTGTAAACCAGCATCTGCAGTTCCTTCCCACACATTATTCCTGCTCCTATTCCTTTGAATGTAGGTTGAGACCCGCTACAATGTAACGCTCTGGAGGGATTGGCTTGAGCAGCCCGGAAGGCTAATGGGCCTGTCCCACTTAGGCGATTTTTCAGGCGACTGCCGGTGACTGTCGAGTTGCCGGCAGTCGCCTGAAAAACCGGCAACTGGAACGGCGACTGTCAGAGTGGAACACACACAAAACATATCGTTTCCTTCACCAACCCATTGTGCAGGCGGGGGACAGGGCAAGCGGGGAAGCTCTGTCTGAGTGAAATCCACACGGTGCAAAGCCAAAGCCACAGACACACACCACGATGAACAGGAAGGTTGGCGCTGTAATTAGGACGGCTAGTGTACGTTTAAAGTCCTTTAAAAGAAGCGGGGGGAGTGGGGGAGAAGGGGGAAGGAGGGAGAAGGAGCGGAGAAAACTTTTTAAGAAGCCAGACAACATTTAAGAAGCCAGAGATACACGGCTGTGAAGCTCGGCGGACATTTAACATTACCGGTCGGTTATCCTTGGTTCTGAAAACTACTGCTTACGTTTTTTTTCCCCAATGAGCCAATGAAATTCACCGGCCAGCACCGGCTACAACCTACGAGAACCTTTGACCTCCTGGTAACCCACGAGGACTTCCTGGCGACCCACCTATGGCACGGGAATTCTCGCTACTCTCCATGGCGGCTTCATTCCAGTCGCCGGTAATTTTTCAACAATAATTTGTGGCGACTATAATGAGGCCGCGACTAGTTCCCAGAATGTGGGAACTCTTCACAACCATGAAGGCGACTCCCCGCCAACCACCCACGAACATGTGGCGACTGCATAGTCTCCTTCGGTCGCCTAAGTGGGACAGACCCATAACTCTCTGAGAAATAATGAGATGCTTCTTGCTCCAGCCCACCTCTTAGAATTGGGTATCAGGGAGGATATTCATTGCAAGTACAGTCATGGAGTTGTACAGCACAGAAATGGGCTCTTCATGCCGCAATGTCCATGCTAACCCTTTTGCCCATCAACATTATTCCCACTTGCCTGGTTCAGGACCTCATCCGTCCATGCCTTGCCCGTTTAAGTGCCTGTCTCAATGCCTTTTTCACCATCTCCTCTGGTAACGTCTTCAGATATTAGCCATTCTCCATTTACTCACGTCCCAGAGAACATGGAACAGAGCAGCACAGGAACAGGCCCTCCAGCCCACAATGTCCGTCCCAGACATGATACCAAGTTAAACTAATCTTCTCTGCCTGCACATGATCCATATCCCTCCATTCCCTGCATATCCATGCGTCCATCGAAAAGCTGCTTAAATGCCTCAATTGTATCAGTCTTCACCACCATCCCTGACAGAGCGTTCCACCCAAAACATTTCTTGCATACCTTCTGTAAATGTTGTCCCTCTGCCTCAAAGCTATGCCCTCTAGTCGTTGACCTATCAACCCTGGGATAAAGGTTCTGACTGTCTACCCTATCAATGCTCTCTCACCATTTTATATACTTCTATCAGGTCTCCCCTCAACCTCCAATATTCCAGCGGAAACAATCCAAGTTTGGCCAACCTCTCCTTATTATCTACAAGACAATTCATCTCTCAGGTTCTGACTGTCTTCCCTTACTATGCCTCTACTAATTTTATACACTTCTAACAGGTCACCCCTCAGCCTCCTTCGCTCCATGGAAAACAAGCCCAGCCTTTCCAACCTCTTCCTGTACGTAAAGTCCTCATAAGGCACAACAGTTCCTGAATTGTCCGCAAAGTCAGTAGATCTCACCTATATTAAACACTGGCTCCATGCAATGCTACACACAAAATCAAGTATCCATGTCAGATGGAATGTCAGCGGCTTAATGGGTTCTGCAGCAGACACAGAATATTATAACAAATCCAACACAATTCATGGAAAATGTTGTAAACTCCTCGAGGCTAATCCCCAGAGCTGAAGCAGTTCAAACTCTAATGACATTCACTGCAAATGCAATGCGTCATGAATCTATAAGCAACAAACAAGTTGTTGTTTCACCTTTTCATTTCAGGCAACATCTTTCCAGGGGACATTTCCAGCGCTTGGCTGCTAATTGATTTGTGTGCAAGTGTAACACAGAGAAAATACACCTGCTGCCTGCAGCGACTGAGATGCTGATGGTCCATCAGTCTCGCATGCAGTGTGATTCACTGCCAGAGCAGTCACGGTCTCCAATATGAACCCAGTGCCATCTCGCACAAAAAGCTGGAGTAACTCAGCGAGTCAGGCAGCATCTCTGGAGAAGAGGAGGAGGTGAGGTTTCGGGTCGAGATCCTCCTTCAGGCTGAGAGTCAGGGGAATGGGAAACTAGAGATATGTTGAGATAGAGAACAAATGAATGAAAGATATGCAAAAAAGTAACGGTGATCAATGAAAGCTAGAGCCCACAATAGTTCATTGATGACCTTGGGATAGGTGATACCAAGTTATGCAAACAGTGACATTCAGAAGGATGACAGTGAAACTAGTACAACGACTAGGGTGGAGGAAGGACAGAGAGAGAGAGAGAGAGAGGGGATGCAAGGGTTACTTGAAGTTAGAGAAATCAATATTCATAGTGCCGGGTTGTAAGCTGCCCAAGCGAAATATGAGGTGCTGTTCCCCCTTTTTTTGAGTTTGGCAGCAGGCCACTTCGCAGGGAACAGGTCCAGGAGGCTGATGGCTGACTGCTCCTGATTCTCCAGCCGGTACTCCACGCCAGATGTCAGTGAATTCCCTGCCCCACTGTTCAAACATCAGAGGGACTCGCGGTGACTGATGCATGGGACGGGCGGGAAAAGGTAGACAGATAGAAAAGTGGTGGAGAAGGCAAAGAGAGGAAAGCAGTCACAGGGGTAATGAAAGAAATCTATGGAAAAATATGGGTAGGAAGAACAAAAAGAGTGGCAGAGAAAGGATGATAGTGTGGACACATCATTTTACTTCGGAGTCACGTGAGTGTCTACGTAAAGAAGCCCGCCAGCCCGCATGCGCGTCAATACGTCTAATGCATGGCGCACGACTGGCTGGGCGGAGCGTCGCTCCTCCAGCGGTAAGTTTCAAAAGCCTGCAGGTAAGTTTTTAAACTTATTCTGAGATCGGGTTTTGTTGGGAAATTTCTCTTTACAGAGTCCCAATTGCTGTGGATAATGGGGAAATCCAGGGCGAAACCCAGACGGACCGTCGGGGAACTGGCTATGGAGAACCACAGGGGAACCGGCTATGGAGAACCAAGGGGGAACGGGCTATGAAGGACCGCGGGAGTGCGGGTAGCCGGCAGCCGTCAGTTTCGCCATCCGAGTCGCTGACAGTGCGGTCAGCGACTTCAGACATGGTGCTGGGCCAAATCACCTTGGCAACCCTGAAAGGGGGGAAAGCCAAAAAAGAAATCTGACAGGCCTGTTTACTGAGACGAGTCAGGCCAGAAGGAGTCGCCTCCGACAGTCATGGGTAACGTCCCCGGATGGAGCACCTTATGAAAAGGATGCTCCATCATGATATGCTCCATGAAACGGAAACATATCAGCGCAGGTCTCCTCGGGGGCCTTTGCCAGATCTGTGGATGGAGGGCAGTTATTGGATGTCCAGCAGGATGCCCTGGAGTTGATGTGTATGCACACTTCAAAATGAACTGCTTTTGGAAGAACGCCATCAGATCTGCCTTAAATCTCTAATTTGCAGGGTTATGTAAGGCCAGCAATGTCCAACCGCCGAATCTTCTCTTCGGGGAAGAACTACCCAAACAGGCAAAAGGCCTGGATGAGGAAGCAAAAGCTGTCGGGCTAATTAAGGCACTAACGATGAGCAAGCTTCACCGTTTCGGCGACAAAACCCCTATCAGTAGTAAGTGGTTCCCTGAAGCTGGTGGCAGCTCAAAAGCTGTTTTCTCTGGGCAGAGGCCTTTCTCTGGGCAAGCCGGCCCTCATAGAAAATGCGCAATCCATGCTTCCCAGCAGTCCTACCCTCCAAACCTCAAGGGCAGAAATAGAACCCGCATCAGGGGCCTTTGGGCCTACCATAAGACCACCGGTACCCATGGAAGTAGGTGGGTCTGTTTCTTTCCGGAACATGGGGTGTGTGGACCAGTTACAAGTTGGTGATAGATTACACTTGTTTTTGCACGAATGGCAATGGGTGACATCAGATCCGTTTATACTGCACAAGGGTTTCAAATTGAATTTCTTCCCAATTCATTGCCACCCACACAACATACACCAAGGGGGGCATTTGCTCATTCCAAACAAGAAGGTTTGGATATACGGGCTGTAATTCACACATTATACACAAAAGGGGTAATTGGAAAGTCAAGTCATGTACATCACCAATTTGTCTCCAATATATTCTCTAGACAAAAGAAAGATGGAGGATGTCGGATCATACTTGGAACACAACTAACTCTTATGTGCAGTATAGACATTTCAAAATGGAAAACTTCGTTACTGCCAAACAACTGATTTCCAAAGGATGCTTTATGGCATGCATCAATCTCAAAGATGCATACTATTCGGTGCCCATTCACAGGGATCACCGGAGATATTTAAAATTTAGCTGGATGGGGCAACTGTGGCAGTTTAAAGCATTGCCTAATGGGTCAACTTCAGCCCAGGTTATTTACCAAATTATTAAAGCCGGTGCTTGGGCTGCTTAGAGCTCAAAAACATATTGTTATGGCATATTTGGATGATTTTCTCTTCATAGGAAAAACGCTGAAACTTGCTAAATTAGCTGTTTTCATCCACAAAACTCATCCATCCAGCTAAATCCAAGTTGATACCAACTAGAGTTATTAATTATTTGGGGTTTACCATTAACACTATTAATATGTCTGTGACTCTGCCCTGGGGCAGGAGATTAGAATGAATAGAAACCTGTAACGACCTTGTTATTGTGGAACAGCCATCTATTCGACAGGTGACTAGTGTAGTTGGCAAATTAGTAGCTGTTTTTTCCAGTTGCGCAATTTGGTCCTTTGCATTATCAGAGTTTACAACGTGCAAAGGAGCAAGCACTCAAATACATTTTAATAAACCTATGCTATTACCAGCTGAAGCTATATCAGAATTACAATGGTGGAGACCAATATTCAGCATTTCTCCAGTAAACATTTTGGTCAGTAAACCTCCAGTTATATTACAAACTGATGCCAGTGCTCAAAGATGGGGAGCTACTTATACCATCCCTAGTTGCGGTGGCAGATGGGATGTGCATGAGTTATCCAATTCTTCAGTTACATGGTATCAACTACCTGGATTGATCAGGTTTGATCAACTACCTAATTTGCTTTCCTGGATGTAGGGATCACTATTATTATTATCAGTTGCATCAGCATGTTTTTAATCTAATTTATGTCTGAATGCATTATCTTTTCAATCATTTCTGGTCAACTAAAGCAGTCTGTTGCATGGACTCGTGTTCGCGGCATGAAATCACAGAGCTTTGAAGTCTTCACGTAGTCACTCACGTGACTCCGAATCAAAATAGGAAGATTAAACGAGAACTTACCAGTTTGAAGTTTGATCTTTATTTTATGAGGAGTTACGATGAGGGATTACGTGCCCTCCGTTCCCAACCCTCTTCTCATAAAGGTCATGTGGTAGTTCTAGTTTCTCGAATCTTCCTATAATCAGTTCAGCAACTGTTTTCTGTGGTTTCACACCACTGCTTTGAAGGTTGACGCGCATGCGGGCTGGCGGGCTTCTTCACGTAATCCCTCATCGTAACTCCTCATAAAATAAAGATCAAACTTCAAACTGGTAAATTCTCATTTAATCTTCCTATTCTTGGTCACTGCAGATGCAATTCCACTTTGTGACACCTTGATGAGAACACAAAGTGCTGGAGTAACTCAGCGGGTCAGGTAGCATCTGCAGAGGGAATGGAAGGGCCCGGTTTCGGATCAAGACCTTTCTTCACACTGATTGTGGAGGAGGAGAACTTCTGCAAAGTAGGTATAATTTTGAGGAGATTCCACAGTGGAGCAGTTAAATGCTGTCTGACCCGCTGAGTTACTCCAGCACTTTGCGTTTTACTCTTGTGATAATGTAGAAGGAGAGATGGAAGAGGAAGAATGGACAAGGAGAGGAAAAGAGGAAGGGAGCAAAGAAGATGCGGAGGGAGGGCAGCAGTGAAAAGGGGGAGAGAGTGAATGAAAAATGAGAGAGAGTTCCCAGAGAGCGAGGAAACTCCAGATGAAGTTAGACAGTAAAAAAACAAGAATAAAAGAATCTGAGAAAAGAGGAATATAGAGAGAGAGCAAGAAGAGAGTATGCATGGTCTTTATAGACTCTGACAAGAAGTTTATTTTACATACAAAAATAACATGCCAAAAGCAGCAGAGCTGAAAGAAACATTCGAACATATCCTGTACCAATGCATAAACAAATACTTTGAGAAAGCTAAATACATTTAGTTTGGAAAGAAAAGTTAATTTTTGAAGCCAAATAAAGCATCTGTTCAAATCAAAGTAGATCTCTAACCTAAACTAATTTAAATTCCTATTAACATTATGCAGATGGATTAGCAATCGCATACAGAGATACAGATGCAAACACACTCACACATACACACACAAACACAAGCACACATGCACACTGCATGCCGCACGCACTCACTTGCACACATGCATGCACAAATACTCGCGCACACACACACACACACACACACACACAATATGAAGCTGCTCCTGCCTCAGTACATAGCATTCATCAGGCAAAGACCATTTCAGTTAGAGAGGACACAAAGTGGTGCTTAGGAGGACTTTCGATAGGCACATGGATATGCAGGGAATGGAGGATCACGTTCAAGCAGATGAGATACATTTATTTCGGCATCCGGTTCCGCAATGTGGGCTGAAAGGCCTGTGCCGTGTTCTGTGAAACTGCCGGACCTTATGAATAGGCAGGAAAAAAAGAATCAACACAAACATACAGCTAATCATACAGCTAATCTGCGGTGCTTGTAAATTCAATGAAGTTAAAATAGTCAAACATGCTCTAATTATGCAGTGTCATGGATGACAATCATAAGCAAGACGTGCTGGTTTTGTCTCACACTTCCTCCCCCCCCCCCCCCGTTATCTCCTCCTACACTCAGGAAGACTGACTGGAATTCCGTGGAGGTAGTAGAGCAGCAACAATGTATACAGGCATTCCTTCAGTATATAAACTCCTTTTGGGTCTCTTCACCACTCCATGTACCTATCCTATTCCTCTCACAGTTATCTGTCTTCCCTATAAAAACACGGCTGCGATTCACCCCAATCAGGAGCTGGGAATTCCACACCCTCACCACTGGGGGAATCCTCCTCTCTTCATTCTTCATGGATTCATTGATCATTGAGTGCTTGCTGCATGCTCTCCAGTGTTAGGTCTTTGCTGCATGCTTTAACCTGGACTCTCATTCTCTCTCACACAATGAGCCACTCTACTCTGGATGCCCGTTTGAGAAAGCAATGAGAAAGGATAGTCATATGGACGGCACGGTGGTGCAGCGGTAGAGTTGCTGCCTTACGGCGGTAGGGACCCGGATTCTATCCTATCAATAGCTGCTTGTCTGCACAAAGTTTGTACATTCTCCCCGGGACCGGCGTGCAGTTTCTCTGGGTGCTTCAGTTCCTCCCACACTCCAAAGACGTACAGGTTTGTAGGCTAATTGGCTTGGTATGAAAGTAAATTGTCCCCAGTGTGTGTAAGATAGTGTTAGTGTGCGGGGATCGCTGGTCGGCACGGACAGGGTGGGCCGAAGAGCCTGTTTTTGCGCTGTATCTCTGAAACAAAACTAGAGGAGACATGGAAAATTGCAAAGGCAGCACAAGGGGCCAAGGATGGAGGGGTTGCCGCAAGTGTAGCGGGCATGAGGGCTGGAACCACTCAGCGAACATGGGATAACGGTGAGCCCTGGGCCAGAGGGCCACACTCTCACGTACTTTCAGATCTGCCAGGTAACGGGGGCCCGTTTGCCCAACCCTCAGCTTCATCCCCAAGCTTCTCTGCAGTGGGCGACACGGTGACGCAGCGGTAGAGCTACGGCTTGACAGCGCCAGAAACCCAGGTTCGATCCCAACTATAGGTGGTGTCTGTACGGAGTTTGTACGTCCTCCCAGTGACCGCGTGGGTTTTCTTTGGTTTCCTCCCACACTCCATAGACGTACATGCTTGTAGGCTAATTGGTTTCTGGAAATTGTAAATTGTCCCTAGTGTGTAGGATAGCGCTAGTGTATGGGGTGATCGCTGGTCGGCACGGACTCGGTGGGCCGAAGGGCCTGTTTCCACCCTGTATCTCTAAAGCATTTACCCAAGTCATACTGTATCTTCCTGCCCAGGGGGTTGCAGGATAGCCATGATCTGAATGATGAAATCCTGATGGGCTAATCGCCCCCTGCCTGTTCCTTGTATTGATTCCAGTTACCTCTAGAATCCATCTGAACCTGCCCATTATACCCATCCTTCGCTAGTCCATACTGCGGCCCTGAAAATTAGGATTCACAGAAGCAGCTTCCACATTTACACTTGACCTTTTTTATCAGACTTGTGTCCCATTAATTACTGATAAGACTGCTTAATAATATTAGGATCAGACCACATAGAAAAAGCCCATTTAACCTCTTGTGCCTTTGCAGTTCTCTGAAAAAGCTTTCCATTTGTTCACGCTCCTTTATACTCTTGGATATTCCTCCCTTTCATTCAATTCCCTTTTGCAGATTTCAACTGAATGAGCTTCTATCATTTTTTCAGGTGGTGCATTCCATATCGTAACAACATGAAAGACATGTTCTCTGATGTTTCCCTTTGGCTGTGTTGTCCTGATGGGACCATATTCGCACTCACTCACATAGATCAAGTGTTGAATTGTTATATGCACTAGGAATGAAACAATGAAATGCTTACACAACAAACACAGGCACATCAATCTTACATACACATACATACAGGCACTTCAACCAAGGCACGCTTGCTTACACACACACTGAGTCACGCATTAATATTATATAGTGACACATACACAACACAAGCGAACTTTCACAAAGGAAAGCTTAAATACAGACATAGCTTGCTTTAGTTTAGTTTAATGATACAGCGTGGAAATAGGCCCTTCGGCCCACCGAATCCGCACCGACCAATGATCACCTGTACACTAGTTCTATCCTTCACACTAGAGTCAAAGTTAAAAAAAAGTCAAAGTATCCTTTATTGTCATTCAGACCTTTCAGTCTGAACGAAATGTTGTGCCTTGCAGTCATAACATAGAATAAAATAACAAAACACACAATGAACACATATTTAACATCCACCACAGTGAGTCTACCAGGCACCTCCTCACTGGGATGGAAGGCAAAAGTCTTAAAGTCCTTGTTCTCCCTCTGCGTTGAGGCGATCCAGGCTTCCGATGTTGTGACCCCCGCCGGGTGATGGTAAGTCCCGCGGCTGAATCCGAGCTCCGTGAACGGGCCGGTTCAAACTCCGCGGCCGGGGGGCGGACGAAGCTGCCGCCCTCCAGTCCAGCGGACTAAGCTGTTGCCGCCGGAGCTCTGGAGAACCGGTCACCAACCTGGGACCTGCGAACTCCCGACGTTGTCGTCCACTGGGCCCGCGGCCGAGCCTCCGAGACTCCGAAGTCGGGTCGCCGCTGCCGCAACGTCACCACAGCCCCGAAGTCGGCCAGCCCCGCGTTGGCAAGTCCTGGCTCTGCCTCCAGAGCCTCGAGGTCGGTTCCAGTTGGAGGCCGCCAGCTCCGCGACTAGGCCTCAGCGTAGACGGAGACGGGGTATTCGACAAGAAAAGGTTGCATCCCCCCTGAAGGAAGTTTCTCCCACCCCCCCCCCACACACATACACAACTAAAATAAACTGAATACACTAAAACAACAGGACATAAGAAAACAAAAAAGGAAAAGACAAACGGACTGCAGGCGAGCCCCAGCAGCTTGGGCAGCGCCACCACTTCCAGAAAGTCACAGACAATTTACATAAGCCAATTAACCTACAAACCTGCACGTCATTGGATTGTAGGAGGAAACCGGAGCACCTGGAGAAAACCCACGTGGTCACAGGGAGAACGTACACATTCCGTACAGACAGCACCCGTAATCAGGATCGAACCCGGGTCTCTGGCTCTGTAAGGCAGCAACTCTACTGCTGCACCATTGTGCCGCCATTACACACAGTCATGCTTACACACACGTGAGCAAATTTACACACACACACACTTGCATGTAGACAGGGTTACGCACACCCTATGAGTTACACCTATACATGTACACACACACAAAAACACAAGCAAGCTTACACACAACGGCAAGTTGCACACATGTACAGACACAGCACACACCCTTATACATACAACACACATACATACACACACGGATGTTTATATACACATGTACACACACACACACAGACAGGATCACACACACATCTGCATGTTGAAATCCACCCAATCCCACTCACGTACGACAACAACACACCTGCAAAACTCAGCTTTACGGCCGGGCACTTGCAATTTTGCTTCTTCCTAACCATGCACATTGGAGCAGACAGCTGGCTAACAAAAGCTTTCAACGTATTCTGCTGCCCACTGCAAACTTCATTATATTTCATTAATTGAAGAAAATGGAAAATGCAGAAAAAAGGTTAAACATTAGCATTTCACACTCGAGAAGGAAATGGAACAAGGAGCAGATGAAATTGATTTCTGGCTGTAGAGGAGAGTCTTAACCCCTGGCTGGCTGCAGAGGAAATGTCCCTTATAAAACCAGATAAGAGCCACGTACTGCAAGTAACTGCAGGCACAGTTTAGGCGGCACAGTGGAGTTGTTGCCTTGCAGTGTCAAAGACCCGTGTACGATGATCCTGACTACTGGTGTTGTATGTACGGAGTTTGTACGTTCTCCCTGAGACCGCGTGTGTTTTCACTGGGGGGTCTGGTTTTCTCTTGCAGGTTTGTACATTGATTGGTGTCTATATATTGTAAATTGTCCCTTATGTGTAGAGTAGTGTTAGTGTACGGGGTGATCACTGGTCGGCACAGACACGGTGGGTCAATGGGCCACGCGGTTTCCACGCAGTATTTCTAAAGTATAAAGACTAAAATAGGTGGTATCATAAGTAGTGAAGATGGTTATCCATAATTACAGCAGGAAGTTTGGTCATCAGGTAAAGAATTAGGCCATTCAGCCCATCAAGTCTACTCTGCCATTCAATCATGGCTGATCTATCTCTTCCTCCTCACCCCAATCTCCTGCCTTCTCCCCATAACCCCTGACACCCGTACCCATCAAGAATCTACCGATCTCTGCTTTAAAAATATCCATTGACTTGGCCTCCACAGCCTTCTGTGGCAAAGAATTCCACAGATTCACCACCTCTGACTAAAGAAATTCCTTCTCATCTCAATCGGCTGTTCAAGTGCCCTGATAAATGGCAAATGGAGTTTAAATCAGATACGTGTGAGGTGTCACATTGAATGATGGAGCTCTGGGGAGCATTATAGAGCATAGGTGCTTCCGTCACCACCCCAAGGCCATTTGTACATCACCCTAGAGCTGGATGCTACACTCACTGGTCCCAAAGATTAGCCCATATCCTTCAGTGAGAGGGTTCAGTGTAGAGGTTAGCACTCAATCAGACAAGACTACTACATGGGGGGAGCCCAGACGCATGGAGACAGCTGTGTTCCTTCCTCCTCCCCCTAAGTTAGTCCTCAACTCCACGGCCGCTGCCCAGAACAGAGTTCTTCAAGGTCTGAAGTACTTTCCAGCGAACAATATGGCAACTGTGAGCTCTGCATACACCCCCGACCAAAACCACATAGGTCTCATTTATAAGACCATAGGACGTAAGAGGTAGGAGCAGAACTGGGCCATTCGGCCCATCAAGTCTGCTCCGCCATTCAATCATGGCTGATATATTTTATCCTCTAACCAAATTTCCTGCCTTCTTTTTGTAACCTTTGACGCCCTTGATGATCAAGAACCTATCAATCTCCGCTTTAAATATACCCAACCTCCATGCATGATCCTGTGTGCAAAGCAGTATCGGGCTGCGGTAAATATATATATTTCCTCCATTTTCACATGGGAACAATTTGGTATTACTATATGCAACATATTTAGCATAAAACAGATACAATATCATGGACTTGCACTTTTTATAAGCACATTTTCTGTAGCGACGATTCTATATATCTTGCACCCTGTTTATGTTCTGTAATACCTGTTGGCTGGTTTGATTGCTCTCATGTATTGTATCATTTGCCTGGACAGCAAGTAAAACAATCGGTTTTCCCCGTATCTCGATATATGACAATATTAAACCAAAACCAATATAAATATTTACTGTACTCGCTAAATTCGTAATCAATTTTGCATTCTAACTGAGCAGATTGCCCTTCAAACCACTGTTAAGATTTTCATGAATCGCACCCCATAGTGAACCGAATATAAAATCTAATATTGTGCATTATGAAGGTTGCATTGTGGTGAAGTAAACACTGTGGGAGTTGTGTGTGCACTGTGTGTTGGTCACTTTGGGCCTCAGGGTAGATGGTGCCAGTAGAACGGGGTAAAACAGAACATGGCCATGCAAAGGAAACTCCCCTTGTGTGTACATAACAACTGTTAATTTTCAGAAACTAAGTGGACTGACAACTGCTGGGGTCTGCCTGCATGTCGTATACAGATGTGTTGGGCATGGTATATGTGCTGCTGAGAGATGTGCACCTGTGGCACATGTTGAGTTGAATACAGAGTGACTGCTATAAGTGTGGCGTAGGTGTGGTGTGTGGGTGAGAGTCATAGAGTAATGCAGCACGGAAACAGGCCCTGTGGCTCAACTTGTCCATGCTGACCTACATGCCCCAGCTAAGCAGGTCCCACCTGCCCACATTTGGCCCATATCCCTCTAAACTTTCCTATCCATGTACCTGTCCAAATGCCTTTTAAATTCTGTATTAGTATTTGCCTCAACTACCTCCTCTGCTACCCACCACCCTCTGAGTAAAAAGGTTGTTCCTCAGGTTCCCATTAAATCGTTCTCTTCTCATTGTAAACCCTATGTCCTCTGGTTCATAATGCCCCTACTGGGGGTAAAACACTCTGTGCATTCACCCTATCAATTCCTTTTGCGATTTTATACATCTCTTTAAGATTATCACTCAGTCTCTTGCACTCTCAGCCCAGTCAGAAAGTCCCAGCCTAATCTTTCCTTATAGCTCAGGCCTACGAGTCCTGGAAATATCTTCGTAAATCTTCTAGCTTAACGACATCCTTCCCATAGCAAGATGACCAAAATAGCAAGGAATACAAACTCCAAATGCAGCCTCACCACCGTCCTGTACAACTGACACATAACATCCCAATGTCTACACTCAGTACCCAGACTGATGATGGCCAATGTATCAACAGCTTTCTTTAGTGCTCTATCCACATTCAGGGGACTATGTACCTGTATGCCTAGATTCCTCTGCTCTACAACATTTCCCAAGCTGTGAGGGTGCAAAAATGCCACACCTCGTACTTATCTGCATCCTACACTTCACTGTAGGTTGCTCTGGGAATGGAGGAATTCCTGCTGTGCAATGTGGCATGTTACATTTGGCTCAGAGTTAAAGGCAGGGTGGAAGATTTAAACCTTCACGTGGTCCGCCCTGTTCGACTAATGCAATCAACTCGACGTGCACAAACGGAAGATCAAATAGAACAAGTTATCCAACAACTTTAGGCTGTGCACGCCACACGAAAGAAGAAGAAGAAGAGTTAAAGGCTAACTTGTCCCATATGAACCACACTGGTTAGTCACGAATATCAATTCACCCGTAGCGGAGCCTATCCCACTTTGCTTCATGACTCTTTCTTGTCCTCAATCTTTTTTTTCAAAGACAATCATTTGCTATTTTCTTGTTGCCTTCTGTGGCCTTTCCATTTATTCCATCCATCTCTTTCTGTTCATTGTTTTTCTTGTGCTCTATAAATGTTTAGCACTGAATATTGGCTCATAAAAAAGTAATAAGTATTTCCCTTGGTTTACGAGCCAAGGTCCTTTAATAGGCTCGAAATTACAGGTACTGTACTAACAGTGTAGCAATAAAGCTTTCCTTCCCTGGGTTCATTGCTGAAATCCACAATGCTGTTATTTTCTCCATTCCTGTAACCAATAAAACAACAAAAAATTATTCTGTCCACAAGCCACAAGATTAAATCAGTAATCTCACCCTGAGGGGCAAATAAAAAATCCAATACATGGGCAATAAGGATGGTGTTCAGTTGAGATAGTTGGCTGAGGCAGAGAGCAGGGAGTTTGCCTTTGCATGGCCATAGCTCTCTTTTAGGGTTTGCAGTAAAAACTGAGCAGCTCCTCACAGGAAAGGCAGCAGGGCAGTTACACCGCCTTTTAAGTGGATCAACGCTGATCACATTCTGCATGGAAACAACTTGATTAATTACCTCAAGAGTGTGTGTTTCATCGATAATGTCTATATGTATTTAATTGGAAGGAAGCAGACCAGGTTTTAAAATCAGCAATTCTCTTCTGGCACGGCTGCTCATTGCTGCTCCTCAACACTTTGTGCAATTTGCTGTTTAATTCTGCTCACTGATACCCCTGGGACATGTCACTAAAACTACTCTCGCAATCCAAGATTTTCTAACAGCCTTAGCCATGAGTTTCCAAGCTCATGAATGAACAGCGGCAGTGTTAGGGTTGTGGGATATAATGCTGCATGCATCTTAATACATGCCTCCAAAAGCATTGCATGAAATGAGGGCAAAGCAGTTGAATTTAGGCGTGCTTTGGCAATCAAGATCCAACTCCGAAAAACTCATTAAAGGAACTCATGCAATTGCAGCTTTATAGTTGCAACTATTTGAGGCTTGGAGTGTCACACAGCATGGAAACAAGGCCCTTCAGGCCATCTCATTTATTCCTACCGAGATGCCCATCTAAAAACAGTGGTGGAGGAACACAGCAGGCCAGGTAGTATCCGTGGAGGGAACAGACAGACGGCGTTCCAGTGCCTTTAAGGGATAAACAGCCCCTGGATTTTTTGTCGTCCTTTTTTATTCTATTTGGATTGAGGATGTTGCTTTAGTTTTTATTACTGTTTGGCAGCTATTTTCAGTTATATTTTTAAAAATCCACCGTAAACTTTATCCACTGGAGTTTAGAAGGATGAGGGGGAATTTTATAGAAACATATAAAATTATAAAAGGACTGGACAACCTAGATGCAGGAAATATGTTCCCATATGGGCGAGTCCAGAACCAGGGGCCACAGTCTTAGAATAAAGGGGAAGCCATTTAACACTGAGGTGAGAAAAAACTTTTTTACCCAGAGAGTTGTGAATTTGTGGAATTCCTTGCCACAGAGGGCAGTGGAGGCATTGGATGGATTTAAGAGAGAGTTAGATAGAACTCTAGGGGCTAGTGGAGAAGGCAGGCACTGGTTATTGATTGGGGAGGATCAGCCATGATCACAATGAATGGCGGTGCTGGCGTGAAGGGCCGAATGGCCTCCTCCTGCAACTATTATCTATGTTTCTATGAAAGTTGGACTATACTCTGGTCTTCAAAGTGCATGATTGGACATAAGGTTGGATAGGAAAGATTTACAGGCCTCGGTCAAAAGCTGGCACATGGAACTAGCTCAGTGGCCAACTTGTTTGGCATGGACAAGGTGGGCCAAGGGACCTGTCACCGTGCTGTATAAAACCCTATGATAGCTCTAAACTAACTTGTAAACTAAACTGATGCCAGTGATAGCAATAATAATGCATACTGCAGGTCATATCACGTTGAGGACCTGAAACGTCACCTATCCGTGTCCTCCAGAGATGCTGCCTGATCTGCTGAGTTACTCCAGCACTTTGTGTTCTATGCAAGATTCCAGCATCTGCAGTTTCTTGTGTCTTCATACCAACCTATTACACATATTGCATTGTCATGCTGGTGACCCCTACACACAGGTGGGAATAGTTAGTCATCTCTCCGAGGACTTCGAAAGCATTGTTAATGCAAAATGCATCAAAATGCAGATTCTGCATGGATGACATTTATTGATGGCATGAATCTGTATACAGGGCTGTGTAGCAGATGCCGGTTAGATACCATGTAACCTAATTCAACTTCACCTGGAATGGATCACGCTGGTGATCGCATCCAAGTGAAATCATTCATGGAATTGGGCCAGGCACATCCATGTTACCTACGTCTGAAGCTTCCCCGGCATCAGACTTGGATCAAATAATTTAGATAAAGCACATTTATCCCTGCGCTGATGTTATGTGAAGCAGTAACATCCACTCGTCCACCCCCATGCAACAATCTCAGTCGAATCACCAGACTCAGGAACAGCTTCTTCCTTTTCTTTGCACAGGCCAGACTCCCCACCATTGACGCCATCTACACTTCATGCTGCCTTCGGAGAGCAGCCAACATAATCAAGGACGTTTTCCCACCCAGGTCATTCGCTCCTCTCCCTCCTCTTGTCAGGCAGAAGACACAGGAGCTTGAAAGTACCACCAGACTCAGGAAGAGCTACTTCACCTCCTCTCAGAGTTCTGAACGGTCCTCCCATAAGCTAGAGTGTAGTTCTCATCTTCCACCCTATCTCATTACAAACATAGGAATTATTTTCTGGAACTGTAACACTACAATATCTAGAATATATTCTGCACTTTGGTGTTTTTTGTTCTTTTAGTACTTGTGTTTGCTTGCTTTTATTCATGTATAATATTATCTGATTTGATTGTGTAGCGCCGAAACAAAAGCTGTTCACTGTACCTCAGTACACATGACATTACCAATATCTGTTTGCAATTTGTCTCATCATTTAGAGGGTTATTTTGCAAGTATCAGGAGATCTGTTAACTACAAGATCCACAGAAACTCAGTAGTCAAGTAGCATCTGTGAAGGAAAAAGTCTGGTTGACGTTTCAGGTCAGTAAAGGACACAAAATGCGAGAATAACTCAGCGGGTCAGGCAGCATCTCTGGAGGACATGGAGAGGTGATCTTGGGTCAGGATTCTTCTTCAGACACAGTCGGCTGAAGAAGGGTTCCAAGCCGAAACCTATCCACGTTCTCCGGAGATGCTGCCTGATCTGCTGAGTTACTCCAACACTTTGTGTCCTTTTGTGTAAACCAGCATCTGCAGCTAGAAGGGTCTCGACCCGAAACGTCGCCTATCTCCTTCGCTCCTTAGATGCTGCTGCACCCGCTGAGTTTCTCCAGCCTTTTGTGTACCCTCGATTCTCCAGCATCTGCAGTTCCTTCTTTAACACATCTGCAGTTCCTTGCTTTTACGTTTCAGATAGCTGCTCAAATACTTCTCAAATCCAGGAGTGTGCTAAAAGTAACATAGGATATGTTTTCTCCGCGGCATTTAGCTACAGAGATGATCATTCACTGAGTGCCTCAATGACACCTCTTGTAGCAAGCACTCTGCTGTGAGAATGATTGGTGATTCAGACAGGGAGTGGAGGAAACGAGATGTCCAGGGGCAAAGTGCCTTCAGGCAAGTCAAGATCACTCCTACTCTCACTACACTTCCTTGCCCTAGGATTTTCTTCCAAACAATGACAGCAGATCTCTGTCGTGTCTCACCAGCTTCTCCTATTAATATCTGCTCATATTAGGAGTTGAAGTCCCTCAGCATTGCAGGCTTCCTGTGAGTATAAGCAGCCACTGACAGCACTCACGTGTCCATAAGGTTAATTGCCTGGATGTTTACATCAACTGGAAGGTGTCCACTCCCTCAACGTGGGGCTCGTGTGGATCATGAATCAAAACCCATGTTTTCAATAAACGTCCTGAAAGAGTCCACGCCGTCCAGAGGGATGGATTCTGGGGGACAAAGTCCAATCACTACCTCCCTTACTCACATCAGCCGAGCTCAGTATAAGAGGAACTGCACCAAGACCACACGTCAGCTGAAGATGAGCTCCCGTTAGTGTGAGGGGAGTTTGCAGTGGGCACCTGGTGCATGTGACTTCCTTGTCCACTATATGCAGTAACCCCCCTGCCATTAGAAGACAGTGGGTGTTGCTGGAGGGAGTAGAGCAAAGAGCCCCTGAGCCTGGAGAGCAGAAGGAGAAGAGAACCAGGAGGAAGATGATGGCTATTAAGGGGATGTCTTTGTCAGGATCCACAACCTCAACTTCCAATGGAGCAGAAGGGGCAGGAACTGGACTCCCTGACATAGAGTCAAAAGGAACCTGCAAATACACATCCCTAATACAACCTCATCACCTGCTCCATGCTACCATTTTTAACGTCAGCGCAGTAAAACAATAATCAGGTGGGACAGCACAGATGTCACATAATTTGGTGCCGATCAATCTACATTGATTATCAGGGACAAATGAATCCCTGATCCAATTATTTTAACAGCTTGCCACAACCTCTTTGCATCTCCTGATGATTGCACCTCACTAAAGAACTAAGATCTCTGCTGAGAGGACCTTGTTTTTGCAGAGTGTACAATTGAACATCAGGGCTAATCCCAGCCACATTTAAGCGTACTGATAATACATGCAATCCAATTTCTTGGCAATGGAGTTTTACCAGTATGAAAACAAAAAAATGATTTTTGTTTAGTGGCCTTTAGCAGTGTATTTTCGATTTTAATCAGCTAAAATAAGATGATACTCAGGAAACGTCATGGAACAAGACTACATATCAGACCACATGCAGAGATGTCGGGACAGCTGAGGGAACAATGTTGAAAATCAAAGATATGTGAGAGACCAAAGATGTGTGGGGAAAACTGTGACCTGGAAAAGCTGAAGAGCCCATGGTGATTCCAGAGACCGGGAGAGGTGAGGTCATGGGGGGGATGTTAACACAAGGATGGGAGGACAAGGACCCTGAAGAAGGATACCGACCTGAAATGATCCTTCAATTCAGAGCTACTCCAGCATTTTGTGTCTACCTTTGGTGTAAACCAGTATCTGCAGTTCCTTTCCTACATATGGATGTTTTAAAGTCTGATCTAGGAACTAATGTCGGTCAGTGATGCCTGCGATAATGGTGAGTTATGATAAATGCAACTGAGTGTTGGATCTGTTGAAGATTAGGGTTGATACGAGGTTGGGTGTTGTAGCTAAACTTACACTTGTGAGCAACGTCACAAAGTTTCATCGGTGGACAATTTTCCTTGTGAATATTCCATCTCCTTTTGAAGGATTAACTGGGGAGAGAGTCCATGGCAGTGGTCTGTGGCCAGGAGTGGGCTTAGCTAGCAACCTTTACACATGCGTCCGTTACAGATGGTGCAGAGATCAGCATGAGTTATGAAAGAAGGAACTGAGGATGCTGGTTTATACTGAAGATAGACACAAAATGCTGGAGTAACTCAGTGGGTCAGGCTGCATCACTGGAGAAAAGGAATAGGTGACGTTTCAAGATTTCCGACCCGACACCTATTCCTTTTCTCCAGAAATGCTGTCGGCTGAGACTCCAGCACTTTGTGTCTATCATCAGCAGAGTTGTGAGCTGTGATGAGAGAAGCAAACCTCTCAAGTGTTAGCACTTACTGTACCTTTATCTTTACACATAACAGCATTGCTATTCATGTGGCCCCGTGGGGTGATAGCCCTTGTTTGAGGGGTAGCTCCGCCAGACTCAGCCTCTCAATGACCAGTGGTGGACGGACCATAGACCCTGTGGTCCTCTCTGAGGGAGTGATGGCAGCTGTGGATCAGAGTAGAGCAGTTCAGATCTCGCTTACAAAGTCGAGGCTGGCACGTCACAGTGAGGATGCCAGCTTTTAGGCAGACCAGTTACCCTCTCAGGTACATACCAAAGAGCTTATGGCACTGAGGTGCAGGGCGGATCCCTCTGGTGTAACGGACAACCATGATAACAAGAACAACACCAAGAGGTGGCACAGTGATACAGCGGTAGAGTTGCTGCCTTATAGCGTCACAGACCCGGGTTCATCCTGACTATGGGCGCTGTCTGTACGGATTTGAAAGTTCCCCCCGTGACCGCGTGGGTTTTCCCCAGGTGCTCCGCTTTCCTCCCACACTCCAAAGACTACAGATTTGTACGTTAATTGGCTTCTGTAGAGATTGTAAATTGTCCCTAGTGTGTGGGATAGTGTTTGTGCATGGGGATCGCTGGTCGGCACGTACTCAGTGGTCCGGCGAGCCTGTTTCCGTTCTGTTCTCTGAAACTAAACTAAACTAAAGAACGAAGGATGAAGACACAAGGAAATTGAGAGGCTGGAATTTCAAGCAAAACGCAAAGTACTCGAGGAACTCAGAGGGTCAGGCAGCATCTGAGGCGGGAAAGGACAGGCGACATTTTGGGTCAGGCTGAAGAAGGGTGGTGGCCCAAAATATCGCCTGTCCGTTACCTCCACAGATGCTGCCTGACCTGCTGAGTTACTTCAACTCTTTGTGTTTTACTCAAGAACAAAGAATGACCTGTGCATTACAACATTGGTGGCATCACTTCAAAGCAACTTCATTGGTTGTAAAACACTTTTGGCCTCCGGAAGCCAGCCACAAGTCTTTCCTTCTGAACTGATGCAAGCTCGCCCATTAAGATGGCTACTTCTTATTAGCGTGTCTTCAATTCATCAAGCTTATCTCCGGGACTCTCTCAGTCTTTATCAAATATTTGAAGCAGCAGTAATTAATAGCAGAGGGAAGACGTCCTTGCATCATGGACAGGACGTGGTGGGAGGGGGGTGGGGGAGAGCGAGAGAGAGAGAGAGAGAAAGAAGGGAGAGGGGGAGAAAGAGGGAGAGAGGGAGGAGAGAGAGAGATCGACAGAGACAGACAGTGAGAAAGCCACATTTGGATAATTCACCAGAAAAAGCCCTTTGTCTGCCTTGTCCTATGTATCAAGAGAATGGGAGAGAGTGAGTGAGAGGGAGAGGAAGTGAGAGAGTGAGGGAGAGGAAGTGAGAGAGAGAGGGAGAGTGAGAGAGAGAGAGAGTGTAAGAGTAAGAGAGACAGATAGAGATGGGTAGAGAGAGAGAGAGAGAGAGAGAGAGAGAGAGAGAGATTGAAAGACAGACAGCAAATGGGAGACTTTGAAGAGGTCACTTCAATGCAGCCTTGCTTCATAAATAATAAGGGAAAAATTAATTGCAGAATTATCAAAGCAACAACATGGAATGAAAGTCATCTCTCTATTGAGCTTTTTTAATGAGCGATGAGCTGACTGATTTCCACCCTCCCCGCTTTCCCCCTCAATGTGAGTTTTTGAATAGAAGTATTTAGGCTGCTGCTAATTGTTTGGCTGCTCCGAGCTCCTGGGTGAGTGGCTAAATGAAGCCTAGAATAAATGGGCGTGCAGACTCACACAGACTAGTCATTAAGTCTAGTCAGGCAGAATGCAGCCAGAATTTAAAAAAAAAAGACATATCAATTCCATTAAAGATCCACAAGCTTATATCCGAGCTAATGAATGGGTTTTAAAATGTATCCCTTGGGGAGGGAGGGAAATTCACATTTCATAACAGAAATCAGAGATTAGAAAAATGATTATTTCCATTTCATAAACACCTATTGTGCAGCGAGACTGTATTGTGCAGTTTCTCATATTATACGTACAAAATGTGTAGAATTGCAATACATCTTGGATGTGGAGCATAATTTAGGACTTGTATTCCCTGTAGGGTTTGTGATAAAGGTTATCCGATTTTTCAAATAATACATCCTGTTGGTGACAGATGCAATGACTTTTCCCAAAGGGTCTTATAAAGAAATTATATTGTGTAGAAGGAAGCCATTCGGCCCACTGTGCCGATGCTGGCCCTTTGGCAGAGCTTGCTCATTCATTCATATCTCAAACCTTTCTCCTTGGTCCGTTGTTGGATGAATAGGATAATGATGAGCCAGAGTAGAAGAGGGAGATTGATCATCGCGTTAGATTGTGCCAGAACATCAAACTTGTTCTCAACTTCAGTATAACCAAGCAACTGATTGTTGATTGTAGAAGAGGAAGGCTGAGAATTCACAAACCTCTCTCCATTGATGGGTCGGTGGTAGAGAGAGTCAACCACTTCAAGTTCCTGGGTGAACCTATCTCTGAAGACGTGTCCTGGACCCAGCACATTGATGCGACCAAATACAGCCCATCAATGCCTCTACTTCGATTGAGGAGATTTGGTATGTCGGTGAATAGCCTGTTGAACTTCTAAAGAACTTCACTTTTACGGGTGTATCCTGGTTTGGTAACTCGAATGTAACAAAGGAGATTATAAAAAGAGGTGGACACTGCCCGGTCCTCATGGATACTGATCACCCCACCATTGAAGGGATCTGTAGGAGTCGCTGCCTCAAAAATGACAGCCAGTATCATCAAGGACCCACACCACCCTGGCCATGCTCTCATTTTACTCCTGCCATCGGGAAGAAGGTCCAGGAGCTTGAAAACTGAAATGTCCAGGTTCAGGGCAGCTTCATCCCAACGACCATCCAGCTATGCAACACTACGAACTCCAACTAAACTCTGAACTACGAACTGCCTTGGTTGCACTAGGGACCTTGTGCTTTGTGTTTTTTATGCAGTATATTAGGTTTAGTTTAGTTTAGTTTAGAGATACAGCGCGAATACAGGCCCTTCGGCCCACCGGGTCCACGCCGACCAGCGATCCCCGCACATTAACACTATCCTACACCCACTAGTGACAATTTTTACATTTGCCAAACTAATTAACCTACAAACCGGTACGTCTTTGGAGTGTGGGAGGAAACCAAAGATCTTGGAGAAAACCCAAGCAGGTCACGGGGAGAACGTACAAACTCCGTACAGACAGCACCCGTAGTTAGGATCGAACCCGCGTCTCCGGCGCTGCATTCGCTGCAAGGCAGCAACTCTACCGCTGCGCCACCGTGACCTCCCTTTAGTGTTTAAGTTATTGAACTTTTTTTAATGTTTATCATATTATCTATTGAGTGCTGTGTTGTCAGTGCTGGATGCAAGAATGTTGTTCTGTTTCTGCACATATGACAATCAAACACTTTTGACGATACTACGATGGAGTTGTGTTCCAATGGCAATGAGACGGACATTGAGTTGCTGCGTTCTCCCGTAGGCAATATGTATGACAGTGAAACACTGATATTCCGTTCCTGATTATTCAGATATCACATTTGTTTGCCGTTTACTTCACCTGCTTCTACTTTCTGCATCTCCATTAAACTTACCATGGTCCCATTCCTGCACTCCTTTTAAGGTCAATGGGACACCATTTACCAAAATCCTTTTAAACTCTCCATGGCCCTGTTTCCAAATCGCCTTTAAACCCACCCTATTTACTGTACTTCTGTATAACATCTACACGGAAGTGAATTAAAGGGGCTGTCCCACTGTGGGGACCTAATTGGTGAGTTTAGAAGAGTTTGCCCTCGACTCATACTCGCAGCATGGTCGACACGAGGTCCTAGGAGGTCTTTATAACACTCCTTCATGCTTGAGAGTCGTCCCCGCGTACTCAAGGTCTCAGCTGGGTCACGGTGTATTTTTCAACATGCTGAAAAATGTCCGCAAGTAAAAAAAGGTCGCCATAGAAAAAATTGATATTTTTTTTAGTCGTAGGTTTAGTCGAAGTAGGTCGGCATGTTATTCGTAGGCAATCGAGGGTAGTCATAGATAGTCTTCAACATAGTCGAAGGGAGGTTGAAGGGAAGTCGAAGGAGATCGAAGGAGGTCGTCTTCACTCTCCACTCTTCGATGTCAAATTTTCCCGAAGCTAGTCGAAGCTCGTCGAAACTAGTCTTTAACATAGTCGAAGGAGGTCGAAGGAGGTCTTCCACATAGATACAGGAAGTCTTCAACATTACACTTTTTCAAACTCTCCTAAACTCTTCTAAATTCGCCAATTAGGTCGCCGGAGTGGGACAGGCCCTTAACAATGTTGGTGCATTAATTGGGATAATGTACAATAGTGCGGGAA
Organism: Raja brachyura; assembly: GCA_963514005.1. The sequence goes on along the minus strand of OY740807.1, from coordinate 12,069,501 downwards.
ACTCTACCACCACCATTGTCCTGAGGGCTGCTTCTAAATGTCAGAAGAAGGGTCTGAAGAAGGGTCTCGACACGAAACGTTACCCAGTCCTTATCTCCAGAGATGTTGCTTGTGTCCATCTTCAATTTCAAGTAGCATCTGTAGTTCCTTCTTACACATTTTGGGTGCTTCTAAATGTCAGGCACATCATCGGAGCTTATTAGAAAGGTACAGTACAGGTACAGACCCATCAGCCCACCATGTATGTGTTGACAGTATTGCCAAATTAAACTGGAGATACAACAGATTGCAGACCTTGATCAAAAAAACAAAGTGCTGGAGGATCTCAGCATGTCAGGCACTGACTCGAAACAGGATCTGTCCTTTTCCCTCCACAGGGGTGGCACGGTGGCGCAGTGGTAGAGCCAGAGACCTGGGTTCGATCCTGACTACGGGTGCTATCTGTACGGAGTTTGTACGTTCTCCCCATGACCTGCTTGGGTTTTCTCTGGTTTCCTCCCACACTCCAAAGACATACAGGTTTGTAGGTTTATTTGCTTCGGTTAAATTATAAATGATCCCTAGTGTGTGATAGGATAGCGTTAGTGGATGGGGTGATCGCTGGTCGGAGCGGACTAGGCGGGCCAAGGGACCTGTTTCCGCACTGAATCTCCAAACTAAAGATGCTGCCTAGCCTGCTTTGTTCCTCCAGCACTTTTTTGGCCATATTAAACCAAACCATTTTGCCCAAGTGTGCACCACATCCCTCCATTCCCTGCATATCCATGTGGCTATCCAAAACACTCTTTAATTCCACCTTTGCATCTGTTTCCATCCCCACCCCTGGCAGTTCTTCCTTTGTTGCCCCTCAGTGTTTGAGGGCGGTCCATGTCTCTTTGAGCAACAATATATCACTGTCAGTCAGCCACTCTTCCCTCCTCTGCAGTTACTAATGTTACCGCTGCAGATCCACCCCAGGTGGCAACACTCAAGGTATGACCAAGCATCGGGAAGACCGACAGGAGTGATGGCGATCGATTTGCTGGTTGCTGCAGGGCTGCAGGCATCTCCTGCTGGGTGGGATTTGGACATTTCTAATTGTCTTCCCTCCCACCCACCCCCTGCCTCTGAGCCGCCACAATGGGGGTGGGGGGGGGGGGGGCTGGGTGGTGTCGAGCGGGGCTGGGAGCGCTGAGCAGACTCGCTCGCTCACCGTCAGTGAGGCTGCTCTTCCCGCGTCCGCTTGCTGTCTCCTCGCGGCTGCTGCCGTTCATTTCCGATTTACAGATAGTTCGGGTTGTGAACAGAGTCATACCGAGTTCGGCTTGAGAGTCATACAGTAGAAAAACAGGCCCATCTCGTCCATGCCGACCAATGCACATCTACGCTCGTCTCACTAGTCACACTCTAGTTCTCTGGAACGCAATCCTGTTATAACCTGAGGACTGCCTGCACATGGAATGATCCCGTCTGTTGCCCATGTATATCCTGACCGCCGAACCTGCATACGCACGTGCACACACACATACATGCACATGCGTTAGCACGCACACACAGATACACACAAGCATGAGCATGTACATACGCACACACAGATCCATGCTCACATACACGCACTCACACTCGTGCACATATGCACGCATGGACACATGCATGCACGCACACATTCTCATGTGCACATACACACTCACACACCGGAGCAGGCGTGAGGTGCTGAATAGCCGTTTCCTACTTCTGCTAGTGCTGAGCTTTAATTTGTTTTCAGTGACTGACGGGCTGATGACAAGAGGTCACAGGTTCACAGTAAATAGAAAAAGAACTGGAGGCTCCAAAAGGAAGAATATTTTCACAGAACAAATGGTTTAGACTTTGAATGCACAGTCCCTTAACACAGCAGATGGAGCAGGTTTTGGAAGGGAATTGGATGACTGCATGCAGGAAGTGAAAGCTGCAGTGATATGTGAGAAAGAGTGGTCGAGTGGCATCAACTGGACTGCTCTTCAAAAGGTCCAGCAACACTCATTGGGTCAACTGGTTCTGTGCTGTACTATTTCCTGAAGTTTGTAACAGCAACAAGAAGAAGTTGTATGGTAAAGGGCCTGTCCCACTGTATAAGGTAATTCATGAGTTCTCCCGAGTTTCCCCCACTTCGAACTTGTAGGTACTCGGGGTTCTCGTGGACATTTTTCAACACGTTGAAAAAACTTCACGAGCTTACCGCATTTCCCGAGTACCTGCCGTTAGCGTTACGAGCCGCTAAGAGACGTCCCGAGCTCCGACGTACCCGCTACGTACATTCTACGCACTTACCATGAGTTTGATTTATTGTTAAGCTCGGGAGAGATCTTGGGTAAACTTGTATAGTGGGACAGGCCCTTAAGAGTTCGCTGTGATTCCAAAAAGGCGAGGGGCCTTGCTCGGACGTGGGCTCCTGCCGTCGGTTGAATTTGGAAGCGTTCCTATTTGCCAGGACTTAGCAAGGGTTTATTCGATGGTGTAAAGGCAGGCGCCGGTAAGCCACGAGGTAGTACTGACGAGAGTGGTTCACCGACGTGCTGGATCGCGATCAGTGCCACGGACTGAAGCAGAGAGAGAGGTGTGCTGCTGTATGACGCGCCCCGCACATAACGGGATAAGTATTGTTTTTGTTCTCTCTCTTGCCAAGAAATCTGATTTGTAACTAAATGGACGGGTGAGTATTTTTCTGTTCTCTCAGTCAGTTCCTTGAATCTGTTCCCTTGCAACCAGTTGCAACTATATGCCCATTGTTAATATAACTGAGTGACCCAAGGTACTCCCATTGTTCATTGTTCATTGTCAATATTCACCTTATGATTCCATGAAATGCCTCACAGAGTTCGACTTTGTCAAAAGGGCTACGTTAAATCGAGCTGCTGCCTGGGCATTTTGTGGGCTTTGGCTGTGAACAATGGAATGGCTAACATACTTGGAGACAGACAGCACGTAAAGAGGCCCTTTGGCCAAACCTGTCCATGCCGGCCAACATGCCTACTTAAGCAAGTCCCATTTGCCCACATCTGAGAGGTTGAGAGCTTTCAGATTCCAGGCTTAAACACTACTAACTATCAATCCTGAAGCAACCACACTGAAGGTGCAGCTATGAAGGCACATCAACGCCTTCACTTCCTCAAGAAGCAAAGGAAATTCTGCATATCTCCAATGACCTTTTACCAATTTCAGCAGATGCACAGTAGAAAGCTTCCTATCAGTTGCACCACAGCTTGGTTTGGGAACCGCTCTCCCCAAGACTGCAAGAAAATGAATACAATTGTGGATGTAGCCCAGTCCATCACACAGACTAGACTCTCCAGCTTCACTTCATGCAGTCTCAGGAAAAGCAGCCAATATAATCCCTTTTAGACTTTAGAGACACAACATGGAAGCATTTAGAACTGAGATGGGGGAAAACGTTTTCATACAGAGAGTTGTGAATATGTGGAATTCTCTGCCTCAGAAGGCAGTGGAGGCCAATTCTCTGGATGCTTTCAAGAGAGAGCTAGGTAGGGCTCTTAAAGATAGTGGAGTCAGGGGATATGGGGAGAAGGCAGGAACGGGGTACTGATTGGGGATGATCAGCCATAATCACAGTGAACGGTGGTGCTGGCTCGAAGGGCCGAATGGCCGACTCCTGCACCTATTGTCTATTGAAACAGGCCCTTTGGCCTACCGAGTCTGCGCCGACCTTCGATTAACTATACACTAGCACTATCCCAGCGATGATTTACGTCAGAACCCTTCTTCACACTGATTGTAGGAGAGAGGGGTTGGTGGAAAGAAAGTTGGAAGAGAGGAGGGGCAGGGCAGAGCATGGGAGGTAATAGGCCGACGCAGGTCTATAGTTTACGGATACAGTGCGGACACACACCCTTTGGTCCACCCAGTGCGTGCTGACCAGCAGAAAACGCTTACTAGCTTACTATCCAACATACTAGGGACAATTTAGAACTTGCAGATGCTAATTAACCTACAAACCTGTACGTCTTTGGAGTGTTGGAGGAAACCAGAGTGTCCGGAGAAAACCCACGTGGTCACAGGGAGGACGTACAGACTCCGTACAGGCAGTAGCCATAGTCAGTATTGAACCCGGGACTCTGTACTGACTATGTAAGGCAGCTACTCTACAGCTGCGCCACTGTGTCAACCAACGTGAGGAGGGTTATTTGATTGGCAGATGGTTGGACAAAGGCCTGATATTAAAAGACACAAGGTGTGAAATAAAAGGATTGACGAGTTTCAAATTGTGAAGCTAGAGGAAGGAATGTAGGTGGAAGGGGAGGGGGCGAAGAGAAATAAGTGTGAGTCCAGGTAGGGCCCATGGGAGCAGAGGGGAGGGGAAGAATGGGATAAGTTACATGGGGGAAGAAGTGAAAATGGGGAGTGGGGGGGCGGGGGCTTATGTAGTTGCCTAAAATTGGAGAATTAATTGTTCATACCTTTGGGTTAGAAGCTACCCAAGCAGAATATAAGAGTGTGCGGCTGTGGTATTGAGTGAGGGGATTTGAGTTGTGGGACAGGTGGCCATTTTTGGACGAGCAAGTTCACAAGGAGGGCCAATGTGCCCGATGGGTGTCGGGAAAATGAACCTTGTGGTCGTAAACACACCTCTGCTCTGTTAAAGCAGGCAGCAGAACAAACAATTTTTCTTTAGACCGACCGGGTCTCTTAAAAGCATGCAGATACGACAGATGCTGCAGATGGTTTAGTATCTCTCCTGGTGTTTCACCCTGAAGGCAAAACCTGGTGGGCTTTCTGTATTGGCAACAGTACAAAGGCAAACCGAGGGAGGAGAGATCTCCTTGGTGCTGACTGACCTTTCTCTGAGATCAATCCCACTCTAACGCAGAGTGTGAACCCGATGCCGGAGAGCAAAGCTGCTTCTTGAAAGATGAGGTGCATAACGGGGCTATTAATAAACCCCTTTGCTCCAGTTGGCCAGGTCCCGTGCAGAACAGACGGATCCCAATGTATATATTCTACACGCAGGTTATTGTGTGGAGAATTTGGCATCTGCCTTGGAACTGGCGTGCAGGCAGCTGCCTGTCTGCCAACACTCCCACTGACAGCCAGAGTGTGTGAATCAGGGACAGGATCCCAGCTGTTTGGATGCAGTCCAAAAATAAAACATTGGTGCCCCTGCATCATCTGATGTTGGGATGTGAGGGTCGATCAGTCAGGAAAGGGACGCTTACCCGTGTCTCCCCGCACAGTGTGTTTGTCATCTGACTGTGGCTGCTGGAAGAGGGTGGGTTTGTGTCAGTGGAAGACCCTTGTAGATCCGGGCCTAAGGGCGGCAGGCTGGAGCAGAGGTAGAGTTGCTGCCTTACAGCACCAGAGACCCAGGTTCCATCCTGACTATGTTTGCTGTCTGTACAGAGTTTGTACCTTCTCCCCGTGACCTGTGTGGGTTTTCCCCGGGTGCTCCGGTTTCCTCCCACACTCCAAAGATGTACAGGTTTGTAGGCTAATTGGTAAAAAACTGTAAATTGTCTCTAGTGCATGTAGGATAGTGTTAGTGTGCGGGGACCGCTGGTCGGCCCAGACTCGCTGGCCCGCAGGGCACCGTTTCTGCGCTGTATCTCTAAACTAAAACTAAACAAATTCAAGAGATGTGGTCAGGACAGAATATTCACAAGCGGCCGTGAATGCTGAAATCTTGAACAAAAAATAAATAAGGTGCTGGAGGAACTGAGCAGGTCGGGCAGTATCTGGAGAGAGAGATGGACAAATTATGTTTTTGGATTGGGACCCTTCTTCAGACTGATGGAGACCATGGGAGATAGCTGGCAGAAGGAGTGAAGGTGTGGTGCAAGTGATCCAGGTGAAGAGGGTGGGTTGGCAGGTGAGGTCGGTGGTGGAGAGATGGATGTAAAGTGAAAGCAAAGCTGGAGGAGATAAGCGGAGAAGACAAAAGGGTACTGATGGTGGAATCTGGTAAGAGAGGCAGGTGTGGAATGAAAGGTAGAGCCAGTTGGAGGGATGGTGGATAGTTGGGAATGTGGGAGGGGAAGAAAAATAGGAAACCTGGGAGTGTGGTGGGCAGACAGTGCGTTGTTGGCTGATGGGAAAGATACTGGGCACTGGGGAGGGGGGGGAGAGCTGAAGTTAGGTGTGTGGGGGGATGGTAGCAGGGTAAGTGGGTGCATGAGAATGGGGGGTGGGGTTAATTTAAATTGAAATTAAATTACATCAAATTACGTTGGAAAATTCATTTAAATTAATGTGAATTCAAGTTCAGCACAGTGGTAGACCTGCTGCCTCACAGCGGCAGAGGCCCGTTCAATCCTGATCTCAGCTACTGTCTGTGTGGAGTTTGCAAGTTCTCCCTCAAGTCTCCTCCTACATACCAAAGACGTGCGGGTTTGTAGGTTAATTGCCCCTAGTGTGTAGAGAGGGGGTGAGGAAGTGGGATAACATACAACTAGTGTGAACGAGTGATCGATGGTTGATGTGGGCCTGTTTCCATGTTGCATCTTCCTCATGCAATGGGTTGCAGGCTACCCAAGGAAGATGTGGTGCTGTTCTTCCAGTTTGCTGTGACCTCACTCTGGCAGCGGAGGAGGCCAAGGACATGTTGCTGTGGGGTTGGGGAGGGGAACTGAAGCTGCCTGCAACCTGGAGCTGACAGACAGAGCGTCTGAGACCTTTCGAGATGAAAGAACATACAAATCTGTTTTAACGTGCTTTATATGCAGTCTGCACACTTGGACAAGCTGAAGCAATTATAGATTCTGGTCAGGAACATATTGAATTGCTATTGAGGAAATCGCCTTATTTCTAATTTTTAATCACTTCTCAGTGAAACGTGAACAATTCTTCTTTACAATTTCTAACTTGCCATTTAATGTTAAGGGAAGACCGTTTGAAATCTGCTCTGCATCGATGATCGTCGCTGCCTCCAGAAATATGTTGCACAGGTGAGCTGGCCGCTTAGATCCTCAGGTCTCAGGATGGTGGCTGAGGTGGCTCTGTACCAGGTCAAAGCTCTGTGGCCGACATGCTGGATGGCCCTGTGACCATTCCTCAGATTGTCGGAACAGCAGGCCATTCAGCCCTTCAGCCTGTTCAACACTCAATTAGACCATAGCTGATCAGTATCCACGTACTTTCTCCCTTTCATCACTTCCTCCGGCAAGAATCGATCAAACCCAAGTGTCATTTATTACTGAGCTTCCATCTACTGCTTGTTATGGGTGAGAGTTCCTTCGTTTCACTCCCCTTTGTGTGTAGAAGAGTTTCCAACCTTCATTCTTGAATGGTTGACTTTGACGGTCCTGTTCCCTTGGCTTACGATTCTCCCAGTAACAGGAAAGGTTTCTGACTTTTTGATTGTTAATAGATTCATAGTCTTACAGTGTGGAAACAGTCCCTTCGGCCCAACTTCTCTACATCGGCCAACATGCAGCATCTACACTAGACCCACCTGCCTGCGTTTGGCCGATGTCCCACCAATCCTGTCCTATCCATGTACACGTCTCAATGTTTCTTAAAAGTTACGATAGTACCTGCTTCAACTACCTCTTCCGGCAGTTCGTTCCATCCTTTGGAACCACCCTTTGTGTGAAAAACGTACCCCTCTGGTTCCTATTAAATCTTTCTCTCTCACCTTAAACCAATGTCCTGTTTTTTCCTCCAAAATGTCTTTCAAAATCCTGAAAAATCCTCCAAGCAAATCATCCCCTCAACCTTCCATATGTAACGTCTGGTAAACAACCTCTCACAACTGAACATTGTCAAACTCAACCACACCTTCTCCGTTCTGGTAACTTTGGAAAGAACTGAAGATGGCTAAGATCAGCCATGATCACAATGAATGGCGGTGCTGGCTCGAAGGGCCGAATGGCCGCCTCCTACACCTATTTTCTATGTTTCTACGGCAGCTGGTTAAGCCGATGTCCTAATCCCACCAGGGTGCTCGTGTACCACATTAACTTGTCGTACCTCCATGATCTTCGGGGAGCCTTGCCGTCCAAGAGTTCCAAGGATCAGTCCCCACGTCTTTGCCTTCGCTGCCGTCGCTATGGCTTCCTTTCTGATTGCCTGCATCTGCTCGTGATCATAGTACTCGCGGGAGAGCACTTTGCTGTAGGGGTCGTACCTGCAAGGTCAGAGTGTGTGAGTGGGGTCACAGGGTCACAGGGACACTCAGCATCAATCATATACAGTATTAAGTATTACAGTACTAGACTCCTATAATTCCAAATTACTTTTTAAAAAGGCAGCACAGTGGCGCAGCAGTAGAGTTGCTGCCTTACAGCGCCAGAGACCAGGGTTCGATCCTGACTACGGGTGCTGTCTGTACGGAGTTTGTACATTCTCCCTGTGACCGTGTGGGTTTCCCCGAGATCTTTGCTTTCCTCTCACATTCCAAAGACGTACAGGTCTGTGGGTTAATTGGCTTGGTATAAATGTAAATTGTCCCCAGTGTGTGTGTGGGATAGTGTTAGTGTGAGGGGATCGCAGGTTGGTGCGGACTTGGTATCTCGAAACTTAACTAAAAATAGTAGACAAACAGAAACGCTACGCTTTTCTGCGCCATCTTTCACAACTCAGGGCAATCCCAAAACATCACAGGTACTAAAATACTCAAGTATACACACTGCCGCAATGTACAGGACATAATTTAATTACAGGTACAGAAGTATATAAAATGATGAGAGGCACAGATAGGGCAGGCAGTCAGAACATTTTTCTCAGGGTTGGAAATGTCAAAGACAGGAGGGCAGAGCTTTAAGATGAGAGAGAGAGGCAAAGTTTAAAGAAGATGTGCGGGGAAAGTTTTTTGCACAGATGGTGGTGGGTGTCTGGAATGTGCCTGAACACCAGGGGTGGTGGTGGAGACAGCTATGAGAGTTTCCTTTAAACGTTGCTCCTCTCAGCTACGCCCTCTGGTCTTTTACATATCCACCATGGAAAAAAGAAATAATTCTCCAATTTTAGGTAAACCTCTTCCCCCTCTGCTTCCCACCACACACCTCCCCTCTCTACACACCTCCCCTCTCTTTCTCCCCCCTCCCCTGTGCCCCAACCTGGACTCACACCTATTTCTCCTCTCCCCCTCCCCTAAATCCCATCCTCACACTTTGCAACTCTTCAATCTGTCTGTCTCACATCTTCTGCTCCAATCTTTGTTGCAACAATCAAAGCCCATGTCCCCTCCATGACCTGTCATACTTAAGAAGGGTCTCGACCCGAAACGTCGCCTATCTCCTTCGCTCCTTAGATGCTACTGCACCCGCTGAGTTTCTCCAGCCTTTTGTGTAACCCTCGATTCTCCAGCATCTGCAGTTCCTTCTTTAACACTTTATCCTGCCTCTCTTCTCTCCCCCGGCATTCTTCCCCCCCACAATCAGTCCGAAGAAGGGTTCCGAGCCAAAACGTCACCTATCCACGTTCTCCAGAAATGCTGCCTGACCCGCTGAGTTACTCCAGCTCTTTGTGTCCTTTTGTGTAAACCAGCATCTGCAGTTTCTTGTTTCCACTTGGGGGAAATAAGGTTCTGTGTGTCTATCGTAAGTATGCCTCGTACATATGCACACACCCATACATAGGCACTAAACAGATACAAGCTGCCGTGCACAGCTCACCATGCAGAGAACCAATCTACACTCACATATATCCACACAGAGTCTTTCCTCTCTCTTCCCCTCTTCCCCTCTCCCCCTCTTCCCCTCTCCCCCTCTCCCTCTCTTCCTCTCTTGCTGACGCACATACAAAAAGTAAGCAGAGAAATGCCTCAACATTAATTCCCAGCAGATTACTTTCAGTTGTCAGTGATGTTAAGTGCAGATAATATCCAGTGGCAATTCGCTTGCTATTATCTCAGGCAGCTCCTTGCATAGATTAGAGGGGATTTTATTTTTAACGTTATAAATCCAGAAGGAAATTAACAACAGGGCTCCTCCCCCCTTCATCTCGACGGAGTCAATTCCCAACTAACTATTGACTTGCAAACATTCCCATGGGAAAGTATCATGAAGCGCAGGAATATCATTACACAGGGGAACGTGTGTGAATGTTGCAAAAGAGGTGCATTAAAGTCAAGGTGCTGTAAAACATCCACCCTCCGCCAAATCAACACCTGCACCAACACAAGGATGGCACGGTGGCGCAGCGGTAGAGTTGCTGCCTTACAGCGCCAGACACCCGGGTTCGATCTCGGCTATAGGTGCATTCTTTACGGAGTTTGTACGTTCTCCCTGTGACTGCGTGGGTTTTCTCTGAGATCTTCGGTTTCCTCCCACACTCCAAAGACGTACAGGTTTGTACGTTAATTGGCTTGGTACATGTATAAATTGTCCCTAGTGTGTGTAGGAGAGTGTTAGTGTGAGGGGATCACTGGTCGGTGCGGACCCGGTGGGCTGAAGGGCCTGTTTCCATGCTGTATGTCTAAACTAAACTAAAACTAAAAACTGCTTTCGTAACATTTAAGAAACATTTAGACAGCTACATGGATAGTATGGGTTGAGAGGGGCATGGGCCAAACGCAGGCAGGTGGGACTAGTGTAGACGGGACATGGGCAGATTGGGCCGAAGGGCCATGTTTACATGCTGTATGACTTCTGCCTGATGGATGAGGGATAATGAGGGACTGGCTGGCTCCTTGGTGCTTGATTAATGGTCCTTGACTATATTTTCTCCTTTCCTGAGGCAGCGTGGCGTAGTTGCCTGGGGGAGAGGGGGGTGGGGAGGCCGTTTTATGTGATCCACAACTACATCCATAACTCTGCAATTACTTGCAATCTTGGGCAGCAAAACTGCCACACCAAGTTATGATGCATCCTGATAGGAAGCTTTCTACCATGCATCTGTCATGAGGTCTGACACTCAGCTAGATGATAAGATATCTGGAGCGGTGACTGCAGTAGGTTTGGTCAATACGATCATTTCTTAAAGGAAGAGGGAGGGGAAACAGGTTTAGGAAATAAATTTCACATCTTAATATCTTGGGGTGTGCGACCATTAGTGGAGGAACTTGAACACGAAGATTTAAAAGGGCCATTTGTTTAGGGTTATTTTTTGAGTCATTCCTTTCAGGAATAAGAATAAACAGGAACAAATAAAGTACAGATGATCTGTCAAGTTTCTAATGAGAAAGGGCTTTAACTGAGATCAAGAGATTAGACGTGCACAAATTTACTTTGTGTTTATCTCAAGCACCAGTTGGGGAGAAGTATCATGAAGCATCGTGCTCTGTATTTTTGAATTGTTGCACAGAGAGTAGTTTTGCTGATTCCTAGAAACCAACGTTAGACAGTGTCTGGTGGGGTTGTCAAGATGGGCCGCACAGTAGCGCAGCGGTAGATTTGCTGCCCTACAGCGTCAGACACCCGGGTTCGATCCCAACCTAGGGTGCTGACTGTGTGGAGTTTGCACATTCTCCCTGTCACCATGGAGGTTTCCCTCGGGCGCTGCTGTTTCCTCCCACATTCCAAAGACGTGCAGGTTTATAGGTTAATTGGTTTCTATAAATTTCTCCCTGGTGTGTAGGACAGAACTAGTGTATGGGTAATCGTGGTCGGTGGGGACTCTTATAAATATATTGTTATAAATATATTGATAAATCCCATAGGATTCTCCGTTGGCTTATCTGTCAAGGATATCTCTTGTCCTCTTTTTACCCTGGTGATTTTCTTCCTAAGTGGACTCCCACATCCCCTGCACTCCTATAGAAGGTTTAACAAATTGAAAAATCAATGCTGCTTTTAAAAATATTATGCTAAGTGGCGGAAGGAGTACAACGTTTACACTTGTCAAGACTGCCCTACCTCATTAAACAGGAAGTACCACTTCAGTAATAGGCTCTATGCATTAAAACCAGTGGGGCATTCAGAGCGAGGCATATCCCTCCAGAGGATATATATCCTGTCTTTCTATTCCATGCTTGCAATTTTGATTGCACTAAAAGCAATTAATGGACTGTTAATAGGACACAGTCCCTTGTTCAGTCTCAGTCTCCCTCTCTCTTTTACTTAAGGGCCTGTCCCACTTGACCGTCATTTGCGCGCCATTTACACGACCTGGTAGCGTATGTGTAGCGCGGGACGGGCGCATGGAGTGTCGTGGAGGAGTGTGGAGTTGCACGCGGTATCGTGCACCACGCAGGATTTCGTGCTGCACAAAATCATCGCGGGCCACCGGCCTGTCGCGTAAATTACGGTGGGACAGGGTGACGTTTCGGGTCGAGACCCTTCTTCAGACTGAAACATCATCCAGAGATGCTGCCGGTCCCACTGAGTTACTCCTGCATTTTGTGTCTATCTTCAATTTAAACCAGCATCTGCAGTTCCTTCCCACAGATTAATTTGGTCTGCAGCTTGCTACTTTTCATTCATCTCTGTTTTTGAACAGGGGCATTACATCTGCAGTTTTTCCAATTGCTCGCACCACTCAAGAAATGGGAACATTTTAGAAAATCACCATAAATATCATAAACTGGGCAAATATCAAAAACTGGGTAAATATCAAAAACTGGGTATTCACATGACGTCACGCACTCTAGACGGCTCGCGGACGCATGATGACGCGGGCGACCGGCCTGTCGAGTAAATGATGGCCAAGTGGGACAGGCCCTTTACTATTTTCTCTTGTGTTCTCCACTTCCTGCTCTTTGCTTCTTTATTTCTCATTGTTTTCCCCTTTTTCTGTCGACCTCTCATTCTTCACTTAGAGCCCTAGTCATAGTCACACAGCATGGAACAAGACCCTTCAGCCCGACATGCCCATGCCAAGCAACAGGCCCCATCTACACTAGTTCTACTTACCTGCGTGTGGCCCTTAACCCTCTAAACCTATCCTATCCGTGTACTTGTCCAAATGTCTCTTAAATATTATGATAGTACCTTTTGTTTTCAGTCTCTCCTCCCACCCATTCTCTCTCCTCTGCCAACTTTTTTCCTGTTACAACATAGAGTGTGGAACAGAACAGCACAGGAACAACCCCCTGGTCTGCATTAAGAACTTTATCCTAACCTTGTGTAACCAGCAGGAATAGTCTCTCCTTTGTGAACTTACCAAGTGGGATGAGGTGCTCCTGCAGAGTGAGTTTTAGGAGTAAGGAAGATGGCATTACTTCTAGGGTTATAATCTTAGGATTACTCCCCATGCCATGTGCTAGTGAGGGTAGTGATGAGGGGACAGGATAGATGAATATATGATTAAAGAGTTTGTTGGATTGTTTCCGGGATAGGTGAGATCTATACAACATGGATGGGCTGCAGCTAAACTGAGACTGGGGCAATATCCTTGCAGGGAGGTTTGCTCAACTACTTGAGAAGGTTTAATTTAATTTGACAAGGTTGGGAAACTGCTGTCAAATCGAAGTGACAGCCAAGATAGCACACCAACACCTCTACCCCCTCAGGAGACTCAGGAAATGTGACTCTTACCAACTTCCACAGATGCATCACAGAAAGCACACTGTCGGGTTGCATCACAGCTTGGTTTGAGAACAGCTCTGCTGAAGACCGCAAGAAATTGCATAGAGTTCTGAATGTAGCCCAGACCGTCACACTGACCAGACTCCCCACCATTGACTCTATCTTGGAAAAGCAGCCAACATCACCTTGGCCACGCTTTCATTTTGCGCTGACCATGCAGAATAGGAGTCTGAAAACCAACCACCAAGTTCAAGAATAACTACATCCCAATAACACGTGAATTGGCCAAGATAGACTGGCAATTGATTCTTAAAGGGTTGATGGTGGATGTGCAATGGAAGGCATTTAAAGACTGAATGGATGAACTACAACAATTGTTCATCCCAGTTTGGCAAAAGAATAAATCAGGGAACGTAGTGCATCCGTGGATAACAAGGGAAATCAGGGATAAGATCAAAACAAAAGATGAAGCATACAAATTAGCCAGAAAAAGCAGCCTACCAGAGGACTGGGAGAAATTCAGAGTCCAGCAGAGGAGGACAAAGGGCTTCATTAGGAAAGGGAAAATAGATTATGAATGAAAACTGGCAGGGAACATAAAAACTGACTGCAAAGGTTTTTAGAGATATGTGAAGCGAAAAAGATTAATTAAAACAAATGTAGGTCCCTTGCAGTCAGAAACAGGTGAATTGATCATGGGGAACAAGGACATGGCAGACCGATTGAATAACTACTTTGGTTCTGTCTTTACTAAGGAAGACATAAATAATCTGCCGGATATAACACGGGACCGGGAGTCAAATGAGATGGAGGAACTGAGTGAAATCCAGGTTAGCCGGGAAGAGGTGTTAGGTAAATTGAATGGATTAAAGGCCGATAAATCCCCATGACCAGATAGGCTGCATCCCAGAGTACTTAAGGAAGTAGTCCCAGAAATAGTGGATGCATTAGTGATAATTTTTCAAAACTCTTTAGATTCTGGAGTAGTCCCTGAGGATTGGAGGGTAGGTAATGTAACCCCACTTTTTTAAAAGTGAGGGAGAGAGAAAACGGGGAATTACAGACCAGTTAGTCTAACATCTGTAGTGGGGAAAATGCTAGAGTCAGTTATTAAAATGGGATAGCAGCACATTTGGAAAGTGGTGAAATCATTGGACAAAGTCAGCATGGATTTATGAAAGGTAAATCATGTCTGACGAATCTTATAGAATTTATCGAGGATGTAACTAGTAGAGTGGATAAGGGAGAACCTGTGGATGTGTTATATCTGGACTTTCAGACGGCTTTTGACAAGGTCTAACATAAGAGATTAGTATACAAACTTAAAGCACACGGTATTGGGGGTTCAGTATTGATGTGGATAGAGAACTGGCTGGCAAACAGGAAGCAAAGAGTAGGAGTAAATGGGTCCTTTTCAGAATGGCAGGCAGTGACTAGTGGGGTACCACAAGGCTCAGTGCTGGGACCCCAGCTATTTACAATATATATTAATGATTTGGACGAGGGAATTGAATGCAACATCTCCAAGTTTGCGGATGACACGAAGCTGGGGGGCAGTGTTAGCTGTGAGGAGGATGCTAGGAGGCTGCAAGGTGACTTGGATAGACTGGGTGAGTGGGCAAATGCATGGCAGATGCAGTATAATGTGATACATGTGAGGTTATCCACTTTGGCGGAAAAACAGGAATGTATGCTATTATCTGAATGGTGGCCGATTAGGAAAAGGGGAGATGCAACGAGACCTGGGTGTCATGGTACACCAGTCATTGAAAGTAGGCATGCAGGTGCAGCAGGCAGTGAAGAAAGCGAATGGCATGTTAGCATTCACAGCAAAAGGATTTGTGTATAGGAGCAGGGAGGTTCTACTGCAGTTGTACAGCTTCTTGGTGAGACCACACCTGGAGTATTGCGTAGAGTTTTGGTCTCCAAATCTGAGGAAAGACATTCTTGCCATGGAGGAAATACAGAGAAGATTCACCAGACTGATTCCTGGGATGTCAGGACTTCCATATGAACAAAGACTGTATAGACTCGGCTTGTACTCGCTAGAATTTAGAAGATTGATGGGGGATCTTATAGAAACTTACAAAATTCTTACGGGGTTGGACAGGCTAGATGCAGGAAGATTGTTCCCAATGTTGGGGAAATCCAGAACAAGGGTCACAGTTTAAGGATAAGGGGGAAATCTTTTAGGACCGAGATGAGAAAAACATTTTTCACACAGATAATGGTGAGTCTCTGGAATTCTCTGCCACAGAAGGTAGTTGAGGCCAGTTCATTGGCTATATTTAAGAGGGAGTTAGATGTGGCCCTTGTGGCTAGAGGGATCAGGGGGTATGGAGAGAAGGCAGGTACAGGATACTGAGTTGGATGATCAGTCATGATCATATTGAATGGCGGTGCAGGCCCGAAGGGCCGAATGGCCTACTCTTGCACCTATTTTCTATGTTCCCATACAAAACACTAAGATAGACACAAAAAGCTGGAGTAACCCAGTGGGTCAGGCAGCATCGCTGGAGAGAAGGAATGGGAGACGTTTCGGGTCGAGACCTTTCTTCAGACTCT
This sequence comes from Raja brachyura, assembly GCA_963514005.1. Next base: position 12,053,560 of record OY740807.1, on the reverse strand, counting down.
TCTTCTCGACTTGAAGCTTCACCCATTCCTTCTCTCCAGATTTGAGCCAAAGTGCCTGGTTCCATGCTGTATCAATAATCTAAACTAAACAGATATGTAAACAAATTGGAAAGGCAAGAAAGTCATGGCAGTGGAGAATTTTAACTTTCCCAATACTGATTGGGATTGCCTTAGTGCGAGAAGTCGGTCCTTAAGTTAAGCTCTTAAATTGGTGATGGGTTCAATAGCGTCTGAGAGGACCTGTCAAAAATAGATGGAGCAGATGCTTTTGGGTAAAACAACAAAAGAGAGTCTTTTAAAAGCGAGTTAGTATCTCTAAGATAAAAAGTAGTTCAGGGCCAGCATGTCACAATACGGGTGAAAGGCAAAGGTGGCAAGATTAAGGAACTTTGGATGATAATATTATTGAAGGTTTGATCAGGGAAAAAAAACATAGGCAGCACTACGGTAGAGCTACTGCCTTACAGCGCCAGGGACTCGGGTTCGATCCTGGCTACGGGTGCTTGTCTGTGCAGCGTTTGTACTTTCTCCCCGTGACCTGCGTGGGTTTTTTCCAAGATATTCGGTTTCCTCCCACATTCCAATGATGTACAAATTTGTACATGATGTAGAAAAAGCAGGCAAGTGGATTACGTCGACGCAAGGAACTGCAGATGTTGGCTTACCAAAAAAGGGTCCCGACCTGAAACGTCACCTATCTATGTCCTCCACCGCCACTGGGTTACTTTAGCACTTTGTGTCTTTTTCAGGCAAATGGATTATTGTAACAAAAATGTTGGTATGGGCAGCAAAGCTTGTTTCTGTGCTGTACTACGCTCTGATTATGTGACTCTATCGCCCTTCTGCAATGCTGAATAAAAAGACACTAACAACGAACACGCATTAACCTTGTTGTAGAGCAATGTACCTAAAATGCAAATCTGTTATTATATGACAAGCTTCTATTCTTGGTGTCATCCAGGTGAGGCGGCATTTTACTCCGCATGGCTCTGATATACAGTACTCTGTTTTCTAATGAAATACTCTAAATTCGTCACTGTACTCAAACTGAAATTGAAAGTAGCTGTGAGGCAAAGATCAAGAATTCCTCTTGCAGTACTATTTTGGATCACACCGCAATGCCAATGAATTTATAGATTTCCTTTAAGAATGCATGGCCTTGTGCAGTCTCTTGAGATCCAACCACGACTTGCTTCCATTCCAGTTATGTGGTTCCAGTGTGGGATCTGGAGACTCTGCCACAGTTGGGGTAGGAGGTGTTTGATGGAGCGAGTGGCTAGGATGTTGTGAGCTCCATCTGCGGTTTGCACTTGGCCTCCTGGTGCTCCATTTACCGAAGCTCTCAGTGCTCAGTGTCTTCCCCGGATGCTCCATCACCATTTTGAACCATCGCTGGGTCTGGGATTCCCAGGAATCAGTGAAAATGTTACACTTCATCAAACAGACTTTGAGAATGCGTTTGAAATGTTTTCTCTGTCTTCCTGGAGTTCTCTTGCTATGGCATAGCTTAGAGTAGAGAGCTGGAATCACTCCCAGGATTGACAGTCTGATTATGCTTAACCGCAGCCAGTTGAGAATGTCACATCCTCCATTATGGGGATGTTTTCCCTGCAGAGGATGCTGACATTGGCTCATCTACCCGGCAACTGTGTTGGAGGATTCTGAAGAGACAGTCTTGGTGGGATTCCTCTCGTGGTTTTAAATATTTACTCTAGTTTGCTCCTGATGCCAAAGAGCATGTTGCCTGGATTAGTGAGTATTAGCCCAAAGAAGAAGATGGATCAATTTGGATTGTTTTCTCTGGAACATCGGGGCTGAGGAGGAACCTTATAGAACTACATAAGATTATGAGAGGCACAGATAGGATAGAGAGTCAGAACCTTTTTCCCAGAGTGGAAAAGTCAAACAATAGAGGGCATAGGTTTAAGGTGAGAGGGAGAACATTAAGGGAGATGTCATTCGCTGCTTCACCCTGTTCAGCATCATCCGGTGAATTCTTGCTCTTGTGTTGTGGTGTGTTGCACTTTGCCGCACTTTACTACCCTGCTCTATGTTGTGCCCTTGTTCCTTACAGGAGTATTAGTCTGGGTGCACTCTTTAGCTGTGCTGTGGTGTGCCGTGTGTGATATATTCAGTGTTGTGCTCTCTGCAGAACTTTGCTGTATACTTTGGCACTGTAAATAGCGTTCAATGCCTGTCACCAACTACAGTGGCCCCTTTTCCATGAGATTAATATTTGAAGGCTGATGGCTTGAAAGTCTGGATGATGGATCTGGTGAGTAGCAGCTGTTCAGTCTGAGATGCTACTGGATGGGAAATGAATCTTCCAGCCCAAGCTCTTTCTCGAAGTCATGAGCTATGAGTTCAGTTGCAGATTATACATTGCTTAACAAAAGTAGTTGCAGTCTTTAGCGAGTTAGAAACATTAGGAAAAGCAAAGGAAGAGGAAAAGAGATGGGAGGCTATCAAATGGCCTATGGAGAGGGCTTGTAAGGTCATAAGGCCATAAGGAATAGGAATAGAATTAGACCATTCGACCCATCAAGTTACTCCGCCATTCAGATAGGCACATGGATATGCAGGAATGGAGGGATACGGATCAAGGGGATTAGTACAATTTGGCATCATGTCTGACACAGACTCGGTTGGTCATCCCTGCATTAAGGCCACGCCTCTCCTTCAACCCCCACAACTTTGCCCCCCCCCCCCGAATCTTTGTTCCTCCACGGGTCCAGCGGCCGACAAGAATCTGAAATCCTACATCTGTCTGAAGGTGCTGCTTGCTGTGTGCACTCAATTTCATTTCGGAGTCACGTGAGTGACTTCGTGAAGAGCCCGCCGGCACGCATGCGCGACATATCGTCGCATCGCATTGCTGTCGACGGCTGGTCGGGAGCGCGGCTCCTGACCAGCCCTTCAGAGGGCCGACTCAGGTAAGGCTAAGCCCCCTAGAGTTGGTGTTTCCTGTTGGGGGGGGGGGGAGCAGTGTGTTCTCTCCCTACAGGAACGTGGATTTGGAGTCGCCGCCACTTATCCCGGAGCCTTTCTCAGCGGCTCACCTGCGAGTCGGGCCGGGAAACAGGCGTGGTAGTCGGGGAGCCCTGTTGGCACAGGGCCCGACCCGCCGATACACCGGAGCTCCAGTGTGAGTTGGTGTTTTGTTGTGGCGGGTGTATATTATGTTCTCTCCCTGCAGGTACGTGGGGAAATAGACGTGGATGTCGGGGAGCCCTGTTGTTACCGGGCCCGACCCGCCGCTATGCAGGAGCTCCAGTGCCGATTCAAGGAGCAGGTGCTCCAGTGTTGATTTGAGGAGCAGGAGCTCCAGTGCTGGTCCAGGAGCAGGAGCTCCAGTGCTGGATTAAGGAGCAGGAGCTCCAGTGCTGATTCGAGGAGCAGGAGCTCCAGTGCTGATTCAAGGAGCAGGAGATCCAGTGCTGGTTCCAGGAGCAGGAGCTCCAGTGCTGATTCAAGGAGCAGGAGATCCTGTGCTGATTCGAGGAGCAGCAGCTCCAATGCTGATTCCAGGAGCCGAGAACGGGGTGCCTCTCGAAAGGGGGGACCCTGCCACAAGTTCGCCATTGGCGACCACGGGGAAGGGGTCGTGCTGCGGCCCGACCCCCCTCCGCTAGCCCTTCGTTGAAGGGCAGGGGAGGAGCCCGTAAGCCTAAACCCGGTTCGGGCCAAGGCTCCACCAGCCGCCATGGTGCGGTCTGGTGCAACGGCGGGACCTGGGTCTGTGAGATCTGCTATCCAACTCCCAAACCCCGCCGCAGGGACGGGGGGCTTGGGTACGGTCCCGCCTCGGTCGCCGAGTCCCCTGTCGATGGGGGGGACGAGACCGTGCGTCGGCAAGGTCCACGATGTGGACAGCCGGCAAGCCCGCGCGGGCGTCGCTCCATGCTTCTGCTGGAGTCGACCCCAAGCCGTCAGGGCCCTTTGTGGCAACGGCTTCCGCTCCCGTTAAACGGAGACGGTTGAACACCTTTCCCGCGCGGGAATCGCGCGGTTCGCTGCGGCGGCCGATAGCGACAACTTCCGGCACCGAGATCACTTCTCAGAGGTGCGGGCCGATGAAAGGAGCCCCGGCAATCTTTCTGAGCCGGAGGTCTCCGACCACCCCAGTGTTCAGGGTGAAGGGCGTATGGCCGCATGACGCGGCTACTGGAGAGGAGCCATCCAGCTCCAGTAGGCACAGGGAGGTTAACCGCCGTCAGCAGAAGTTGAGAACCGTCAGCAGACACTAAGCCCAGCGAACTGCTCCTCCCTTCAACGAGCCCATACGCCACGGTCGCCGAGTCCCCCATGCATGGGAGGACGAGACTATGCGTCGGCTAGGTCCATGATATGGGCAGCCGGCAAGCCCGCGCGGGCGTCGGATCTCCATGCTAAGTCAGGTGCCGACTTCCCATCGCATTTGCCCTCCGAGGCAGCGAGACCAAGCTCCGCCGAGGAGGCGTTTGACAGTACCTCCCGCGCGGGAATCGCTCAGCTTCGCTGCAGCGGCTACCGGCGACAACTTTCCGGCACCAGGGTCACCTCGATGAGGTGTGGGCCGATGGACGAAGCCCCAGCAGTTCAGCAGAACATGAGGACTTCGGCCGCCCGAGTTTTAGCTCAAGGGGCGTATTGGCCAGGATGGAGCGGATATTGGAGCCCCTCCTGCAGCAGAATCAACAAAATTCGGGGAAGACTTCTCCAAGAGGGAAGGATATTCGGGGTCCTCCATCCCAGCATATGCCTCAACGGAAGTTTACGCTGTCTGCCGTTGAGCAGGCAGCAGGCACGGCTGAAAATTTTCGTCGGAACAAAAGGCGTGATAGAGAAAACTATTCACGAGCCCATTGAATTCGTCTCCCATATTTTTACTAGGCCAAAAAAGGATGGAGGTTGTCGGGTGATTATTGACTTGACCAGTTGAATACCTTTTGTAACATATACACATTTTAAAATGGACACCTTTTGAGACAGCCAAATCACTGCTTTCGCATGGTTGCTTTATGGCATGTATTGATTTGAAAGATGCATGCTATTCAGTGTCCATCCGGAAACATCACCGGAAATTTTTGAAATTTGTCTGGATGGATCAGCTCTGGCAATATCGGGCCTTACCAAATGGGCTTACTACCGCCCTAGGCTTTACTAAATTACTCAAACCTATTATGGCCAAATTACGTATACAACATCATATTGTAATGGCTTATTTAGATGATATTCTGCTTATTGGCAACACTCTGGAAGCGCTGTTTCAGCAACTGTTACTATATTTCAGCAGCTGGGGTTTATAGTCCATCCAGAAAAATCGAAGTTTCACCCATCCCAGGTTATGGATTATTTGGGTTTCACGGTGGACTCTATTCTAATGAGGGCCAACATTCCATTTCACAAGGTGGAGGATGTTTCCCTTGCATGTCAGGATCTCGCATCCGCCAGTATACCATCTATTCGGCCTACAGCTAAGATGATTGGGAAAATCGTAGCTTTATTTCCGGCAGCCCGGTTTGGACCTTTGCATTATCAAAATCTGCGAAGGGCCACGATTGCTGCGTTAAAAAAAAAAAAAAAAAAAAAAAAAAGAACGCTGGTCATTTTGACAGACCTATGGGGCTGCCTTCCGATGCTAAGGTTGAGCTACAATGGTGGGTGTCCAATATTGGCAAGGCGTTCAAACCCATTTGTTGTGCCCAATCCGGTGGTATATTTGCAAAACTGACGCAAGCTTGGGGAGCTGCGGACAGCTCTTCTAGTTGTGGAGGCAGGTGGGATCCCCTTGAAGCTAGCATCTTGCTAATACAAGGGATTAACTATTTGAAGCTGCTTGCAGCATTTCACCGACTGCGGGCATATTGTGCTAATCTTAGTGGTACTCATGTCCGTCTCCAAATAGACAACACTACAGCGGTGGCATATTTAAACCATATGGGCGGTACCAGGTCAGTCTCTTGTGACAAATTGGCTAATACTATTTGGTGCTGGTGTATTGATCGAGATATTTGGATTTCAGCTACCTATTTGCCAGGTAGGCTTAATACTGTGGCAGACACCAGGTCACGCAAATTCAATGATAGTTTGAGTGGATGCTGCATCCTCCAATATTTGCCCAAATTACAGCCAAATTTGGCCAACCGGATATCGACCTTTTTGCGTCCCGGTTGAACCATCAGGTACCGACATATGTTTCATGGGAACCAGACCCTGGGGCATTAGCGATTGATGCATTCTCGCTAGACTGGGGGAAGTGGTTTTTCTATGCATTCCCCCCGTTTTGCCTCATCAGTCGGGTATTACAAAAAATCAGGATGGATTCTGCCAGAGGCATTCTTGTCATACCCGACTGGCCCACACAGCCTTGGTATCCGGTGGTCTCTGACATGATTAGTCAACCTTGGGTCCCTCTAGAGGGTTGCCCACATTTGGTTTTCTCACCCTGTCTCAGGGGAGTTACACCCCTGCCATGCCTATCTAAAATTACTGGCTTGCAGGTTCTGACCAGGCCATGGATGCAGTATGGCCTTACCACCCGGACCATGAACACCATTGGAGCATCATGTCGAGAGTCAACCAGGCGGAGATATCTCTCCCACATCACCAAGTGTGAAGCCTACTGCAGTCGCTCTCACATCACCTGTGATGATGTCTCCATAGCCGACGTCCTGGAATTCCTCGCGGGGTTGCACCATGATGAGCACTTGAGTTATACTGCCATCAACAGCGCCAGGAGTGCGCTATCATTCTACCTCAACATCGAGGTAGGATCGAACAGGCTAGTGTCCAGGCTTATGCGGGAAATATTCAATCTGAATCCGCCTACACCACGCTACAACATCACCTGGGATGTCAGGGATGTACTTACCCTGCTCAGGTCGTGGTCACCCATGGAAGGGTTACAGCTGGACCAACCCACTATGAAATTGGTGATGTTACTAGCGCTGACTTCAGCACAGCGGGTTCAGACGCTCCACAAACTACGTATTGACAGGATGACGTCGACCCCGGGAGAAGTAGTCCTTTTTATCGATGAGCTACTTAAGCAGCATAGACCTGGGTGCACAGGGCTGCAGCTGAAGTTCCCGGCATACCCTGCAGATGCTCGGCTATGTTTAGCCACTCACATCCGTTACTACATCAAGGTGACGAGGAGCATCAGAGGAATGGAGTTGTACCTGCTTGTCACTCACAAAAGACCTCACCATCGAGTGACAGTCCAGACGATATCCAGGTGGCTCCGGATCGTCCTGAATAAGGCAGGTATTGACACTAATGTGTTTACATCCCACTCCACCAGGGCTGCATCTACGTCGGCGGCGAGAGTCATGGAGGTACCCATGGACCATATCCTCGCCACAGCAGGATGGGCGAATGAAGCTGTGTTCCAGCGATTCTATAATAAGCCTGTTGCTGCTCCCCTTCAGTTCGCAGAGGCCGTGCTGAACGCCGGGTGTGAACGTGGGGATGTCCCTGATTAAAAGGGTGTTATTTGTTGTGTTATTAACAAATCTTCTTTTTGTTTCAGTATAACCTCGTTTCGTCAACTTGTTTACTCCAATCCATCCTTGCTAGTGGTGTGTCCGCATGGACGTTGTCCAGGGCGTGTAATCACAGAAGCTTTGAAGTCTTCACGAAGTCACTCACGTGACTCCGAAATGAAATAGTAAGATTGAACGAGAACTTACCAAGTTTGAAGGTTGATCTTTATTTCATGAGGAGTTGCGGTGAGGGATTTCGTGCCCTCCGCTCCCAACCCTCGATCATCTTCAGCTGGTAATCAGAGTCTCTTTAAATCTTACTATGCCAAGTCATTTCTGTTGTTGTTTCTGTGATTCCACACCGCTGCTTTGAAGAATGTCGCGCATGCGTGCCGGCGGGCTCTTCACGAAATCCCTCACCGCAACTCCTCATGAAATAAAGATCAACCTTCAAACTTGGTAAGTTCTCGTTCAATCTTACTATTCCTTCCCCTTCTGATTTTGAACAAAGCACATGTAAGGAAGTTCCATTATAATAAAACATTAACACTGACGGGACTCATTAAAACACCAGGAAAATGATGAAGAGCTGATGCTCCTTTTTTCCTAATTAACTCCACGCTAATGAGTTGTCAGAGAGAAAACTAATTTCCTTTAAAGAATAAAAACGTCATTCCTCCTTGATTTTTATAATTAACCAAAATAATCCAGACAATGTAGTCACTGAACGGCACTCGCTGAGCCACATCCCTCCGCTTGTTGCCTTTCAGGTTGCCTCTGTGGTGCTGATCTGAGTGATCATTCAGTGATGTTTGACTGTCAACGAATTTGCACACCTGCGTGCGTGTGTGAGCATGAGTGTGAATGTGTGAACATGTGAGTGTGCCTTTGTGTGTGTGTGTGTGCGTGTGTGAGAGTGTGTGAATGTGTGTATGTAAGTGTGTGAGTGTGCGTATGTGTGAGTGTGCGTATGTAAGAGTGTGTGAGTGTGCGTATGTGTGAGTGTGTGGGTGAGAGTGTGTGTGTTTGTGTGAATGTGCGTATGTGAGAGTGTGTGTATGTGTGAGTGTGGGTGAGAGTGCGAGTGTGAGTGTGTGTATGTGAGCGTGCGTGAGAGTGTGTGTATGTGTGCGTGTGTGTATGAGAGTGTGTGTATGTGTGAGAGTGGGTGTATGTGTGAGTGTGTGGGTGAGAGTGTGTGAGTGTGTGTGTGAGGGAAACAGAGAGGGAGAGAAAGAATGAAAGATAGAGAGGGTGGGAGAAAGAAAAAGATAGCGTGAGAGAATTTGACGGAGGGGTAGGTGGTTTGATGAAGGACTTTCAAGGGGTATAAATTATGAAGGTAATGGAGGAGCTTGAGGTGAACCAAAGTGCGGAACGACTCATGGACTGAATCCAGGCAGGCAAACCCATCTCACTCGCGGCACAGGTATTGTCCTTGGTCAAGGTAAGCATAAAGAAGCCCAGTTCTCCAAAATGGCCACCTTGCATTGTGCGGCATGAAGCGTTAATCTGCAGCCAGGGTCCCTGAGAGTAAATCTCAGTGACATGAAATGTAAGTTGTGGGCAATCACAGTATGCTGTATCTCAAAGCCTCTTGAGTTTAGTTGAGAGATACAGTATGGAAACTGCCCTTCAGCCCACCGAGTCTGCACCAGCCAGCGGTCACTCACCCATACATTAGTTCCATCCTACACACTCCAGGGCCAATTTACAGAAGCTAACCAACCTACAAACCTGCACCTCTTTGGGATGTGGAAGGAAACCAGGGCACCCGCAGAAAGCCCACATGGTCACAGGGAGAACGTACAACCTCTACACAGACAGCACCTGTAGTCAATCTCTACCACTGTAAGGGAGCATCTCTACCTCGACGCCACTGTCTATTTTGGAACATGCTTGTAAATTTTAAAATTCAAGAGAATAACTAGTTTTTCTTTAAAAGGTAGCTGCAAATCAATAATTAAGCTTGATGCCTTTTTTAAAAATACAAATATTTAGGCAGTTTTTTAATTTAGTTCAGAGATACAGCGTGGAAACAGGCCCTTTGGCCCACGGAGTCCGCACTGATCAGCGATCCCCGCACACCAACACTACCCTACTCACATACTGGAGACAATTTACATTTATACCAGGCCAATCAACCTACAAACCTGTACGTTTTTGGAGTGTGGGAGGAAATCGAAGATCTCGGAGAAAACCCACGCAGGTCACGGGGAGAACGTACAAACTCCGTGCAGACAAGCACCCGTAGTCAGGATTGAACCCGGGTCTCTGGTGCTGTAAGGCAGTAGCTACAACGGCTACATCACCGTGCCGTCCTGATCGTTTGGATTGGACGGAGGGTTATAATGGGTCTGCTGCTTGGGTGGGAATGTGGGAGCGAGGGCTCACAGGCTGAAGTTCAAATCTCAGCAGAGGTGTTGGAGAATTAAAAATCAGTTCACAGAGAAATCAAGAACAGTGACTATAAAATTTACCAACTTCAGAAATGTCCTTCAGGAAAAGAAATGTCCTCCCTAAGCAAAATGGTTGACTCTTGTTGGTGGGCAGTAAGCACTATGCTTGCCTGCTGTAACTAGATCATTTTTTACGACAACAGGCTTGTTAGTAATGAAGTGGGAGAAGGAAAGTATTACAGGAATGAAGTGCTGCACTTACAGGAATCTATACTTTATTCTTACAATACAAAAATAACAATGCTTCAATAGTAAAACACAAAGTGCCGGAGGAACTCAGCGGGTCACACAATTTCTGTGGAGGAAATGGACAGATGGCTGATGTCTGAAGAAATGTCCTATTTTGTAACGCCAGCCTGAAGAAGGATCCCGACCTGAAATGTCGCCTGTCCATTCATTCTCTCCACAGATGCTGCTTGACCCACTGGTTTTCTCCAGTACTTTATGTTTTGCACAAGGTTCCAGCATCTACTGTCTGTAGTGTTTCTAACTCCTTCCCTTGTTCTATTCATTCTTTACTCCAGCTAATTGTTGACTCCACTTTCCCTTCACCGTTCCATGTTATTGCAATGAGATTATTTACTTTGCCCCATTTTTTAATCACATTATTCATTTCCAAGATTTAGGTCATATTCATGACAAAATCTACAGTAGTCAGTGGAAATCAGATACCAAGCCGAGTAACAGGGAAGATTTGCGGCACTGAAGGAGTCCATTCAGCCCGTCATTTCTGTACAAATTGAAAAGACGCTACCAAGCCTAATCCCACCTTTCAGCCATAGCTTGATAGATCTCATTTTGTTAAGTGCAAATCGAATGCTGTTGAATTGCACTGAGGATTTCACCCTTCACTACACATTCAGAAATGAGTTCCAGACACTCATCGTCCTCTGGATGAAGGAAAAACTCCCAATATTCCCTTTAACCAATTACTAAGCAGTCAACCTAATCAAGGCTTGCTCACACCCTGGTCATTCTCCCTTCTTCCCTCCCCTTCCAGCAGAAGATACAAAATGTGAAAGCACGCACCACCACATTCAAGAACAGCTCCTTCCCCACTTTGATCAGAGTCTTGAATGGACTTCATATGTTAAAGATGAATTCTGATCTTCCAATCTACTTCATACGACCCTTGCACTTATTTTAAGCCTGAACTCTCTCTGTAGCTGTAACACTATATTCATGACTTTCTGTTCAGTTTCTGTTTTGCAAAACCTGTTGTTGACATGTATGATATGATTGCACTCATGCATGGTACGATCTGTGCAGACAGCAACTAAAGTTTCCCACTGTATCTATGACAATAATAAACCAATAATAATCACAAAACTAAAATCTATACCTGCAGTTTTTGATTAATTTATGGCGATACATGGAACTATAGATGTTGGAATTTTGTGTAAAGCACTGGAGCTCAAAGTACTGGAGTAACTTAATGAGACAGGTAACATCCCTGGAGGACATGGATAGACGACGTTTCGGATCGGGATCTTTCTTCAGACTGAGCAGTTACTAAGTAATTCAGTCTGAAGAAGGTTCCCAACCAGAAATATCGCCTACCTATAACTCCTGATCCACTGAGTTACACCAGCACTTTATGTTTTGTTCAATATATTTATGTTTGTTGGAGGTTGTACTGTACTGTATTTATGGTATCTGTGTTTTTGTTATCCTTGGGAAGTCTGTCCCTTGCCAGTGACAAGGACTTTGTGTATTCTTTGCTTTGCCGAAGACAGCTATTCGTTGATGTATAAATATTTGATACATATATTTTACTGTAATAAATCATTAGCTATTACGGGTACATGCTTTTGATTTAGAAATCTATTCTTTGCTACATCGAATAATCTCCATCCACGAGAACACACCATAACAAGATTGACACAAGATGCTGGAGTAACTCAGCGGGTCAGGCAGCATCTCTGGATAGAAGGAATGGGTGACATTTCGGGTCGAGACCTTTCTTCAGACTGAGAGTCAGGGGAGAGGGAGACATAGAGTTATGGAAGGGTAAGGTGTGAAATGGAGAGATCAACGATGACAAAGGTCGAGGAAATTGTAGAATGGGTCAGTTACCTGAGAATTATCTCTTCTACAATTTCCCTGAACTCCGTCCCCATTGATCTCTCCCGGTGGCAGCTATACGGGCTGCCATGGACATGAGGGGCAAATGGGGAGGGAGGTGGCGGAGGATAGAAGGGGTGAGATTTAGCCGCACAGTGGGAGACGATGGATTCTCCCCGGCAACGGAGGGTATAAATACCACAATGCCACAGCAATTATCGAGGCTGTACACCTGTGAAGCAGGTGGGTTTCCGCAAAGAATTTTGTAAATCGGAAAGGCCGAACAAAATACATTATGGTTAACCGCAAGAAGGCAGCTATTATTTGCAATGGCCCACTCCATCTTGGCCACATACTATTCTCTCTGCTACCATCAAGGAGAAGGTTCAGGAGTCTGAGAACTGTGACCTCCAGGTTCAAGAACAGCATCATCCCATAAACCATGGGGCTCTTGAACAACCCAGCACAACCCTACGTCAGCACTAACCTACTCTTGTACTGCTAACGTTGCTGCACGTAGCTTGGCTTGACCTGTTATAGTCTGGTTTACCTCCTATAATACTATTGTATATTTATTAGTTCTGCTGTTGCGTTTAATATGCAGCAAGTAAGAATCTAATTTTCTCGTCCCAGTGCATATAACAATTAAATACTCATAACCCATGACCCTTTAATTCATACATGCTTCCCAATTTCCTCTACTGTGAGTGAACAACAGAAGATCTCGTTAAATGGAAGTCTCATTTCCGTTGGCAAGTCAGAAACATATGACATTGATGATGCCACAAAATGTGTGAAACATGACAGGAAATAATAGCCTCCAAATGGCTGGTCCAATTTCCTGACAGAAGCAATTTCTGCAGGAAATGGACTCAAACACATCACATTCATCAGTCTGAAGAAGGGTCTCGACTCGAAACGTCACCTATTCCTTCGCTCCATAGATGCTGCCTCACCCGCTGAGTTTCTCCAGCATTTTTGTCTAAGTTCACATTCAAATCATTTTGTCTCTGAGTGATGCATAAACAGATACTTCCGTTTTAGAGATACAGCATGGAAACAGACACTTTGGCCCGCCGAGGCCACGCTGACCATCCATTCACACTAGTTCTATGTTATCTCACTCTCACATCCACTCCCTACATACTCAGGACAATTTATAGAGGCAGATTAACCGACAAAACCCGCATGTCCTCAGGATGTGTGAGGAAACCGGCGTATCCGGAGGAAACCCACACGGTCATAGGGAGAACGTACAAACTCCACACAAACAGGATAAAACCCGCGGTCAGGATAAAACCTGGGTCTCTGTGAGGTAGCAGTTCTACCAGCTGCACACTGGTAGAACTGCTATTATTAAGGATGTTAATAATATTTTAAATTTTAATAATGTGGTTAATTTTTTATATACTTTGAATATTCTTCACGGTTTCCTATATAGAGACATGCACATCCTTTGCACAGAATTGACAGCCAATGAGACTGGGTGTTGCCGCTTGGCTGGCTGTCAAACAATTTTGGATGTGTTGAATTGTTCTTTACGGTGGGAAGACTCTGCAGTCCACGGGAACTCATTGATCCCCAAGTTGTCTGCTAAGGTGGTGGCGGCAGGGCATGGCTGAGGGGGACTTAATTGAACGAAAATTAGGAAGGATACTGACACGGTGGACAGTAAAAATATATTTCTAATAGCCGTGGTGTAGAAAAGTAGGATGTTTCAGGTAAGGATTAAAAGGTTTAGAAAAGATCTGGGAAAGACCTCACCCAGGTGTAGTTGGGAACTGGAATGAACTGCCTGAAAGGGCGGTGATTCCAGAATCTCTCCTAACGTTAGGTATTTTAAGGAGCAGTTGAATTGCCAAAGCTTAGAAAACTATGGGCAGTGTGTTGTAAGGTGTTTCACGATGGTCGGCATGGATATGGTAGGCAGAAGAGCATATTCCTGTCCTGTGCAATGGATAAACATCCCTGGCTTGATGTGACACCAGCATCTTCAGAAGGATAGAGATGACACAGAGGCGCAGCTGGTAGAGCTGCTGCCACACAGCCCCAGAGACCCTGGTTCAATCCTGACCTCAGGTACTGTCTGAATGGAGTTTGTACATTCTCGCTGTGACCGCGTGGGTTTTCTCCGGGTGCTCCGGTTTCTTCCCACATCGCGAAGACGTGCGGGTTTGTTGGTTAATTGACCTCTGTAAATTTCCTCTGGTGTGTAGGAAGTGGGAAAACATCGAACGAGGGTGAGCGAGTGATCCATGGCCAGCGTGGAGCGATGCGATGCGCCTGTTTCCATGCTGTATCTTTCATGTGGCCAGTGAGATGGAAGTGAGAGAATATCACAGATACATAGTCGCTTAGAGCTCTGGACTGCAGCAGCAATCACCATTGTTAAATGCATTATGTTGACAAGGAACGTAATTTAATTACAGTTTATCCCGAATAAAATTAGAAGGGGGTGAACGTGAGCTACTGTACATGTGCAGCAAAGCAGGGGGGGCAGGCCATTTTAATTATTGCTGAGGAATAAATAACAACCAATTGCATAGACATTAATGTGAGTCAGGAAATAAATCATCTGTGTGAGGGGATTGATCGGGGCAATTTGGTTCAGTGGATTTACAGCAATGCCTTCCCTCCTGCTCCCAACATACACGCCCCCCTCCTGCCATATCCTTCCCCCTGTCGCTGAGTTACAGCAATCACATGCGGCCTCCTTTGCTACACCTGCTGATGTAGAACAGCGGCAGGTATCACGTAGTGGGATCTGGAGCAAAAAGAAGGACTGGAGGGACTCTGAGGGTCAGGCAGCATCGGTGGAAGCAGAGGGATGGTCGAGTTGCTTCAGCACATGTCATGGAGTTGTCCACAGTGAGGCTACACTGGACCCGCAGCTTATGTTCCACTTGGGTAGCTTGGAACGCAACGGTGCACAACTAAAAGGTGTGTAGTGGGGAGAGATAGATCAGCCATGATTGAATGGCAGAGTAGACTTGTTGGGTCGAATGGCCTAATTCTGCTCCTATCACTTATGATCCTATGAACACTGAATTCTCCAATTTCAAGCAACAAATCCTCTTCCCCTGTCTTTTAGTTCTTGTTTATTTTAGAGCTGCAGCGTGGAAAAAATCCTTTGGCCCAGCAAGTCCACGCCGACCATCGATGCCCGCACTAGTTCTATCCTACTTACTAAAGGCAATTTACTTTGGAATGTGGGAGGAAACCAAAGCACCCGGAGAAAATCCACGTGGTCACGGGGAGAACGTGCAAACTTCACATAGACTACAGCTGTCGTCAGCATCAAACCAGAGTCTCTGGGGCTGTGAGGCAGCAGCTCCACCAGCTGTGCCTTCTCTATCCTTCTGAAGATGTTGGCTTCACATCGATCCAGGGATGTTTATCCACTGTATAGGACCGGAATGTGCTCTTCAGCCTACCATATCTATGCCGACCATCGAGAAGCCCCTTACAATACTCTGTCCTAGTGTCCCTATTTTGTTCACAATTGTCCCTAGTGTGTGTGTAGGATAGTGTTAATGTACGGGGATTGCTGGTCGGTGCAGACTCGGTGGGCCGAAGGGTTTATTTCCGCACTGTATCTCTGAACTAAACTAAAAAAACTAAACAGGCCCCTTTTCTCCTCTCAGGTGGGCAGGAAGTATCCCACAGTCACAACTTTGACAAAAACAGCTCCCTGATGAACAACCTCACATCCAATATCAACAAAACAGACCCAGATTGTGTAGACATTATTGTAGTGTTGTTTTCAGTAGAGTTACGGTTTGTATGGGGATTTGCTACTTTCAGATTAACTGCCCTCTTTCCTATGATACAACACTGTAAAAGGTCTGTAAAGCATTTTGAGTTATGCCTAGGTCACGATAGGAAATTACTTTGAAGATAGAGACAAAATGCTGAAGTAACGCAGTGGGACAAGCAGCATCTCTGGAGAGAAGGACTAGGTGACGTTTCGGGTCAAGACCCTTCTTCAGACGGTTCATTGTTACCTGAGAATGATCTTTTCTACATTTAACTTGATCTTTGCCCCCGTTGATCTCTCATTTACACATCTCACCCTTCCATATCTCCATGTCTCCCTCTCCCCTGACTCTCAGTCTGAAGGTGTAAACCAGCACCTGTTCTTTGCTAGGCAAATAGTTTGTTGTCTTTACTTGGGTGGCACAATCAGCCCTCACCTTTGGACCGTCCGATTGGAGTTTACATCTTCTCCCTGCCACCGCATGGGCTTCCTCCGCCTGCTCCTCTTTCCTCGAAAGAGGTGTAGGTTCCTTGACCTATTTACCAGTGCAAATTGCCCCCTGTATGTAGGTGAGTGGTCGAATCTCGGTGGGGGGAGGTTGGGGAAGCTGATGGAAACAGGTGACAAAGAAATTCAGAAGAGAAATGAGATGGCTTCATGAGCCGGCATGGATTCAGTGGCACTGAAATGTCCTCTTTTGTCATGAGGTGACTTGAAGGACAAACTGGAGCCTGAGCGCTTGACAGAGGGTGGCACAAGCCATTCTTCATCTGGCCACTTGCATGGAGTGTAAACCAGTGCATGCACTCTATTCTCACTGATTTACCCTGTCAACATTATGGGACTAATTCCCGAATGATATTGAGTCTAAGCTGTTTGGGGCCAACGTATTTATGATTAATGGAACTTGGATTTGCTTTTCGCTCCATTTCTCAAACAGGATGTTTCTCGATGACCTGCTGCACCATTTATCAAGTCCGGATTCACTGGGATGGATGCCATTAAGGCTGAACCCTGTTCAAAAAGCAATGTTGTGCACTTCATCAAGAAAGGATGACACAGTCTACCTACTGATGTAATGTTTCTCCCAGCCAGTCCGGACTTCAAGCAGTTTCCCACTCAGAGGACAGCGACTCCAGCCACTGACTTGCAGCTTCTACAACCAGGGCGCAAATTATACTTGGGCAAAATTAGTGGTGAAGGGTTTCCCAGCAGAACGGAGATGGTTGGAGGTCAAAGAGCATTAGGGGACGATGGCGACAAAGGAACTCTGGCCGTGACTGGTGAAAAGGGACCGCGCTGAGCTTCACTTGTATCAGTCATGGGTCCGTCATCCTCAGCTGGGAGGTCTGTGGCTCCGCACTCCAGAGACTTTGGCTCATAAATGGGGTGGACACTCCAGTGAGGCAAGGAGGTAGCCCTCCATTGTCGGAGGTGCCATCTTTCAGATGACTCAGTAGGCCGAGGCTCCACTTGCTCTCTCAGTGATACAATGATGGTGTTCTGGCCAATATTGAATCCTCAATCAATATCACTAAGATGTGTTTGTTGGTCATCATTGCAGGTCAGTTTAAAAAAACACCAGCACGTAGCATCTGAGATCATGAAAGGGAAATTACTATAGCACAGAAACAGGCCATCTGGCCCAACTCAACCATGCTAGTATTAATACATTCACATTATTTCTGCAATTCTTGAATTACCAGTTGGAACTAAGGAATTGAAAGTCCTCATCTCTTCACAAAAAGCCCTCAACCATCTTTTCTCTCATAACTGGCAGTACTTAACACCCTTCTGAAGACCCTGTTGTCCAACCAGCTGAATTACTCCAGCTTGTTGTGTCTGCCTTTGGTTTAAGCCAGCATCTGCTTTTCCTTCCTTCACATTAAGACTTTATCAACCTCTATCTCTATCAACCCCAACCTTTGGTGTACAAGGGCAGCAAACCCTCGTGACCCACCACCTTTCTGTAACCAAACAACAAGTAAACAGATTAATTGTTGGGCCATTGTATGGCCAAAATATTAAATAATGACCAGCGTAGACAGGGTAGCCAGTCAAAACCTTTGTCACAAGATGGAAATGTAAAAGCTTTATGTTGAGGGGTACAAAGTTTAAAGGAGATGAGCGGGGCAGGCTTTATCTTAGAGAGTGGTGGACGCCTGGAATGCACTGCCGAGGGTGGTGGTGGAGGCAGGTAAGATAGTGGTGTTTAAGATGTGTACATGGACATGCAGGGAATGGAGATGTATGGATCACACGCAGGCTGAGAAGATTAGTGTAACCAGACAACAAGTCCAGACATTGTGGGCCGAAGGGCCTGTTCCTGTGCTGTCACTATTCTCAGTTGCTTTGTTCTCTTAAATTTTAAATCCTATATCTTCTTTCATAAGTTCATGTGATAGGAGCAGAATTAGTCCATTCAGTCCCTCAAGTCTACTCCGCCATTCAATCATGGCTGATCTGCCTCGCCCTCTGAACCCCATTCTCCTGCCTCCTCCCTATAACCCCTGACACCCGTAATATCCCTGAATCTCAATTGAGTTGACCTCCACAAGGACAAGGACAAAGGACATTTATTGTCACATACACCAATACAACGCCACCAAGCATCGCTGGGGCCTGCATTCATCAGCAGCCTGCGTGTGTGGAGCAGACCAGCAAACAGCGCAGCTGCACGGCATTTTTTACTGTCCTCCGCCCCCCTGGTGGAGGGGTAGACCTCACGGCCCTCGACAACAGCACATCGAACTGGTCACAGCGCCTGGAGGATGTTACATAACCTCTGCTGCCTCAAACGCAAGAAGACCACACCTGGAGTATTGCGTACAGTTCTGGTCTCCAAATCTGAGGAAGGACATTATTGCCATAGAGGGAGTGCAGAGAAGGTTCACCAGACTGATTCCTGGGATGTCAGGACTGTCTTATGAACAAAGACTGCATAGACTCGGTTTATACTCTCTAGAATTTAGGAGATTGAGTGGGGATCTTATAGAAACTTACAAAATTCTTAAGGGGTTGGACAGGCTAGATGCAGGAAGATTGTTCCCGATGTTGGGGAGGTCCAGGACAAGGGGTCACAGCTTAAGGATAAGGAGGAAATCCTTTAGGACCAAGATGAGAAGGACTTTTTTCACACAGAGAGTGGTGGGTCTCTGGAACTCTCTGCCACAGAGGGTAGTTGAGGCCAGTTCATTGGCTATATTTCAGAGGGAGTTAGATGTGGCCCTTGTGGCTAAGGGGACCAGAGGGTATGGAGAGAAGGCAGGTACGGGATACTGAGTTGGATGATCAGCCATGATCATATTGAATGGCAGTGCAGGCTCGAAGGGCCGAATGGCCTACTCCTGCACCTAATTTCTATGTTTCTATGTTTAAGATGACCACCCTTCTTTGTAACTATCATTAATTTTGAACCAATAAGCAAAAGAAAACGGAAGAAAATACGACAAGCCCGATGATTTCTCTGATTACTTTCAGACATGACCTGGAGATGCCAAGATCAGCCTGACCTTCTCCGTCCCAGGTTTGCTCCACCCTGATATAAGAAAGGTCCTGACCCGAAACGTCGCCCATTCCTTCTCTCCAGAGATGCTGCCTGTCACGCTGAGTTACTCCAGCATGTTGTGTCTATCTTTGGTGTAAACCAGCATCTGCAGTTCCTTCTTACACATTGCACCACTCCCAATGTATGCGCCTTGCTATCCATTTCTGCCTGGGTCTCTGCCAAATGCCACGAGACTTCATTTTTACATTAAAGCTGCTCTATAAAAGGCAGGTAGTTGCAGCAATTACTTTGCCTTGCAGCGCCAGCGACCAAGAGGAGAGGTTGTTTATTATTAACAGATTGTTCACTGTAGATTGAACCAGGAGGTTAAAAGTGTTAACGAAAGTAAAGATTTCAATTTCCTTTCTGCATAGAATGCCCTTGATATAATGTGTTGCACTGTATTGGTGCAAATTATTTTTTACATGAGATGACAATGTGTACACGATTTGCATAAAATACAGAGAGACAAATGAACACAATATGCAGTCAGATACTAAACCTGAATCATGATTGGAAGAAATTAATTCTGACAGCACAATCAGCAATTCATAATTGCTGTGGATTCTGGGCTGAGCATAAGATCGCTATCTTTCAAGTCTCCCCACTCATCCCAGTTCCCCAAAGTCAAGTGACTCCATAGTGGAACAGCGATGGACTTCCTTCAGAGCTTAGTAAAGCTTCTCAAATCGCCATCACCCAGCAGAACGCTATATGGAAACAACCCGACCCGGGTTCGATCCTAACCTCGGGTGCTGTCTGTGTCAGGCACGTGCCGTCAGGGTAGGCAAGGTAGGCACTGCCTACCCTGACTAAAATTATAACATAGTAATGTCTAAATATAAATAGTAAAGGCTTGGGAGAATTATGCCTATGTAAGAGACCGATCTCTTAGGTAGGCATACTTGTCCGTGCCTTTCATCCGCAGCGCTTGTAACACGGGAAGGTCTGTGCAGCCCGCGTGCCGTCAGCGCTGCCTGAAGCCGCCAGTTTCAAGCGGGGCTGAAGGCAGCAGAAATTCTGCCTTTGCTGCACTGCACATGCGCATCAGTCTACTGCGGATGCGCAGCGCAAGTTTCTTGGCGGGGTTTTCAAATATGGTTTGTCGGGTACCAATGATGTGGTAAGTACATTTCTTGGTGATGTTTTTAAATACCATATTTCCTGGGGTGTGGGGGTGGGGGGAGAGCTCCTTTCCAAGCATTTGGGGAGTCTGGCCCGGGGTACAATTGCGAATGTTATGAAGGAGGGGATTGGGATAATGCCACGTGCGACACTCCTTGCACGGAGACGTGGAATGCCACTGCATTGAGGCCAGGGGCGGGGGCTGGGGGGGGAGAAGTGGCCCGGGTGGCTGAGCGGCCGCCAGGCCGGACAGCGGAACCAGCCGCCACATTAGCTCCTTCTGCCGGCCCCCGCTCACCTCTGGCAGCTCTCCGTCTAAAAACCTCTCCTGCCGCTCGCTGGCCTCACTCATGTCCTTAAATTCCGACAGCGCAAT
The DNA here is from genome assembly GCA_963514005.1 of Raja brachyura. Next base: position 12,032,766 of record OY740807.1, on the reverse strand, counting down.
TGAGGTTACTTGGCTGTGGGAATTTAAGGATTTGCAGGAAGCCGCTGACATGAGCGAAGTCGGCGAACAGCAGGTGACAGGTGTTCCGACGGAGAGCACTGCCAAAGGTGAGCGGGCTGGCAGAAGGCGCTGAAGTGGCGGCCAGTTCTGCTGTCGGGTCCCGGTGGGCGCTCGCAGCTACCCGAGCTGCTTCTATCCCCAGCTACAGTGCGTCGCTTCGCGCCCGGAGAGCTGCGGTAGCGGTGAGTGAGTGAGTTACTGGCAGTATCCCTGACACCCTTCTTCTCAACACTCGTGCGCTCCCCACAACTTTACCCCTGGCATATACTCTCCACACGCTGTGAAAGGAACTGTTCCCCCAAATTGGTCCCTTGAACAAGTGTTGTCATTCAATAAGATGACAACTGATTCAACTATTTCCTGTCCTCCCGTTTTTCCCACCATCTCTCCATCTGCCATCACCCTTCACCCCCCCTCCCCCCCCCCCTTCCCGGTGCTCTGGTTTCCTCCCACATCCCAAAGGCGTGCAGGTTTGCACATTAATGGGCCTCTGTAAAATTGCTCCTAGTGTGTAGGAAGTGGATGTAAAAGTGGGATAACACAGAAATAGTGCGAACAATGGTCGGCGTGGACTCGGTGAACTGAAGGCTCTGTTACAAAGATGAATCATTCAATCAATTCATTCAGAAAATCTTGGCACTTATATCTGGTGTGAGACGATTGCTCTGACTATCAGTGCCATTCAGCACAACCATACAATCAGCTCCTTTCCTTACACAGTACTGTAAAACATTGACTCCCAATTTCTTCTCCCATGTCGGCATGGGACAACACAGCGATACAGCAGTAGGATTACAGTCTTACAGCACCAGAGACCCGGGTTCGATACTGACTACGGGTGCTGTCTGTACAGAGTTTGTACATTCTCCCTTTGACTGCGTGGGTTTTCTCCGGGTGCTCCAGTTACCTCCCACACTCCAAAGACGTGCAGTTTTGTAGGTTAATTGGCTTCTGTAAATTGTAAATTGTCCCTACAGTGGAGGAAAGTGCTAGTGTTCGGGGTGATTGTTGGTCGGTGTGGACTCGATGGGCTGAAGGGCCTGTTTCTACGCTGTATCTCTAAAGTTATGTCCAGCAGGCACAGTCAGGTCTCCCCCAAGTACAGGCATCACTCAGTGTTCCAACACCCACCCAAGACCTCTCCCCGCTTTGCCTTAGCTCCCATCATTTTCTATGAGTGAATGCAGGGAAACAACATGAATGGGGCAGCAAAAGGAGCAATGACTATACACCGTAGAAGACCAGAGGTTCCACAACTCCAAATGGCAGTATCCATCACTGCCCCATTATAATTATTTTCATCTGTGCTGTTTTATAGGTCACTCCACTTAAAAATGCCATTATATGCATAATCCAGTTACCATGGTTTTACTTCATGAGAGAGCTGCAGCGATTGGGAGATTAATCTTGACAAGAGCAGTTCGGGTTAAAAGCAAGCTTGATGTTACAATTTGGAAAATTATACGCTTTCCGAGCTTTCGATGCGTGGCCACTTCTACATGGGGATTTGCCGATTTACCTTTGATTTACCTGGTTACCTTGTGCAATAACAGGGCTCTATAACCGTCACTGAACTGGGAAGTAGAAACATTGGAATCTCTGTCCAAAATAACAGTTTACTGACCCTAGGCCAGGGAACTGCACGGCACATAAGTACAGTGGCTTGCAAACGTTTTCATACCCCTTGAACTTTTCCACATTTTGTCACGTTACAACCACAAACGTAAATGTATTTTATTGGGATTTTATGTGATAGACCAACACAAATTGGTGCATAATTGTGAAGTGGAAGGAAAATGATACATGGTTTCCAAATTTTATTACAAATAAAAAACTGAAAAGTGTAGTGTGCAAAAATATTCTGCCCCCCTGAGTCAATACTTTGTAGAACCACCTTTCGCTGCAATTGCAGCTGCAAGTCTTTTGGGGTTTGTCTCTACCAGCTTTGCACATCTAGAGACTGAAATTTTTGCCCATTCTTCTTTGCAAAATAGCTCAAGCTCAGTCAGATTAGATGGAGAGTGTCTGTGAACAGCAATTTTCAAGTCTTGCCAGAGATTCTCTAATGGATTTAGGTGTGGACTTTGACTGGGCCATTGTAACACATGAATATGCTTTGATCTAAACCATTCCATCGTAGCTCTGGCTGTATGTTTAGGGTCGTTGTCCTGCTGAAAGGTGAACCTCCCCCCCAGTCTCAAGTCTTATGCAGACTCTAACAGGTTTTCTTCCAAGATTGCCCTGTATTTGGCTCCATCCATCTTCCCATCAACTCTGACCAGCTTCCCTGTCCCTGCTGAAGAAACGCATCCCCACAGCATGATGCTGCCACCACCATGTTTCACAGTGGGGATGGTGTGTTCAGGGTGATGTGCAGTGTTAGTTTTCCGCCACACATAGCGTTTTGCATTTAGGCCAAAAACATCAATGTTGGTCTCATCAGACATTTGCTGTGTCCCCCACATGGCTTGTGGCAAACTGCAAACGGGACTTCTTATGGCTTTGTTTCCACAATGCAGGGCCAGACTTTCACTTGCTGAGGCCCTAAGCTGTATGAAATTTGAGGCCCTTCTCTAAAAGAATTCAGGTAAAAAATGATAAAATAAAAATATATTTCAAAAGATGAGGCACCCGTGGGTGTGTGGCCCTAAGCTATAGCTTATTTAGCTTATAGGTAAGTCTAGCAATGCAACAATGGCTTTCTTCTTGCCACTCTTCCATAAAGGCCCGATTTGTGGAGTGCATGACTACATGGCTGCCAACTCTCACGCTTACAGCGTGAGAATCACGCCTTGCAGCAAATTCTCACGCCTCACGCTCATGAGTTCAGTCCCTGCGCCAGTTTGTCCCTTTGCGCAGGCTGCCAGCGATCTGTGCGGTCAGGGGGAGCGCGTCGGTTGACAGCTGTGAGTGACGTTGCGTCTCTTCTCTTCTCTTTGGCTGAATGTGCAGCTGCTGACAACAACAACCAGGTGAAGCAGTTGTCAAACATGGGGGGGGGGGGGGGGGGGGGGGAGGGGCGACGACCACAATGAGGCCAAGCATCTAGGACAGGGTTCCGACTACGGGCACACGTAACCCGAAAAACCGCGTTTTTTTTTTCAAATTGTTTTCGCGGGGTCCCGACCTGGAACAGAAGCCACAACCATCCCCTCCCCTCATCACTAGCGGGCAGCAGCAACAGCAACGCTCTCACTGCAAGTTGCTTCAATTAAACCTCTCTCTCTTCCTTCTCCCCCCTCTCTTCTTCCTCTCAATACCTTCCCTGCCCACCACTCATTCTGTTGCAGGCAAGCCGACCAGGGAACTGCGGCCAGTCCCTGGGACGCGAGCTGACCTGGGAACGGCAGCCAGTCCCTGGGCACGCAGAATGCCAACTTGATCAGTATGGACAAATTGGGCCAGCCATGTACATGTTGTATAACTGACTATGCAGATCTGAATGGGCTTAGAATTACCATTTAAGCAAAATTGCCCTCACTTTCCCCATTTTGATTCTTGAGATTAATATCCCTTTGCTCTGTTAACAGTGTTAAAGTACTTATGAGGTAGAGTCATGAAAGGGAACATGTTATTTTTTTATAGTTTGCTTGAATTTGTTAGTTGATTTTTTGTTGACTGCCATAATTTCTGAAATAGTCTTAAAGTAACTTAACTGTTATAACGCAGTAATAAGTGATTTTTGTCCAAACAATTGGAACTTGCATAAAATGTTTGAATTATTAGCAAGGCCTCCAACTCTCACGCATTGAGCGTGAGACCCGCGCATTTCACAAAATTCTCATGCTCTCACGCTGATCACAAAATTATATAATGAGAATTTGCGTTTTGCTTAACAAATAATGTAGGAAGGAATTGCAGATGCTGGTTTAAACTGAAGATAGACACTAAAAAATATAAAAACTCAGCAGGACAGGCAGCATCTCTGGAGAGAAAGAATGGGTGATGTTTCGAGTCGAGACCTTCAGCCTGAAGAGGTTGAAAACCAGCCATAAAACACAATAACTGGACAAGTGTGTTATCCAACCAAGGGCAGAAATCAGAATCATGTGTTCATCTTTATTCGCGTGACAACATAATAAATATATTACCGAAAAAAAAATGTAATGGGGTGGCACGGTGGTGCAGCGGCAGAGTTGCTGCCTTACTACCACATGGGTTTTCTGTGGATATTCCGGTTTCTCTGGATATTCCGGTTTCTCCCATATCCGAAAGAAGTGCAGCTTTGTAGGTTAATTGGCTTCTGTAAATTGTCCCGGGCGTGATGGATGGAATTGGTGTATGATAGATTGCTGGTCGGTGTGGACCTGGTGGGCGGAAGGGCCTGTTTCCATATATATTTTTACATATATATCTTAATTTCATTGAACCATATATGATTGAATATGTGGCATTATTTTCATCTTGTTTCTATATTCAAAGGGTAAGGTTGAAACTGTCTGAAGAAGGGTTTCGGCCCAAAACTTTGCCTATTTCCTTCGCTCCATACATGCTGCCGCACGCACTGAGTTTCTCCAGCAATTTTGTCTACCTTCGATTCTCCAACATCTGCAGTTCCTTCTTGAACATGGTTGATTGATTTATTTGTGCAGAACAGTGATAGAAGTCTGACTTTTGCTTTGTTTCTCTGAGTTTTTCTCTATATATATGCATAACAGCATGAATATAATCTGATTTCCATACATGAATATAGTCATTCATGTGCTGCACCTGTTGAGCAGAGCCTGGCTCTACTGTGGAATGTAATTAGGAATGTAATTTAACCTAACCTTATTCATACCTAATCCAATTTAAAACATAAATGTTGCATCCAAGTGTAAGTTAAAAGACTCGCTACAGTATGCACCAGATTGTACAATTTCAGGGAGGGGGGACGCCCCCCCCTACCAACCCCCCCCCGGTCGCTACACTCCCTCGCAATTTCTCACTCTCAACTCTCACCCAGTGTTGGCAGCCCTGCGACTAATAGTTGTCCTGTGGACAGATTCTCCCACCTGAGCTATGGATCTCTGCAGCTCCTCCAGAGTTACCATGGGCCTCTTGGCTGCTTCTCTGATCAATGCTCTCCTTGCCCAGCCTGTCAGTTTAGGTGGACGGCCATGTCTTGGTAGGTTTGCAGTTGTGCCATACTCTTTCCATTTTCGGATGATGGCTTGAACAGTGCTCCGTGAGATGTTCAAAGCTTGGGATATTTTTTTATAACCTAACCCTGCTTTAAACGTATCCACAACTTTATTCCTGACCTGTCTGGTGTGTTCAATGGGCTTCATGATGCTGTTTGTTCACTAATGTTCTCTAACAAACCTCTGAGGTCTTCACAGAACAGCTGTTTTTGTATTGAGATTCGATTTCACACAAGTGGACTCTATTTACTAATTAGGTGACTTCTGAAGGCAATTGGTTGCACTGGATTTTATTTAGAGGTATCAGAGTAAAGGGGGCTGAATACTTTTGCACGCCACACTTTTCAGTTTTTTATTTGTAAAAAAATTTGAAAACCATGTATCATTTTCCTTCCACTTCACAATTATGCACCACTTTGTGTTTGTCTATCACATAAAATCCCAATAAAATACATTTACGTTTGTGGTTGTAACGTGACAAAATGTGGAAAAGTTCAAGGGGTATGAAACCTTTTGCAAGCCACGGTAAATGGTGGATAGGTTGAGTGAAAGATGCTTCATTTTCTGCGGCCCCTTGTTCCAACCTCAGGACATTACAAATCATTGTACAGCCAATGACGTTAATCTCTTCACTCAGAGAGAGGTGAAACTGTGGAATTCACAACCACCTCGCCACTGAAAATACTGAAGAAATTATGGAATAATAGACAGACAGTCAGAACATTTGTCCCCAGGTGGAAATATCAAAGACTAGAGGGCACGGCTTTAAGGTGAGAAGGGCAAAGTTCAAAGGAGATGTGCAAGTCCATTTTTTTTACAAAGCGTAATGGGTATCTGGAAGGTGCTGCCAATGGTGGCGGTGGAGGCAGATATGATTGTGACGTTTTAGAGGCTTTGAGAGAGGCACATGGATATGCAGGGAATCGAGGGATATGGATCAAATGCAGGCAGATGCGATTAGTTTAACTTGGCATCGTGTTGGGCATGGATATTGTGGGCCATAAAATATACTTTTACATGTGTAGGAAGGAACTGCAGATGCTGGTTTAAATCTGATGGGGTCTCAACCCGAAACATCACCCATCCCTTCTCTCCAGATATGCTGCCTGTCCAGCTGAGTTACTCCGGCATTTTGTATCTATATTATTTTATATGTTCAATGATCTAAGGAGATTTCCAGAGACCAAAGGCATCAGGGGTGGTGGTGAGAGAGCGGGAATAAGGTACGGAGACGGAAGATATGCCCTCATCGTACTGAATGGCAGAATGGACTCAAAGGGCTGAATGGTCTACTCCTGTTGATCTGTGTTTCCTTTGTTTTTAATGGTCTGTACTGTTGCAATGTAGGAAGGATGATACATAATTTGTACGTACACAGCGAGCTCGCACACCCAGCAGTGTGACAATAATTTACTTTGTTTAGGGGGGTTGAGGAAAAAATATTGGGCAGGACCTTGTTGAGAACTCATTTGTTCTTGCAGGAGGCCAGGGCTGAGGGATCTTCGATGTCCCGCTCAGCGCTTGGCACCTCACCTGGCGAATGCCACCACTGGGACTATCGTCCTAGAGCTGGTGGTGAAGCGCTGCACAGGGAGGCCAAAGGATCCATTCAATGATCATTTATTGTCACGCTTAATTTAGTTTAGTTTAGTTTAGAGATACAGCACGGAAACAGGCCCTTCGACCCACCGAGTCCGCACCGACCAGCAATCTCCGCTCATTAACACTATCCTACACACACTAGGGACAATTTACATTTATACCAAGCCAATTAATCTACAAACCTGCACGTCTTTGGAGTGTGGGAGGTCAATCGAAGATCTCGGAGAAAATCCAAGCAGGTCAAGGGGAGAATGTGCAAACTCCGTACAGACAGCATCCGTAGTCGGGATCGAACCAGGGTCTCTGGCGCTGAAAGAGCTTTAAGGCAGCACAGCGCTTTGGGTGGCACAGCACTTTAAGGCCACCGTGCCACCCAAAAAAACCTCTGCATTCACCATATCACGTGTACCTAAGTATCATGAAATTCTTCTTTTTGCATAGAGTTCACTGATAATCTTACTGCACATTAAACACAATCATACTAAGTATAAGAGTGTAAGATAGTAGACCAGACTGAGTCAGTACACAAGAGTAACCACGTTTTAGGCGCCATAATTGCTGTCAAAGGCTGACCCCAAAGTGAGGTGAGAAAGCAGATGGGGCCCTAAACAGCCAGGTTTTAACATAACATAAAGCGCAGGAGGAACTCAATGGGTCTGTGGAGGGAATAGATAGATGACGCTTCTGTTTCAGTCTGAAGAAGGGACCCAACCCGAAACGTCGACTGTCCATTCCCTCCACAGTTGCTGCCTGACCCGCTGAGATCTTCCAGCGCTTTGTGTTTTGTGCCAGCTCCTTGTACCTCCTTCCAAGCTTTGACAATGGCAGCCGGGCGACCCACAGAAAGAAATGACAAGGTAAAAAAGCGAGGGAAGTTAAAATCAAAGACGCAACACTGAGGGCAAGGTAATGTACACGGACTGCCACCGGAGATCCATTAATCCTCTAATTGTTCTCCGTGCAGTTGGAGGCTGGGGTTCAGTTTATTATTTTTTTACTCTACTTTGCATCTCATTCATCAAGATTATCACGGTTTCTATTTATCACCTGATGATATGGTCAAGTTGTCATTATCATGAGATTTACATAGAGCGATACATCAAGTGCAGAGTCTAAACCAGTTAATATCTTTAAAGTCATCGTTTGCCCAGATACCAATTCATTCTGCCAGGGAAAGAAGAAGTAATGAATTTTGAGAACGGTTTGTACTAAAAGCTGTTCCTCTCTTGGATCGATTGAATGTCAAAGCCAGATCTGACCTATTGCAGGATTAACAGATGTAATTACTCTACGGAGGAATTACCAGCATTATTTGTGTGAACTTCACCAAAGCACAATTCACTTTGGTTTGTTCAAAAACAATTCCTCTGATTTACTCATCTATTTGTTTCTTCCCCGAGAGGAGACTGAAAAAGAAGAAAGAGGAGAAAAGGTCCACTCCCCACACACCAGGGGCAATTTACAGAGGCCAATTAACCTGCAAACCTGCACGTCTTTGGGCTGTGGGAGGAAAGCCAAGAGTCACACGGAGAACGTGCAAACTCCACACAGACAGCACCTGAAGTCAGGACCAAACCCTGGTTTCTGTCTCTGTGATGCAGCAGCACTACCAGCCGTGACAAGGTGCCATGCTAAGGTTAGCTGGGAGGTGGTAAATTTGGGGAGGGGTGGAGTGGGAAGAGGATCGAGAAATAAAAGATGCTGGAAATGCTTATTACCGAATTACAAAAGTGCGAGATGTTCACTGGTGATTGCACAACGTTCAAAAATGACAGCAAAACACAGATAATATTCAAGTATCTGCCGATAAGCCCGTACCTGAATGAGCTGCCAGAGGAAGCCATAAAAGAGGATGCAATTAAGACTTGTAAAGGACATTTGAACAGATATGTGTATAGGAAGGCCTTAGAAGGCTTTGGGCCAAATATAAGACAACTAGGTCTAGTCCAGTGTGCCAACGAGGACAGGGTAGACAAGGAAACAAGCCAGTTCCCGTGCTGTACAGCTTGATAACTCTTAAGTGGGAGATGACATTCACAGAAAAGGTAGACAATGGACAGACCATTTATGCTTGACGTTCAATGACATTAGCCTCACTGAGTTCCCCACCATCAACATGGTGGGGTAATATCTGACCCGGCACGCAACTCAACCCAAGCTGCAAATGCTGTCAAAAGTCTGATTCACCTCCTGATCCGCCAGAGGACTATCTATCAGTCACTGTCTGAGAAGGACTAGCAAGAATGTGAATCAGGGTGAAAAGAGAGACGTTACCTGGAAAAGGTAGAGAAATAAGGAACAAGTTTACCAAGGAAAGGCACGAAAGGTACAGATTGATGATAAAGGGAATAGTGTTTAGTGCAAGACAAAGTCTAGTAAAGTCCAGATTAGTTTCTTGCCATCTACACCACAGTGTAATGTATCTCACGGAGTTAATGGTAATTATAAATATAACAACAAATAAAAAACACCAGTATGGTGAAAAGGTTGGCTATAATCATAATCATTGTTAAGCAGTGCAAAAAAACCCAAAAGTGCAATAGCGGAATAACTGAATAAAGTTAAGAGTAAGACGGTGTTTCTTGGAATGGGATGCGGAAGAGGTAATTGTTCCTGAAGTCTGATAGCAGTGGGGAAGAAGTATTCTTAAGGGCCTGTCCCACCAGCATGCAACTCTATGCGATGAACGCGATCAAACTAGAAGCGGGGGCCGCACGGAGGTCGGGTGATCCCCTGTACAGGACCGTTCCCACCAGCATGCGCCTGCATGCGGCAAGCGCGACCAAACCGGCAGCGAGGGCCGCACGGAGGTCAGGTGAGTGGCGCAACGCGGCGCAAAGTGAGGCGAACTTGGAGCGAAGTCTAAGGTAAGTTCGCCAGGACAAAGAGGGGCACACAGAGAGGGGCACCGAGGCACACACACACACACACAGGGCCACGGAGCCACACACATAGAGGGTCACGGAGGCACTTACAAATAGGTTCACAGAGGCACAATGTCGGGGCGGCGAGGCGACTGCGAGCCGACAAGCCGTTGCCGCACGGAATTTTTGGACATTGTCAGTTTTTTGGAGCCCCGCGCGGTGTCGGGACGAACTGGGGACGAACTCCGCACAATTCCGCACGGCTCCGACGATCGAAGTGGGACCGGCCCCGCGACGCCGGACAGCTCAAGTGACCACGTTAGGTAGCGCTAATCGCATGGAGTTGCATGCTGGTGGGACAGGCCCTTAAAGTCTGAAGGAAGACAAAAATGCTGGAGAAACTCAGTGGGTGAGGCAGCATCTATGGAGTGAAGGAATAGGTGGCGTTTTAGGTCAAAACCCTTCTTCAGATTGATGTGGGGATGGCAGGTGGGGGGTGGGGGGGCAGGAAGAAGAATGTCTGAGCTTTCAAGCTCCTGTATTTTCTTCCAAAAGGTAAATGAGAGGGAATGGTCAGAGTAGCAGACATCCCTGACATCCCTGTCTTCATGCAGCACGCCGTGAGTACGTACTGAATGGATGGAAGTGACGTACGCGCTTGTGATGTATGGGCCTGTTTTGACCACATTCTGCAGAATGTCTAAAGCAGATACCAGACTGAGAGGCATAGAAACATAGAAAATAGGTGCAGGAGGAGGCCATTCGGCCCTTCGAGCCAGCACCGCCATTCATTGTGATCATGGCTGATCGTCCCCAATCAATAACCCGTGCCTGCCTTCTCCCCATATCCCTTGATTCCACCAGCCCCTAGAGCTCTATCTAACTCTCTCTTAAATCATGTCATCATTGGTGCATCATGTCAGAATACTTCCTGTTGCGCATCTGTAGAAGTTTGTGAGAATCTTTGTGGACATGCCAAGTATTCCCGGGCACCCGAGTAAGTAAATACGCTGATGCGTTTCTTGATCAGTGTGAAGGACCAGGTTAGGTTGCTGTCGACCATCTCCACAGAAGCTTCATTGACGAGGACATGGTTAAATTCAACCCCCAAACCCGCCCCTTTCAACTTCCTCAGGTTAACAACCAGGTGTTGCGTCTTGCTGGCGTTAAAAGTTAGGTTCTGACAGCGTGACACAAAGTTTCCCATCTCTTTCGGCACTTTGCCTCATCATTGAAAGAGCTAAAAGTATTATAGGGGTGGAGAGAGAGATGCAATAGAAGAAATGGAGAAATAAAGGAAAAAAGCAGAGCTATAAAGAGAAGTGAGGAGGGAAAAAGAAAGAAAATGACAGAGAACAAAGTAACTAGAAAACAAGAGGTTGAGAGGAGGAGAAGGCAGTAAGGGAGGGAGGTACATCGAAAAGACATTTGGACAGGTACATGGATAGGAAAGGTTTAGACCAAATGCGAGCAGGTAGGACTAGCTAGGATGGGGCATCTTGGTCAGCATGGGCCTGTTTCCATGCTGTGATTTTATGAGGGAGGAAATAATTGGCTTAGCAAAACAAATTCATTGTTTGGGAAAAGATTTATTGTGAATTGAGGTTTACGCAGATTATTCAGCAATGATGTGGATGGCTAATCATTAAAGTTGAGTGATTTAAATTATGGTCTATTATTGCCTGCTTTGTTGTAGAATGAGCGATAGGTCATCTCCTGCTACTGACTGAACACACAGACAGCAGCCTTTGAAGAAGTTGCTATCTGAAAACAGATTAAAGGTTTGCTTTAACGTTGCCATAGTGACGGAGTCATGCTGTCACGCTGACATGCTGCAACGTGGGTTTTGCAAGTGCCGGAATACAGTTGAGAACAACACACAAGGAAATTACCTGTCCAGCTTAAATAACATCCCAACAACGATAGGCAGCAATGCGAATGCATAAACAGCAGTCAGGATGCTTTCACTTCCACTGAAGCTGCAGGGAAGGCTACTGCCTGGCGATGTCAATGGCCAGCACGGCCAGTCCTTGCCCAGTGTGGCAGTGTGTACATGAGGCAGCCTGTCCCTCGGGGGCCGGGAAGGAGAACAATCCTCTGTAATAGTTATCCCTATCTCCGCTGGCCCCATGTCTAGTCTACACTTGTTCTAATATCAGTGGCACACTAAAGCAACTTGGTTCTTCTCGTATGAATGTTGAGTCATAAAGTAATGTAGCAGGGAAACAGGTCCTTCGGTCAAAATCCCCTATCTAATCAAGTCCCGTTTGCCCACAGTTACTCCATATCTCCCCCAAACCTTTCCTATCTGTTCATTTGTCCAAATGCCTTTTAAATGTTGTTAGTGCACCTGCCTTAGCCATTTTCTTTCACAGCTCATTCCACACACACACTACTTTTTGTGTGAAGCAGTTGCCCCTCGTGTCCCTTTTAAATCTTTCCCCTCATCTTAAACCCATGCCCTCTAGTTTTTGATTCCCCTTCCCAAGGGAAAAATACACTTTATACACCTCAATAAGATCTAGTATTCAGTCTCCCACTCTCCAGGGAATAAATTCCTAGCCATCCCAATCTCTCCCTATAACTCAGGCCCACAGGTCCTGCCAACGTTCTTTACACTCTCGCCAGCTTAATGACATCCTTCTTGTTGCAAGGTGGCCAAAGCTGTACACAATACTCCAAGTGTAGCCTCGGCAATGTCTTGCACACCTATATCAGAACATGCCAACTCCTATACTCAGTGCCTTGACTGAGGAAGGCCAGTATGCCAACCACCTTCCTCACACCCTGCCTACCCGTGTCACCACTTTCAGGGCACTTTGTGCTTGTACTCCTAGGTCCCTGTGTTCTACAATACTCCCCACGACCCAGCCATTCTCTGTGAATTTCCTACTCAGGTTTGACTTCCCCAAATGTATTTCTCTGAATTATTTGCCTATCCTCAACATTTGCCGATCCTCAGCCCACTAACCCAGCCGAGCAAGATTCTGCTGTGATTCTTGATAAGCTTCTACACTGTATACATACCACATATTTTGATGTAATCTGCAAAATATTGGTCAAGGCATTACTAACCATGCCTCGACCATTCTCATCTAAATCATTTACATAAATGACAAACAACAACGGGCCCGGCACTGATCACCACAGCACACCACTGGTCACAGGCAACCAGTCAAAAAAACAACCTTCACCCTTCTGCTCTCCCTGGAACCCAGGCGATCTACCCTTTTAGACTAGCTTAACATGTGGGGCTGTGTCTAAGGCTTTGTTAAAGTCCATATAGACAATGTCCATTGTCCTGCCCTTATCGATCTACTAAGGCTACCTAGAAAATCCCGAACACATTTGTGAGACACGACCTGACATGCAGTGTGTCATGCTGACTATCCCGAATCAGCCCTTGTCTATTCAAACGGTGGTAGATCTTGTCCCTCAAAATCTCCTCTAGTAATTTACCCACCACTGATGTCAGGCTCACTGGCCTGTAGTTCCCCAGCATGTTCTTGCTGCTATGTAAACAGTAAAGGGAGCTCAGCCTCCTAAACATGGCATCTACTGAGCCATGCGCCCACTGATTTACCCAAGACAAAATCTGTGGGTCCCTCAACAGCCTTACAAAACCACCTAACAATCCACATAGTGGATGCAAGTCATCCTTGTTTTCGAGGGCTAGTCTTAGTCCTTCATGAATGGGCAGAATGCTTCATCTCCAACTCAAGTAGACAGAGTGGTAAATAAATTGGGTTGCCAACTAGGGTAGTGCAGCCCATGGAGTGCAGCAGCAGCAGCGTCTAGCCAGCTGTCCGCCCTTCAGACCTTCACTTACCGCCGACACCACCACCCCTCCTTCTCATGGCCGATCATCGGTTAATGAGTTGGATGGGGTGCCGGGCTTTGCGTGCAGCAGAACACAAAGTCCAGCCGATGGGCCAGCTGAGGAGTATTGGCTCAACATCGTGCGCGAAGTACGGCGCCCGGGCCAAAACTCCTCAGCTGGCTCGCTGGCTGGGCTTTGTGTGCAGTCCAGCATCCGGCCCAACTCATCATTCACCCAGGCACGGGTGAGTCGGTCAACGAATTGTCGTCGGAAATTTCTCCCTTAATTTGACATTTTGTCCCTTATTTGGGAGTGAGAAAGTTGGCAACCCTATAAAGAAGGCATACGGTATGCATGTCTTCAGCAGCCAGGTCATCTATACACATATATATACACAAATAAAACTAAAACTCTCATCTTATTATCTGCAGGTTTGCATTGTTTTTCTATTTGCGCAAAAACGGTACATGATAGCGCTAAAAAAATGTTCCCACCTTACTCACCATTATCCTGTGTTGTAAATGCAACAAGTTTTGTTCAGATTGATGGCATATTAAAAAAATTACTAACGTTTAAAAACCTTAAAAACTGCGTATGTGCAGTTGGGGGAGAGTTCCTGTGCGCGTCTTTACTGGCGTCGCAAAGGGCACCCAATGGGTCCTCAGCCGCGCATGCGCAGTCCAGAATTGAAATTGTGGCGGCTGGTGGCGAGAGGCCACGCTGACGAACCAGGCTGAGGCTGGTGGCAGCGGCTGGCACCGGGGACGGGGAGAGGTGGGGGATAGAGGGATAGGAGGGGGTAGGGAGGGGAGAGGAGTTATGAAGGGAGTGACTGAGGGTAAGGGAAAGGAGAGGGAGGGAGAGATGAGGGAGGGATTGGGGAGGGGAGGAGGTGAGGGGAAAGAAGAGGAAGGATGAAGAAGAAGGGGAAGTAGTGCTGGGGATGAGGGGAAATGAGCCGCGCCTGCACAGTTGGGCGCTATGGGTGAATGGTGGAATATTGCGTTGGGGGAACGGGTTGCATTGGGGGAATGGGTGAGTGGTGGAATATTGCGTTGGGGAACGGGTTGCGTTGGTAAGGAAGCCATGTTGCAGGTTTATATGACTTTGGTTAGGCTGCATTTGGAGAACAGCGTGCAGTTGTGGTCGACCCATTAAAAGAAGGATGTGGAGGCTGCACAGTGGCATTACCAGAATGCTGCCTGGTTTAGAAAATATTAGCTGCAAGGAGAGGCTGAGCAAGCATGGATTGTTTTCTCTGGAACGTCAGAGGCTGGGGTAGATCTAATACAAAGTATATCAGATTATGAGAAGCATTAAGAAGGCAGGGAGTCAGAACCTTTTTTCCCAGGATGGAAATGTCAAAAGATTACAGGGCATAGATGTAAGGTGAGAGGGGCAACATTTAAAGAGGATACACGGGCAAGTTTTTAACTGGAACAGTGGTGATGGTGGAAGCAGATATGATTGTGGCATTCAAGAGGCTTTTAGATTGGTACATGGATATGCAGGGAATGGAGCGGTTTAGATCACGTGCAGGCAGATGAGATTTGTTTAACTTGGCATCATGTTCGGCCTGGGCCTGTGCTGTACTGTTCTATGGTCTATCACTACGAATGGGCACAGTGCATTGACCTGGCAATGAATGGGACTCATTGTGAATGGACAAACAGCTTTAATCCAACATATTGTGAATGGGCCCAGCACCTGCTCTAGACTACTAACAGGAACAGTTCTCTGGTCTGGCTATGAATCGGCACAATGCTTTCCCCCCAGATGCTACGAATATAAACAGTGATTAGATTATCACCGCATTCCACCTTGAGACCTGCAAAGTGCCAGGAGGAAAATAGTATTCTCCTTTGGCTCGGCATAACCCGCTGGGCTTTAACTGCCTTCTGAGAAGCCATGCGTGGTGGTGGAGCACTGAAAGCGGGATGCGCCCATTCCATTTCCTGCTAGATTTTCCTAATTCCCAGATGGAGCAGAGGTCAGGTGCAAAGTTGGAGCTTGCAGCGACAATGCTGAACAGGACCATCTTTAATAAATGGTTGCAAAGAAAATATATTCCACCAACAAGGCGGGCACCCGGTGACTAGCTGAGGTTTACATTCTCCCAATTCTGTTGTTTAACTCTTTGGAGGAAATAATTTCACACATGAGAAGAGCGCGCTATCCACAGTAATGTGCTTCTTTTGTGTGCAGGAAATAAAGGTGAGCTCTGATTCTCGATCACTGCAGAAACATGCAATTAGGAGGCGCCTTCAGTGCATTAAAATACGCTGGGGCGCATCATAGAAGTGAAAATTGACAGCATGAATTGAAAGGGACAAAGGAGGCGTTGGGAAGGTTGACCAAACACCTTGGTCACAGAGCGAGGTTTTAAGATGCAATTGATATAGGTTTAACTACGGAATTTCATTTAGACTTTGTGACTAATGGCAGGCACTAGGCGAGGAAAGAGAAATCTGGCATACGTAACTATGCATAGCTTTTAATTATAGGCAGACAAGGGAACATATGTCTTTGATTCAAAATATAAACAGGTGCTTGCCCATAATGAAAATGAATGGTTAGACTTAATTGGCCGTGAATTAATTTAGGAGTTTGTTAAAGGCATCGTAAGTTTACAACTCTATTCATTCTTACAGTTCTATGTGTGAAATTCCAGTTTGAAAATCCAAGGATGCATTAAATATTTATACCCTTTTCTGAAATGAAAACTTGTTGAAACATAATTAGGGATCGTATTATGAACTCTCATATTAAGTGGTGTCTGTCACTGAGCAAACAATGTGAGCATGTTACACTGGAAGCTGAGGGACTCACCCCGATATCTCCTGTACAACATGAAGACGTACGTTGATACACACTCACGATCTGGACTGGATATTCATCCCCTGCACGTGTTTCTCTCCACTGAGTTCAGTGGCACTGAATATCATGAGACAAGTTCAAGCCGTGACTGATATCTTCATGACTATTTAGGGCAAGAAAATGTATCTCATATGTGGAGTCATTGGAATGATTTGTTGTCACATCATGAGGGGGGTAAAGTGGATACAAAGAATCCACCCACCCCCCTTCTTCCCCTCTCTGCCCTGTGCCCCACCTGGATGCGTACTCATTCTTCCCCTTCTCCATCCCCCCCCCCCCCCCCCCCCCCCCTCCAGTCCCCTCCCACCCAGATTCCTTCCACTGGCTTCACACTTTGTGCTTCTTCTATCATTATCTCCTTACCTCACACCTTGGCTTTTCATCTCTGGCCTTTGTCGAACCACTTGCCAATCAAAGCCTCCTTCACCGATGGCCACGTCCCACTTGCCGGAGATTGTCCTGACCCCCCTTGACCTCTCTTCCAGCTTTCTCCCCCTGCACTACAATCAGTCAGCTGACGAAACGTCGCCTATCTCCATCACTCCTTAGATGCTGCTGCACCCGCTGAGTTTCTCCAGCTTTTTGTGTAACCTTCGATTCTCCAGCATCTGCAGTTCCTTCTTTAACAATCAGTCAGAAGAAGCGCCTGACCCAAAACGTCACCAATCCACCTTCTCTAGAGTTGCTGCCTGACCCGCACAATTACCCCAGCACTTTGTGGCGTTAAAAATAACCCAATCCTGATAGATAGTTGCAACAACATCACTTTGCATGTGAAAATAAAACCCACAATCCGCTGGAGTAACTCAATGGGTTAGGCAGTGTCTCTGGAAAACTTGAACAGGTACATTTCAAGTCAAGGTCCTTCTTCAGCCTGAAGAGGGGGCCCAAACTGAAATGTCACCCAGTCTGCAGAATGCTCCCATCCCAAATCGCTGGCTATCCATGTTCTCCAGAGATGCTGCTTGGCCCACTGAGTTAATACATCGACACTTTATTAATAAACCGGCACCTGCACTACCTTATGTCTATATCACCTTACACCCATGATCAGAAAATAGACTATTTGTGAACAGTGACTTTCCATCAAGCTGAAAGGATTTTGAGGTTAAAATGGTGCATTTGCTCAAATTTCCTCCTGATTGCCCAACTCCCCCAATCCCTCCTTCACCTCTCCCTCCCTCTCTTTTCCCCTCACTCAGTCACTCCATCCCTCGTTCTCTAACTCCTCTCCCCTCCCTACCCCCCTCCTCTCCCTCTATCCCCACCTCCCCCAATCCTCACCCTCTATCCCTCCCACTATCCCTCCTCACCTCCCCCATTGCTCTCCTCTCCCTCTATTTCCCATTCCCTACCTCCCCTACTCTCCCTTACCTATGCCTCCCATTCTATTTCTTCTCCCCCCACTCTCCCTCCTCACCTCCTCTTCTTTCCCCTCTCCTCCTACCCTCCCCAATCCCTCCCTCACCTCTTCTTTCCCCTATCCTCAGTCACACCTTCCGTCCCTTCATAACTTCTCTCCCCTCCGTACCCCCTCCTCTCCCTCTATCCCCCACGCTCCTCCTCACCTCCCCCACATTCCCCTTCCTCTCCCTCCCAACCCCCTCCTCTCCCTCTATCCCCCCAGTCCAGAGGAGACCAATCTGCACGTGCGTTTTTTAAAATTTTTAAACTTTAATAACTTTTAAAATATACCACCGATCGGAACAAAACTTGTTGCACTTGCAGCACAGGAGAATGGCGAATTATGTGGTGAAAGATCGTATACCAGCTATCGTGTGCGTTTTTGCGCAAATGTAAAAACAGCAAAAACCAGAAGATAACAAGATGAGAGTTGCGGGGGGGGGGGGGGATGGGGGGCAACCTGCGATGTCACATACACACAAACCACCCCCCACACACACGCATTAACTACCCCCCTTGATATTATATTAATATTATTCATTCGCTCCTTTTAACCCATCCCCACCCTACCCACTCGCAGGCGTGTCTGGAGAAAGAGGGGGCAGAGACAGAGAGAGAGGGGCAGAGAGAGAGAGAGGGGCAGAGAGAGAGAGAGGGGCAGAGAGGGAGAGAGGGGCAGAGAGGGAGAGAGGGGGGCAGAGACAGAGAGAGGGGGGGAGGGGGGGAGAGGGGGGGAGAGGGGGAGGGGGGGGAGAGAGGGGAGGAGGGGGGAAAGGGGGAAAGAGGGAGAGGGAGAGGAGAGGGGGGTAGTGAGGGGTGGAGGGGAGGAGAGAAGGGGAGGGAGGGGGGAGGAGAGAGGGGGGAGTAGGTGGAGGAGGGGGGTGGTAGGAGGAGGGGGAGAGGAGGAGGGAGGAGGGGGTGAGGGGAGCAGGGAGCGGGGAGAGCGGAGCGGGCAGCGGGGAGCGTCAGCGGGGTGGGTGTCAATCAAAGGACTGGGAGTTCAGCGGCTTCAATCCAGAGCCCGGGTGGGAGGGGGGGGGGGAGGGGTTGCAGTACGTGGAACATAGCGCAGGCCACGTGGAGCAGACACATTGTGACATCATCAGCGAGACCATCTCGTTAGATTCAAAGTGGGGGGGGGAGAGGAGGGGGAGAGAGGAGGGGAGGGGAGGGGGAGAGGAGGGGAGGGGGGAGTGGAGGGGGAGGGAGAGGAGGTAGAGGTGGGGGGGGGGTGAGAGGGCTGCGTCTTTTGAATAACGGGGGAGGAGGGAGAGGTGGGGGGGACATCACTCGCAGCGCGAGCATGACGGTAGGCAGGCAGATCATTGTGACGTCATCAGCGAAAGACGGGCGTTTTAATTTCAAAGTTTTATCAGATTTGTGAACATTTTCATTAATAACTCGAGAAAAAAAGCATGAATTTGTCAGATAAGGCGGAAAAATCTCTAACGGAATATGTAAATTTTTTACCGTTAGCGTGTCGATTAGATGCGATTATACATACCCACATCCGCATACAACATCAGAGTTTTAGTTTATAGAGATAGAAGATATGGATATGGATAGATAATCTGGCGTTAAAACACAGCCCTCTTCACGGGTCATGAGTAAAACCGTGACGGAGCTGGGTCGTTGTAAAAACAAATTTAGACCACCAATGCTCTTCAGATGAGAATATCTGTCATTCCTGACAGAAGTATATAACATTATGAGAAGCATAGGTAAGGTAGACAATCAGAATCTTTTATTCTGGGTAAAAGTGTCAAGGACTGGAGAACATACAGGATCTTTTTGGTGAGAAGAGCAAAGTTTAAAGGTGATGGGACAGTGTTTTTACAAACATTGAGGTAAGAGGCTGGAACGTCCTGTCAGGGTGTGTACAGTAGTGGTGTTTAAGAGGCTTTTAGATAAGCACGTGGTATTGTACGGAACAAAGGGATATGGATCACGTGCAAGCAGAGGGGATTTGTTTATCTTGGCATTGTGTTCGGCATGGACATTATAGGCTGAAGGGCCTGTTTCTGTGCTGTACTGTTCTATGTTCCTACCCAGGCTGAGGTATATAGGATCTGGGCTTGCCAAAATGGTCGACAATGAAATGGCCATAAAACTTTTCAAGGCCAATTATGGAATGGGCAATAAATGCATGTTTTCAAGATCGTGAAACATGAACTAAAAAAACAAATCACAGACAAAAACTCATTACCATCTGAAAGCAATGAGAGATTTTCAAGGGATATTAATGCATTCCAATGCAGAGAATAAATAATACCATTTATGAACATTTGCCATGTGAAGCATTGTAAGCCCAATAGCTTTTCCCTTATGGAATGTATGGATGCCAACTGTCACATCTCTTGACGCCATGCCAATTAATTTTGATGAATTTAGCATGGGCTCGGTATCTTCTGGTCCAGGGATAAACTCCCTAGGATGTGATACCAAACTCCTTTACAGGGAGAAATTTAATGATCGTCTGCACCCCGCCCTCCCTGGTACAGGGGTGTGTTACAGCGCAGAGGGAAGCCATTCGGCCCCTCATGCCTGTGCTGGAACCCCATCAGAACAACTTTAACGTTCCATCCACTGGTGTTTTTCTTTAACTTTTTCTACCTCTTACATTCATCCAGTTGTCTCTTGAAGATTAAAGTGGAACCTGCCTCCATCACATCTGCGGGTATTTCACCTTCCAATACACTGGGTAAAACTGAATGTTTTTTTTATTTTATACCTGTGACATCCAGTCCTTAACACTTCACAAGTTCATGCTCACGAGCTATGGGACGAGAAGTAGACCATTCAGACCATCGAGTCTACTAAGCCATTCAATCATGCCTGATCTCTGCCTCCTAATCCCATTTTCCTGCCTTCTCCCCATAACCCTTGACCCCGTTCTAATCAAGAAACTTCCACCAAATTGGAAACAATTAACCTCAATAAAGTAAAATAAACAAAAAATAAACCTCAATAAACAAAATGCCTCAGCTTTCCAATCTGACAATTTATTCCCTATAACTCAAGCTTGCAAGTCCAGATAATATCCTGGTGAATCTCTTCTGCACCCTTTCCAACTCAAGACATCCTTCCTATAGTTGGGTAACCTGAACTCCACACAGTACTCCAAGCGTGGTTAATTGGTAGAAGATTGGGAAGATTCGATGTTGATGATTCCTCTCTTGAACTTCTGCAGGTGTAAGATAGGGAGCATGTAGCAAGTTGCACCATGGCACTGGTTTGGCCTCCCGAATGCCCAGGAATAAAGGAGATCACGGAAAGTGGTAGATACTGCCCAGACCCTCAAAGGTGCTGATTTCCCCATCATCGAAGGGATCTATAGAAGGCACTGCCTCAATAAGACAGTCAATACCATCAGACCGACATCACTGTGGCCAGTCTCTACTTTCACTCCTACCATCGGGAAGAAAGTATAAGAGCTTGTAAACCGTGACCACAAGGTTCAAGAATAGCTTCTTCCCAACAACCATCAGGGCTCTTCAACACTATATAACACTAACCTCAACTTCTATGGATGCTCTTTGGTTGTACTAAGGACTTTGATGTTTTTTTGCACTGGTGTGGTGGTGATTAATTTACTGTTTTTTTGTCTCCTACATACTGTGTATTGTGTTTACAGGCCTGTTATGCTGCTGCAAGCAAGAATGTCATGGTTCCATTGTCAGTACATATGGCAATGACACACTCTTGGCTCTTGACTCTCATGGTACCAGTCATTTTGCTGTAGCTGGGATATACTGTGAGCAAATTGATTTATTGTTGACCTGTTTCTAAAAAACTTCATCCACTGCAACAAGCTTTGAACTTCTTGAGGTTGTGAAGGCTGTTGCAGAAATCAAGCTTTCTTAATTTTTTTATCCAGACGCCGTGTGAATCTTTATTACTCTAAAGTAAATGAACGATGAACTCCATTCCCTGCCTGCTCAAATCTCCCCGGGGCCCTGGCCGAATGCTGCCATCTTCTCTCTCTCTCTCTCACGGCCGCTTGGTTTGGTAACGTCTGCAAATGTGCAGAATATTTTATGATTCCCTTCTCCATTATTTAAGAGCGGCACTCAGAGGGCAGTGTGAGCCTCCGCAGTCGCCTTCCCCTCCCCGAAGATAGACACAAAAAGCTGGAGCAACTCAGCGGGACAGGCAGCATCTCTGGAGAGAAGGAATGGGTGACGTTTCGGGTCGAGACCCTTCTTCGGACCGAAGAAAGATCTCAACCCCAAATGTCACCCATTCCTTCTCTCCAGAGATGCTGCCTGTCCCGCTGAGTTGCTCCAGCTTTTTGTGTCTATCTTCGGTTTAAACCAGCATCTGCAGTACCTTCCTACACGTTTTCCCCCTCCCCTCTCTCTGCTGCTGCTCCTTCTCCGTCCCATAGTTGCCGTCACCTTCCGTTTCAATTGGCAAATCAGTTTTCAATCCAGTTAGCTAATTTCTCATTAATTCCGCATTCTTTAATCTTCTTTGAAAGCTTCAACGCTGACCTTTATCAAATAGCTTCTGAAAATCCGAGTAAATTACTTTCATTGGATAGCTCTCGGGCACTAATTGAATTACCTCCTCAAAGAACTCCGATAGATGCATAAGGCATGACCCCATTTCTAGTAAAACTACAATGACTATCACTTCTGGCCCCCGTGCTCTTTCAATGCACGTCGACACTGTAAAGTATTTTCCTTGCTGCCAATCCTCTGCTCAGCGACTGGTAATTCTACGCCTTGTTCATTTCCTTGAATGGCAGGATAATGTGTTTCCTTGGCCTTTAAGTACAGCCCCTGTATTTTTTCGGATCGAAAGAAAATCTAAACTCAGTCACAGTTATTTCTTTCTTTAGCTTCTTCAATCATTCTTGAATATACCACCGCTAACACTTTCCAAGTGCTTAAATCTAACTGCCAGAACAGAATAAAATGGATGAGGAATAGGCCAGAAGATCTCTGAACTTGCTCATTCACACAATAAAAAGACAGAAATGGTTTCTATTTATGTAGAAATATTCACAGATTTTCCAGACATTCAAAGGTGCCTCAATAATCAATGAAATGTAGTTAGGTTGTACTGGAGAAAGCAGAAAATAGCACGCTTACGCAAACAATGGTGTGGGAAAGATTAGCTTAGTTTAGATGTACAGCATGGAAACAGGCCCTTAAGCTCACCAAGATCACTCACCCATAACAGTTTTATATTATCCCACTTTCTCATCCACTGGAGGCAATTTACAGAGGCCAACAAACCAGCGCGCCTTTGGGATGTGGGAGGAAACCAAAGCATCCGGAGGAAACCCATATGGTGACAGGGTGAACGTGTAAACTCCACACAGACAGCACCTGAGGTCAGGATCGAACCTGTGTCTCTAGCACTGTGAGGCAGCAGCTCTACCAGCTGCGCCACAGTGGCACCATCAGTGGATTCGGTAATCTGTTTTAGTAACGCAGATTGAAGGATAAATACTGGATGGGACACCAGGGATATCTTCTCTGCTCCTCTTCAAAACAGCAGCATTGAACGAAAAACGGAAAGCACTAGAAGTAAGCAGCAGGTCAGGCAGCGTTCTCTGGAGAGAGAAACGCAGTTAATGTTTCAGATCAATGTCCTTTCATCTGAATTGGAAAAGTGAGTGAGCAAATGTGTGTTAAGTTACAGAAATGGGGAGAGGTGGAGGGAATGTTTGCGATAGTCAAGCCAAGAGCGTTTTATTGTCATATCTCCCAGATAGAACAATAAAATTCTTACTTGCAGCAGCACAGCAGAATGTGTAAACATAGTACACTGTAAACAATATAATAAACGAGAAACAAAAAATTCAGTGTGTGTGTATATATATATATATAAATATACTCACATATACAATCATAATATATCACATATATCTACATACACGCACATAGACACACATATGTACACATAAAACAACAAACAAACAATAATAGTGCAATAATAATCATGTCTATATAATTCCGAGTTTATTTGGAGGCGTTAGAGTTTATTTAGCGTTAAATAGCCTAATGGCTATTATTGGTTATATAGGGGTAGGGTGGAGATACAGGCTGTCCACATACAAAGTCCACCTGTTGACTGATGAGTGAAGGCCACTAGAGACAATACACCCCAGAAGAACACACGGGAACCGTGAGGGTGCAGATCAAAGGGACGGGTGAAAGCAATCAAAATGCTGCAAATAACTGGTGGGCCCAGGCAGAGACGCGAAAACGTGAAGTTGCTGCAAAGTGGAGCAAAATACAAACTGCTGGGTAAACTCAACAGGTTGAGAAGAGTCTGTGGGAAGAAAGGACCAGTCAATACTTCGGTTCCTCGGAATGAAACACCAACAATTTATTTTCCCCCTCAGATGCTGTTCGAGCCGCTGAGTTCCCCCAGCGGGTTGTTTCTTTTGCTCCAGATTCTGGCAGGTGTGGGGAGAGAATAGCCAAGTTCATTTTTCGGGTTGGATGCCCTTCCATCAGAAGGGGCCTGCTCTGGTTTCTAAACAGGAAAGCCTGACTTCCTGAAATTGTTGTATCGAACAATGAGTTCATGGAGATGTGAGGAACTGCAGATGCTGGAATATTGAGCAAAACACAAAGTGCTGGAGGAACTCAGCTAGTCAGGCAGCATCTGTGGAGGGAATATCATTTCAGAATATCTTCTTCCCAACAACCATCAGGCTCTTGAACACAATACAATGCTAACTAACCTCAATCACTATGGACTGTACCTTTAGTTGTGCTAGTATTACGGATATTAATATAAAGAGAAGATGAAGAGTGCTGGAGTAGCTCAGCGGGTCAGGCACATCTCAAGAGCACATGGATAGAAAACATTCTAGTCCCAACCCAAAACATTCCTATCCATATTCTCCTGAGATGCTGCCTGACCCACTGAGCTACTCTGTGTTCTCTGTAAACTTGCACATGCAGTCTTTGTTTCTATATAATATAAAGAAATTTGTTTTGATTATTATAATTATCTGCGCACAATTGCAGGCCGGTTAAACTCCTGCAAGTAATAATTTAATTGTTCAGTTGTCGACACAAGTGACAATTAAACACTCTTGAAACACTTGTCTTTGTTTAAATTGGCATCACGTTCGGCACAGATATCTCGGCCCAAAAAGCCTGTTTGTGTGCTGCACTGTTCAGCAAAAGATCGAAACACAGAAAATAGGTGCAAACGTAGGCTATTTGGCCCTTTGAGCCAGCACCACCATTCAATATGATCATGGCTGAACGTCCAAAATCAGTACCCTCTTCCTGCTTTTTCCCCGTATCCCTTGATTCTGTTAGCCCTATGAGCTAAATCTAAAGGGCCTGTCCTACAAGCATGCAACTCTATGCGATTAGCGCGACCTAACGTGGTCGCTTGAGCCGTCCGGCGTCGCGGGGCCGGTCCCACTTCGATCGCCGGAGCCGTGCGGAATTGTGTGGAGTTCGTCCCGACACCGCGCTGGGCTCCGAAAAACTGACTATGTCCAAAAATTCCACGCGGCAATGGCTTCTCGGCTCGCAGTCGCCTCGACGCATTACACACCGCCCCGACATCGTGCCTCCGTGAACCTATCTGTAGGTGCCTCCGTGACCCTCTATCTGTGTGGCTCTGTGGCCCTCTGTGTGTGTGTGTGCCTCTGTGCCCCTCTCTGTGTGCCCCTCTCTGTCCTGGCGAACTTACTTTAGACTTCCCTCCAAGTTCGCCTCACTTTGTGCCGCGTTGCACCACTTACCCGAACTCCGCGCGGCCCCTACTGCCGGTTTGGTTGCGCTTGCCGCATGCAGGCGCATGCTGGTGGGAACGGCCCGGTACAGGGGATCACCCGACCTCCGCGCGGCTCCCGCTTCTAGTTTGATCGCGTTCATCGCATAGAGTTGCATGCTTGTAGGACAGGCCCTTAACTCTCTCTTGAAAGCATCTAGTGAATTGGCCTCCACTGCTTTGTGTGGCAGAGAATTCCAGATTCACAACTCTGGGTGAAAAAGTTTCTCCTCATCTCAGTCCTAAATGGCCTACCCCTTATTTTTAAACTGTGATCCCTGGTTCTGGACTCCCCCAACATGGCGAGCATTTTTCCTGCATCTAGCCTGTCCAATGCCTTAAGAATTCTATATGTTTCTATAAGATCCCCTCGCATCCTTCTAAGATCCCCTTGCATCCTTCTCAATTTCAGTGAATACAGGCCCAGTCGACCCATTCTTTCATCATATGTCAGTCCCGCCAACCCAGGAATTAACCTGGTGAACCTACGCAGTACTCCCTCAATAGCAAGAATGCCTTCCTCAAATTAGGAGACCCAAACTCCACACAATAAATTGAAAGAGGTTTAAACAACGTGCAGCTTCATCTGCAGGACAGTTTGGGTACCTGAATGGTGGGAAGGAATGAGGTAGATAAGCAGGTGTTGCATGTTCTGCAAGGGGGAAGTGCTGTGAGTAGGTGAACAATTGGTGTTGATGGAAGAGCAGGCCAGTGAGCAGTGAAGGGAACAGTGAGAGGAAGATACAAAGTGATAGAATTCTTTTCTACTTTAAATGGAAAGATCTGGCCTCCAGTGTCGAGAATTCCAGAAATTCACAACTTTCTGCAAGAATAAATCTATCGACAAAGTATTGATTGACCGAGCAACCATGGGCCTCTGAGGAAGAATAATAACCAAGTTGAGAAATTTCTCCTCATCGGAATTCTAAAGAGAACTGAGCCCATATCCTGACAATAGCCCTAGTCTCTCCGAGGCTCGATAAGGTAAATGCTGAAAGACTAGCTGGGGAGTTCAATACGCTCCAGGTAGTCTTTCAATATTTATCTGACCCAGCCTTGGAAGAGTTTCATTTTTTTATTCACTTCTGATTCCGTTGCATTGGAGAATGTTGGTGCAGATTCGTCTGACAGGACGAGCCTCCTATTCCTGGAGTCAGGTCTCCACCCGAAACGTCACCCATTCCTTCTCTCCAGAGTTACTCCAACATTTTGTATCAACCTGGTGAAACTCTATTGTGTCACCTCCAAGTGAACTACCTTAAGATCTCTTGAAAACGTCACATTGTAAACGCAACCAGAGAGCGGTCCTGAACTACGATCGGACTATCTTTGATTGGACTTTACTGGCTTTACCTTGCACTAAACATTATTCCTTTATCATGAGTCTCCATACAGTGAATGGCTCAATTGTAATAATGTATAGTCTTTCCGCTGGCTGATTAGCACGCAACAAAAGCTTTTCACTGTACCTCGGTACACGTGACAATAAACTAAACTGAAACAATAGACAATAGACAATAGGTGCAGGAGTAGGCCACTGGGCCTTTTGAGCCAGCACCTCCATTCAATGTGATCATGGATGATCATCCCCAATCAGTACCCCGTTTCTGCCTTCTCCCCATATCCACTGACTCGGCTATTTTTAAGAGCCCTGTCTAGCTCTCTCTTGAAAGTATCCAGAGAACCTGCCTCCACCGCCCTCTGAGGCAGAGAATTCCACAGGCTCACAACTCTTTGTGTGAAAAAGTATTTATTCGTCTCCGTTCTAAATGGCCGACCCATTTGGTTAGATGCAAATGGCGGATGTGCAGGGTTGAGGCGCCATTTGTGTGTGGCAGCCTGCCTGCAGTCTGTCTTTTCACCCTTTTTTGTGTCTAAAACTTTTATTTTGGAGGTCTAATCTTTTATGTGGGGGGGGGGGGGGGGGGAGGGGGAAACTGTATTAAACCCAGTCCTACCTGGTCGGAGATGCGGTTTTCCTCCGAATCGCATCATCGTCCTCTCTGTGCGGCCTACCATCAAACTGGAGCGGCGTTTCCTGCCGGGACTACAGCTTCGGCGGTGGCACAGCACTGGGACACCAACACGGAGTGGGCAATGCCTTACCGGGTCGCCGTGCGGTGAGCTCCGGAGCGCTGTGACCGCCGACTCCAATATCGAGGAGCTGTGGCTGCGGAGCGTCCAACCGCGGGCCCGCTGGATTTAAAACATCCTGGAGCCTGGGGTCCGAGATCACCAGAGTCGGAGCTCCAACCAGCGCGGCCTGAGGAGTTCGGGAGCCGCCGTCTCCTGGGTAGGAAGCGGCCGCTCCAGACATTTCCAAGTCGCTGAGGAGCGTTCACCCGACGCCGGAGTTCAGCTTCCCGGCAAAGAAGGCCTGAAAACATCGGACTGGCTGCGGAGGCCACAAATAGGCCCCAACCTCGGGTGGACTATGTGAAGGAGGAGGACTGGACTTTTTAGTGCCTTCCCTCACAGTGGATTCTGCTGTGTGGGGATGTTCATGTTGAATCCTATAGTGTATTGTGTCTTTTTTTATTTTTTCTTTTATATGGATGTATGGAAATCTAATTTATTCTCTGTAAAGCACTTTGGCTTCAACGTGATTTGATTTAAAAAGTGCTATATAAATAAAAAATACTTACTTACTTACTACTTACCCCTTATTCTTAAACAGTGGCCCCTGGTTCTGGACTCCCCCAACATCGGGAACGTGTTTCCTGCCTCTAGCGGTGTCCAAACCCATAATAATCTTATATGTTTCAATAAGATCCCTTCTAATCCTTCTAATCTCCAGAGTATACAAGCCCAGCCACTCCATTCTCTCAGCATATGACAGTCCCGCCATCCTGGGAATTAACCTTGTAAACCTACGCTGCACTCCCTCAATAGCAAGAATGTCCTTCCTCAAATTTGGGGACCAAAACTGTACACAATACTCCAGGTGTGGTCTCACTAGGGCCCTATACAACTGCAGAAGGACCTCTTTGCTCCTAAACGTTGCCTCTTTGTTTCGTATCACAAGCAAACCTATAGAAAAAGGTTCACATAGTATCCATATTCACATGTACACATTGTTGATAGTATCGCAAAAGCTACTGAGTGATATTATTTGTGTATATTCCTCCCAAGCAATACCGTCTGCATTGCCAAATAAGAATAGCTGACCACGTCAGATGCCTGGTCATGTTAACAAGAATACCTGGTCACATCTCGTCTCAAGGTCAATAAAAGAACTATTCAGTCAGAAAATTGGATTAAAACATTGTCCATTTCTTTCCTCTTTCCACTCATCATCTCCCTTTGTTCACCTCGCCCCACTCCAATTCATCGACAGTCACAGTGGCACAGCCAATAGAGGTTTTAGATAGATGCATGAAGGAATGAAGCGCTTGCAGACGGAACGGATCAGAAGAGAGCACACCATTGATTACATCACGGCCTGGTTCGGCAACTCAAACACACAGGAACAAAGGAGATGGCAGAGAATGGTCAACACTGCCTTTTCCAGCGCAGGGGCTGACCTTCCCACCATCAAAGGGATCTAGAGGAGGCTCTGCCTGAATAAAGTATCCGGCATCGTCAAAGACCCACCCAATCTGGCCACACTCTTGTTTCGCTCCTACCATCATGAAGAAGGTAGAGGGGTCTGAAACCAGACCAGCTGGTTCAAGAATAGCTTCTTCCCAACAACCATCAGGCTCTTGAACACAACACAATGCTAACCTCAATCACTATGGACTGTGCCTTTGGTTGAGCTAGTATTACGGCTATTAATATAAAGAGAAGACACAGAGTGCTGGAGTAGCTCAGCGGGTCAGGCACATCTCAGGAGAACATGCATACAAAACATTCTAGTCCCAACCCAAAACATTCCTATCCATATTCTCCTGAGATGCTGCCTGACCCACTGAGCTACTCCAGCATTCTGTGTTTTCTGTAAACTCACACATGCTTTGTTTCTGTACAACATAAAGAAATTTGTTCTGATTATTATAACTATCTGCGCACATTTACAAGCTGGTTAAACTCCTGCAAGTAATAATTTCATTGTTCAGTTGTTGACATAAGTGACAATTAAACACTCTTGAAACACTTGTCTTTGTTTAAATTGGCATCATGTTCGGCACAGATATCTCAGGCCAAAAAGCCTGTTTGTGTGCTGCACTGTTCAGCATAAGATAGATGTAAACCTACGCTGCACTGCCTCAATAGCAAGAATGCCCTTCCTCAACTTTGGAGACTAAAAATTGCACACAATACTCACTGGGGCCCTGTACAACTGCAGAAGGACCTCTTTCCTTCTAGACTCAACTCCTCTTGTTATGAAGGCCAACATATCATTCGCTTTCTTCACTGCCTGCTGTACCTGCATGCTTACTTTCATTGACTGATGAACAAGGACCCCGCAGATACCGTTGTACTCCCCCTTTTCCCGACTTGACACGATTAAGATAATAATACGGTTGCTGATCCTCTCCTTCATCTCCACTTTTCCAGGAACAGCAACTCATTTTCTGCCTGGATGGTCGGCAGCTCGATGGTCAAGAGTCAAGAAGAAGTGAATAACAGAGAACTAGTTTGAGCGGGTGATCAATGGTCAGCATGTACTCGCTGGGCTGAAGGGACTGTTTCCATGGCGTATCTTTCAATCAATCAAGACTGGGACTCACCACAAGGGGGCAAAGACACCCTGCCGGTGTGAAGCAAGAGTTGATGCACGCTGCCCTCTCCTTATTGATTTCCAATGCCTAAAATTAAATGCAGGCTGGTGTTAAGTGCAATTTAATGTTGCAGAAACAGACTAGTAATTGGGCAGCATTCCTACCACAGGCTGTCGTGTTCAGAGGGAATGACCGTTTACAGAGCAGCACTGATGGATTGTCAGCAACGACAGAATCTAAAACAGACGGCTGGTGCCTCATGTGCACAGGCTAAGCAAAAGGGCAGGGCCATTCTCAGCTGAAGTGTTCATTTCAATGCCAGGAGTATTGTGGAGAAAGCAGATGAACGTGGAGCCTGGATCGATCCCTGGGACTATGATGCCATTGTACAGGAACATAGCTGGCAGCTCAACGATCCGATGTATCAGACGTGATCGAGAGGGAGGCAAAGGAAGTGGAGGAGTTGCGCTACTGATCAGGGAGGCGGGCACGGTGCCCTGGAGGGTTTGTGTGGGGTTTAGAAATAAGAAAGATGCAAGCACTCTAATGGGAATGTACTATAGGCCCCACAATAGCAAGTCCTGGTACATTACAGGGAGGATGAAGAAGCATGGAGAGGGTGCAGGGGAGGTTTACCAGAATGCTGCTGGATTAGAGGGTATTAGCTATAGAGGTTGGACAAACATGGATTGTTTTCTCTGGAACTTGGGAGGCTGAGAGGGGGTCTAGCAGAAGTGTATAAAATTATGAGAGGCATGGGTATGGTGGACAAAATTTTTCCCAGGATGGAAATGTCAAAGACTTGAGGGCAAAAGTTTAAGATGAAATAGACAAAGTTTAAAAGAGAGGTGCAGATGGGGTGAGTGTCTGGAACTCGCTGCCAGGGGTGGCGGTGGAGGGAGATACCTTAGTGGTGTTTAAGAGGCTTTTAAATGGGCACATGGTCCTGCAGGGAATCGAGGGATATGGATCACGTGCAGGCAGAGATTAGTTCGGCACGGACCTTGTCGGCCGAAGGGCCTGTTCCTGTGCTGTACTGTTCGACGTATCACAATCTCACTCACTGACGGATGGACCGGGATGAATAACCGCTCCAAAGGTGTACAGGTTTGTAGGTTAATTGGCTTGGTAAAACTGGAAATTGTAAATTGTCCCGAGTGTGTGTAGGATAACGTTAATGTGTGGGGATTGCTGGTCGGTGCAGTCTCCGTAGG
Source organism: Raja brachyura (assembly GCA_963514005.1). The sequence continues at coordinate 12,001,383 of OY740807.1, read as the reverse complement.
CCGAAGGGCCTGTTTCCGCACTGTAAACTACAGCTTTCTCCTGTTCTTCGGTAACGTATCTAGCAACGGCTTGGAGGACAGTCAAGTGATTCTTCTTCGTCTTCACCCCACAACTTCAATAAAAGTAAGAAAGGATGTCAATAGCTCAGCAAGCCCAGTGCCTCCTTGTTCTGTGCACCATGGTGCTGAGATGAGCTGCCAATGATCTAATCAATGTCCCCTTGGGCTTTAACAAATTGACTGCACTGTTTCTTTTATGAGTTACTTAAAGGAAGTGGTTTAACAGCAGTTTCCTCCACTCCAATAGTATTGAGGTCAATTAGCGTCAGAGAAAGAATCAAAAGCCCTGATAGGAGTCGTCAGTTAAGGGAACAATTCACTGGAAAAGAAAAGCTGCCTGCACTTTAGACCAACTGATTGTAAATAGACACAAAATGCTTGCTAGAGTAACTCCGTGGATCAGGCAGCATCTCTGGAGAATGGGTGACGTTTCGGGTCGAGAACTGATTGTAAACATCGGCAGAAACAGTTCAATATTAGCTCTGGACACTCAGCTCCTCGAGTCATAACATCCTAGAGGTACGCGGCATTGAAACAGGCTCTTCGGCCCACCTTGTCCATGCCGACCAAGTAGGCATTTTTATGTTGGTCCCATTTGCCTGCATTTGGCCCATTTTGGAGTGAAAAAGTTTCTCCTGAGATCCCTCTTAAACTTCCTACCCATATATCTGTCCAAATGTCTTTTGAAAGTGTGATTGTATCTGCTTCTGTAGCTTCATCTGACAGTTCATTCTAGACATAGTCTATGTCCTCAGTGAGAAAGTTGCTCCTGCGGTCCCTCTTAAATCTCTTCCCCTCTCACTTTAAAACATCAAAAACATAATAAAAACATAAAACGCCTAAAACATAATACAATGTACTGGAGAAGATGGATGGCTGGTCCCAAGGCAAGGATGATACGATGCAGCATGGGACACCAGAAACAGCACACAAGATAAATCTACTTCAAATTTCTTCTGTCACTTGTCTTCTTAAACTAAGAATGATTGGTCCTATCCCAAAGGCAAATCCATCAAAACCCTCCTGACTTGGTGCTATTGCAATGACGTGAGACAAACTATCACATGGAATACACACAAAATGCAGGAGCAACTCGGCGGGTCAGGCAGAATCTCTGGAGAGAAGAAATGGGTGACGTTCCGGGTTGATACCCTTCTTCTGACCTATCGCATGGAATAGTTGGGGTGAATGGAACGGATGGATTTAAGTAAGTAGAACCAAGATAGGCTCATTAGGGAGAAGGAAATGGAAGACAATAAATAAGTGCTTTATATTAGTCTTCATCAAGGAAGAAGATAGGGTTTGACTGATTTTACCATTTTGCATGGAAAAATGCCCTTCGGGCCACCAAGTCCACACTGACCATAGATCATCCATTCACACAAGTTCGATTTATCCCACTTTCTCATCCACTCTCTACACATTCGGGGCAATTTACAGAGGCCAATTCATCTACAAACCCCCACGTCTTTGGGATGTGGGAGGAAACCGGAGCACCCAGAGGAAACCAACGTGGTCACCTGGAGAACGTGCAAACGCCACATAGATTGCACCTGAGGTCAGGATTGAATATGGGTCTCTGGTGCTGTGAGGCAGCAAAGCAAAGTAGTTCTAGCAAAGAAACTTGTAAATAACATTTCCGATGGACTAACAATTAAAAGGGTGAGATACTGAAATGGGTGACTGGACTTAAAATGGAGAAATCTCCTGGTCCAGGTGGATACGTTGTAGAGGGAAGTAAGGGGAGCCCTGGTCATCATCTTCCAAACAACTATAGATTCAGGTCTGGTGCTGATGATGGAGGAAGTGGGAGTGTTACAACTTTGTTCAAAACTTGCTGTGGGGATAAACCAAATCATAGCAGAGACGTCAGTTAAACTCCGGGTTTACAGGAAATAAGAGCAACAATAAACAAGGACAGAATTAAGATTCAAGATTCAAGAGAGTTTATTGTCATGTGTCCCAGATAGGACAATGAAATTCTTGCTTAGCTTCACAATTAGCAGTCACAAAGCACTGGGTAACTCAGCAAGTCAGGCAGCATCCCAGGAGAACATGGTTAGGTGACGTTTCGTGTTTGAAGAAGTCCCGACCTGAAACATCACCTATCCACGTTCTCTGGAGCTAGTGTAATCCCACAATATAATGTCACTCTCCCTCAGACAGTCTAACCTATTCCTCAGTGGCCCCCTGCAATGTTGCACTGAAACCCCAGTGTAATCTTGTGGAACAGCTCCTCATCTGGGCACAATGCTCCCTTGTGGACTCAGTGGAAGGAGATAGAGAGCTTGGTAACACAGTGTCAGGACAACAACCTCTCCCTGAGGTCTGAAGAAGGGTCCTGACCCGAAACGTCACCTATCCTTTTTCTCCAGAGATGCTGCCCGTCCTGCTGAGTTACTACGGTAGAACTTTATTTAGCCCAGGACGGAAATCCATCACTTTTATCTCCAGCAAATTGTTTGTTGCTTCACCGAGGTAGATCTGTGCAGTCAAATGGACTGTTTAAAGGCTGTGAATACTTTGTATTTTCGCCTTTGCTCTTTGCTCTTCAGCAAAAAAAAACAAGACACTCATGCAAATTACTGTGATCACAGGAGAGCACTCCCTGACATCCCGGACAATATTTATCTCTTAAACAACAAGTAAAACAGATTAGAATGTCTCTCATTACCATCTGTAAGATCTTCTTCACACTCTTGCTGCTGAGTTTTTCTGTATTACAACAGCTGATTGCATATCTGGAAGGCACTTCAGTGGTTATAAAGCACCATGGAGATCCCCAGAGGTTGTGGAGAGTGTTGTATATGAGCAAGTTCGCTTTTCTTTCACTTGTTAAATATCTACATGGATAGGACAGGTTTGGAGGGATATTGACCAAATGCGGGCAGGTGGGACTAGTGTAGCTGGGACAAATTGGGCTGAAGGCCCTGTTTCCATGTTGTAGGACTCTATGAATCTATAGTTCAATGGATGAAGCCAATTATTGGAGAGGGCACTTGGAAGGATGGGAAGAGGGGCCATAAGCAAAACCACTTGCATTTATATAGTGGAGACACAAGGAACTGCAGATGCTGGAACCTTGAGCAAAACAGAAAGTGCTGGAGAAACTCAGTGGGTCAGGCAGCATCTGTGGAGGAAATATTCAGTGAACATTTTGGGTCAGGAACCTTCTTCAGATGGACTGTAGTGGGGCAAACACAATAAACTGCAGAAGCTGGTTTATTTAAAAAAAACAACAAACTGCTGGAGTAACACATCGGGTCAGGTAGCAAGGGTTACACAAAAAGCTGGAGAAACTCAGCGGGTGCAGCAGCATCTAAGGAGTGAAGGAGATAGGCGACGTTTCGGGTCGAGACCCTTCTTCTGACCCTTCATCGGGTCAGGTAGCAACTCTGGAGAACATGGATAGGTGACGTTTTGAGTTACCACATAGGGGAAGAAAATAGGAAAAGAGGTATTGGTGAGACCAATTCTGGGGTATGGTGTACAATTTTGGTCGCCTAATTATAGGAAGGATGTCAACAAAATAGAGAGAGTACAGAGGAGATTTACTAGAATGTTGCCTGGGTTCCGGCAACTAAGTTACAGAGAAAGGTTGAACGTTAGGTCTTTATTCTTTGGAGCGCAGAAGGTGAAGGGGGGACTTGATTGAGGTGTTTAAAATGATGAAAGGGATAGACAGAGTTGACGTGGATAAGCTTTTCCCATTGAGGGTAGGGAAGATTCAAACAAGAGGGCATGACATGAGAATTAAGGGACAGATGTTTAGGGGTAACATGAGGGGGAACTTCTTTACTCAGAGAGTGGTGGCTGTGTGGAATGAGCTTCCAGCAGAAGTGGTGGAGGCAGGATCGATTTTAACATTTAAAAGTAAAGTGGATAGGTATATGGACGGGAAGGGAATGGAGGGGTATGGTCTGAGTGCAGGTAGATGGGACTAAGGGAAAATAAATGGTCGGCACGGACTGGAAGGGCCGAGAGGGCCTCTTTCCGTGCTGTAATTGTTATATGGTTATATGTTATATGGTGGGGGGTGGGACAAAAAAAAATTGGGTTGTAACCGAAGATAAACACAAAAAGCTGGAGTAACTCAGCGGGACAGGCAGCATCTCTGGAGAGAAGGAATGGGTGACATTTCGGGTCGAGATCCTTCTTCAGACTGGTTAAGGATAAGGGAAATGAGAGATATAGACGGTGATGTGGAGAGATAAAGAACAAGGAATGAAAGATATGCAAAAAAGTAACGATGATGAAGGAAACAGGTCATTGTTAGCTGTTTGTAGGGTGAAAATTAGAAGCTGGTGCGACTTGGGTGGGGGAGGGATAGAGAGAGAGGGAATGCCGGGGCTACCTGAAGTGAGAGGTTGTAACCAACCCTAGTGGAAGATGAGGAGCTGCTCCTCCACAGATGTTGCCTGGCCTGCAGAGTTCCTCCAGCACTTTGTCCTTGACATTTATATACAGACGCTCCCCAACTACGTAAGGGTTATGTCCCGTGGACCCTTGCGTAAGTCAGATATTACCCATGTCAGAAAGAGAAGAATAACTGCGTTTATCGAAGTGTAAATTTACGCTTCGAACTGTGTGTGTGCTATATAGTACTGTACAGCAGACACTGTATAAAGAGTGAAAAGCTGTCTAATCCAAAGTTGTGGACATACCTGAAAGCTATATGTCTGTAACAAGAAAGCAGAAGCTGGCTGAAACAATTAGTGGGCATGTTATGTTATTTACAAAAAAAACAATTTGTTCTTTTTTAATCCTAAATTTAAACTTTAGATGTAGTTTATGGGCTGTTTTAGACCATGTTTTACACAATCGCTACAGTTTGTGTGTGTAGGAGCAGGGACCAAGGGGAAGCTCCGACACAGAGACCTCGGGGAATGATCCAACGAGGAGCTCCGGCTTGGAGACCACGGGGGAGCTCCGATGTGGAGACCACGGGGGAGCTCCGATGTGGAGACCACGGGGGAGCATCCAAGAGAACAGCTGACTGATTTGCGGAAATGGCTGCATGTGATGGGAGTAGTGCACTGCTACCAAGACACACAACTTGGAAATGAAGCATGGGCTTAAACAATTGCTTACGTCCAGTAAGTGCGAGTTTACGTACGTCCCCCATTACATACGTCGAGAAGTGTCTTTATTTTCTCTCAAGATCTTCAGCTGTGACAAAAGTGGTTTCCAGACAAAGAAGCATTTTTGTTATGTAGGTAATGTGCCAGTCAATTAATACAAGGCTAGCCGCGAGCAGCAATAGCTTTTAGTGGTGATGACTGAGAGTTAAATACTGCCCCCAGCATATCCGGTTGGACTCCCCTGCTATTTGAAATAACCCTTGAGGCATTTTGATTGATTAAAACTACAGCAAGGAAACAGATCCTTTGGCCCAGCGAATCTATGTTGACCATCGATCACCCATTCACACTAGTTCAACGTTATCCCGCTTTCACACCTACTCCTACACACCAGGTACAATTTACAGAGGCCAATTAACCTAAAAACCCAGGTCTTTGGGACGTGTGAGAAAACCAAAGCACCCAGATAAGGCTCTGGTGAGGGTCCAGAGGAGGTTTACACGAATGATCTCAGGAATGTGTAGGTTAACATATGATAAGCATATTTGACAGCACTGGGCCTGTATTCGCTGGAGTTCAGAAGAATGAGAGTGGACCTCATTGAAATATACAGTTTAATGAAAGGCTTGGATAGAGTGGATGCGGAAAGGATGTTTCTACCAGTGGAATAGTCTAGGACTGGAGGTCATAGCCTCAGAATTAAAGGACCTTCTTTTAGGAAGGAGATGAGGAAGAATGTCTTTCATCAGAGGGTGGTGAATCTGTGTAATTCTTAGCCACGGAAGGCTGTGGAGGCCAAGTCAGTGGATATATCTAAGACAGAGATGGATAGATTCTTGATTAGTACGGGTGTCAGAGGTTATGGGGAGAAGGCAGGAGAATTGGGTTAGTAGGGAGAGATAGATCAGCCATGATTGAATGACGGAGTAGACTTGGTAGGCCGAATGGCCTAATTCTGCTGCTATCATGATCTTATGAAACCCGTGTGGTCACGGGGAGAACGTGCACACTCCACACAGACAGCACCCTCTATGCTGTGAGGGAGGAGAAAGCTGGAGAAGAGGAAGGGGGGCAGAGGGGGGCAGAGGGGGGCAAAGCCTGGCTCCTGCGGTGAGGCAGCCGCTCGACCTGTGTCGCCCTTTTGCATTCACGTGAGAGGAAAGCTGTTCCCTTTTCCTCCCTCAGTGTGATTTCTTGTTCATCCAGCAGCACTCTAATTGGCACCATGACACGCCAAGTTTAGATATGATCAGCGAGAAGATGAGAATGAGATATGTGAAGGGAGAGCAGATCGGATTCATGTTTACATTGAACCCTATATAGGTAAATTAAATAGTCCATTAAAAGCTTGTAGGTCAGTGCTTCAATAGCCTTTTAGTAACTTATAGGTGTTTAAACAGGCCATTAACAGGTTTTGCTTCTCCTTTAAAATTCACATTGGCAGGTTAATAGGATGAACTAAGTACCAGTTAATGAGAACCACATACCCAATGACAATCGTGACAATCAATATCTTGCCGATGGCATAGTTTCCACATGCAGCTTCAACGTGTTTGCAGGCTATTTATACATTCACCATCCATAAGCTCATCATACAGTGAATGCAATCGCACCTTGTGAAGAAGTGTGGCTGATAGGAGTTTCACTCCAATTCACTGCAGTGTGATTTCTGGCATACGGCTCTTCTGGGTGATGTATTTACGATATTGTTTCACCAGGGTGACACGGTGGCGCAGCGGTAGAGTTGCTGCCTTACAGTGCCAGAGACCCGTGTTCGATCCTGACTACGGGTGCTGTATGTATGGAGTATACACAATCTCCCTGGGACCGTGTGGGTTTTCTCCGGGCGCTCCGGTTTTCTCCCACATTCCAAAGATGTGCAGGTTTGTAGGTTAATTGGCTTCTGTAAATTGTCCCTAGTGTGTAGGATAAAACTAGTGTACGGGTGATCATGGGTTGGTGCGGAGTCGATGGGCCTGTTTCCACACAGTATCTGTAAACTAAACTAAACGTTGTGTTCATGCCAAACCATTCACGCTGGTTCTATGTTATCCCACTTGCTCATGCACTCGCTGCATGTGAGGGGTAATTTCTAGAGGTCAATTGACCTATAAATCTACATGGTCTTTGAGAAGTGGGAGGAAACCGGAGCACCTGGAGGTCAGGATCAAACCCGGGTTTCTCATTCTGTGAGGCAACCCGCTGCTCCGCTCGATGTAATAATGTGATCAAGAAAGATGTGCAGGACAATAAGATAGTGGTGGGTTCCTGGAACCCTCGGCCACGGGTGGTGTTGGAGGCAGTTGCGATCGTGGTGTTTCAGAGGCTTTTGGATAAGGATGCAAGGATGGAGGGATATGGATCACGTGCAGGCAAGGAAGATTAGTTTCACTTGACATCATGCTTGGCATGGGCACTACGGGCTAAACGGCCTGTGATATGCTCCAAGAAAACAATTTATAGCTTATGCTCCAAAAACCCTGAAGATGCTTGAAATCTGAAACAAAGACAGCAAATGCAGGAGATAATCAGAAGATCAGGCTTTCGATAGAAAGAGAAGCAAAGTTAACGTTTCAAGGTGATAACATTTGGCGTCATCAATCTGAAATGCTAAATTCAATGTTTCTTTCCACAGATGCTGCCCAACCTGTTGAGTGTATCCACTATTATGTATTCTCATTTAAGAGACGCTCCATTGCGTGAAACCACTATTGGTTTTAATAAATCGGCATGTAAATGCAAGTGGCTATTTTGGACTCACTTGGCTGCAGTTGGGATGTGTGCAGGCCACAAGGGAGCACAATTGAGGCTGCCTTACTACAAATTCAGAAGTAAAATGTGCACCACAGGATAAAGCATAAAATGAAAACTGCAACAAAATACATTATCTATAAACAGCCAACAAGTGATTGGAACATAACATCACATTACTACATCCCCCTGAATGACTTTCCACCATATCTGGAAAGATGATTGAAGCACTGATTTCTAACTGCGGGAACAGCAAGATTAAAAACCAGAAATGTAATTCCTTTCCATTGTAATCTCTCCTGGGGTGGTCATGGTGGCGTAGCAGCAGAGTTGCTGCCTTATGCCCCTGTCCCACTTAGAAAACCTGAACGCAAACCTCTGGTGACCTTGCGGCCCACCCAAGGTTTCCATGAGTCGCCAGAGGTTTTGGTCACTCACCTGGAAAGCCTCGACCGAAGTGTGAGCTGCATCTACTGACCAAAGATCCTACCGGATCTTTGCTACCGACCGCACACACACACACACAAACACATCGCGAAGGTGGGGGCCAGGGACAGTGGAGGAGCACTGTCTGCGCAATGTAGAGGAAGGTAAACGGCTGCCACAGAGCACGGTAAGTCCTTTAGAGAGCGCAGGAGGGAGAGAGAGAAGGGAAAAGAAGGGGAGAGAAGGACAGAGAAGGGGGGGGGAGAAGGAGTGGAGAGAGAAGGGGAGAGAAGGGGAGAGAGAAGGGGAGAGAAGGGGACAGAAGGAGGGAGAAGGGGAGAGAAGTGAGCGGAGAAGGAGTGGAGACAGTTTTAAGAAGATTAATAAAGTTAGCGGGCATTTTACCTCTAGGTCCTGAAAATCAAAGATCCTATAGGATCTTTACTGAAAACTCCAATGAGCCAATCAAAATGGCCGGTCAGCGAAGGAGATTGTTTCGACTGCCTGTAAGTAAATAGAAACCCCACTCCACTGGCTTCGACCAAACGGCAACCTATTTTAGTCGAGGCCAGTTTTGATTTTGTTGAAATAATCGCAGGAACATAGAAGAAGCCTCGATTACGCGGAAACCACTTTCCACCATTAGTGAGAGTGACCAAAACCTCCGGGAACCTCACGGAAACCTTGGGTGGGCGCAAGGTCATCAGAGGTTTCCGTTCAGGTTTCCTAAGTGGGACAGGGGCATAACAGCGAATGCAGCGCCACAGACCCGGGTTCGATCCTGACTATGGGTGCTGTCTGTACAGAGTTTGTACGTTCTCCCCGTGATCTGCATGGGTTTTCCCCAAGATTTTCGGTTTCCTCCCACACTCTAAGGACGTACAGGTTTGTTGGTTAATTGGCTTGGTAAATGTGAAAATTGTCCCGAGTGTGTGTAGGATAGTGTTAATGGGCTGGTGGGCCGAAGGGCCTGTTTCCACGCTGTTTCTCTGAACTAAACTAAACTATTCACTGTGGGTCTAACTAACATATTCATACACAAGCCCTGATGGCATTGCTGCCTTTATCCGCCTAGCAGTGGGTTAGCTACCTACAAAGACATTATTAACCTAGCAAAGGGGAAGCAGCTGTATTCGATCAAAACACAAAGTTTTGTTGGTGCTCAACAGATCAGTCCGCATCCGTGGAGGGACATGGATAGACAACGTTTTGAGTCGACACCCCACCTCACCCGGAGAGGTTTAGCTGCCATATTTCCTGACATAATTGCGGTGACCACAGGACTTCACTGGAGTGAACACATTGTGAAATGTCCTGAGGATGTGCTAAGGCAATGCTGTTGTCTCAAATCTGTCCAGGTTCAAGCCCGACATCTGGTGCTGGCTGAGTGGAGTTTTCCCTGTGACTGCATGGCCTTCATCTGGGTGCTCTCGTTTCCTCCCACATCCCAAAAAAGATATAGTTGGTAGACCAATTGGCCACAGCAAATTGCCAATAATATGTGGATGAATCTGGGGCGAGTCGATGAGAATAGAATGGAATCGGTGTAAAAATGGGTGTTTGATGATTAGATGCGGACTCAGTGTGTCTTGGTGATGTATGACTCGTCGATAACACAACTAAAAATGTCAAATGGATCAAGTGCGATATTCCTGCAGATTAGACCTGTGACTGACATCAGTGAATTATTTGGTGTTACGTCAGATCGAGTTGTACTTGATAATGTGTAACAAGCATCATAATCCTGTTACACAAACAGGATCATAGCTGATTCACCATGAGAACCCTTCAAATGCTGACTCACTTCTGTGTCTCCACATGGACAGAGATTCATAAAGCCCAAGGCATTCAATAAACTTCCGTGTCAGTTTCCAGAAGATCTCTCAGACCTCAAAGCACAATCTCGCATAGGCCCCCATTACCATAGCAACCCTATCCAGATCTTAGACATTATAGTCTCCCCTCTTCTGCTGGATGTAAACTATTAAAATTAGAGGGGATATCTTTATGGATAAGCAATGGTTTAACAAAAGACAGTCAGAACCTTTCTCCCATGGTGAAAATGTCAAAGACTGCAGGGCATAGCGTTAAGGTAAGAGGGGCAAGATTTTAAAAGGAGATTGCAAGGCATCCTGGGAGAGCTGGAGATGGGATGGAGAATTGACTTCCTGGAAGGAAGCGGAGGGTGATGATGGAAGGTTGTTTATCAGACTGGAAGCCTGCGACTAGTGGTGTACCTCAGGGATTGGTGCTGGGCCCATTGCTGTTTGTGGATAAAATCAATGATTTGGATGAAAATGTACAATGCATGTAATGTTTGACAATGTAGGTTTACAGATGACACTAAAGTGGGTGGTATCGTAGATAGCGAAGATGGTCATCAAAAATCACAGCAGGATCTCGATCAGTTGGGCAAGTTGCCCGAGGAACGATTAATGGAGTTTAATGCAGATAAGATCGAGGTTTCGTATTTTTGTAAATCAAACCTGGGCAGGACCTTCACAGTGAATGGCAAGGCTCTGGGGAGGGTTGTAGTGCAGAGGGATCTAGGAACAGGTACATAGTTATTTGAAAGTGGTGTCACAAGTAGATAGGGTGGTCAAGAGGCTTTCAGCATGTTGGTCTTCATCAGCCAGGGTATTGAGTACAGGAGCTGGGATGTTATGTTACAGTTGTACAAGACATTAGTGAAGCCACATTTGGAGTATTGAGTTCAGCATTGGTTACCCTGCTATTTGAAATATGTTGTTAAGTGGGAAAGAGTGCAGAGAAGTTTTACAAGGGTTTTGCCAGGGCTTGAGGACTTGAGCTATAGGGAGAGGTTGGGCAGGCTAGGACTTTATTCATTGGAGTGCAGGAGAATCAATGGTGATCTTATCGAGGTGTATAAGATCATGAGGGGAAGAGATCGGGTAGATACACACAGTCTTTTACCCAGAGTAGGAGAATCAAGGACCTGAGGACATAGGTTTATGGTGCGCATGGTAAGAGTTAATAGGAACCTGAGGGGCAACTGTGAGTGTATAGAACATACTACCAGAGGAGGTAGTTGAGGCAAGTACTATAACAACATTTAAAACCCATTTGGGCATGTACAGGGTTTAGAGGGATATTGACCAAACGGGGGCAGGTAGAACCAGTTTAGATGGGGCACCTTTGTTGGCATGGCCAAGTTGGGCCAAAGGGCCTCTATTCATACTGTCTGACTCTATTTCACTGCAGTTTTTTTGAGATCTCAGCATGCACAATAGTGACTGATACATTTGTCTTTGTAAGCCACAGGTGTATTGGTGGTGCAGTGGTTAAATTGCCAGACCAGTATTCAAGAGATGTGTAGGAAGGAACTGCAGATGCTGGCTTAAACCAAAGATAGAGACAAAATGCTGAAATGACTCAGCGTGACAGGCAGCGTCCCTGGAATGAGGGAATGGGTGACGTTTCGGGTTTCGGGTTGAATCTGAAGAAGGGTCTCGACCTGAAACATCGCTCCAGAAATACGACCTGTCCTGCTGAGTTACTCCAGCAATTTGCATCTATCAGTAGTATTCAAGAGACCTGGATTATGGTGAGCTCAAATCTCACCATGGTAGCTGTGGAATTTAAATTCAGTTAATTACATAAGGTATAATTAAATATAAAGACAATAATGATAACCACAAAACTACTGGATTGTTGCAAAATTTAATTTTGGTCACCATTGCCCTTTAGGGGGAGATGTGTCAGTACGTGGATATGCAGGGTTTGCAGGGATATGGATCACATGCAGGCAGAGGAGATTAGTCTAGCTTGGCGTCATGTTCGGCCTGTTCCTGTGTAATGTATGGCTCTATGTTCTTAGTTGGTCTGTGCATGACTCTAGGCCTACATGGATGAAATAACTCTAAGCATCAAGTCTTTCAGATGTCATCTAACTGTGAAGTTGCTGTTGCGTAACTCAAGTTCCACTGTATGTTAATTGGTACGTGTGACAATAAACTGACCATTGAAACCTTGGTTCAATGATGTTTAGTCTAGTTTAGTTTCGAGATGCAGTAGGTATGTTACAAAACTTACCTTGAGCAGCGCTGCAGTTCTGCCGCTCCCCGTGTGCGTGACTTTGGCGCCTTTCAGAGGGGGGCGGGCTTAAAGTGCCGTTTTTCAACAGACAGGGAAAATCGATCCATGTCGGACGATTTCGTTGGGGAAGAAAAATCGCTCCGACATTTCATTCATGAAGGTATTTTTAAATTACGCTAGATTATTTATTAACTAGAGTAATTTAAAAATCACCTTCAAAAGCCGTGAGCGCCGACAACGGGAAGGATTTTGCGTAGGGGAGAAAAAAAGGTACACAGTTTATTTTTATATTAAAAGTTGGTTTTTATGCAGGCTTTAATCATATTTTCATGTTGCGAAAAGGGGTCCAAAAAAATGTATGAACCAACAGTATTTTTCCTCCCGACTTCACCGCAAACCACAACGTTCCAATCCACCACATTTCACTAAAACCCACTCGCTAGTTGATTTAAATGGCCATTAACTTACAGGCATTAAGCACTAAATTCCTTCCATTTGGCCTAGAAATTCATGAAAATGAGATTTAAAAATTATGTTATATTGTGGATTATTGTGTGAATGTTATTTGGACACTTAGGCAATTTAAAAAAAGTTTATCTTAAGAAATGGATAGATGTTTAGATCTACTCATTGAATTTTGTAATTAGCTACAATTAGATAACTAATTAATTATATGCTTTAATTTCAGGTCATCCAAGTAAGATTGTTTCATATTTGTTTCAGAATGCTTCAATCTATAATAACTGAAAATTTCATTGAGTTCTCTTAATTTTTAAGAAAGTTATGGGCTTTTAACTGTTCTAGATCACAGCTTTTGAGTTAAGTCAATTGAAAGGCAATGGGGAACAAGATGCTAATTTCCGAGTATGAAAATAGTCATAACTTTCTTAATACTGAAGATATGAAAGTGAATTAGGTGTCAAATTAAACTTCTTTTTATGCTTTATCTGATGGGATAAATTGCAGACTTGATTTTTAAAATCTCAAAATTTTGTAACATTGCTAGATACAGTGTGGAAACAGGCCCTTCGGCCCACTGAGTCCATGCTGACTATCGATCAACTGTACCCTTGTTCTATCCGACAATTTAAGAGATAATTTATGGAAGCCAATTAACCTACAATCCTGTATGTCTTTGGAATGTGGGAGGAAACTGGAGCAACCGTGGAAAACCCACACGGTCACTGGAAGATCGTACAAAATCTGTGCAGCAGCCACCCCTTCCCAGTTCTCAAGGACTAGTAGGGATGCACAATAAATGCTGGCCTTGTCATTAATGCCCCACAGTCGGAACAAAGAAAAATAAAGTACTTCACTGGCCACAAAGTGTTGTCTGCAATGAAGAGTTTGGTAAATGCACATCTTTCCTTGTTATTTAGTCCAAGCACTGCAAACCTGCACATTAAACTGGATCCCATGCATGAAGAACATTTATCAGTAAAATGAGACACAAGAAACTGCAGATGTTGGAATCTGGAGCAAAACAGAGTGTTGGTGGAACTCAGAGGGTCAGGACCTCTGCATCTGTGGAGGGAATGGACAGGTGATGTTTTGGGTCAGGACCTTTCTTCAGAGTAATGGTGGAAGGGGGAGAACGCTGGAAAGCAGGCAGGACAAACGCTGGAAAGCAGGCAGGACAAAGCCTGGAAAGTTTTAGATGGACTGGGGTAAGAGAGGTGTGGAGTGCGTGACCGAGGCTGGAGGTGAAAAGGAGACGTGGGGGTCAGATAAAGGAGCAAAATGTAAAGGCAGAGGGAAGGATAGAGGTAGAAGGGGGCTGTGGGTAGGGAAGAGAGGGGAGATTAAAAGGGAAATATTCAGCAAACTCCCAGCAAGAAGGAACTGGAGATTCCAGCAGGTCTTTGAATAACAACACTAGAGTAGATACATCCCGATTACCTATCGGAGTGAAAGGGTTAATAGAAACCCTGAGCTGTATTAATGTGCTTCTTTGAAAAAAACATATATTTTGTCACATACAGTATTTGTCTCTTCCTCTTTTCGGTTCTCCGCTCCCCACCCCTGTTCCCAAGAGCTTTAAGCAAGTGACTCAGGTGTGCTCTGCCTTACCTGTAGGCTGGGATGCCAGGGTTCGCTATCATGATGGATTCCAGGTGAAAGCGCCCGTCACCTAGGTAACTGCAAGGAGAAGAGAAAGCACATGCTGAATTAGTGCTGGAGCGTGCCTCTGATCCGCTGCACAGACACACACATTAATCACTGATGCTGCTGCATGCAAGTGTGTCGAGGAAACCAGGTCAGTCTCGCAAACAGCTCCACAGGCACCAAACACGGGCCTCACCAAGAGACCAGCAGGGGGCGGGGGAGGAATCATCATGATCTCACAGACTAATGTGCCATGTCTTAGTTCCTCTCTTTCTCGGTGTTTAACATGGGTTTGAATTTGACAGCAACCCGTGCTAGATGGGACTGCAACCCGTGCAGTGGGGAAGCATCTGAACCAGGAGGAAAAAGGAACTTAGGACAGTACAGCACAGGCTCTTCGGCCCACAACATCTGTGCAAAACACGATCCCAAGACCAACTCTTACCTGCCTGCGCATAATCCATATCCTTCCATTCCCTGCCTATCCAAACGTCTCTTAAATGGAAGTTCTGGGAGACACAAGAGACTGCAGATGTTGGAATTCTTCAGCTAAAGGTGCTGGAGGAGCTCAGCAGGACTGGGAAGGGAATGGACCAAAGGTGTCTCTGAGAGGGCGAAGAGGGGCAACAGGAACATAAACTACTGGGTAGTCAAACAGCATGGAAACAGTGTCGCAAAACAGGGTCGCAGTGTCCACCGCGCCGACCATTGCTCACCCATTCACACTAGTTCTATGTTATCCCACTGTCTCATCTACTCATCAAACCCACACGTCTTTTGGATGCAGGAGGAAACCGGAGCACCCGGAAGAAACCCATGTGGTCATTTTCCACACCTCGATGATTTGATCAAATTGAAGTCAAGTTTACTGTCATATGCACAACACCATGAGATTCAGGTAAAACGGAAACCTTGCTTGCAGCAGCATCACACGCACAGACGCGGCTCCAGACAACACACAAAAATCATAAATGATGCATAAATTCTACAAGGCGGTGAAAAGAAACAGACTGTGCAAATAAAAACAGGACAGTAATGCAAAAATACACAATTAGAAAACAAGTCCATTAGAGTGCAAGAGGTGGTCCATAATGTATTGTTGTTGAGGTGGGGTTAGTATTAACGGTTGTAGGAAAATAACTGTTCCTCAACCTGGTGGTGTGGGACTTCAGGTTGCTCTCCCTCCTACCCCCATCCACACATAGCCTCTCCCCCTGAAGAAACTCAAATAAAACTCAGATCTGACTCCAAGTGTTGGTAACCTTCAAACACAATCCTACCACATGGAATGTAGATGGATGTGACCGAGCCTGGGTCAAGAGCTTGAAGCTTGACTGGGCCCTGGGAGTAGGGATGGAGGCTGGGCTTAGCTTTGCAATGAGGTTCCACACTGCATTTGTTCTGATAAAAACAGTACTGGATGTGCGCTGAAGACTCAGGCTGAGGTTTAGTTTTATTATTGTCACATGCGTCGATGTACAGTGAAAAACTTTTTTTCGCAAACAGATAGGGGTGGCAGCAGTAGAGTTGCTGCCTTGCAGCACCAGAGGCCCGAGTACGATCCTGACTACGGGCGCTGTCTGTACAGAGATTGTACGTTCTCCCTGTGACCGCGTGGGTTTTCTCCAGGTGCTCTGGTTTGCTCCCACACTCCAAAGACGTACAGGTTTGTAGGCTAATTAGCTTTGGTAAAATAGTAATTTGTGCCTAGTGTGTAGGATAGTGCTAGTGTGCAGGGACGGCACAGACTCGGTGGGCCGAAGGGCCTGTTTCTGCGCTGCATCTCTAAACAACACCAAGATCAGATATATACGATGATACAATCGGTTCAAACTCATGCTCAATAGATAGAGCAAAAGGGAAGATACAAAGTGCAGAATCTAGTTCTCAGTATTGTACGCATCAGTGCCATAGACAAAGTCCAATGTCCAATAGGGTAGAGGTGAATCAGACAGTACCCTAGCTTCAGGGAGCGGAAGGAGGAGGAATAGACACTCACACAATTAATTTCTCCTGCAGACAGTAAATCGGCCACAAAGTCTGATCCATAACTATTGCATTTTCTTTGAGACGCTTATAATATGCCTCTCCGCTGTGTGATAAATAAGTAATCCTACAGAATTAACTCGTCTCATTTTATGTCTAAGATAGACACAAAATGCTGGAGTGGCTCAGCGGGACAGGCAGCATCTCTGGTGAGAAGGAATGGGTGACGTTTCAGGTGGAGACCCTTTATGTCTATTGTACAATTAGAGATTCCAAGTGACACCCCCACACCAAATAAATGAATTTTCCAGTTTTCCTTGCAAATAGCTCTGTTTCCGCAGCTGAAGAGAATGGTTAAGGTTCCCTTTGAGCTGAAGTGATGATGATGTGGTGTGTTGGACCACGGTAACTGGCCAGGGCAATGCCGCATTGCTGGCAAACATACACTGTGGTCTGATGTGACCACTCCATCCACCGCTTTTATATGACAGCGTTCAGCATGGGCCATCATTCGTTCCGAGCTACTCAGCCGTATATTCCTGACTCTTTAGTTTGAAGAGATTACAGAGCGGTTTCATATCTTGCATCATTAGCAGAGATTCTTGTCCCGCGTCATTAGAGTTCCCTGACTTGTTTTGTTACGCATGCTCCATGATTTGTATCATTACGGAGTTCCCTCACTTGGCGAAAGTTCGAGAAAATGCTGGATATCTAAGAAGCAGAAAATGCTGGAAATACTCAGCAGGTCGGGTTGCATCTGTGGGAAGGGAAACGGAGTTAATGTTTCACGTTGAAGACCCTGTTGTTGTTGTACAGTTTCTGGCATCTTTTCACCAGAACGCTGCCTGGGCTAGTGGGTGTTCGCTACAAGGTTGGACAAGCTCACATTGTTTTCTCTGGAATATTGGAGGAGAGATCTTATAGTAAAAGCCCTGTCCCACGGTACAAGTTCATTCCAAGAGCTCGTAACGCTAACGGCAGGTACTCGGGAAGACTCGCTAATGGCAGGTAAGCTCGGGAAGACTCGTGAAGATTTTTCAACATGTTGAAAAATGTTCACGAGAGCCCCAAGTACCGACGAGTGGCCATTACCGTAAATCTCCGAATTCGAATCAGGGCAAACTCGGGAGAGCTCTTGGAATGAACTCGTACCATGGGACAGGGCTTAAAGGTGTAAAATTATGATAGGCATAGATAGGGTAGACATTCAGAATCTTTTTCTCAGGATGGAAATGTCAAACACTCGAGGGCATAGTTTTAAGGTGAGAGTGGCAAAGTTTAAAGGCGAATGTGATGCCAGGGGTGGTGGTAGAGGCATGTACAATAGTGGTGTTTAAGAGGCTTCCAGATAGACACATGGATCATGTGCAAGCAGAGGAAGTCAGCTTGTCTTGGCAGTATGTTCAGCATAGATGTTGTGGGATGAAGGGCCTGTTCCTGTGCTGTACTGTTCAATTAAGATCAACATAAAATGCTGGAGTAACTCAGCAAGTCATGCAGCGTATCTGGAGAAAAGGAATAGGTGACGTTTCGAGTCTAGACTCTTCTGCATACTGAGAGTGGTTCAGACTGAGAGAAGTGTCACAGTCTGAAGAAGGATCTCGACCCCAAACATCTCTTCTCCAGAGACGCTACCTGACCTACTGAATTCCTCCAGCGTCGGTGTAAACCAGTATCCGCAGCTCTTTCCTCCAATGTTCTATATAATTACACAGTTGTCTTCTGTAGCTCCAAGATATATTGTTGCAGAGTTCCTAAATGCAGCACTATGTCTTGTGTCATGACAAAGTCTCCTGGCACAACTCCAGGCTGTACACCGCCACAGGAATCTTAAATGCAACTCCATAGCTCGAGGCATCTTTGGGCTTCCTGTGCAATTCCATGGCTTCAGCATTTAGTGAAACCCAGTGCAGTTTCATGACTTACAGAGTCTACCAAAGACACAGGAGATGGTGTCGCTGGCGATGTGAACCTGAAGGACAAGGACAAGTTCAGCCCGATGGGAGATGAGAGCTAACAAAACAAGGGCAGCTTCTGAACACAATCCAGTGACTCGCCCCACAAAATGCGGGCATTTGTTCAGCGATCGTGCGCTGCACGGTCATTTCTCCTCCGTCTCCCCCCAGGATCCCGGCCATTCGAAACAAAATATGGGAGTCCCTTCCCCGCCCGATGTCCTGTGCACACCTAGCTCAGCAAGAAACCTATAGCGAGAGGCAGAAGGGAGAGAAAATCAGCAAGAATAGACAACCAGCGAGCAGAAACTGTCATCTCAAAATGCTCAGATTCCAGTAAAAAACATTGCCTGAGGTCCCACTGGGAGGATGGATTTGACTTTACAGTTTAGATTAGACCTCATTGCTCACCAATTATTATTCAATGCAGGCTAGGTTCCACGCAGTCTGCATGCAGGCAGCTTGTTATCACCCAGTCTCAGGCAAACTATATAAACAGCTGGCACAGTAATGATGTGGTGGTCTGCCCCTCTTCACTTGTAACGATGATGTATACGATTATAATATTTATTAAGTGCACCACTGGCTGCGAGTCATCAATTTGCCAAATATGTCAACAACAATGTGTGATCAATAGCAGTTGATCAATACCAGGCTGATATTTCCTTTTTTTTACCCTAATCTATTGACGGGCTGTCCAGTTTGAGACCTTTGATCTTTACCGTCCATCTAATTGGGAGAATTACATCTTTCTCTTTGCCACTGGCACGGCTTTTGTTAGCTCACTTTAATTGGGATGTAGGGGTGGATGTGGATGGTACGAGGTCACTCTCAGCTCAGACTCAGAAGGTGGAAAGTTTGAACTCAAATCAAGCGACATGATTGAGCAGAGACACTAAGCTTGACCCGAAACGTCACCCATTCCTTCTCTCCAGAGATACAAAAATACCCCATGACTTGGCTTGCACAGCAATGAGTTCCACAGATTCACCACCCTCCGGCTAAATACTTCCTTTGCACCATTATTGTTTTTTTTTAATATATACTGTTTGAAGAAGGGTCTCAACCCGAAACGTCACCCATTCCTTCTCTCCAGAGATGCTGCCTGTCCCGCTGAGTTACTCCAGCTTTTTGTATCTATCTTCGGTTTAAACCAGCTTCTGCAGTTCCTTCCTACACTAAGCTGACACTTTAATGCAGTACTGATCACTGACAGAAGGTCAATCAGATGCCTGCACCATCCAATCCTATTAACAAATCAGTGAGTTAACAAAAGTATAAAAGCAAAGTGTTTACCCGGTTAACTAAGAAAACGGAATTGTGCATTTTACAATTTTTGGAGAAGGTATGAAAAACTTGTTATCTAATTAAACCCTCGTTCAAAAAAACCCATTTGAAGCTTTCCATCACTCATTCATTGAAACAAAGCTTATGAAAGATGTACTGTTATCAGGCTTTTTAAAACTTTAATTAAGTTCTGGTTTGGAGTGTAGAATTTTAAGATAATAAGAAAAGTAGATATTAGATGACACAAAAACAGCAAATTATGCTCTTAATGCAAGAAGAACAACGGGTTTACATGGGAAAAATCTTTGATGTTATGTTGATATTCAGCAGGCTTAATTGTAAAGTGGAGAATCAAGGAACTGCAGATGCTGGGATCTTAAGTAAAACACAAAGTGCGGGAATAATTCAGCAGGTCAGGCAGTGTCTGTGGAGGGAATGGGACAGGCACCGTTTCAGGTCAGGACCCTCTCCAGACTTAAAGTGACGGACAAAAGAACCAAGGGGTAGTTTAAATGCAGTAAAAAAATGGAATGTAGAGAGGGCAGTAGCTGATCGGGTGGCGGATACAGATCCCAAGTAGCCTTCTGAAAGGAACTGGAGCAACATATAAAGATGAAAAAAACTGCAAGGATGTAGAGAGCGCGGGGAGAAGGATTAACTGGGTTGTTTCTTGAAAGCGCCAGAAAAGTGTTGTGAATCTGTGGAATTCTCTGGCACAGAAGGCAGTGGAGACCAATTCACTGGATGTTTACATGAGAGATTTAGCTCGTAGGGCTAAAAGAATCAAGGGATATGGGAAAAAGCAGGAACGAGGTACTGATTTTGGATGATCAGCCACGATCATATTGAATGGTGGTGCTGGCTCGAAGGGCCGAATGGCTTACTCCTGCGCCTATTTTCTGTGTAATATAGAAACAAATATCTTCCACTTCTACAATTGGTATTTCTTTCTCTATTATTAAGGACAATGGCTGAGAATGTTTGTGAGTCCTGCGTAACTGGTCTAATGTTTCACTGGGGATTGACCACATCGCCAGTCTGAAGAGGGGTCTCGACCCGAATCATCACCTATTCCTTTACTCCATAGATGCTGTCTCACCCGCTGAGCGTTGCCAGAATTTTTATCTACCTAGGCTGATACAGAGACCTTGCTTCACCAATATAGAACGGCACTGAAGGGCTGAAAATCCTCCTGTGCTGAGCAGTTTCATTATTATGGGTGAGAAAATATAGCAGAAGAAAGCTCGACAGTAACAAGTCACAAGGTTGAGACAAAAATGTATGCAAATGTCAGGAGAATGCAGATGCTCAGAAAAACATGTAATCAATCTACATATTACTAAAACTCACATCTTGTCTGTGTGCATGTGGGCTTGCGTATGTGCTTGCAATTCATGCCCTGAATTACGTCAAAAAGGTACACGATAGCGCTATATTCTTTGGACCACCTTACTCCCCATTGTCCTCTGGTGTGGTGTATCAAGTTTCGTTCAGATTGATGGTATATTTTACAAGTTATTCACATTTTCAATTTTATAAAACCACACATTGAGAAAAATGACTTGAAGTTGCAATGGTAGTTATGACATCACAATGGGATCTCATTTACATAAAAAGCCCGTCAGCAGTATTCCAGTTCACAATTACATCACAATGGGATCAGCAGATGTTTCATTTACAAAAAGAAATTCCAGAACTTTCCTTGTGGGGCTTGGGATGGGGGGGAAGGTGAGCACGTGCGCCGATTGATTGGCCCCCAGATGCGTCTACCCCGCCCCTAATGTGGGGTCAATTGATTGGCTCTGGTGAGTGCCGACACCGCCCCCCAACGTGGGGTCGATTGATTGTCTCCGGGGAACGCCGACTGAGGGTAAGAGAAAGGAGAGGGAGGGAGAGGTGAGGGAGGGGGTGGGTGAGGGGAGGAGGAGAGGAGAAAGACGAAGGAGGGTGAAGAGGAGGGGCAGGGAGTACTGGGGATGAGGGGAAATGAGCTGAGCCTGCGCAGTTGGGGGCTATGGGTAAGTGGTGGAATATTGCGTTGGAGGAACGGGTTGCGTTGGGGGAACGGTGAGTTGTGGAATATTGCGTTGGGGAACGGGGCCCAACGGGTCCCACTTGGTCTAGTTTCTCATAAAATCTTCTTAAATAGTTGGTGGAAACTTTAGCCTTGTTCATTATATTTTTGGAAATGGAAATGGAACTAAGTTAAAAAAAAAGTTATGATATCATCTAAATAAATAAAAGAACAGCTTCAAAGGGCTGGAGGTTGTCTCTGGATCCTACACTGTTATTAGGAACAATAGGGGTGTTATTCAGGGCGGCACAGTAGCGCAGCTGGTAGAGCTGATGCGTCAAGTGCCTGGTTCGAGCCTGACCTCAGGTGCTGTGTGGAGTTTGTACGTTCTCCCTGTGATCACGTGGGTTTCCTCCGGGTGCTCCGGTTTTCTCCCACATTCCAAGACTGGCGAGTTTGTAGGTAATTGGCCCTCTGTAAATTGCCTATAGTGTGCGGGGAGTGGATGTGAAAGTGGGATAACATAGGACTATCCCATCGGGTCATCGATGGTCGGCATGGAGTTTAGACTGTAGAGATACAGCATGGAAACAGGTCCTATGGCCCACTGAGTGCACGCAGACCAGTGATCACCACGTACACATACACTATCCTATGCACTAGGGACAATTTACCATTTTACCGAAACCAATGAACCTACAGGCGTGCAAGCAGAAGAGATTAGTTCCGTTTGGTGTCATGTTTGGCATAGACATTGTGGGCTGAAGGGCCTGTTTCTGCGCTGTACCTTCTTTCTATGTTCTATCTTGCTGAGTGGGTTCATCATGTTCTGCTTTTACCCATTTTTATTGTAATCTCTTTAAGGTCCCATCATTTGAACCGCCCCATGGGATCACCATCCCTGGTTGGATGCCATCTTGATAATGTCCTCGAAGATAGACACAAAATGCTGGAGTAACTCAGCAGGACAGGCAGCAGCTCTGGAGAGAAGCAATGGGTGACGTTTCGGGTCGAGACCCTTCTTCAGACCCGAACCCGAACTTCTTCAGTGTCGACCAAAAACGCCACCCATTCCTTCTCTCCACAGATGCTGCCTGTCCCGCTGGGTTACTCCAACATTTTGTGTCTATCTTCGATTTAAACCAGCACCTGCAGTTCTTTCCTACACATTGAAGATGTCATCCCCTGATTTGCCATGTCCCAATGAGCTTGCCATTGTTCGCCTGCCTGCCATACGAGTACTCTTGGAAATCCAGTTGAAAAACATTCTCTTTGTTGCCTGTGTGGATGTTTCCTGATGTTTACCAAACCACCTCCCTCCTCCTACTCCTGCAGTCCCAATTAAATAAAGTTAATTAAAAATAAAAGACAAACAATTTACGATATGGTGCTGCCCGTGTGGCTTTTCCGCAGGGAAGCTCTCAGGAATATGCTGGACATTAATATGCACTTCTGGAGCAATCCCGAAGGGTAATAACTCGCAGCCTGTCCTTTGCATTGTCACACACCTCTCTCAGCCACACTCGCTTCTCTGGTCTGTGTGACTTATTGCAAGTTTTAACGCCCGGACCGTCAGGAAGAATCTAAAAACATAGATATGGGACCTCGACCATTAAGATCACAGGCTGCTCCTTATTTACAAGGCACAGCTTTTATTAACATTTTATGGCTTTTCATTTGCAAATACCGTGGACAGCTTTGCAGAGGGACAAACAAGGAAAAGATGAGGCTGTTAACCTAAATATAGACACATATGTTGCAGGTTTATTACACTTATCTGGAGGGAGCTGTAATTCAAGTTTTATTTCCACTGCTTTTTCAGACCACACAAAGTCGTGTGAGAAACTGTGAGAGAGTTGAGTGATTTAAATAATTCAAGTCTTCAAAATAGGAAGGGTCAGATGGTGGTGAAACTGCAGTTCATCTCCCATGGATATTCGCTTCACATGGACAAGCAGGGAATAGAGGGACATGGATCACGTGCAGGCAGAGGAGATATGATTTGACATCGTGTTCGGCACAGACACTGTTGGCTGAGTGGTCTGTTTCTGTGCTGTACCTTTCTACGCCCTGATAGATGATAAATGATACATTTTAAGTCAGCCCTGTCTTCAGCTGAAATGACCACTCTCTCCTGCAGATAAAAGAGCACCTACAATAAGGAGCATACTGAACTGACATCTCAGATTAAGATTGGCATCTAGAATGCCTACTCCTCCATCCATCTCACTTGTGCTTGAATAAATGGGCTTGTAATTCAAAGCCTGGTGTTCATATTTTGTTACAATATTGAAGGAGGCCACACACAGGGAAATTAGGTCTATGGATCACATACAGGCAGATGAGGTTAGTTTAATGTGTAAGAAGGAACTGTAGATGCTGGTTTACACCGAAGGTAGACGACAAAATGCTGGAGTAACTCAGCGGGACAGGCACCATCTCTGGAGAGAAGGAATGGGTGATGTTACCCTTTCATTCTCTCCAGAGATGCTGCCTGTCCCATTGAGTTTCTCCAGCATTTTGTGTCTACCATGAGATTAGTTTAACTTGCATCCATGTACAGCATGACCATTTTGGGCTATAGGGGCCCGTTCCTGTACTGTACTGTTTTATATTCTACGTTCATTAGCCTACCGAAGATTCTGACCCATGGAACGTTTCAACATCCATGTTGGTCCACGCAACTTCCTGGTTAATTAGATTCTTTACCACGTCCGGTTGAACTGTGCAGGAGCATGTGTAGGAGCACAAACCAGTGACCTGTTAACTCCATGGTCCAGGAATTAAAAATGAATCCACAGGGCACTGATTTGGGCACATATGGGATAGAGAGCAAATGGACGCTGTTACCAATGGGTTTACACTTCCCTTTCTATCAGCTCTTCCTGCTTATTTCTTACAGCGTCACAGAGACAAACAACATGGGAACAGGCCCAGTGGTGCAGCGGTAGAGTTGCTGCCTTACAGCGCCAGAGACCTGGGTTTGATCCTGACTACGGGTGCTGTCTGTACGGAGTTTGTACGTACTCCCTGTGACTGCGTGGGTTTTTCGGTTTCCTCCCACACTCCAAAGACGTACAGGTTTTCAGGTTAATTAGCTTTGCTAAATTGTAAATACTCCCTAGTTTGCAGGAAAGTGCTAGTACACGGGTTATCGCTGGTCAGCGCAGACTGGGTGACCCTGTTTCCACACTGTATCTCTAAAGTCCCTTCAGCCCACCAAATCCATGCTCACCCATTTGTACTAATTTTATTCTCCACATGTTCCCATCAAGTTCCCCCAGATTCCGCCTGTCAGCTATACACCAGAGTTAATTTATCACAGCTAATTAATCAACCAATCCACATGCCTTGGGCAAGAGTACCTTGCAAAACCCACACGGTCACAGGGAGAAAGGGCAAACTCCAGAAATAAACCAGCAGAGGTCAGGGTCAAACTCCAGTCAATGCAGATGTGAGGCAGCAGCTTGATCAGTGTTTCACATAACTGTCTGTCTGATTGAGTTGAGAATGAGCCATGAAATAATGACCAAATGAGGAGTTTGTTTTCTGATTAGCCTAAAAGACTGAACCTTGTACGAAGACCATTTTGAGTCCCGCACAAAACATGTTCTAAACCAGAATGGATCCTAATTTGGTTGAAGGCAAAGTCAAGGAGAAAATATGGAGGCTAATCCAAATGGATTTGGATGAATGCAATGATATCATGGGCCAGCCTCCAGTGAGAATGAATCTCCAGCAGTGAGTACAGTGAGTATAAGGGATGATTATCCCACTGCCTGCAAACTGACAATCTAGCCCTAATGCAGTGAGAATGGACGTCCGTGGCGATCAGCAATGGAAACATGGGGAGAGGCAGCTGGAGGATTTGCAGTGAGAACCATGAGAAATACATTCAAACAGAGTAGGAAAAGTGTGTGGGAGTTATATTAATCACTACTTTCTAAATCTTAATCATTTTATTAATGAATGAACTGTTGCATGGCCAGAACATTCGCAACTTAAACAATACATCATAATGAATGAATGTTAAGAGTTGTTTTTAACCTTCTTACCAACCTTGGTTTGGGATCATAGCTTGGCAGGTCTGAGGCGTGCAGAGGACACAAACTAACCCCACATGGTGGTGAATTCCAGATAAAAAGCAGTTGCTTCATATCTTCGCAGGTGAGAGCATCAATGACAGACCCCCGTTGAGTTTAGTTCAGTCATAGTCACAGAGTGATACAGTGTGAAAACAGGCCCTTCGGCCCATCTCGCTCACACCGGCCAACACGTCCCAGCCACACCAGTCCCACCTGCTTGCACTTGGTCCATGTCCCTCCAAACCTGTCCGATCGGTGTGGAAACAGACTCTTTGGCCCACGAGTCCACACCGACCATTGATCACCCGTTCACACCAGTTCTATGTTATTCCACTTTCTCATCCACTCCCTACACACACAAGATACATTTTACAGGGGCTAGTTAACCGACAAACCCGCATGTCTTTGGGATGTGGGAATAAGCCAGATCACCTGGATGAAACCCATAAACGTGCAAACTCCATATAGACAGCACCCAAGGTCAGGTTCAAATCGGGGTCTCTGGCACTGAGGCAGCAGCTCTACCAGCTGCGCCACTGTTAGTACCCATTTCCACATGAACTTGAACTAGGCTTGCTGGGCTGTTGAGAGTCAACCACATTGGTGGGTCTGGAGTCAATAGATGCCAAGATAAATGAATCTCTTCTGCCAGTGCATGATCCATATCCCTCCTTTCCCTGCTAATCCATGTGTCCATCTAAAAGCCTCTTTAACACCAACAGCTGGTCTGCCCCCTCCACCGCCCCTGGCAGCCTGTTCCCGGCACCCACCATTCTCTGTGTAAAAAACTAGCCCCGCACAGCTCCTTCAAACTTTGTCGCTTTCATCTTAAAGTTATGCCCTTTATCTTTGACATGTCCTTGTTAGGAAAAAGGTTCTTACTGTCTACCACGTCTCGACCTCTCATGATTTTATATTATTATGTCAGGTCTTCCCTCACCTCCAGTGTCCCAGAGAAAACAATCCAAGTCTACCCAACATTCCTTGTAGCTTTTAAAAGATGCTGCTTAATGTATCTTATGGAATCTGAAAATGGGAGTTGATCTTAATGGAACATCAACAAGTCTAAGAAGGCTCGACAGGGTAGATATTGCCTGAGTCACAGGGTCATGCAGCATAGAAACAGGCCCTTCGGCCCAACTTGCCCAAGCCCACCAACATGCCCCATCTGCACTTGTGATTCGGGTCGAGACCCTTCTTCAGCCTGAAGAAGAGTCCCGACCTGAAATATCTCACATCCTTTTGCTCCAGAGATGTTGCCTGACCTGCTGAGTTATTCCACCACTTTGTATCTATCTTCAGTATATACCAGCCACATAGAAAATAGGTGCAGGAGTAGGCGATTTGGCCCTTCGAGCCAGCACCGTCATTCAATATGATCGTGGCTGATCATCCAAAATCATTACCCCGTTCCTGCGTTCTCCCCATATCCCTTGATACCGTTAGCCCTAAGAGCTAAATCTAACTCTCTCGTGAAAACACTCAGTGAATTGGCCTACACTGCCTTCTGTGGCAGTAAATTCCACAGATTCGCAACTCTCTGGGTGAAGAAAATTATCCTGATCTCAGTCCTAAATGGCCTATCCCTTATTCTTAAACTTTGACCCCTGGTTCTGGACTCCCCCAACCTAGGAATCATTTTTCCTGCTTCTAGCCTGTCCAATCCCTTAAGAATTTTATGTTTCTATATATGCATCTGCAGTTCCTTTCTACACCACTGACAATTAAACAGTATTGACTCCTGGTGGGAGGCAAACACCGTTGAGTGAAGTAAACCATTCCATCGATTATGGGAGTGGAAGCCTTGGGGATGGGATCAATGTATCGTTAGCGTCTTTGCTGATGGAATAACTGTGTGAGGCCAGGGTTTTAGCGTCTCCAATCCCAGGCTGCAAGGTGGAAATGGCTAATCACACAATGTCTTGGAGCCAATTGATATGTTCACAGCAAACATGTGCTGCCCGCTCCAAACTGCTGGGAGCTAAATTCAGATGGCCTCCGACTGTAAAGGTACAAATGAAATATCTAATCATGACTGAAGAGATGGATGAGAGGATTCTATCCTAAATAATTCATTTTCCTATCCAGATTGCTTTATTTCTATTCCATTTTCTCCCAACCTACATATCCAATGACCACACTGTTTCTAACACTCTAGATTGGAGCGAGCTCTGTGTTTGGCTTTCAATTGTTCTGTGCCATTCATGATGAAAGATGGGTCAAGCCAACAGTTTAGACTGGAGCATATAAACCTCAGCTGACGTGCAGTAAACCAGCATGGCTTCCACTGCCGAAGGTATCTTCTTTCAGATGGGATGTTAAATTGAGGCACTGCCGCCTTCTCAAGTGGACATAAAATAGCCCAGGGTACTATTTCAAAAATCTGCAGGAGAATCCTCCTCAAAATTGACATTGCAAGAGGTGCAGCTGGAAGAGCTGCTGCTTCACAGAGCCAGGAAGCCGGGTTTGATCCTGACCTCGGGAGCTGTCTGTGTGAAGTTTGCACGATATCCCTGTGAACGCTTGGGCCTCCCTCGGGTGCTCCGGTTTCCGCCCACATCCCAAAGACGCACAGGTTTATAGGTTAATTGGCCTCTGAAAAAATTGCCCCTAATGTGTAGGGAGTGGATGAAAAAGTGGCTTAACATAGAACTGTGTGACCGGGCGATCGATGGTTGGCGTGTACTCGGTGGGCTGGAGGATCTGTTTCATTGCTGTATCTCTAAAAAATAATTCCTCAATTCACATCACTAAAGCACCATATCGGATCATCTTCACACTGCTCTCTGTGGGAACTTGCTGGGCATTTATTCATACTTTGGCATCTACATGCAAATTGTGGCAATTTTTAGGTATTTCATGGGCAATCAGTGCAGTTCTACCTACAGCATGCGCATAAAACTAATTTTAATAAATACCATTAAATCTCAAAACCATGCAAATGTCTTAACTGGAATGGGTTTCAGAGCTCAGTAACCTGTGCTCCCATTTTATTTTAATAATGTGTAGGATCGAGAAGATGCAAATGAAAGTGATGTCCTGTATCTGTGAAGGATGCCAGGGCGGGGCAGCAGGTAGAGCCGCTGCCTCACAGCACCAGAGACCCGCGTTCCATCCTAACCTCAGGTGCTGTCTGTGTAGAGTTTACACGTTCTCCCTATGACCCTGTGGGCTTCCTCCAGTATCCTCTCACATCGCAATGGTGCGCGGGATAGTCGGTTAACTGGGCCCTGTGACGTTGCCGTGTGTGTGTGTGTGTGTGTGTGTGTGTGTGTGTGTGTGTGTGTGTGTGTGTGTGTGTGTGTGTGTGTGTGTGTGTGTGTGTGTGTGTGTGTGTGTGTGTAATGCGGAAGTGGGATAACATAGAACGAGTGTGAACGGGTTATGAGTGGTCGGCATGTAGACGGTGGGCCAATGGGCCTGTTTCCATGCTGTATTTTTCAATCAATCATTTTAATTTTCTGCAGAAATCTCTCCTGCATTAAACTTTCCAATTCCCACTTACAATTAAGCGACAAAAAAATATAAATATATATTTCACTTCCAAGGTCCTTTCCCCAAACAAATGGTTCTCGAAGCATAGTTCCCCAATGTTCCAACAACCAATTAGCCTGCCTTCTTCTCGCTGGGTGTAAACTTGATATACAGTATGTAGCAATTACTTGTTCCAGTAACACTGGGCCAGTCCCAAATCAGCACCTTCACAAATTTTAATGTGACACCAAAGCCACTTAAAAACATAAAGCCATTAATGTGATGGATGGCAAACAAGAGAAGTGCAGCTGGAAAGGTTCTGGTGTATTTTAACCTTCACAAGGCGACTGGGGATTGAGCTGAATCTTACTGTTACCAAAGTTCTGGTTGTCACCAAAAACCCGCTGAAGATTCCAAATGTAGTGGCATTTGCAGAAAGTCGGGAGAGGGGAACGGGGAGTAATCTATCAGCAACATATTCACCACTGCATTCAGCAACGCACCCTCGCAACAATTAACATTTTAAGCGGACAGAACATGTGGAATGAGGGAGGAAAAGGAAGGGAATAACAAAATGAAAAGGAAAAATTGAAAGGAAAGTTTTCATATAACGCATGTTTTTTATGTACAGTTTTGTAAGCAAGAAATTAAGCAATTTATACACAGCAGGCTCCACAAACAGTGGAAACAAAGAACTGCAGATGCTGGTTTATACTAAAAATAGACACAAAGTGCTGGAGTAACTCAGCGGGCCAGGCCGTGTCTCTGGAGACAAAGGATGGGTGACGTTCCGTTTCGGGAAGAAGGGTCTCTCATGCTTTGTTTCCAGAGATGCCGCCTGACCCGCTGAGTTACTCCAGCAATGTACAATCATTAAGGGGCAGATGTTGGCCAAGTGCAGGGTAGCAAGATTGGTCGCGATGGGCACTTGATGGTTGGCATGGACATGATGGGCCGAAGGGCCTGTTTGTGACTATTGCAGGCCAGGATTCTCTCTCCCCCTCCACCTCTCGGGATTACTACCCACTGTTTACTGATGCCCATGAACCAGGTGCAGATGGGGAGGTTCCATTTTGTTGGCCCAGAACACCCTGGATGGCATTGGTGCGGGCTGGCACTGTGAGGATGCCAAGCACCTGAATGCCCACAGAAGCTTTGACAGAAGGCAAAGCCCTATCCACACCTCCACTGGCAATGAAAAGCATGAGACCAACTCAATATTTTATGTGTTGTGGCACAGTGGCGCAGCTGGTAGAGCTACTGCCTTACAGCATTAGACACCAGGGTTCAATCCTAACCTCGGGCACTGTCTGTGTGGAGTTTGTATGTTACTCCTGTGACCACATGGGTTTCCTTCAGATACTCCAGTTTCCTCCAACATCCCAAAGATGTTTGGGCTTGTAGGTTAGTTGGCCTCCGTAAATTGGTACTAGTGTGTGGGGTATGGATGTAAAAGTGGAATAACATAGAACTAGTGTGAACTAGTGTGAACTAGTGTGAACTAGTGTGAACAGCTCAGTGTGGACTCGGAGTGCCTGTTTCCATGCTGTACCTTCCATTCAATCAATCAATCAATCAATCAATCAATCAATCAATCAATTTTGACATAAAATTATTAAAATATTAAAAAATAATTTATAAATTAAAAATTATTTAAAATGTAAAAGTTCATTAAAAACATAAACGATTAAGAGCAGCAAACAAAACGAATAAACTTAAGAAGGAAGGAATTTATCTTCCTCTCTCTTTCTCCTCTTGCTTCCATCATCCTTTGACCTATCAAAATTAAAAGAATCGCCTATCTGAGCGGTGTCACTGACAGGGAGTTATTGAGACAGGTATTCAGCGCAGAAACTGGCCATTCGGACCAACTCACCGGTGCTAAGCCAAGAGCCATCTTGAGCTAATCCCGTTTACCTGCATAAGGTCCATATCCCTCCTCCTTTCCTAACCAGGAACCTGTCCTAATGTTTTTTATACGCAGTAGCAGTATCTGCTCTTACCACTTCCTCTGAAAAACGTCCCCCTGAGGTCCCTTTTAAATCTTTCTCCTCTCCCCATAAACCTATGCCCTCTAGTTTAAGACTTAATGGCGAGCAACTGACAAATTCAGCGTTTGACAGTTTACTGCTGTTAGAGTGTTCAAAAGTGCCAGTATTAGCCAGTGCGATTGAGCTGAATGTTTTTTATCGTTGTCAGTAGAGATGGTAGGTATTGTCCGGGGCAGTGGTTCTTCATCATAGCAGTGCTTTGCATTCATGTGAGAGGGCTGCTTGCGCAATGGACAATGGAGGATGAAATAGCCAATCTACAGGCGGCACGGTAGTGCAGAGGTAGGGTTGCTGCCTTACAGCGCCAGAGACCCGGTTCGATCCTGTCTACGGGTGCTGTCTGTACGGAGTTTGAATGTTCTCCCTCTGCGTTTCCTCCGGGAGCTCCGGTTTCCTCCCACACTACAAAGATGTACAGGTGTGTACGTTAATTGGCTTGGTCTAATTGTCAATTAGGGCAGCGTTAGGTTGTGGGGATCGCTGGTCGGCACAGACTCGCTGGGCTGAAGGGCCTGTTTCTGCACTGTATCTCTAAACTAAACTAAACTAAACAAAGTTCAGTTAAAATATCATCGACTTGAACCGTTTACTTTGTTTTCTATCTCGGCAGGTGCTGCCTGACCTGCTGAGTGCTGCCATCATTTTCTATTTCATCATAGCACTGTTAATTTCATGGCTATCAGTGTTGCCTTGGAGACCGGGGAAGGAAGACTCCATTGTGTTCTTGCAAATCAGTGCTATTGGCATCAAAGTAAATGACTGAGCCAAATTTTAACATTCGGCCCAACTTGCTTTATTTACTGTGGGGAAGCCTCGCACCTGAACCTGACAACACAAGCAACAAAAGGACACAAACTTAGTAGGTCAGGTGGCATCTCTGTCACCTCTTCTGCAGCCAACACTAGACCATTGTGGGCTCCACCTTTCCTGATTCATCGTTGCCGGCTCTGATTTGTTCTGTACCTTTTCAAAGCTCTAGTTACCCTCTCCCCTGACTCTCAGTCTGAAGAAGAGTCTGGACCCGAAACATCACCTATTCCTTTCCTCCAGAGATGTTGCTTGGCCCGCTGTGTCACTCCAGCATTTTGTGACTCTCTCTGGAGAACGTGGATAAGTGACGTTTCAGGTCGAGGCCCTTCTTTAGACTGAAGAAGGGTCCCGACCCAAATCGTCCCGTGTCCATGTTCTCCAGCTGTCAGCTAGATGCTGCCAGCACACTGTGCCCTTCGTGTATTAACCAGCATCTGCAGTGCCTTGTTTCTACACAAATGACAATGCCATTCGATGTGATCACTATGCATGAAGTAATTCAACGTGGACTTCCACAACGCAGTAAGATGGATGGTCTTAGAGCTACAGAAACATGCAACAAAAAACCTGAAGAACCCAATTCGCAAATCACTAGAATGTGTGCGGGGAGCAGGATTAGTCAGCATGAGCGATCACGCACAGGTCAGACTGGGTAGGGATGTCTTGCTTTCTTCTTTAAAGATTCTAACAGAAGTGGGGACCGGTGGAAATCAAATTCACGGTTCAGAACGTTGCTCATCAAAGTTACAGACACTTGAAATAAATCAGAACCTAGTCTTACTGACATTAATAAATCCATTACAGTCACATTCACACATATTCTGGTGTTTTCTATTTGTTAGAATTGACTTTGCTATCTCCAAAGCTCACTACCTATAACCTTGATTTAATTTGTCACCAAATGCCTGTAGAAATCTTTCCCAAAATGCTTGATGTTATTACACTTGATCTCCTCCCTGAGCACTCCATTTCAAATACTTCACACAAACATTAATCGATACAGCGCAGCACGATCAGCACAGAGGTCGGCTGCTTTGTTCAACACATCTATGGTGCTGCTTATTCTCCACATGAGCCATCTCCCATTTTGCCATCTCATCCTGTCATCGTTGATGTCTTCACTGAAGCTTACAAGAGGGTGGGACTGACAATGAAGGACGCAAGCCGTGGTCACAGTTTCTGCGCTGGGAGGAGGTGAGGAGCCAGGGTTGCAGTTTATCGCTGATATACAATGGTGGCATTTAAGAGACCCTTGGACAGCCACTGATATACAGGGAATCGAGGGTATATGGAATATTTGAAGGCAAATAAAAGTTAATCATAAGGCCATAAATGTAATAGGCGTAGAATTAGGACGTTCGGCACATCATGGAAAACTTTATTGTCATTCAGACCTTGCGGTCTGAATGAAATTTCGTTGCCTGCAGTCACACATATAGTAAATAACAAAACACACAATAAACACATATTTAACATCCACCTCAGTGAGTTCACCAGACACCTCCTCACTGTGATGGAAGGCAAAAATCTTGTCTTTGTCTCTTCCCTTCTTGTTCTTCCTCTTCCTCTGCGCTGAGGCGACCCAGGCCTCCGATGTTGTGACCGCACCGGGTGATGTAAATAAGTCCCGCGGCTGAACCGTGCTCCGTGAACGGGCCGGTTCAAACTCCGCGGCCCGGGGCTGTCGAAGCTGCCGCCCTCCAGTCCAGCGGACACAGTTGTTGCCACGGGAGCTCCGGAAAAACAGGTCACCAACCTGTGACCTGTGAGCTCCCGAAGATGTCGTCCACTGGGCCCGCGGCCGAACCTCCGAAGTCACTGCCGCCGCCGCTGCCACCGGAAAGCTGCCACAGCTCCGAGTCGGGCCGCCGGAACTCCGGAATGCCTGAACCCGCCGCAGTCCCAAAGTTGGCCAGCCCCGCGCTGGTAAGTCCTGCCTCCAGAGCCTTGAGGTCGGTCGCAGTTGGAGGCTGTCAGCGCCGCCATTAGGCCTCAGCGCAGACGGAGACGGGGGATACGACAAGAAAAGTCACGTCCCCCCCCAAAAGGAAGAGACCAAAACGTTTCTCCCACCCCTCCCACACACATGCACTACATAATAACTCCAATTAACTCACTCAAACAAGACAAGAAAACAACAAAAAAAGAAAAACAGACGGACTGCAGGCGAGCCGCTGCTGCCAGGGCAGCGCCGCCACTCCCAGTAGACATCAAGTCTACTCCGCCATTCAATCATGGCTGATCTATCTCTCCCTCCTAACCCCATTCTCCTGCCTTCTCCCCATAACCTCCGACACCCGTACTAATCAAGAATCTATCTAAGAGATCTCGGCACAGACATTGCGGACTGAAGGGCCTGTGCTGGCGGTATGGACCTGTGAGAGGACACTGACGTTGGTTCCCTCATCCTTTCGATGTACTACTGCTCTATGATGACCGCGTTGCTTGGGTCTATATGGACCATTCTCCATATCTTGGGAGCCAGCTCTTGGCAAAGGCAGATGTTGATCACATAATTCATCATTCCCTCCTATGTGCCAGATCGCCGTTGATTGGGGAACAGGGTGCTTGAAGACCAAAAGCTCAGACCTGGCACAAGATTTATACTCGTCGGGGTAAAAGCAATCCTTGTCCTCCATTTCGGAGACCTGGACTACGTACTGCAGGTACCTCAAAGTCCCCGGATATAAACCACCAACACTGTCTCCACATCAGGTTCATTGGGAGGGTGGGAGAACCAACGTCAGTGTCGTCCCCCAGACCACATGGCCAGCACAGAGGCCCAAGCTCACGCGCCTCATGTTGGCCAGGTCATGATGTTTCCATGCCCAACCCCAGACTCCCAAAACAACTCCACTCTGAGCTGTCGCAGGAATAGATTATCAGGGGGACAGAGGAAACGATTAAAGGAGTACTCAAAACTTCCTTGAGTAAATGCAACCTCCTCATGATCTCCAGGGAATCTCAAGCCCATGAATCTCAAAAGAGGAGCAAGAGAGCTGGGGGGGTGGGAATGACAATCTGGATTTTGTGCGGCTGCAGGCAGTTGAATATTCGGTGAACATTCGAAGGGAGAGATAGATCAGCCATGATAGAATGGTGGAGTAGATCTGATGGGCCGAATGGCCTAATTCTAATCCGATCACTTATGACCTTATGAACTTTTGTAACTTTGTCCGCGCCAATACGTGGCGACACTTGTGGACTGCCTGGGTGGGATCTGTGACATGATTTTACAGGAGCAATTCTCTGTACCTAGGTCCATGTGACAGTAAAGTTTCGTTGAATTGGATTTGAATGCCGGAAGCCTTGTGTAAGTGGCAGAAGGAGCGCACAGACTCACAAACTACCCCCTCCCCCCCCCCCCCCCTGCTAGGCATCACACTGTGGAGATATCTGCAGTTCCCACATTGGAATCGTCAGTGTCCTGTGAAGCCTCAGCCCTGCGGCAGTCAGTCAACCTCCTGCTGAAGGCACTGCCTAAGGAGAGGATGTCTCTGTATCACCTGAGAGCATGAGTCAGAGTTGGCGGTGGTGGCTCCTGAAGGGATGTAAAGCCACAACCATTTCATTCAGAGGTGAGAGTGCCACCCATTGAGCCGTGACTGTGCTGCCCCACTAATAGGTGGTTAGCAGATGTAGTGAGCATGACTGGCACTCTGGGAGTTGATCAAACAGGACAGGCAGGGTGTCGGAGACGTTAGCTGACTTCACACAAACAACACTCTGCGGATGTGGCACCTATAGGGTAACAAGGCACACTGATCCATTCTTCACCATATGTGGCTGTTGAGGGAAGCTTGTGACAAATGGCCTCCATCGGTTTCCTGAAGGAAAGGTGGGCATCCTCTGCGAATTGACAAAGAGGCGATGTTGGCTGGGTTGGGGGGGGAGGTGAAAGTTGGACGGATTTAATCTGCAACAGCAAGAAAGACACTTATATTACATGGTGAGGTGCAGGACCACTTCACCACACTGACTACAGCGGCTCACGAAGGTGGAATTGAGTTGAAAGAAACAGGAATGGAAAGATGCAGCATGGAGACAGGCCCTTTGACCCACTGAGTCCATGTTAACCATCGATCACCCGTTCTCATGAGTTCTGTGTTAACTCACTTTCTCGTCCAATTTACGGAGGGAAACATACAAACCCGCACACCTTTGGAATGTCGGTGGAAACCCATGCAGTCACAGAGAGAATAGTGTAAACTTCACATAGTCAGCACCTGAGGTCAGGATCAAACCTGGGTATCCGGCACTGTGGGGCAGCAGCTTAACCAGACGTGACCTTGTGCTGCCCTCCCATCCTATTCAAAGGCAACAAATGTCAACCTTGCCCAACTTGACGTATTGCATATGGGAATAATATAGAGAACACCTTGTTCTTGTGAAAATAGCACAATTAGTTATTTCATCTCATCGTACACTCCCATCCATAGAGTCCTTAACACCTTGCTTGTCTCTTCTGGGAACAGTTTGAGTGCACCCTACCTGAACAGGGAGTTCAGGAACATTAACAATTTGTGTGTCAACCTAGATTACATGCTCTTGTCTCAGACTAGCTGAACACAAGCATCCAACTCAGAAACAAGTGCTATCAAATGACCTCAACTGAGATGTATAGATTGGAAAACTGTACAAAAAAAAAAGATTCTCCGCTCAGGCAAAATAATCAAAGGCTAGTCTTTCAGATATCTGCCAAATTTAGTTTCAACAAATCTGAAACTAGAGGTCATAAATGAAAAATTCAAAGTGCTGGATGAACTCAGCGGGTTAGGCAGCGTCTGTGGAGGGAAGGCACGGGGTTGGTTCCTATTCCCAATTGCAATCTGATGCTTTTTACGGATCCTGGCTTCAAGATTCTCACGTCTGCAGTTCCATGCATCATCATGAATGCAAGTTGCTTTTCAATAAATCAACACTGGTTCGCATATTGGGCGGCACAAATGGGGCAACGTGTAGAGCTGCTGCCTCACAGCACCAGAGAACAGGGTTTGAACCTGACCTTGGGTGCTGTCTGTGTGGAGTTTGCACAACATCCTTGTAACCATGTGTGATTTTTCCGGGTGCTCTGGTTTTCTCCCACATCCCAAAGACGGTGCCGGTTTGTAGGTTAAATGGCCCTCTGTAAATTGCTCCTAGTGTAGGGGATGGATGTGAAAGTGGGATAACATTGAAGTACTGTAAACGGATGATCAATGGTCGGCATGGACTCGGCGGCTGAAGGGCCTGTTTTCACGCTTAATCTTGAAGTATGAACATGCTGCCACAGAAAGTGATCGAGGATAACAGCTTTGAGGACTTCAAAAAGAATTTATGTGAGGATAGAAAGATGCTGAACGCCAGAGAGGAATATTGAATAGGTGTTTGTAGTAATTCTCTACAATGGCATTGTACTCCATACAATTCCACGCAATTTTACCCAGAGCGGTAAAAAGAACACAGCAAGTGTTGATTCCTGTTCACAGTTGCAATCTGAAACTATTTCTGGATCCTGGCTTCAAATCCCAATCCACTGTCGTCAAGAAGGTCAAGGGTGTTTAATTGTCGTAGGCAGTGGGAATGGAGCAATGGAATTCTTATGTTCTGCAACTTTACAGGCAACTTAACGTAGCAATACGACAGAAATATACACGATAAACAATCTTGCAATAGATTATCAGTTAGAACACAAAGCGTTGGAATAACTCAGTGGGTCAGGAAGTATCCGTGGAGGGAAATGGATCGGACACGTTTTGGGTCGGGACCCTTCTTACAATACAATATTTTATTCAATGTCATTTGAACCTCAGTGAGGCACTAACGAAACTCCATTTCCACAGCAATACAAACAAAGCCAATTCCTACAAAACATACAAACAATTCAATTTACACAAACATCCATCACAGTGAATCTCCTCCTCACTGTGATGGAAAGTAAAGTCTTTTCTCTACCCCGCACCATTTCTTTCCCGATGTCGAAGCCCCAGGCAGGCGATGGTAAGTCCCACAGCCATTAAGGCTGCGCCGGGCGATGTACGGCCCCGCTCCGGGTTGTTCCAACCCCGCAACACGGGCGGGAGAAGTTGTGTTGCGGGAGCTCCGAAAAGCGGTCTCACGAGCTCCCGATGTCACAGTCGACCGGTCTGCAGCTGGAGTCTCCGAACTCCGGAGTCGGGCCGCAGCAGCGAGCCACCACCAGTAGTTTGGTGCTGAGCTCGGCTTGTTTTTAGGATTGTGCAGTGTGGTTCAAGAATCCGACGGTTGATGTGAGGAAGCTGTTCTTGCACCTGCTTCTCTGGCTCCTTCTTCCTGAGATGAGAGTGTTGCCAGACTGGTGTGGAAGGGGTGATATCCGCTGCCTTCTTGAGGTAGCACTTCCCGTAGATCCCTTGGATGGTGGGAAGGCCAAAACCCACGACGGGACGCATGACGAAAATCAAAACTGGTATCACCCTCTGATACCACCAGCTCCCTTTAGGGCAGCTGCAATACCTGCGAACAGGTGGCTTTTCCCTTTCCTCTTCATCTTGACAGCAGACGTCACCAGCCGGTAGTAGTTATATCAATGGAGCAGCAATTGGAAGATGCTTTTAGACGCTGGCTATGTAACAAACTGGCTGCCGCCTTTACTACATTACAGGAGCGTCTCTCCTTCACAATCACTTAATTGTCTCTAAAGTGCTTTCTGACATCTTGAAGGTACGATGTGAGGCGCCGTAGACGTGGAAGTTTTTCTTTTATCAAGTTATAATTTACAGAGCAGCTGTCAGCGAAAATAACCAGCAAGTTGACGGGTTGTTGCACAAATTCAACTGTGCTGCAACGTATATGTTCTTTGGGAAAGGAGCCCTGCCTTGGTCGGCCTCCAGAACGGTGCTAATCTGCCTGACTCTGAGCTGCCCTCTGAAGCAGCCCGGCAAGTGACCCAGTCGTATCGACCACGGAGCAGCAGTGAATATTGGCCCCAGCGGTTCATCCCCACATCCCAAAAACAAATCAAAAATAAATAACATGCCGGAACAGCTGCACTCAGAGATGGACTGCTGTTGCTGCATTATAAAACAATCTGCCGCTGGAAATAAGCAGCAAAACTAATTTGTTCCACTAAAAAGTAAAGGATATTGAAGCTGGCGGATTAGTTCTGGTTTATCATTTTTAATTATCATGTATTTATTTTCAGCTCCTGTCCCACTGGTGCCCAGAGAGCCATCTCACATTGACTGTGATGACTTCCATCCTCCCTTCCTGTCATTTTATTTAATTGTGCTCTGATATTGGTTTATGTCACGCGGGACGCTGTGTTCAGCGTGAGAGCTCGGCAGACTGCGGTTGGAATCCGCGGGAGGGCTCCTCACTCTGCCATCTTGCCTGCGAGTGGCATGTCCCTCAGTCAACTCAGATTAGATCAGCTCGTCACACTCTCAAGCCCCACGCCAACCTCCTTAGAAGGCATCATAAGATCAAAAGTCAAATGAGCAGAATTAGGCCATTCGGCCCATCAAGTCTACTGCGCCATTCAATCATGGCTGATCTCTCTTTCCCTCTCAACCCCATTCTCCTGCCTTCTCCCTGTAACATTTGACTCCCTTACTAATCAAGAATCTGTTAATCTGCACCTGAAAAATACCCAATGATTTGTCCCCCACAGCCGTCTGGGATGTTCGGCATGGCCCTGACTTCTACAGATGCGCCGATGGGCGGCCCTGTCGGCCTACATTGAGCCTGGTCCATCTGCCTCAGAGGGAGGCGGCCGGGCCCGGCCCCTGCTCGCCCCATGGACGGAGGGCCTGTAAGCAGACTGGCTGCGGCCGGTAGTGCAGTTCCGCGACGCTTGAGTGGGCCGCTGGAGGCACCGCAGCGGCCTGGGCTCGGCTGAAAAGGACTAGCCAGTGGACTGGACATGGCCTGCAGGGGCACAGAGCGGTGGACAACACCAATGGCCACGCTTGGCCAGGCCGACCCTGCAACGTCGTCAGGACAACGGGGTATCATGGTCAGGTTAAGAACCCTACACCTAGGACTGGTACAAGTGTATAGGTGTAGTACACTGACGCAATATACATCTGGTGACTCTGTATACTGCCTCAGTATACTACACCTGTACACTTGTACTGTATCTGAGATACTTATCTAAGTGCTTACGTACAGCGATATTTGTACTGAACTGTATACAAAAATGAATTTCACTATATATGTGAGAAATGAAGTACCATTGACCCAGGCACGAGCCATGAGTAATTGCTCAGGGTAGGCAGTCAGTCAGCTTAAAAACAATCTTAAACTGTGTATGTGCAGATTGTTCTCACCGTAAGCTGTCAGTCGACTTTTATAAAGTCTTCAAAAGCCAAATCTCTTAATAAAGTACCGTATTTCCCAGCAATGAAAACGCACCCCCATTTTGAGTTGCTAAATTTTAAAAGAAGGCTGGTGGGACATAGAATTACTCACGCTCAAAAAAAATAAAAATAAAGAAAGCAATTCGGCCAAGGCTTCCAAATCTCCTTCATTCTGAATTACTCAATGGGTGGGGGGTGGAGGGTGACGGCAGGTGGAGAGATGGTGGGAAAAACGGGAGCACACCGGGACAAGTTGAATCAGTTGTGATCTTATTGAATGACCAATTGGGGGGAGAGATCCTTTCACAGCGTGTGGGGAGTCTGGTCAGGGGTAAAGTTTCGGGGAGGGCAGGAGCATTGAGAAGGAGGGGGTCGGGGATCATGCCAGTAACTCACTCACTCACCGCTGCGCTCCAGGTGCAGAGCC
This sequence comes from Raja brachyura, assembly GCA_963514005.1. The sequence goes on along the minus strand of OY740807.1, from coordinate 11,960,496 downwards.
ACCGCACTGTGTCTGGGGAGGGAAGTAGCTCGGGTGGCTGCGGGCGGCTGCTGGGACCGGACAGCGGACGCCACCTCACCGCCTTCTGCCGGCCCGCTCACCTCTGGCAGTGCTCTCTGTCTGAACATCTCTCACCTGCCACTTGCGGGCTTCGCTCATGTCAGGCGCTTCCCGCAAATCCTTAAATTCCGACAGCCGAGCAACCTCAATTGGTCCCTTGATCGAGCTGTTGGAATTTAAGGATTTGCAGGAAGCGGCTGACATTAGTGAGGCCGGCGAGCGGCAGGAGAGAGGTTTTCAAGTGGAGAGCACTGCAAGAGGTGAGCGGGGGCCGGCAGAAGGAGCTGCGGTGGCGGCCACTGGAGCTGTCCAGTCCCGGCGGCCGCTCGCAGCCACCCAAAATACTTCTCACCCCGGTACAATGCGGTGTATCCGCGCCCAGAGCGACGCGGCAAGTGAGTTGCTGGCATGATCCCAAACCCCCTCCTTCCCCCCTCCCCAGCAGCGCTGTCCTTTTACAGCTGCTTCCCATCAGCTGCCAGCAATGAGGGATAAACTTGGCTATCCCTTAGTACAACAACATCGCTCTTGATGTTGCTGTACTGAGGGATAGCCAAGTCTATCTTTCTTGGCTAACAACCATCCAACTTTGGCTTCCAAGACACATCGTGCCTTATTTTTGGGTGAAAAATAGCATCTTCATTGCCGGGAAATACGGTATTTAAAAACCTATAGCACCAAGAAATCTACTTACCACATAATTTGTACACAAACTCCATTCTTCTCTCTTTGTTTCTTAAGATATTCTTAAGATAATGGTAATCCATGTTTGAAAAACCAGCCAAGAAACTTGCGCTGCGCATGCGCTGTAGTGCAAAGGCAGATTTTCAGCTGCCTTCAGTCCCCTGCAAATTGACGGCTTCAGGCAGCGCTGACGGTACGTGGGCTGCACAGAGCTAAGAGATCGATCTCTTAGGTAGGCATTATTCTCCCATGCCGTTACTATTTATATTTAATAATAACCATTTTACCTACCTTGCCTACCCTGATGGCACATGCCTGCATTGACCAGTGAAACCATCTTATCGGAATGCATCAACGCCTGGTTTGGGAACAGCTCCAACGATACTGAAAAAAAATTCCTTAGAGTTGTGGACATAGCCCAGACTATCACACAAACCAGCCTCCCTTCCATAGATCCATCTACACATCACGCTGCCTCGGTAAGGCCACCAGCATAATCAAGGACCGGTCTCAACCTGGTAACAGCGTCTTCTCCCCTCTCCCGTAGGGCAAGAGGTGCAGAAGTTTGAAAAAACATACCTCCAGATTCAGGAACAGTTTTTTCCCCAGTTGTTATCAGGCAAGCGAACAGCCCACTCATCAGCTAGTGCGGTCCTGACCTCCCATCTACCTCATTGGAGACCTTTGAACTATCTTTAATTGGACTTTATCTTGCACTAAATGTGTACCCTTTATCCTTTATCTGTGCATTGTGGGCAACATGATTGTAATCATGTATAGTGTTTTCTTTGACTAGCAAAAGCTTTCCACTGTACTTTGGTAAACTTACTAAGGCTATACAAGACTATACAAAGAAGGATAAATATGGGAGTAGTGTAAGTCTAAACATTTCATATCTATGTAAATGTCCAAAAGCCTTTTACATGTTGCTATGGCCTCAACTACTTCCTCTGGCAACTCATTCCATATACCCAAACGTATATGTTAAAAAGTTGCCCCTCAGGTTCTTATTAAATCTTTCCTGTCTCACCTTCAACCAAAGAGCCTCCATTTCCCTGCCCAGTGAAAATGACTGTGCATTCATCCTATGATCTGTGACTAAAAAGAGACAAGAGGAAGGAAATGGGCAAGAGGAAGGGGGAAGGGAGAAGGGGAGGTGAGGGGAGAGGAAGAAGGAACAGAGGTGGGAGATATAGACATACATACTGAACTTCTCTTTGTTTATTATATTGTTTATGGATTTTCATTGTTCTGTTTGGAACATTATCTATACATAACTAAAACTCTGATCTTGTTATCTTCCGGTTTGTGCGGTCATTCTATTTGCGCAAAAACGGTTCGCCAGTTTACTCACCGTTCTCCTGCTCTTCGCCTCCCCACACACCCCCTCCCCACACACACCCCCTCCCCCACACACCCCCTCCCCCACACACACTCCCTCCCCCACACACACTCCCTCCCCCACACACCCCCCCTCCCCCACACACACCCCCTCTCCCACACACCCCCTCCCCCACACACCCCCTCCCCCACACACACCCTCCCCCACACACACTCCCTCCCCCACACACACCCTCCCCCACACAGAACCCCTCCCCACACACACTCCCTCCCCCACACACCCCCTCCCCCACACACACTCCCTCCCCCACACACCCCCTCCCCCACACAGAACCCCTCCCCCACACACACACCCTCCCCCACACACACCCCCTCCCCCACACACACCCCCTCCCCCACACACACCCCCTCCCCCACACACCCCCTCCCCCACACAGAACCCCTCCCCCACACAGAACCCCTCCCCCACACAGAACCCCTCCCCCACACAGAACCCCTCCCCCACACAGAACCCCTCCCCCACACACACCCCCTCCCCCACACACACCCCCTCCCCCACACACACCCCCTCCCCCACACACACCCCCTCCCCCACACACACCCCTCCCCCACACACACCCCCCCCCACACACCCCCTCCCCCACACACCCCCTCCCCCACACACACTCTCCCCCACACACACCCTCCCCCACACACACCCTCCCCCCCACACACACCCCCCCACACACACACACACCCTCCCCCACACACACACACACACCCTCCCCCACACACACACACACACCCTCCCCCACACACACACACCCCCTCCCCCACACACACCCCTCCCCCACACACACCCCCTCCCCCACACACACCCCCTCCCCCACACACACCCCCTCCCCCACACACACCCCCTCCCCCACACACACGCCCTCCCCCACACACACACCCTCCCCCACACACACACCCTCCCCCACACACACACCCTCCCCCACACACACACCCTCCCCCACACACACCCTCCCCCACACACCCACACTCCCCCACACACACACCCTCCCCCACACACACACCCTCCCCCCCACACACATCCTCCTCCACACACACATCCTCCTCCACACATCCTCCCCCACACACACTCCCCCACACACCCCCTCCCCCACAAACCCCCACACACCCCCTCCCCCACACACCTCCTCCCCCACACACACACCCTCCCCCACACACACCCCCTCCCCCACAACCCCCTCCCCCACAACCCCCTCCCCCACACACACCCCCTCCCCACACACACCCCCTCCCCCACACACACCACCTCCCCCACACACCCCCTCCCCCACACACAAACTCTCCCCCACACACCCCCTCCCCCACACACACACACCCTCCCCCACACACCCACACTCCCCCACACACACACACTCCCCCACACACCCACACTCCCCCACACACACCCCCTCCCCCACAACCCCCTCCCCCACAACCCCCTCCCCCACAACCCCCTCCCCCACACACACCCCCTCCCCACACACACCCCCTCCCCCACACACACCACCTCCCCCACACACAAACTCTCCCCCACACACCCCCTCCCCCACACACACACACCCTCCCCCACACACCCACACTCCCCCACACACACACACTCCCCCACACACACACCCTCCCCCCCACACACCCCCTCCCCCACACACACACCCTCCCCCACACACACACACTCCCCCACACACACACACTCCCCCACACACACACCCTCCCCCACACACACACCCTCCCCCACACACACACACTCCCCCACACACACCCTCTCCCACACACACACCCTCTCCCACACACACCCTCCCCCACACACACCCCCTCCCCACACACACACCCTCCCCCACACACACACCCTCCCCCACACACACCCACTCCCCCATACACACCCCCTCCCCCACACACACACCCTCCCCCACACACACATCCTCCTCCACACATCCTCCCCCACACACACTCCCCCACACACCCCCTCCCCCACAAACCCCCACACACCCCCTCCCCCACACACCCCCTCCCCCACACACCCCCTCCCCCCCACACACCCCCTCCCCCACACACACCCCCTCCCCCACAACCCCCTCCCCCACAACCCCCTCCCCCACACACACCCCCTCCCCACACACACCCCCTCCCCCACACACACCACCTCCCCCACACACCCCCTCCCCCACACACAAACTCTCCCCCACACACCCCCTCCCCCACACACACACACCCTCCCCCACACACCCACACTCCCCCACACACCCACACTCCCCTACACACCCACACTCCCCCACACACCCACACTCCCCCACACACACCCCCTCCCCCACACACACACACACCCTCCCCCACACACACACCCTCCCCCACACACACACACTCCCCCACACACACACCCTCCCCCACACACACACCCTCCCCCACACACACCCCCTCCCCCACACCATTCCCGCTCACAACCCTCCCACGCCTCATCCCCCCCACCACAAACCCCCACCCCCCCCACAACCCTCCCACGCCACATCCCCCCCATCACAAACCCTCCCGGCCACGGCAGCGTACCCCCGCCCCACTGGCCTTCGACAGGCCCTGTCTGAATCCATCCCCATCCCCCGGCTACAGAAAGCTCCCGCTGGTCCCCGCCTGAAGTTGTCCCTGTCCCCAGTTGCAGGACGCTCCCCCCCTCACCGGCCCCCACCTGAAGCCGTCCCCCTCCCCGGCTGCAGAATGCAACAAGAGACGCAAGAAGAAAGAATGAACTGAATAAATCTCATTTTTAACGTTTGAATTGTTGTTATATTTTAAGAGTTATTCAACTTTTAATCTTTAATAAATCCCTTTTCCACTTGCCGCGCCCATAATACTTGTGTGTTCTATGTCACAATGGGAATCCAATGGGCAGGACTGGCTGCACCGCCGGAGAGCCGCTATTGTGGGGGGGATGGAGTGAGTGTGTGGGGGGAAGGGCATGGGACGGAGTGGGGGGATCAGGGGCATCACAATGGAAACCCGTCAGCCGCGCCTGCGCAGTTAGGGGCTATGGGTGAGTGGTGGAATATTGCGTTGGGGAATGGGTTGCGTTGGGGGACCAGGCCTCCCGTGTGACACTTAGTCTAGAATGACAATAAAACCCGAGGGCCCGACAGCCAGTTGCGGGAGCCAAGATCACACCGGCAAGGAAGGCTTGAGGCCCCCGACTGTGGGAGAACAAAGAAGGGAAGGAGATATCATTTTTTTTGCCTTCCATCACAGTGAGGAATGTGTGGGTGTCACTGTGGTGGATGTTTATGTTAAAAATTGTTTGGGTGTCTTGTTGCTCTTTATTGGTATGACTGTACGGCAAATCAAATTTTTCGTATGTTGCAAAACATACATGGCTAATAAAGTACTATTATGATTATGATTATTATGATTAAAATATTTGACGCAACTCGAGATGACAAAGAGGTGAGTGAGATAATGAAGGGTGGGGAGAGAGTGGAAAGGGGTGGAGGACATTGTTGGGGGGGGGATGGCAAGAATTGAGATGAAGAAGGGTGAAAGAGAGATGCGTTTGCGGGTGAGAAGGAGTGGAGGGAAAGAAGGCAGAGGGGAGGAAATGATCAGAGGAAGGAGAAAGGTGAAGAAATTCATTCCATTTGTGTTGTTTCAATTGATTTACTGACCATTTCTCTTCCAAATCAGCACCAGTGTTGAGATGAATGATTCTGAATTTGTGAAATTGACCTGAAACTCACGAGTAAATCATTGGAAAGTGGCTTTTGCAGTTCTGTCACATCCCTGCACAGTGCCCTGAGGAATTCTGCACAGTATCAGAAGCAAGAGTAACACCAGGACACTTTATAAATATGTCAAATCCACTCATCTGCAATTCAAATAAAAAGGCAATGTGTTTATATTAAAGATGCTGCGCTTTGTTTTCCCTATGCTTTTAATATTTAATCTTCACCTTTCCATTCCCACCCTTTAAGGGAATGCATTTCTCCCTGTCCCGTGAGATCGCCGTCTCCTTGGCAAATGTGGATAAGGTTGTTAGCAACAGCACTTTTTCAAGTGAACCAGAAAGCCCCACTCCCAAGGCACAAGCACAAATTCTCGGCCCGCAAGAGGTTTTCCTTGGGCGTAAAATAAAAATATAGAAATACAAGGAACTGCAGATGCTGGAATCTTGAGACAAAACACAGAGTGCTGGATTAAATCAGAAGGTCAGGCAGTATCTCTGCAGGGAATGAACAGATGATGTTTTGGGTCAGGACCCTTCTTCTGACTGTGCAGGAAGGAACAGCAGATGCTGGTTTACACCGAAGATAGACACAAAATGCTGGAGTAACTCGGCAGGACAGGCAGTATCTCTGGAGAAAAGGAATGGGTGACGTTTCGGGTCGAGACCTTTCTTCAGACTCTGAGACTTCAGAGTCTGAAGAAGGGTCTCGACCCAAAGCGTCATCTTTTCTTTTTCTCCAGAGATGCTGTCTGACCCGCTGAGTCACTCCAGCTTTTTGTGCCCTTCTTCTGACTGTTTAGTTTAGCATAGTTTAGATATACAGTATGGAACACTAGTTGCATTTTTGCATCCTACGCACTAGGGGCAATGTACAGAAGCCAATTAACCTATATACCTGCAGGTCTTTGGGTTATGTGAGGAAACCAGAACACCCGGACAAAACCCACACAGTCACAGGGAGAACATGCAAACTCCACACAGACAACATCCAACATCAGGATACCGCATATAAATACTGCATAGAAATAGGCTCTTAGCACCATTGAGTCCATGCTGACCATCAATCACCTGTTCACACCAGGGCCAGATGGTATATTTGGGCGAGTACTAAAGTCTTCTGCTAATCAGCTTGCTCCACCACAATATTCAACCTCTCCCTGGCCAAATCCATGGTCCCTGCCTGCTTCAAAAGATCCACCATTGTACCAGTGCCAAAGAATGCCTCTCCAGCCTGCTTGAATGACTACTGACTGGTGGCCCTCACCTCAGTAGTCGTGAAATGCTTCGAGAGGCTGATCAAGAACTACATCTGTGCCTTTCTCCCTCGCACCATGGTGCAGTTTGCATACTGTCCGAACAGATCCACGGATGATGTGGTCTCCCAGGTTCAGCACACCGCTCTCTCTCACCTTGACAGCCAGAGGGGGGGCTATGAGAGGATGCTGTTCATTGACTTCAGTTCAGCTTTCAATACGAGAGTCCCCACCAGACTTGCCGAGAAGCTGCTGGAACTGGGGCTGAACACTCCCCTGTGTGCCTGGGTCCTGGACTTTCTCACCGCCAGGCCCCGGGTAGTCAAGATGGGGAGACATACCTCCAACACCCAAATCCTTAACGCAGGATCCCCCCAGGGTTGCGTCCTCAGCCCCCTTACTGTACTCCCTGTACACACATGACTGTGTGGCAAAGTTCAGCTCCAACTCCATCATCAGGTTTGCTGATGATACTGTGGTGGTGGGCCTGATCTCCGATAACGATGAGAAGGCCTACCTGGAGGAGGTGGCTGATCTGGCACTCAGGACAACCACTTCCTCTAGAATGTCACTAAAAGTAAGGAGCTAATTGTGGACTTTAGAAGGGCTCAACAACCGAGGACGTACACGCCACTGGTGATAAACGGGGCTACTGCGGACAGGGTGAGCAGCTTTAAATACCTGGGAATCCACATCACAGAGGATCTGACATGAAGAACACACACTGCCGCACTGGTGAGTAAGGCAAGTCAGCGCCTTTACCGCCTCAGGCAGCTGAGGAAATTCAGAGTCTCTCTGAGGATCCTTCAGTCCTTTTACTCTGGGGCTGTAGAAAGCATCTTGTCCGGTAACATCTCAATCTGGTTTGGCAACAGCTCTGCCCAGGACAGGAAGGCTCTGCAGAGAGTAGTGCATTCGGCCGAATGCACTATGGGATCTACACTCACCCCCCTGCAGGACCTATACACCAGGAGATGCAGATCCAGAGCCAGCAACATAATGAAGGACCCCTACCACCCCAGCAACGGACTGTTCCAACTGCTACGGTCGGGCAAGGGCCTCTGTTGTCACGTTGCGAAAACAGAGAGCATGACACAGAGTTTCTTCCCACAGGCCATTAGGACTGTGAACTCTAATCTCATCAGGGACTAATTTACTGTTGTGTCTTTTTTCTCTAGAATGTAAATACTGATTCTGTTCTGTTCTGTAGTTTTGCACAATCCTCAGAATTGTCACTTTCATTTCACTGCACATCTTGTATGTGTGTGACAAATAAAGTTGACTTGACTTCTGCTATTCCATTTTCCTGTCCACTCCCTCAACATTACAGGCAATTCTACAGAGGCCAATTAACCCACTAGCCTGCGCGTCTTTGGGATGTGGGAGGCAACCAGAGCACCTGGAGCAAAGCCACATGGTCACAGGGAGTGCAAACTCCACACAGACAGCACCCGAGGTTGGGATCAAACCCGGATCCCGGGCGCTGTGAGGCAGCAGCTCTATCAGCTGCGCAATGCCGCCCAACTTAATATATTTTTCACTCAATATCACCCATGTGAAAAGTACTTGGTTATTATCATGGAAACATTTGTAGGAGTTCTGTGCAAATTGGTTGCTGCAGCTCTCAGGTGGCAGTAAGTATTTCATGGGCTGTAAAATGTTTGGGGATGTCTGAAGCTCATGAATAGGCACGATGTGACTATGTGAATGTAAACCTTGCTTTAAGAGTCAGCAGTGATCCAGCAATTAATTTCCTGCCCAGTGTATGGTTTTCCAGCTCGCGGCCTGTGATCAGCACACAGGAGCCTAGGAACGCAGTGTTAGTGACCCTCCAGCCAACATGTTGTGTCCCTGAACACAAGGCGACAGGACCAACTGGTGTGTCAACTGAGCAGTTATAATGATTTGTCAAAGTCAGGTCAGCAACGTAAAGGGCCTGTCCCACTTGGCTGTCTTTCGCGCATGGGTAGCGCGGGACGGGCGCATGGAGTGGTGTGGAGGAGTGTGGACTTCGTCCTGCACAAAATCTTCGCGCGCCACCGGCCTGTCGCGTAACTGACGGCCAAAGTGGGACAGGTCCAAGACCCTGGTGTGGCGCAACGTTTCACCTCCAACAGCAGCAGGAGCAGGCAATCCGCCCCCACTCCTGCTCCCAGAGCGGGGCCAAGATGATTGGAGATAGACACAAAATGTTGCAGTAACTCAGCGGGACCAGCAGCATCTCTGGAGAGAAGGAATGGATGACGATTCAGGTCAAGACCCTTCTTTCAGACTGAAGAAGAGTCTCGACCCAAAACATCATCCATTCCTTCTCTCCAGAGATGCTGCTGGTCCCGCTGAGTTACTCCTGCATTTTGTGTCCGTCTTCAAATGACGTCAAGTGCTCCGTGCGGACGCATGATGATGCGCGCGACTCTCGCGGGACCATCGCGCGACCGTCACTACCGGCCTGTCGCGTAAGTGACGGCCCAAGTGGGACAGGCCCTTAACTCTGCCAAAACATCAAAGGACCAGTTAATTTCTGACCCTGTGCTCCAGTGATGGTGAAGTGTTTAGTTTAGAAATACAGCATGTACACAGGCCCTTCAGCCCGTCGAGTCCACACAGACCACTGATCACCTGTTCGCACTGGTTCTATTTTGTTCCATTTCCACATCCACTCCCCACACACTCGGGGCAATTTACAGACGATAATTAATTTACAAACCCACGTGCCTTTGGGATGTGGGAGGAAGCCGGAGCTCCCGGAGGAAACACATGCAGTTTCAGGGAGGACGTGCAAATCCCACGCAGGCAGCACCCGAAGTCAGGATGAAACGCGGGTCTCCCGTGCTGTGAGGCAGCAGCTCTACCAGATGCACCACTGTGCTGCCCTAAGCTGCCCATACTACTTGCCGTGGCTATCCTGACAACAGTCTACATCAAACCCCTTGTTGATGTTGAGCTTGCACTGGATGAACTACACACCATCTCCAATAGCCTTGAAGGTGCCCAAGGCCAGTGCCTTAGGTCATTGCTAAAGCAAGACCGTGACAACATAAGGAATGGCTTGTCAAGCAGAGAGCTGCACAGAGAACATTAGCTACACAACATATGCATCGCACTAGAAGATGCCGATGCCTGTTACTTGTGTTTGCACAGAACTTGTACTCAGCATTTGAGTGCCATTGTAATAATAATATACTCCAAAAATATTATGAAGTGTAATTAAAGTGTGTGCAGTGCCTGTCGAAGAATAAAACTTGCCATCAACATGCTTTGTTAAATGTAACCTTTTTGGGATTTTGTTACTAAACATTCATTTTGTTGGGAGTGCAGATAATGTTTTATTGGCAGTTGAGGGGAGAGGGCACAGTGAAGGCAGGCCACTGGTTTAGTTTAGAGTTACAGCATGGAAACAGGCCCTTCGGCCCATCGAGTCCACGTCGACCTTCAATCACCCGTGGTCACAGGAAGAACATGCAAACTCCACACGCAGACAGCACCCGAGGTCAGGATTGAACCTGCGACTCTGCCACTGTGAGGCTGCGGTTCTACCAGCTGCGCCACTTTGCTGCCCGTAAAGAATGGTTAGGAAAGTTTTTTTAATTCAGTTACGGTGAACCAGTGCAAGCGTAACTGAAGGTGGCTGCTTAGTTAATGGCAGAATCTGTCATCCTTGATTCAGCTTCCACAGTCATGCTGTCAGGCTCAGTGACTGTCCCTTTCACTGACATGTTCAAATTAGCAGGACCCGCCTGGCCACATGCCTAACGATGCTGTGATTCAAGTGGAAGTGACTCACTTGTGCACTGACGATGGTGGGAGTGCTTTGTTAATCTGAGAGGTCAGTTACTTGACCTGTTCCGATCATTGCAGTATTTATAAACTTGGGTCCTGCAGAGCTTCCAATTAATGGCCCTCTCCAAAACAGTTGATATGATTTGACTGGATAGCATGCAAAACAATGTTTATCACTGTATCCCAGCACAACATTTAAAAGACATTTGGACGGATATATGGATAGGAAAGGTTTAGAGGGATATGGGTCAAACATGGGCAGGTGTCGCTAGTGTAGATGAGGCATCCAGGACAGTATGGGCAAGATGGGTCAAAGGGCCTGTTGCCATGCTGTATGACCAAGATTCATGGAAGGGCGAGACTCCTTCGGGAAAGGCCTTGAAAATGTAAGAGAGGATGACATCCATCAACAGCCAGCTGTGGGACACTGTGCCTCGGTCTAACCTTGGAGGTGGTTTGATGGAACGAGGGAAGAGGACCAGGAAAAGGAGAGGTGGTGGGTGAGAGAGGGGTGAGACAGGTCAGTCCGCCTCTGAACCAGACATTCACGATATATAATTCCTAAGGTAGACAAAAATGCTGGAGAAACTCAGTGGGTGAGGCAGCATCTATGGAGCGAAGGAAATAGGCAATGTTTTGGGTCGAAACCCTTCTTCAGACCGAAACGTTGCCTATTTCCTTCGCTCCATAGATGCTGCTGCACCCGCTGAGTTTCTCCAGCATTTTTGTCTACCTTCGTTGTTCCAGCATCTGCAATTCCTTCTTAAACATATATCATTTCTAGTTTTTGTTTCATTATTATTGTCACGAGTACTTGGATACAGTGATAAACTTTGTTTTCAATGCTATCCAGTCAAATCATATCCTGTATGTGCGCAATCAAGACATACACAAGTAGAACAGGATGTGCAAAGAGAGAAATAACCAGCGTGCAAAATATAATATAACAGCGACAGAGAAAATGCAGATTAAAATAAAACGGTAAGGGTGGGTCAGGAGATTGGGACCAAACCCTTGGTTTACGTGATTACAATCCGTTAGTCTGATAATAGTGGGGAAGCAGCCATTCCTGTTCAGAAATAGACAGGAAGATGTGATTACATGCCACTTTATATAAACACCAGATGACTCGAAACACATAGTTTTTCAACTATAGTTAATATTATAAGAAATGGTTCATGTACAGCAAGTGATGTAATAGGTGTCGGATGAACATTGTCTTAGAGTTATCCAGCACAGGAAAGTTTGTAGGGAACATTAGGCTGATCTCATTTACCTGTAAATGATCCACATCCCGCTCCTCCCTGCATTTCCACATGACTATCCAAAAGCCTCTTAAATATCAACACTTTGCCTTCACCACCACCTCTGACAGTGTGTTCCAGGCCCCACCACTCTGTGTAAAAGACTTGCTCTACACATCTCCATTAAACTCTCCCCCTCTCACCTTATAGCTATACCCCCTAGTGTTGGACATTTCCAACTTTGGAAAAAGGTTCTGACTGTCTACCCTTATCCATGCCTCTCATCATTTTATATACCGTATTTCCCCGCAATTAAGACGCTATTTTTTACCCAAAAGTAAGACACGAAAATGTACCTGCGTCTTGCAGGCTGAAGGTTAGGTTGTTAGCCAAGAAAGATAGACTAGGTTATCCCTCAGTGCAGCAACATCAAGAACGATGAGGCTGTACTGAGGAATAGCCAAGTCTATCCCTCATTGCTGGCAGCTGATGGGAAGCGGCTGTACAGTAGGAAGTGGCTGTAAATCGACAGCAGCACTGAGGGGGGGAGAGTTCCTTTCACAGTGTGTGGGGAGTCTGGCGTCGGGTGGCTGCTCCGTCCCTGACTCACCTTCTCTCTCCTAGTCCCGGGGCAGGCAACCGGGGCGCTACGGCCAGTCCCGGGAACGCGAGGGATCTGGGAACTGCAGCCATTCCCGGGGCACGCAGGCGATGTTGCCGACCTCTGGACTAAATCAAACCCTTGATCCTGTCCCGCCATCTTTTTTTTCAAAATTTAGTAACTTAAATTGGGGGTACGTCTTCATTGCCGGGAAATACTGTACTTCTATCAAGTCTCTCCTCCGCCTCTGACTTTCCAGAGAAAACAGTCCATGTCTATCCTATTTCTCCCTGTCACTGAAACCATTTGGCAAACCTCCTCTCCACCCTCTCCGTTTGGAAGTTCGGCATGCCCCAACAACTCTCACCGGCTTCTACAGATGTGCCACAGGAAGCATCTTGTCATCACAGCATGGTTTGGGAAAAGCTCCATCAAGGCCGCAAGAAATTGCAGAGAATTGTGGCTGCAGCCCAGATCACCACGCAAACCAACCTCGCTTCCATTGACCATGCTGCCTCGGCAAGGCCACCAACATAATCAAGGATGGGTCTCACCCTGGCCACTCCGTCTCCCATTAGGCAAGAGGTACAGAAGTGTGAAAAGGCATGCCTCCAGTTTCTTCCCCCAGCTGCTATCCAGCAACTGAACCATCTTATCATCAATTAGAGAGCGGTCCCGAGCTACTATCTACCTCATTGGAGACCCTCGGATTATCTTAAATTGGACTTTACTGGACTTTATCTTGCACTGTGATATTCCCTTTACCCTGTATCTGTGCACTGTGGATGGCTTGATTGTAATCATGTGTAGTCTTGCCACTGACTGGTTAGCACGCAACAAAAGATTTTCACTGTAACTTGGGACACGTGACAATAAACTAAACTAAATGCCAAAGTCTTGTTGTTTGAGTTTAGATTTTGGCCAGGGGTTTCGGGAAGATCTCCTCTGCACTTCCTCCGAACAGTGCCTTTAGATCTGCTGCGTCCTGCTGAGGGGACAGATGGAACTGGGTGTAACATTTGAACGACAGCACTCCAGGGGCGCAGGACTTCATTTGTTGAGCTCATCTTTGGAGTGCCAATAAAAGACACAACCTGCTGACTCCAGAGGAAAGAGTACCCTGCGTCATGCCTGATGTCTGAAAGAAGCGAGAGGTATGTACGGAAAGACGCAAAGAGGAAAGCAAGAGATAACTGAATGACGCAGAACCTGTACGAGGAAACGAGGGATAAATTTAGGACACATTTTTTCAATCAAATGCTACATTGAGCATCTGGTATATTTAGAGTACAAACTGCATCACCCAGCAGAGCAGTCGGGAGGAATGTGGGATGTTTAAATATTTTATCACTAAGATCTTCGATGCAAAGGGAACACAAGAGGGGTTAACAAAATGACTGAAAATGCTGGCAGTGTTATCTGCTGAGACTTCCATCCCCCCCACTCTCCTCTCCAGCCTTTTTTGTTGCCTTTTATGCTCCAGTAAAATACAATACTCTCATCTAAATTGGATCATATTATAAAATATTCAATATGTAATTTGTTTTATCGGTGTTGCTGGTGGCTTGGAGATTTATTGCATTTGAACAACATTGCTTTTTCTTGCCGTAGATATGAATTAATGCGTTATTGACCAGTGCGGTGGCTTGTGACTGAGGGCGGGGGGGGGGGGGTTTGGGCTGGTCTCTGGGTAATGTGCACAAGGTTGCCAAGGTCTGCTTTGTGCGTGGACCCTCCAGCCCGCACGTTGGGACCTCTCTCCAGGTTCGGATGAAATAAAACCGGCCACTGGAGAAACTACATTACAGTTTAATACCTGCCATCAGAAACTGTTAGCCACTCAAAGTGTCAACTTAATTGGATATTACATTTTGTTTGAAAATGGCAGACAGTTCACGAGGCATCAGAGGCAAACACAACAATGTTTTTTAATGGCCCACGCCATGAGGGGATTAGGAGAAGTGAATAAAAACGCTCTGAATTGCTCTTTTACTGTATGAGGTCTTCACACACATTCTTGGCATCTCACTCTGATTCAGTTAGTGGCTTAGAAATGGTCAGTCAACCCTCGCTCTGAACCGATTCTCCACCTCCGCAGAACAAATCTATGGAAAGAATAATAGAACACAAGAAGATAGAGTGGTAAAGAAGGTATATGGTGTGCTTGCCGTTATTGGTCGGCCAAAGGGCATAAGAGTCAGGAAGTCATGTTGCCGCTGTATAAAACGTTTGCAGTAATGCATACAGTTCTGCTTGCACCGTCACAAGAATGTTGTGTAGGCTTGGTAGAGGGCGCAATAGAAATTTACCAGAATGGGAAGGAGTGATGGCTTTAGAGAGGGTACAGAAAATGTTGGCCTAAGGAAGCGAGGTGGTGAACACAACTATCCTCATCAAGGGAGCTTGATGCTCAACATGGTCAACAGCGAGGAGAAGCATATTCTCCATATCCACCTTATCAATCCTTCTATGTTTCAATTAAATCATCTGTTATTCGGAACTCTGGGACATAAAGTCAGCCTTCTCAAACACTCTCACATGACCTACCATCCCAAGAATCATCACTGCACTCCTTGCCAAACAGGTCCATCCTTTCTTTGTACAGAACTGTGCAGAATACCCGAAGAGTAATCTCACCAAGGCCCCACGAATTTGTAGCAATGTAGCTTTAGTCCTGTATTCAATTCTATTTGCCATAGAGGGCAACATACCATCCGCCTTTCGAAAAGTCTGCTGCATCTGCAAGTAGCCTTTGGTGACTTACATACAAGAGCAGACACAAAGTGCTGGAGTAATGTAGCATGTCATGGCAGCATCTCTGGAGAAATGCATATTTGGCATTTAGGCTCAGGGCCTTTCTTGGGTCCCGACCCAAAATATCACCTATCCATGTCCTCCAGAGATGCTGCCTGACCTGCTGAGTTACTCCAGCACTTTGTCTTTTTTTTGTAAACCAGCATCAGCAGTTCCCCGTGTCTGGGCACATGAGCAGTCGGGTCCCTTTGAATAATAACATCTCACTATCTCACACCATTTAAAAAATACTCAGCATCTATGTTTTCCACCAAATAGTATAATCTCACAATGTACTCCATCTGCCTGTTCATCTAGTTTGTTTATGCCCCTTGAAGCGTCTTTGCATGGTTTCCACTGCTCACATTTCCACTTCATTACGTGTCAAAACTAAGTGGGAATGTAAGTAGTGATGACGCTATCTCCTCTTAGAATCTGTGACTGGTGAAGCCATTAACATAAGAACGAAATACAGCGGGAATGGCAAAGAGGTTTGTAGATGATAAATAAATTAGTGCTGTGCCTGGCTGTGAGGAAGAAAACTGAAGATGTAGGAAAATATAAATGGTTTGGTCACTTGAGGAATCAAGTAGCAAATGGATTTTAATCTTGGCAAGTAAAAGAAAATGCATATGGGAAAAGTGCAAGGAATATACAGTAAATGGTGGGATTTGAAGTGACCAGAGTCTACCAATGTGCCTTCCCGAGCCCCTATTCGCTGTGATGGTATTTCAGTCTCAGTCACAGAGGCCGACGTCAGGAAATCCTTCAGAGGGGTGAACCCTCGAGAAGCGTCTGGACCTGATGGCATACCTGGTCGTGTTCTAAAAACCTGTGCGGACCAACTGGCTGGAGTTTTTACGGACATTTTCAACCTGTCACTTCTGAGGTCTGAGGTTCCCGCCTGCTTCAAAAGGGCATCAATAATACCGGTGCCCAAGAAGAGCAAGGTGACGTGCCTCAATGACTATTGACCTGTGGCACTAACGCCTGTGTTGATGAAGTGCTTCGAGAGGTTGATCATGGCGCAAATCAACTCCTACCTCGACAAAAACTTGTCTTTGCAGTTCGCTTACCACCACAGTTCGCTTACCGCCACAACAGATCAACGGTGGATGCCATCTCGCCGGCCCTCCACTCCGCTCTGGACCACTTGGACACCAAAAACTCATATGTCAGGCTGTTATTCATTGACTACAGCTCGGCATTTAACTTAATCATCCCCTCCAAGCTGGTTACCAAACTTGCAGAACTGGGTCTCTGCGCATCCATCTGCAATTGGATCCTCGACTTCCTCATTCACAGACCACAGTCTGTTCGTATTGGTGGAAATATGTCAGACTCGATAACAATCAGCACGGGAGCACCTCAAGGCTGCGTGCTCAGCCCCCTGCTGTACTCACTCTATACTCATGACTGCGTAGCCGGTCATGGTGCGAACTCCATCATCAAGTTCGCTGATGACACCACTGTTGTGGGACGTATCACTGATGGGGATGAGTCAGAATATAGAAGAGAGATCGAGCAACTGTCCATATGGTGCCAGCACAACAACCTGGCCCTCAACACCAGCAAAACCAAGGAACTGATTGTGGACTTTGGAAGGAGTAGGATGGGGATCCACAGTCCTGTTTGTATCAACGGGTCGATGGTTGAAAGGGTCAAGAGCTTCAAATTCCTGGGCGTGCATATCTCTGAAGATCTTTCCTGGTCCGAGAACACAGATGCAATTATTAAGAAAGCTCATCAGCGCCTCTACTTCCTGAGAAGATTACGGAGAGTCGGTCTGTCAAGGAGGACTCTCTCTAACTTCTACAGGTGCACAGTAGAGAGCTTGCTGACCGGTTGCATCGTGGCTTGGTTCGAGTGCCCTGGAGAGGAAAAGACTACAAAAAGTAGTAAACATTGTCCAGTCCATCATCGGCTCTGACCTTCCTTCCATTGAGGGGATCTACCACAGTCGCTGCCTCAAAAAGGCTGGCAGCATCACCACACCACGCTGGCAACACCACCCTGGCCACACACTCATCTCACTGCTACCTTCGGGTAGAAGGTACAGGAGCCTGAGGACTGCAACGACCCGGTTCAGGAATAGCTACTTCCCCACAGCCATCAGGCTATTAAACTTGGCTCGGACAAAACTCTGAACATTAGTATCCCTTTATCTGTTATTTGCACTTTATTAATTTATTCATTCGTGTGAATTTACATATATAATTGTAGTCAATGCCTACTATGTTCTGTTGTGCTATGCAAAGAAAGAATTTAATTGTCCTGTCAGGGACACATGACAATAAACTCTTTTGACTTTTTGACTTTTGACTTTGACTTGACTTGAAGATAGTTGGACAAGAGAAAAGTTAATTGGAAAAGGTACACATGGTAGAAAATAGAAAAATACAATTCAGGTACCGGCCTTTGGGCCCACAAAATCTGTGCCGATCACAATGCCAAGTTAAATTGGCCCTATCTGCCTGATCCATACCCCTCCATTGCCAGCATATCCATGTGCCTTTATAAAAAACTCTTAAATGCCACTATTGTATCTGTCTCCACCACCGCTCCTGGCAGGGCGTTCCAGGAACGCACTACCCTCTGTGTAAAAGAAAATTGCATTGCACATCTCTGCCGCTCTCACCTTAAATGCTTGTCTTTATTGGTCATGGTATAGAATATAAAAGCATGGAGGTTAAAGCAGAACTGTACATAACATTAGAAACAGGAAACTGCAGGTGGTGATTTAAAAAAAAAGACATAAAGTGTAGATTAGCGAGTCAGGCAGCATCTCTGGAGAACGTAGACAGATGATGTTTCAGATCGGGACGATAGTGGTAGAGCAGGTGAGCAGCAGGAATCACAAAGTGGGAGCAGTGACAGGGTCTCACAGAACTCTCATCGGAGAGAGAACTTCTTCAGTGTAGGCATATCTTGAGGAGATTTTGTAGAGGAGCAATAAAATGTAGAAAGAAGGAACTGCAGATGTCAGTTTCTAAAAAAAAGACATGATATTCTGGAGTAATTCAGCAGGTCAAGCAGCATCTCTGGAGAATATGGCCAAGTGATGTTTCAAATCAGGGCCCTTCTTCAGACTGTGTGTGACCTTAGTTGGACCACAACTTGAATATAGCATTTTCTTTGGGTCACCACATTACCGGAAAATAGTAATCATCATGTACAGGGTGCAGGAACAGTTTATGAGGTTGTTACAAGGACTAGAAAATTGTAACGTTCAGGTAAGACTGGACAGGCACGGCCGTTTATTGAAAGAACAAAGAAAACTGAAAGGACCCTTAACTGAGATGGAAAAAATATGAGGGGCCCAGATAGAGTAAATAAAAGGGACCTATTTTCTTTGGCAGAAGACTTAGACAATAAGGACAGTGATTTAAAGTAATTGGTGGAGCGAGAAGAGAGACAAAAAATATAATTTCTATACCAAGAGGATAGCAGACTCTGGAACTCGTTGTCTGAAGGAGTGGTAGAGGCAGAAACATCCCATGAGATAAGTACTGGAAGCGTAGTAACCTACAGGGCAGATCAAATGCAGCATAGAGGGTTTAGGTTGAGAAGCACTTTAAAAATACCACTGAGACCAGGAGCTGGATGGTCACCTGAATCAGTAGTCAAGAGTCAAGAGTGTTTTATTGTCATATGTCCCAGGTAGGACAATGAAATTCTTGTGTCATAGATGGACCATGATCCTTATCCCTGCATTATCCAATTGGAAACGGGGAAATCATTTTCATTGGCAGGAAAAAAACAAAGTGCCGGACAAACTCAGTGGGTCAGGTAACAACTGGGAAGGGAATGAACAGGGGATGTTTCAGATCAAGACCCTTCTCTGAAACATCACCTGACAATTCGCTCCCCAGATGCTGCACAAACCACTGAATTCCTCCAGCACTTTATGTTTTGCGCAAGTTTCTACCATCTGCTGTCGTCTCTAGTGTCTTCATCGGCAGGAGGCAATGTTAAGTAGAGCACCCGCTTATGGGAGAAAGGGAAAGAACAAGAGAGGTGACTTTCTGAGCAGTGAATTTTGTTCTTGAATGCATTGCCGAAAAGGGGATGGGAAAAAATGGGAAAGAAAATTACTCATTAGTTTAGTTGAGTTCAGTTTATTGCCACGTGCTCCTGTTGCTTTTATAATTGTTCATATAATTGTTCATAATTGTAAGAAAAAATATGTAGGGACCTGGAGAAAGAGCAGAGGCGGGCAGCCTCGTGGTTTTGCTCATTCCCAGAGCCAACACAGGCACGATGGGCCAAATGGCTTTCTTCTGTGCTCTTTATGCAGCCGCAAGAATATTTTCTCACCGACCGTCTTCCCTCGCTCCTATGAATGAACCAACTATTGCTGGGATACCATTGGCACCGTTGTGTAAATGTGCAAGGCAGGATTGGCATCATGACAAGGGTTGGAATCATCACAACCCAGGTATTCTCGGCTGCGCAGCCTGGAAACTGATGCACTTTCCAGTTGGGATCGCTCTCTGGGGAACTTCAACTTGACGTTATCCCTTTTATAGGACTTGAAGATGGGATTTTACTGGTCTGTCTGCTAGTTTACTGAGCCATCATAAGAGCTGACTGTGGTAATTTCCACCCCATTAGCTCCAGTTGTAGTCACTGCTTCCATCTGATGATTGTGCGATCCTTCACTTGTTTATGGCTGCATTCTATTACACTGCGTGCACTGCGGCAGGTCACAAGTCCACCACACATCAGAAGCTAGATCAGAGCGCTGTCGGCACAGGAGAGACATTCAACCATCTGTGTCCGTCTGTTGCCCCATCCAGCGATGGGAGACTGCAGATTTGCTTCTGCACAAATGTGCTCCCTCGATGCCAATGCAAGCTCATTGAAGTGTAATGCATGCAAATTCTCAACGCTCTGTGAGGCACTCCTGCCGCCCTCTGACCCTACCAGGTGGCAACTGTTGGTGGAACGCAAAGCAGTTGGAAGAGAACCGGTCTCACAATTCCCTCACAACCTGCAAGAAGCCCAGCTGCAGATTGGGACGTTTTCGAGCTGGTGCACATTAAAGCTAAAACACAGAGGAATTTATCTGTGTGACAATCGCCTGAACTCTTTCCTACAAGTGAAACAAGATCGCAGGTCAGCCCTGAGAATTGACATGAACGTGCACAAAATGTAAATCCATTTCAATCTCTTTAAATGGTTTAACGTCTTTATAAAATGACTTACATGTGTGAGAGTGATAGATTAGTAAAGAGAACGAGAGTGAGATGTGCCATGAAAGAGTTTGCATGTGTGTTTCTGACCTTGTTAGCCCTCCATTTCTCCTGCACCTTACCACTCCACTCATCCTTTATTTGCATTCTACCCCAATCACTTTCTGTTCCTTTAACCCTCTGCTGCCTTTCACCTCGTCCAACTGAACCCCACCTTCAAGTTGGCCCGTGTCCATCCTTGTGCTGCAGCCTCCGTGCACGCATCTCACAAGTTCACCAGCTACTGAGCGGCAGCACGCAAACAATGTTTGCATGTGTGCACGTTGGGAACACGAGCTTCTAGTGATGGAAAGGCACAGTATCTTTTTACAAATGGTGAGAGATAGAAAGGCACTGATGTTCAAAAGGTCGTGGGCATCTGTGTATCACTGCAAGTTAATAGGCAGGAAGGGAATTTACATTTTGCTCCAATTATATCATGCCCCAGTGAGACATTGTCTGGAATAGTGTGTAGATCTGGTCTCCCTACTAAAAGATAGACATGTTTACAACAGCAAGAGTGTAGTGAATGTTCACCAGGTTGATTCGTAGGATGATGAAGAGAGATGAAGCAGATTGAGCTAATACTCTCTGGAGTTTTCGTGAATGAGACACGAGTTCATTGAAACTTACTGATTCTTACAGGTTTGACAGAGTAGTATTCACGTTGGTCTCAGCTGTCACCTTAGAATCCATCGAACTAGCGGAGGATGCGGATCCTCTTAGATCCCAAAGGACAAACTAAGCAGAGAGGGATGTAGGTGTTGTTCCATGAGAGTGTGTGACTGTGAGAATGAGTGTTAGGGCTTTTAATGCTTACCCAAAAGGTCGCCTCTCCATTCCCTCCTCAGATGCTGCCTGACCCGCTGAGTTACATCAGCACTTTGTGGTTTGCCCAAGATTCCTGCGTTGGTGGCACAGTGGTGCAGCTGGTAGAGCCGTTGCTGATAGTGACGGAGACCTGGGTTCAATCCTGACCTCGGGTGTTGTCTGTGTGGAGTTTGCATGCTTTCCCTGTGCCTGCATGGGTTTGCTCCGGGTGTGCCAATTTCCTCCCACATCTCTTAGACCAGTGAGTTTATAGGTTAAATGGCTTCTGCACAATTGCGCTTAGTACATAGGCAGTGGATGAGAACGGGTGATCGATGGTCGGCCTGGACTCGGTGGGCCGAAGGGCTTCTTTCCATGCTGTCTCTCTAAAATTACTTGTTACAGTTACTTGTGCAACGCGCGCTGCCATTCCTTCCGATAACCCTATAGTTGGATTTCACCCCTCGCTATCCCACCCACTTTCACACAGTGGGTCAAAGGAGACGAAGAGTGCCACCAGATATATTCTGCTCATCAATCACACAACCTTTCTGCATAAGAAAACAACGTGAGAAGGTGACAGGAGGGAGACGGAGATTCCGATCTTGTGGAATTGCGGGTTAATGCTATCCCAGAGGCACTTTGCTCGAACCTATTCATAACGCTGCTGACGTAAGCGACATGCCAAATCCTGCAGATAACAGGAAGATAATTAACTCTGCACGCTGTGGGCACAGTATTGCAATCTACAGTCAGCCTCCAGGCCAGAGATACCAGAGGTGGCGTTTAATCTCCAGCCTTGGCTAACTTCCCCGTGAATTTAATCATGACAAGGATCAGTGTTTAGAACACACAACAGTGCAGCACGGGAGCAGGCCCTTCGGCCCACAATGTCTGTGCTGAACATGATGCCAAGATAAACTAAACTCATCTGCCCACTTCTGGACATTAAGAAGTGCACACTGGCTGATGAAAGTCTAAAAGTGTTAAAGAAGGAACTGCAGATGCTGGAGAATCGAGGGTTACACAAAAAGCTGGAGAAACTCAGCGGGTGCAGCAGCATCTAAGGAGTGAAGGAGATAGGCGACGTTTCGGGTCGAGACCCTTCTTCAGTCTGAGTCTGAAGAAGGGTCTCGACCCGAAACGTCGCCTATCTCCTTCACTCCTTAGATGCTGCTGCACCCGCTGAGTTTCTCCAGCTTTTTGTGTAACCCCTGATGAAAGTCTAGTTGGGTTTAAAAACTGCTTCTACTAAGGCCCTTTGGGGTGCTCTGTTATGAAGCTGCTACATTAATGCAGGCTGCCCTTTGCTCTAATGAACCGTAACATGGGGTTCGGTGTGACAAAATACCACGACAAATTCACAACAGGAAGTCAAACTGGCAAGCAGATGTCCTCTCAAACACAGGGTTCTTAATGCGTGGAAAGAAATAACAACAGTCCACCATTTTACTGGCTGACTCCCACATCGTGGACATGGAAGGCATGAGCTCTGACCCTTCCCTCATGCACACTGCAATGGCTTGAAGAGTCAAGGCCTTTCATTATACAGTAAAGTTAAACCCTGTCCCATTCCCCACCTTTGTTCATTCATCTCCCATCACAAATGTGTAGGAAGGAACTGCAGATGCTGGGTTAAACCGAAGATACACACAAAAGCTGGAGTAACTCAGCGGGGCAGGCAGCATCTCTGGAGAGAAGTCCGACCCGAAACGTCACCCATTCCTTCTCTCCAGAGATGCTGCCTGTCCCACTGAGTTACTCCAGCATTTTGTGTCTATCTCCCATCCCAAGTTCCTCATTTCCTTTTTAACTCCCCTCTCTCCCCTCCCCCAGTCTCGTTCCACCTATACACCCTCCCTCTAACTTTACATTTCACTTCTCTTATAAGTTCATGTCCATAATTCAATCATGGGTGATCTATCTTTCTCTCTTAACCAGATTCTCCTGCCTTAGCCCCTTAACCTTTGACCCTTACTAATCAAGTACCTCCATGTATGCTGTCTGTGTAGAGTTTGCACGTTCTCCCTGTGATCTGAAGTCGGGTTCAAACCCTAAATGTGCCCCCCCCCCCCCACAGATGCTGCCTGACCAGCAGTGTTCCTCCAGCACTTTGTGTTTAACTTAATTTTACACACAGTGTATAATGTAACAAATTGTCCCGAGGTGCTTCAGAAATTTTGGAAGATTAGAAATCTAAGATTTAACACCTAGCCACATAGGGAATACGAGGACAGATGATCAAGAGTTTTGATCAAGAAGGAAGGTGTGCGGGAGCTGGAAGACTCAACGCAACAACCCCAGAGAAATTGCAACCTAGGTGTGGCCTGGGCGTAAATGGAGGTTCAAAGTACCGGCTCAGTTCTGTTCACCAAGGGAAGCCAGTCTCCATTCTCCCCGGTCTGGCAGTCCATGTACTCTTCCCTACACAAAAACATTGGGAGATGTTTGGTGTGGGAGGAGTGGTATTGTGGGATCGATCGAAGTTGGGGCTATGCTGTCTTTGTGGGAAGGTGATGGCACGGAAGAAACATTGAACAGTCACATTGAAACATTGAAGCAGTAAAGAAATATGTAGTAGATCATAAGAAGGTGACGTAGGGACTATACAGCCTCCTATTAGGAATGACCATCAGGGAAGTGGGTGGCACGGTGGCACAGCAGTAGAGCTACTGCCTCTTACTGCTAGAGACCCAGGTTACATCCTAACCTCAGGTGCTGTCTGTGTGCACGTTCTTCCATGTGTTTCCTCCGGGTGCTCTGGTTTCCTCCCACATCTTAAATATGTGTGGGTTTGCAGGCTAATTGCCCTCTGAAGTTGCCCCTAGTGTGTGGGGAGCGGATATGAAAGTTGGTTAATATAAGCTAGTGCGAATGGGTGATCGATGGTTGGTGTGGACTCGGTGGGCCGAAGAGCCTGTTTCCACGGTGTATTCAAAATTCAATGTGAAATGTGAAAATGGGCGGCCTGTATAAGCCACATTATGGCAGTCCAATGGGGAATTAATTTGTTTTTCATGGTCATGACATACATCCATCATTAAGAAAATGAAGCCACATAGGGAGGAAGTCATACAACTGATTAACATTAATCCCTTCATTGGAAACACAGAAACCATCCTTTCCCTGTGACCCCTGATACCCTCGCTTTATTACAGGTGCTTCAACAATGGAGGAAGTACACCACAAGCAATCTTTCCTTAAGGTGTTCACGAGGTGAGTCTCAGTAATGGCTCTGAGAGTCCCACACGGCAAATCTTAACCATATCTGAACCACATTGGCTGCTGGTCTGAGAACACTTCTGGTTTTTAAAAGTCAATCCTTGTTTTCAATCCTTTCTTAGTGTTGCCTGCCTCTAGCTCTAATCTTCTCCAGCCTTGCAATCCCTCCAACAAGTCAGGGCTTTTCCAGGTCTGGCCTCCAGTGTAACTGATTTTAATCACCTCAGCACTGATGGCCAAGACTCCTTGCTGTGGAATGTCCTCTCTAAATCTCTCCATCTCTCTGTTTACCTTCATTGTACTTATCAAAGCCTAACTTTTTTCTACGCACCTACAAATCTAAATGCCTTAAAATCTCTGTCAGTAGTTTGGTATCCCTTTTATTTGATTACATTCCTGCAAAGTTTTTGTGATATTTTACCAAGACATATATGCAGGTTTCTTCATGTTAGTATATCCTGGTTATGTGGAATAGTTTGACCAAGTAGAGACAGTAGTGATCTATCCAACTCAACCAACTCACTACACTTATTTGTCATTGACTTCACCAAATAATATCTGATACAAATGTCAGTATAAGTAACCCATTTGCCTATTTTCAACCCAATTTAACTATCTTAAACATTACCATTATTTCCTCTGCACAATTGTCTCCCAAACAATGCTCACCTCACTTTGAAGTGCAGGAACCACTTGATCCAATACTTATACTAAGGGCAGCACAATGGTGCAGCTGGTAAAGCTGTTGATCACAGCGCCAGAGGCCTGGATATGATCCTGAGCTTGGGTGCTGTCTGAGTGGAGTTTGCACATTCTCCCAGAGACATTTTCACGGGCCCAGTTTTCTCCAACCACTCAAAGACGTGCAGGTTTGTAGGTTAATTGGCCTCTGTAAATTGTCCCTACTGTGTCAAGAATGGATGTGAAAATGAGGATAACATCGAACTGGAGTGAACAGGTGACCAATGGTCGGCGTAGCCATAACATCAGCAAACAACATGTAGAGGAGAAACTGCCTCAAAAATACCCACACCACCCTGGCCATGCTCTCATTACATGCGACCATCAGCAAAAAGGTACAGGAGCCTGAAAACCACGACTACTAGGTCAAGAATAGTGCCTTCCCAGCACACCGTCAGACTCTTGAACACTATACAACACTAACCTCAGCAAATATGAACTTCCTTTGGTCACCAAGGCCTTTGATTTTTTTTGCATTAGTATTACTGTTATTAATTTATTGAAGTTTAAAAGCCAGTATATATGTATATAGGTGTGCATTGTGTGTATGGGCCTGTTAAGCTGCTGCAAGTAAGAATTTCATTGTTCAGTTGCTGGAACATACAGTATGGCAATTAAACACTCTTGACTCTCTCGAGTCAGGAGAATAATGATGAACATTGGACGTTGCCAGTCAATTCATTGCTGGGCTGTTACATCCACTTCAACAGCGCTCTCTTTCTCCAGCTACGGTCTTTGCGCCAGGAATGGGCCATCTGGCCCCATGTGTCCGTTCAGCATGGTTATGAGCAGAGTCATTCATGCTTTCCTGGCTCATCTATCCTTTAAGCAAAGCCTTCCTTTACCCAGTAGACCCCCAGAATTATTAAACTTTTTATCTCCATTACCGTTAGACTACGTATGAACAGGGAAATGAGTTAATTCAAAATGACAAGAAGGGTTCAGACATGAGAAGACCATTATTGCATCGCGCCTCATCAGTGTCAACTTGATGGATCTATCTTGTGCTATTTCTATCTCCTAGACCAGCTCCAAATTCACTGCCCACTATAATGGTGAGTCAGGAAGAGGAACAGAGCAAAAGTCAATTGTTCTGTGCCTTTGGTGGCTCTGCCAATGGATGTCGGCTGGTTTGCATCTTAACTCAGTTACCCACTTTGTCTCCATTCCCTGCACAAGCTGCAGTTGACAGTATAACAGGGTGAAATGCAAAGTGCTGGAGGAACTCAGCGGGTCAGGCAGCATCTGTCGAAGGAATGGAATGACGGCGTTTCTTGTCTTCTTTCTCTTCTTCTGACTGATTGCAGTAAGGGGCAGAAAGGAAAAGAGAGGTGGGCAGAGAAAAAGCTGAACACTAGTCTGAAGACAGATTCTGACCCGAGACGTCGTCTGTCCATTCCTTCCACAGATGTTGCCTGACTTGCTGAGTTTTTCCAGAACTTTCTGTTTTGAAGAGATATCCATTCCTGTTTTGACCGGGCACAAATATTGCACTAATATTAGGTAGACAAAAATGCTGGAGAAACTCAGCGGGTGAGGCAGCATCTTTGGAGCGAAGGAAATAGAAGTCTGAAGAAGGGTCTTGACCCTATTTTCTTCGCTCCATAGATGCTGCCTCACCCGCTGAGTTTCTCCAGCATTTTTGTCTACCTTCGATTTTCCAGCATCTGCAGTTCCTTCTTAAACTTTTGCACTAATATTACTTTCTTTTAACAAACTTACTTTTGTTTATTAAGATATCTATGACTACTGTGTTTACAGACTTGTTAAGTTGCTGCAAGTAAGAATTTCATGGTTCCCTTTTCAGTACATCTGACAATTAAACATCCTTGACTCATGAAGCACACATGAGCCAGCTGCAACACAACCAGTTGATCAGTAATGTGGCTGTCGAGCTGTTCCACTGTACGAGTGGGTTTTCGCCAGGATCTCTGGTTTCCTCCCACATTCCAAAAACGTGCAAGTTTGTGGGTTAATTGCTAGGTATAAATGTAAATTGTCCCCAGTGTGTGTGTGGGATAGTGCAGGCGTGCAGAGATCGTTGGTCGGTTCGGACTCGGTGGGAAAAAAGGGCCTGTTTTCACGCTGTATCTCCAAACTAAATTGTTGCTGCAAAATTCACTAAAAACATGATGTTTTCTTGCATTCTGTTTTTTTGTCTACCTTCGATTTTACAGCATCTGCAGTTCCCTCTTAAACAAAATGTTTTCTTGCATGATGTTTTAACAAAATTGGAGCCAAAATTATGACACGATTCTCTTCCAATGATAAACTAACGTCATATGTGTGGAGTCTTCTTCACTCAGAGTAGTTATGTCAAAATTCTATAGTGTATAAGAATAAAAAGTTTGCCTTATTATTTTTTTAAAAGCCTGTACGTAATGGTTTTGTGTTCCATATCAATCTGTGCTGATTCAGTTGATATTTTGATTGGAACAAAGTGTTTCAAAAGTTATAAAATGATTGGATTTTTTACTACCTGGTTTGCTGCCGGTAGGAGTTTTCAGTGCGACTGGCTGTTTCACCAGCTTGGCACGGCCTCAGCTACTAGGTGCCACAGTTCCCACAGCAACAATTGAATGTCAGGGAAGTGAAATCTATGTTAGAGATCTGGCTGAATGTTTTGGCAAGGTTTTGTCATAGTCAGTGCCACTAACTAGAAAGTCCCGGCCAATATATTTAATGCCAATTTATTGTCATTATTGTCAAATGCACGGACCACAGCCTCTTCTTTAAAGTTAGAAGCATTAAAATGAAACCGAATTACACAGCACAGCAGGTGCCATTTGGCCCATCTTCCTTGTGTAGGCTCTTTAAAAGAGATATCCAATTACTCCTACTCCTGTGTGCCAGAATGAATTTATTCCTTAAAGCTGCTCAATTGTTATTTTACTCCTCCTCTCAACAGAAGATCTACTTTACTCAGTCAATGTGTGGAACTGGATAAAGGTATTAGTAATTTTAAAAGTGTATTTTCTTTTATATAACTAAGAGCAGGGAAATTAAGTTTCTTTAAAACCAATCTCACAGGTGAATATTAAATGTATAAATTGAATTAATACAATACAAGCTTTCATGGAACAAAAGTGCATTTCAATGGCTTTGAATAGTTTAGTCTCAAGTCTCATGCTTTAAAATCAACATTGAGAAACTCAAATTCCCCAAATTTGACAGCTCTGACTCGTGGCTCCTCTCTGGAGTCGGAGCAACAAAAGACAACATGGCTATCGGGAATCACACGGAGGGAAAACTCAAGAAAGCAAGGAAATAGGAGTAGGAGTAGGAGTAGGAGTAGGCCCCTCAAGCCTGCCCCACCATTCAACATCAACTCTTCTGTGCCAGTTTCCCATAACCCTCAATTCCTTGATCTTTCAAATATTTATCTATCTAATAGTTAAATATTTCTAATGATCTGGCCTCTAGCCCCTGCAGGGACAGAATTCCAGAGATTCACAACCCACCCGGGGAAATTTTGACGCACCTGAATTTTAAATGATCAGGCACTTATTTTGTGGATATGTTCCCATATTCGTGATTCTCCCAGGAGAGAAAATATTTATTTGTCTTTATTTTGTATCTATTATGTCTACCCAGTCAAGTCCCAAAAGATCTGATATATTTAATGTCACCCCTCACTCGTCTGCACTCCAAACCCCACAGACACAAACTGTCTACTCTCTCTTGATAGGACAACCCTCTCATCCCATGAATCAACCTGGTGAATCTCCTTTGGACTGTCGCCAATACTATTTCATCGTTTAGCAAGCAAAGGGGGACCAAAGCTGTGCAATATTGAAGCTGAAGCCTCAGGTACACCCTGTACAATTGTAACAAAACCTCTCTATTCTTCAACTTCAGGTCCTTTGCAACAGGTGGTGCAGCTGGTAAAACTCCTTCCTCACAGCCAGGGGTTGAAATCGCTATCAAACCATGGGGGGACACACAATTTCTTGGTGGCCACGCGCATGCGCACGCAGACACACACATGCGAGGCTTCGGCCGTGGGCCCTGTGGACGATAACATCGGGAACTGACCTGGTTGGTGACCGAATCTGAACTCCAGCAACAGCAGCTTAGTCCGCCCCGAATCGTGGGTCTTCAATCTGCCCGTTCGCGGGGCCTTTCATCGCCCGGCGCAACTTAAAAGCAGCCGCGGGATCTTCCATCGCCCGGCGGGGGCTTCAACATCGGGAGCTTCGATTGCCTCGACGCAGCAATTTGACCACGGGGTGATGGAAGATCCCGCGGCCGATTTTAAGCCGCGCCAGGCGATGAAAGGCCCTGAGAATAGGTCGATTCAAGTTCCGCTCTATGATCTTTGCTCCACCAGGACGTCTCGCTCCTCCAATCACCGCGCTCTATCCTCAGTCCCACCCCCCTACTTCCGCCTCTGACCGGCACCTCCCTCCTCCAATCATCGCGCTGAATCATTATGTCCCGCCCCCCCCCTCCACTGCCTGCTGACTGGCGTCTCTCTCGTCCAATCGGTGCCCTCGACCATCAGTCCCACCCTCACTGTCTCGCGGAAAGTGGAGATTTTTAATAGATTTTTTTTACACCGAATTTTGAAATCCGGATTACAAAACATGAGGGGGGGGGGGGGGGGAAGAATTGTCCCCCACCTCTCAAAACACGTGCCCCCTGTCCCCCCCCAGGATTTCTGCCCATGCTCACAGCGCCAGAAACGCTGGTTCGATCCTGACCTCGGGTGCTGTTTGTGTGGAGTTTGCATGCTCTCCCTGTGGCTGCGTGGGTTTCCTTCGGGTGTTCTAATTTCCTCCCACATTCCAAAGACGTGCGGGTTTGTTGGTTATGTTGTTGGAAGGAACTGCAGATGCTGGTTTAAACCGAAGATAGACACAAAATGCTGGAGTAAGGGTCTCAACCCGAAACGTCACCCATTCCTTCTATCCAGTGATGCTGCCTGACCCGCTGACTTACTCCAGCATTCTGTGTCTATCTTCGGCTTTGTAGGTTAATTGGCCAATGTGAATCTGCCTGTATAATATATAATATAGTGTGAACGGATGATTGATGGTTGGCGTTGGCTCAGTAAGACGAAGGGCCTGTTTTCCGCGCTGTGTCTTTAAGCCAAACTAAGCGATTTGGTTTCTTAAATACCTCCTGGATTTGCTTGCTAGACACCTAGATTCCTCCTTACATCACTTACTTGCAATCTCTCTCCCTTTATATAACAGCCTACCTTTTGATTCCTCTTACCAAAGTGTAATATATCACACTTCCCCACATTAAACTCCAGGTTTTCACTCAGTCAGCCAATCTATCTCCATCCCATTGCAGAATCACAGTACCCTCATCACAACATGCACTTCTGTCTATTTTCGCATCATTGGCAAATTTGGAAATGTTACATTTTGTTCCTTCCTTTGCGTCATTAATATAAATAGTACACAATCAAAAGCCCAGAACTGATCCCTCAGGTACACCACGTTATAACCCTCCAGCCTGAGAACAATCAATGTATTCCAATTCTATGTATAGCTAGTACACCTCCTCTAGTACCTTGGGTTCTTAACCACTTATATGGCAGCTTGCCAAATCCCTTTTGGAAATTGAAATATATTACATCAACAGGTTCTCCTCCATCAGCATTGCCTGCCACATCTTCAAAGAATTGGAGCAAAGTTGGTCAAACATGATTTTACTTTTATAAAATCATTTTGACAAGATTTGATTATATTCAGCTCACCAAAATTATTATTTAGTTCCTCTTTGATGACTGACTCTAGCATCCTCTCATTAGATATTAAACTACCTGGTCTTTCATTCCCGCCTACTGTTTGCCTCAGTTTTTGAACAAAGGTCTCACCTTTCTAATCTTCTGGTACCCTCTGTGAATTTAGCGAGTTTGGAAAATTTTCAACCAGTGGGTCCACTAATTCTTCAGCCATTTTCTTTAAAATCCTTAAGTTCAGGCCATCGATTCGTGACCATTTGTCCATCATTAACCCCATGAGTTCCAGGTGACTATCCCTCGTAATTGAGATGTTTACATTTCTCCACGTTACTTGAAATTGATCCATCTGTTCCTGTCGGAACATTTGCGGTGTTCTGCACACTGAAGACTGATGCAAAAATGTGATTTAACATATCTGCCATTTCTTCGTTTCCTCTTATAATTCCCCAGCCCCATCATCGAGTGGACCCACACTTACCCACAACTACCTTAGCCGCCTTCTTCCTATTTAAACTGCATATCCATAGAGACGTTATTTGCTTTAATATTACACACATTCCGTCTTGAAATCAATTTTCTTCCTTTTGCCGAACGTTTTAGACATTTGGTGCTGGATGCTAAAAATCTTCCAGTCCTCTGGCCACTGGCACTTTGTGTGTCCTACATCAATTTAATGTTATCCTTGATCTCTTTTGCTAAGCACAGATTGTGACTCTTTCTCATTGAGTCCCCCTGTCTAATTGCAAGAAATTACAACTGAGTGTTATAGACCCACTATTTGAATGTCTTCCCTATTTATTTAATCATCTGTCTCTTCAATTATTTTCCCAGAACAACTTCATACCATTATAATTTCCCTGATTTAAGTTAAAGATGAGTGGTTTTGTTGGTGAAGTGTTCATCGTTAAATTGTTTTGGGAATTCAATCATACTGTGGTCATGACCTCCTCAGGGATCTTTAACCACAAGATCTCTAATTAATCCTTCCTTGTTAGTCATTACCAAATGTACAATAGCTTGGTCCTAGGTAGATTCTGTGACATATCGTTATATGAAGCAAAGCCTGACACATTCTACAAATTCCACAAATTCTTCTTTTCCAATACTCTTGTCAGTTTGGTTTGTCCAATCAATATGTGGATTAAAAATTACAATGAGAATTGCAGTTCCTTGTGCTAGATACTTTCCCATTCATGCTCTTTTCTTTCAAGAGGTCACATTTTGGGGCCAAGACACTACTCCTATCAGTGCCTTCTTTCACCTTCAGTTTATGAATTCAACCCACATCAGTGGGAAGAAGGATCCCTCCCACCTTAAACCTATGTCCTCTGGTTCTTGATTCCCCTACTTTGGTAAAACTCTGAGCATTCAGCCTATCTACTCCCCTTCAGAGTCCAAAGAAGGGTCTCGACCCAAAACGTCACCCATTCCTTCTCTCCAGAGATGCTGCCTGTCCCGCTGAGTTACTCAAGCAATTTGGGTCTTACACAATACACTGACTAATAAAATCCAATGTACCAAAAGCCTTCTTGACCACCCTATCTACCCCCATTTTCATATTATGTAAACCATATTATAACAATCTGCTGAATTACAACATTTTTCTTCCCTCTCTTCTGGTTTGTTTCAAATGTTTTAGATCTACGTGGTCTGGTTAGCAACTAACCCAGCGAGTTTAAACAGTTCCTTCCCATTTACTCTATTTTCAAAATTCTTTCCAGAGATCTGCAAAAGGCGTTAATATCTGTTGATTGGATTTTCCACTGATGCCACAAAAAAAAGCACTCAAAGTTGCCACTTCAACTTGCGAGCAGTTATCGGATTTTCACTTTATTTCACCTACAATACAGGATTAGTCTGCTTCTTCAACGGTGCAGTTTAATAAAGCTTTATTGTTAGAGCCGAGAGATTTTGTAAAGAGTGCACGCTGAGCTCTCAAATGGAGAGGTGAATTAACAGCCATGCAGGGAAACGAGAAGCTATTGTACAACTGTTCTTGTCTCAGTGTGGAATCCACGCGATTCTCCATATCCGGAGGGCTTCCTCGGAGCAGTCTCTTCCCCCAACCCACCTTGCTTTCAAAGAGAACAGGATTGGAGATAATAAGCTGCATCAATGAGTTGGAATCAAGGAAAATGTAGCATTGTGGTTAAGTAACTGGACCAGCAATCTGCAACAATAATTTGGAGACATAAATTCAAATCACACAGAGCACCAGGGTAATTTAAGTTCAGCTAATCAAATATTTTGAGCACTATTCTGATCAACTATTCTAGTACTATTAAACAACTGGAGTGTTGCACAAACTCACTAATGTTCTTTATATGAGAGAATACATCTGCTGAGGATGCGTTCCTGATCTTCCAATCTACCTTGCTGCAGGCCTTGCATTTTTTATTTATCTGCATTTTCTCTGTAGCTGTCACACTATATTCTGCACATTGTTTATATTCTTCTTTGCACGACCTGATGCACTCATGCATGGTATGATTTGCCATGATGGCACGTAAAACAAAGTATTAAACTATATCTCAGTACACTTGCCAATAATACACCAATACGAATAATTCTACACCCATTCTGGTCCATGGGAAACTCCATGTACAGCGATGCAGTTGATTCTTATCTATTCCTCAGAAATGGCCAAAGCTAGGGAAGTTAGGGGCTGGAATTAAATGTGGGCTATGCTAAGGTAGAACACTGTTCACAAAATTAATAAACAAAATTAAGTTCACTTCACCGGGTTTCAACTATGTGTCTGTGTATAGAGTGCTCAGGAGAACTGCTATTTCAAGCCCTAGCAAAACGTTCCTAATTCCTTGTGGACCAGGTGAGAAAGAGTGGTCAACGGCTCCATTATAATTACAGCCCATCATGTGCCCACCAAATACCCACCACATGCCCACCATAAGCTCACCATAAAACCACCGTAAGTCCACCATATACCCACCAAATGCTCACCAGGATGGTTACAAAAGGACTGGATGAACACTCAATTGTTGGATGAGTAAAGGTTAGTATGTGGGTGTCATAGCAGTCAGTCTGTTTACTAGGTTACCGGTTTCCTCACAATGGAAGGCTACAACTTAGGTGAAACTCCAACCATCAATATATCCAATGAGAAATTTAGGAGAAATAATATTGTTTTGAGGGAGGAAAGAATATGGACAAGCAGCACGTCAGGCTAAACACACACAGACATTGAGTGGTGCAGCATGGAAACAGTCCCTTAAGCCAAATTCGGTCATGCTGACTGAGATGTCCCTTCTTTGCTCATCCCATTCACCCACATTTGGCCCTCTAAACATTTTTGATCCACGTGAATGCCTTTTCAGTGTTGATATTGTACCTGCCTCAACTAGTTCCCCTGGCAGCTTGTTCCATATGCCCATCACTCTCCGTGTGAAAAACTGCCCCT
This sequence comes from Raja brachyura, assembly GCA_963514005.1. The sequence goes on along the minus strand of OY740807.1, from coordinate 11,925,887 downwards.
AGTCCTTGGTTCCCCTCCATGGAAGACAAAGGAACAGAAGAAGAGTCCCAATTTGAAATGTCGCCGACACATTTCTCTCCCTAGACGATGCCTGACCTGCTGAGTTCTTCCGGTAATTTTTGAACAGAAGAACATGCTGACGAGGTGAGATGTAGCATGCTGGGAGCAGGTATGCCTGATCACTGGCACAGCCTCATGAGTTGAATGGTCTACAAATTCAGCACAATTCTGTTGCAGGAGAAACAGTGATGGAAATATTCAGCAATCTTGGCAAGGATATTGAGACGTACAACAAAGTACTGGAGGAACTCAGGAGGTCAAGCAGCACCTGTGCTGGGAATGGAACAACCATGTTTTGGGTTGGGACCTCTCTTCAGACTGAGTTTGGGACAGCCTTGCACTCTGTGTCTTTTCCATCTCCTTGTACTTTTTTGGGAGCCAAAATATCCTCAAAACAGTTCCAGCTCTTCAAAGCAGTTCAGCACTAGAAAGCTACAGTATAAGCACTTAAACCGATGTAATACACTCCTGGTCCAATATTCCTAATTAATCACTAATCACTACAAAGAGCTCCCACTACAAACATCACCAGTAATAGACGTGTAAATACCAGGCTCTTTATTCTGATAGTACAGCAGTTGTCATCACCATCCAAAAACAGCTTTCAGTTAGCACCCAATTTTGTCTTTTGAAAACATGCAAAGTATTTAGCATACAATTATTTACTCTAAAGTGCAGTCATTTTGAAGAAGGCAAGTGGAGTAATCTAGCTATTTTCATACTGAAAGCTTTCATCAAGGGTTCATGTATTTTTATGTGGCTCTTTGAAGAGTTCTTGGTCCAGATGCGATGAGACAACTCTGCGATGGATGCCAGAGTGTCTGTGAGAGATCTGCCTGATCGACTGGACCCGGCCTGGTTTGATGTCACAGGGACCAAAGCCGAGGGAAGGAAGAATGGAGGACCCGGCGTGGGGGAGGGGGTAGAACAATGGACAATGGAGGACCTGCCATGGGGGGATCTCCATGAGGAGGGAAGATCAAAGGGGGAACTGACGCGCGGGGGGTGGGGGGGGGGGGGATTTGTAACTGTGTAAGCGCCCATTACGGGCGACTATTTGTATACCTTGGGTATGCAAGCAAAGAATTTCACTGTGACTTGTCATAAACTATTCAATTTAATTCAATTCCTACAATTCAAAGTATTTTGAACACAGAATTTTATTGTACTCTGATGTACTTGATGATAAACTAATTTGAAATCTGACGTCTAAATCTCCAACTATGAGGGCGCAGCAATAGAGCTGCAGCCCATAGCGCTAGAGATCCGGGTTCAACGCTAACCTCGGGTGCAGGCTGTCTGCGTGGAGTTTGTACGTTGTCCCCGTGACCTCCGGGTGCTCTGGTTTCCTCCCACATACCAAAGGCGTGTGGGTTTGTAGGTTAATTGGCCTCTTTCAATTGCCCCTAGTGTGTAGGACATGGAACGTATGTGAACAGGTGTGAATTTGATAGGCAGAGGAGCCTGTTTTCACATTGAATCTCGAAACTAAACTAAACTAAAGGGCCTGACCCACTTGGGCGTGATATGCGCATCATTTTGGCGCGCAAATATTTTGTACATCCCAAAATCCTGGCACGCGGCGCGCGACCGCGCATCACTGCCCACGTCACCCTGCACCATGCGAGCGTAATGCGCGGCACGACGCGTAAATGATGTTGCGTAAATCACGCGCAAATTACGCCCAAGTGGGACAGGCCATTAAATCCCTCAGGTTGGAACAAGTGTGAGTCTCGATCCTGAAATCTTATGATTCACAAGTAAGAATGCTGCTAATTGAACCAAACAATGAATCAGTCTAAACACAAACCTGAAGGACACAAAATGCTGGAGTAATTCAGCGGATCACATGTGTTGTGTCCATCAGGAACGGTGTCCATCAGGAAGGGCGTTGACCCGAAATGTGAGTCTGAAAAAAGGTCTCTACCCGAAACATCATCCATTCCTTTTCTCCAGAGAAGCTGCCTGACCTGCCGCGTTTCTCCAGCAGTTTGTGTCTATCTTCAGAGTGAATTAGCATCTGCAATTTCCTCTTAAACACAAAGCTGGCTGGATGAACCTAGCGGGTCAGACAGCGTCTGAGAAGGGAAGGAGTCAGGCTGGAAGTGCATTGCTTGGTCTTTCACAGCTGAAATGATCCTCGGATAAGAATTCCACACACACTTGACTAACATCCGAACAACCCCACTGAGATTGAAAAGTAGTGAGAGGTTTTTTCTAGGTAACATCAATCAAATGAGAACAGCATCTCTCCATTACCAAAGATGGAAATGAACATTAACAATATTAATCTACAAAATCCCATGAGAATCACGATTCAACACTTGTTAATATTGCTCGCTCATTTTTGTATCCTTTTAGTTCAATCTTTGCATAAAGGTTGTAGTTCAATATTTGCATATAGTATAGAGATGTTACAGCAGTCCTGCCCTTGTAAGCTTTGGATAAGGTGAAGGTTTCTTTCATACAACGGTGGAACTCAGCTCAGTCTGGGAGCTACACAGGAACGATCCATGGTCTCTCATTAAAACTACACATTGGTACAAATTTGGATTCGCTTTGTTTAGTTTAGAGATACAGTGTCCGGCCCACCGCGTCCGTGCCGACCAGTGCTCCCCGCACACTAACATTACAATTATACCAAGCCAATGAACCTACAAACCTCTATGTCTTTGGAGTGTGGGAGGAAACCGGAGATCCCGGATAAAACCCACGCAGGTCACCGGGAGAACGTACAAACTCTGGACAGACAGCAGCCGTAGTCAGGATCGAACCCGGATCTCTGGCGCTGCAATTGTTTTCGCTGAATGCTGGAGGCCTGATAGAAGTATATAAAAATGATGATCGGCATAGGTCGGGAAACAGGCCATTTCTCCCAGCGTGGAAATGTCAAAGACTAGAGGCGTAGGTTTAAGGTGAGAGGAGAGAATTTAAAGGGGATGAGCGAGGCAGGTTGCTTACACCGATGGAGGTGAGTGCCTGGAATGCACTGCCAGGGGTGGTGGTGGTGGTGATAGTGGTGTTTAGGAGGCGTTTAGACAGGCACGTGGATGTGCAGGGAGTGGAGGGATACGGAACACATGTCGGCAGAGAACATTAGTTTATCTTTGCATCACGTTCAGCACAGACATTGTGAGCTGTAGGGCCTGTGCTTACATTTTCTATGTAAATGTAGCTCTCTGGAGATCTCATGGCGGCTCTTTCCCCCCCTTATTGCCCAGCGTAAGTATCTTCGCTGTGGAACTTGCTCAGTTGCTGAAGATACAGCGATGTGTATGCAACCAAGGTTGGGAATGACTCGGAAAAACCATCATCCTGCATCCCATTCCAACATCTATCCCATTGATCAGTCATTAAGGGCCATGAAGGGACCAAAGGGGTTGGAATTAGTGCAAGACCACGATGCCGTTCATAAGTGATAGGAGCAGAATTAGGCCATTCGGCCCATCAAGTCTTCACTGCCATTTGATCATGACTGATCTATCTCTCCCTCTGAACCCCATTCTCCTGCCTTCTCTCCATAACCCCCGACACCAGTGCCCTTATTGAAAGGGATAGCAAGCAAGAGGGGCAGAATAGCCTACTCCTGCTTCTATTTCTTATATTCCTATGGAGCATGATTGGACAAAATTGGATTCCTGCTGGTATAATTGAGATGAATCTGAATGTAGGAGCTTATGATGAAAAATAAATTTGATCGGAACTGTGCACAGATGTCACATTTCTAATTATTTTCTGTCAGAGAGATAACTGGTTAAATCTCACACAAATCCTGCTCACAGCCCCGTGACAGCAGGACTGCCTGTTGATAGATTTTATTGGGAGTCCTCAATTAGTCAACAACTGAATTTGTAAATTGCAAAGCTTTCACTTGCTACCAGGCAACCCGTCATTATTCTGCAGATTATAAAGAACACATGCTTTTCATATAATTATGGCATCAAATTGGTGAGCCCCCTTTTGTTTACCAACTGCAGACACTGAGCGGGGTAGTGAGCATCGAGTGGGAATCGGCGAATTCCAGTCTCAGACTCAGGCACAACGCCATCGGAAATGGGCTTTCCAAAAACGATCGGCTGGGAACGAACGGTTCATTCGCTGAATGCCCAACGTCGAAAGAAGTCTATTGATGTTTGCAAAAGGACGGCACGGTGGCACAGCGATAGAGTTGCTGCCTTACAGCGCCAGAGATCCGGGTTCAATCCTGACTTCGAGTGCTGCCAGCATGGAGTTTGTACGTTCTCCACGTGACTACGCGTGCTCCGGTTTCATCCCGTACTTTGAAGATGTACAGGTTCGTAGGTTAATTGGCTTCGGTAAAGATTGTAAATTGTCCCTAGTTTGTAGGATAGTGTTAGTGTACGGCGGTCACTGGTCAGCACAGACTCGGTGGCCCGAAGGGCCTGCTTCCGTGCTGTATCTCTAAACTAAATAAAACTATATTCACATGCACATTTGATCAGCCTACATGCAAAACAGCTGAGCCTAAACTCTTGTCCAATCTCCAACGTCAGTACCTGTAACACTACATTCTTCACTCTGGACCTCTTCTCTTCTTGCATTACCTGTTGTACTCAAGTAGGTTTGTTTGTATGGATAGGAAGGAATTCATCAAAAAGATGAATGGATGCCTGGCCGTTATATCTTGGGAACTGAAGTTCATGGTGTGTAGGAAGAAACTGCAGATGCTGGTTTAAACCAAAAATAGACACAACAGGCTGGAGTAACTCAGTGGGACAGGCAGCATCTCTGGAGAGAAGGAATGGGTGACGTTTTGGGTTGAGACCATTCCTTCTCTCCAGAGATGCTGCCTGTCCCGCTGAGTTACTCCAGCTTTTTGTGTCAATCTTTTGTTTGAGTGGGTGATTTACCCGGATACCACACAAAACATAGTTTTTCACTGTATCTCAGTACATGTAACAGTAATAAAACAAAATGCCAATATTTAATTGGCAAATAAGTCAGTATAAATGATAGAAAAGTCAGTGTTTGAAAGTCACTCAATAGCACCAAATTCCTCTGCCTGCTAATTTAATGAGATTTGCATCTGTTTAAAATAAATATGTTAACAATGTTAACATCGAAACACGGTGGTGCAAATGGTAGAGCTGCTGCCTCACAGTCGCAGAGACCTGGGTTCGATCCTGACCTCGGGTGCTGTCTGTGTGGAGTTTGCATGTTCTCCCTGTGACCGCGCGGGTTTCCTCTGAGAGCTCCGATTTCCTCTCACATCGAAAAGATGTGTGTGTTTGGCCCTCTGTAAATCACCCCTAGTGTGTAGGGAGTGGATGTGAAAGTCTGACCACATAAAACTAGTGTGAGCAGGTGATCCTAAACTAAAATAAACACTGGAGAGACCGACTGAGATACATGGCTGCAGCTTTTCTATGGCCAAATCAACATTTCCAAACAAGAGCATGACCAACACTTGGACTGCAATGTCCAATGTCGATGATAAGCAATTAAAAATTGAGTTGGAAAATTGAAGCCATTGCAGGCACATAATTGGGACGGGATCATCCTTGACATGTGTGGTGGGCCCGCACTGTGGAGACGGATGCTGTACAGCTGAATATTACTCAGTATAATCAGAAGACATAGATCATGTCAGCCAAGAGGCTCTGCAAAACAGTGCATCTCCTCCAAGCTCGACAGAGGAAAAAGCAGAAGCAGCTGAGTAAAACAAAAGGTGACAGGACTGCCTGAAATCGGGCCCTTATTCTCAAATAGATAATGAGTTCCATTTTTAGGCGATGGTGGAGATATAAAACACGATTGAGCATGTAAAATAGGCTGGCACTCAAAGAGCGCAGTATTAGGAGAGGGCAGTAGTGCGTGGGAGGTAACAGTGAGGGGTTTTGGCAGTGATGGGACGCTGCACTGTCAGCAGGGCTTTACTGAAGGAGAGTCGCACTGTTGATGGGGCATTAGATGGAGAACGTTACACTATTGCCCAGCCAAAGCAGTACGGTGTCATCAAAGGGAGTGCTTCACTATCGGTGCATGCAATACTACAAATGCAGTTCAACCAAAGTCCAATGAAGCTGCAACACGTCTTGACTTTTATACTCTGACCTTGCCCTGACCTACGAAGGCAAGCAAACCATATGCTTTCTTTACCACTTATCTACTTGTGTTACCAATGGAGTGCAACCTTTCAGATCAGATGTGTTCGTCTAAGATACCCGTAAAGGTCCTATTTTGAAAAAGAGAAAACTTCTCTCTGGTGTCCTGGCTCTATTTATCCCTCATCAGGCATCACTAAAAAACATTATTTGGTCATTATCACATTGATGCTGGTGGCATCTTTCCCTGTGCAACTAGTTGCCATGGTTATTGCATTAAACATAACACACTTGGAAGGTAGACAAAAGTGCTGAGAAACTCAGCGGGTGCGGCAGCATCTATGGAGCGAAGGAAATAGGCAACGTTTCGGGCCGAAACCCTTCTTCAGACTTGGAACATTTGGAACATAGAACGTAGTAAGGTACGGCGCAGAACATGCCCATCGGCCTACAATGTCCGTGCTCAATATGGTGTCAAGTAAAATGAATTTCCACTGCTTGTACATGATCCACATCCCTCCATTCCATGCATATGCATGTGCCTATCCAAAAGCCTCCTAAATGCCACTATGGTATCTGTCTTCACCACCACCTCTTGCAGTGCGTTCCAGCCACGCATCACACTCTATGTAAAACAAACATGCCATACCTCTCCTTTAAAGTTTGCCCCTATCACTCTAGTCATTGACACTTCCACTCGAGGAAAGAGGTTCTGATTGTCTACCTTATCTGTGCCTCACATCATTTTCTATCCTTCTGCCAGGTCTCCCCTCAGCCTCAAAGCCCCACATAAAACAATCCATGTTTGTCCAACATCTTCCAGCTCATACGCTCTAATCCAGGCATTATTCTGGTCAGTTTCTTCTGCAAATCCCCAACCCACCCATAAAGGGGCAACCAGAAACGCACACAGTACTCCGCGTGCAGCCTAACCAGTGTCCTCTAAATCTGCAACATGACTTCCTGACTCTTATACTCAATGCCCCGACCCTTGAATGCAAGCAAACGACACCCTTTCTTTCCCACTCTATCTACTTGTGTTGCCACGTGCAGGAGCTGTGGACTTGGACCCCAATATCCCAGTGAAGTTCATAACTACTCCATTTGTTACAAAGCAGTTTGAGACTTCCCAACACCATATCTTATTTCACTTCTGTTCCTTCACAAGCTTTGCTGTCATATCTGCCATTTGAAAGAGAAACAGCAGCATGTTATGAAACTTCAAATCACAGCTGAATTAATTTACTGGTGATAAATAATGAGAGCAAGAACTCAGTAGGGAGGCACAGTGGTGCAACTAGCAGAGCTGCTGCTTACACAGACATCCAGCTTCAATCCTGACCTCGGGTGCAGTTTGTGTGGAGTTTGCATGTTCACTGTGTGGCCACGTGGGTTTCCTCTGGATGCTCCAGCTTCCTCCCACATCCCAAAGAGGTGCAGGTTGTAGTTTAATTTGTGTTTGTAAATTGCCCCTGGTGTGTAGGAGTGCATGAGAAAGTGGGATAACATAGAACTTGTGATCAATGGCCGGCAAGGACTAGGTGGGCCGAATAGCCTTATTGAATGCTGTATCTCTAAACTAAACTCTAAACTAAACTCTCCACCACTATTCGGTGTGGAGACAGTTTTTCGCTGACACGGTGTGATGTAATTGGAAGTGTTGTTTCTGCTGAGTATTAGAAATCCCACAGAATTAATTGACAAGGAGGAAGGAATCATTTGAGTGTCTTGGTCAACAATTAAACAGACAAACTGGTTAAATCATCTCACTGATGTTTCTGGGGCAATGCTGGCACTGAAGAATTGCAACAATTGTCTACAAAACAACAATGGCTATGCGTCAAAGCAACGGAATTATATACAAAGCACTTTGGGATATTTCGACAAAGTGAAAGGGCAATTTATGAATGTAAATGCTTTCTGAAAAGCAAAACACTATCCATCCACACATTCCCTTGCTGCACTATTTTACATTACAGTGAGATGCTGGAGAGATTTCGCAAACACAAAAATGGCAGGGCGGAATTTTCAAGATAATTTTACATTCTCTTGATAAAACCAGGCCATGCAGATAATTTATATATTCATGCATAATGTATACTCAAAATGAACAATTTATTAAGAAGAAATTATTTATGATACAGCCCTTCCCATCCACAGAATAGAGCAAAACTCTCCACATACAATCAGCCCATTCACCCACAAAGCCCCCATTGCTTTGCAGGTAAATGGACCAACTTAAACACAGTAAGATCCCACATCTAGCAATGAGATAGAAGATCTTGAAGAGAGACACAAAATGCTGTAGTAACTTAGCAGGTCAGGCAACATCTCTGGATTAAAGGAATGGGTGATGTTTCGGGTCGAGACCCTTCATCGGTCTGAAGAAGGGTCTCGACCCGAAACGTCACCCATTCCTTCTATCCAGAGATGTTGCCTGTCCCACTGAGTTACTCCAGAATTTTGTGTCTATCTTTAGTGTAAGCCAGAAACTGCAGTTCCTCCCTATGGGTAGAAGACCTTAACTTATATTTGATGGTGTTGACTGCGGGGTATAAAGCTTTCAGGACACCACTAGTCCTGGCAGTGGTACAGCTGGGAGATCTGCTGTCTCACAGCGCCAGAGATCGTGTTCGAATCTGACCTCGGGTGCTGTGTGTGGACTTTGTACATTCTCCCTGTAACCGCATGGGTTTCCTCCCACATCCAGAAGACGTATGGGTTTGTAGGATAATAGACCTCTGTAAATTGCCCCTAATGTGCAGGGAGTGGATGAAATAGAGGAATAACATAGAATTAGTGTGAATGGGTGATCAATAATTGGTGTGGACTCAGTGGGCTGAAGAGCCTGTTGATGCACCTTGCAATTCAATTCAAATCCAATCCAATTCACTTCGATTCCATTTCATGCAATTCCATTCAAGCATATTCACGCATTGAATATTGCTGCAATGCCATGGTATCTTCATAAATACCCTTCTGAAGAATCACAAATTTTGTAGGAAGGAACTGCAGATGCTGGTTTAACAAATATAGACACAAATTGCTGGAGTAACGCAACGGAGCAGGCAGCATCTCTGGAGAGAAGGAATAGGTGACGTTTGGGGTCGAGACCAGTCTTCACTGGAGTGCAACACTTCCTCAGGTACAGCACCAAGGTATTGAGATCATGGGATCAGGCTTATGGAGGGAAGATGTAAACCCTCAGCTCCCTGGGTCGGAGAGGCTATGTACTGGGCCCAGGTAGCCCATGATAGCGTGGAATAAAACGTTTCCCCAGAACACATCACAAACAGAAGATGACAATGCCTAATGAAAATGAATGCACATAAATAATAAAGCGCATCTGTTAATAAAGGCTCATTTGCGTCGACAGTAAATGTTCATTTGAGCCTATAGCAACGTAGCTTCATCTGAAATAACATTTCGCTTAATTTAGAGATACAGAGCGGAAACAGGCCCTTCGGCCCACCGAATCCGTGCTGACCAGCTAACACCATCTAACACAATCCTATACACATTCGCGACAATTTTACCAAGCTAATTAACCTACAAACCTGTACTTATTTTTAAGTGTGGTAGTTAACCGGAGCGCCCGGAGAAAACCCATGCAGGTCACGGAGAAATAGTGAGAATCGAACCCGGGTCTCTGGCGCTGTAAGACAGCAACTTTACCGCTATGCCACCATGCCACCCTTGTTGAGCATTGTTCCTGGAGACAAAAAATAATAATATTCACATAGAAAATATGCAAGTCTTCCAATTTTTGAAATTTGAAGACTTGTAAATTTTCCATGTGTTCCTTAACATGAAAAAAATATATAGCTTTGTGCTCGGTTGACTTTTGACACCAGGAAATATTCAGCTTCTACACATATCACAGGCTTCTGTCCCTTTCAGGTGCATCTCCACACCGATAAAACCATCATTGCCTTCACAAGAAAGGTTATGCTCGACTGGGGACTTCATTTGCACTGCTTGTAAAGAAAGTAAGTGACCCATTTTGTAGTGTTTGCACCTCGCTCTAAATGCAGGAAGATCTGAATTAAAAGCACATCATTGCACATAATGAGGGATTGGCCAAGCAAGCTGAGAGTGGGTAATAAAATGAATGATGCGAGCTTGCTGAGTGGCAGCAGCCTGAATAGGTCAGTTGATTATGTTTGTGCATGGTGTTTTTTTGCCTAAAATTAGACCTTCAGCAGTTATTATTGTACTGAACTCCTGTACAATGGAATAGTGATTCACTGGTTCGAACTGCACAGTGACTGCAAGTTGCAAAACAAGAGCAAGAAAAATAACGCAAGCTGCTGGAGGTCTTTAAGATTCTGAATGGGTTCAAGAGAGAAGACAGAGAGAGGATATTTCACTTGTGCAGGGTGAAGTCCAAAGCCCAGAGTTCTATGATTGTCACTAATGAATACAGCAGGGAGTTCAGGTGAAACATCTTTACCCAGTGGATCTCGCCACTACAGGCAGCGGTTGCGGTGAACATCCATGCGGAAAATGGATAAAGATGAAGGAGAAGGGAGCCATAGGGTACTTTAGTGACATGCGAGAAGTATGGTGGGCGAAGGCCCGGCTTGGACTGTTGACCATTTCAATGCTACAAACCTCAAGGCAAACAGGAAATAGATTTCTGCAGATAGGAAGTCAGTGAGAAAAGGTTTGGTCAATTGCAATTCCATGTAGAGGAGCGACAAGCAGCTGAGCTGTTCATTATAATTCTATACATGGTAGTGCAGAGAAAAGGTTATGGTCCACAGAGACTGTGCTGAGAGCTAATGCAAAAAGATTTTGTCTATTGGCATTCCCGACAGTGACATGCAAAGTAAGGGATTTTTTTTTCCCATTGGAATTCTCATACAGGGGAATGAAGAGAGTGGGCTTTGTTCTATTGAGATCCTTTGAATAGAAATAGATTTGTCCACTGGGACTCTATACAGGAGCCAATGGAGAAGAGGTTTGGTCCAATCAGATTCAATGGTTTGATTACCATGTCAGGAGTACAATAACAATAATGTTTGATTATTTTTCGCATGCAAACCCCGACCATCGTGCAGAGGAAAGCTGTGACCTGCCTTAAAGTGAGCTCCAGTGGTTCTAACCATGACTGCAACTTTCACTTTTTAGCAAGGGGCACAATAGAGTGCCATATTTTCACGTAATAAAAAAAGAAACTGCAGATATGAAAATATGGCAAAGACAGACAAAAAATGCTGGAGTAACTCAGTGCAGCATCTCTGGAGAAAATGGATAGGTGACGTTTCTGCTCGGGGCCCTTCCACAGATTGAAGGGTGATTTGAGTCTGAAGAAGGGTCCCGACCGTAAACGTCACATATCCATGTTCTCCAGAGATACTACCTGACTCACTGCATTTTTTGTCTATCTTTGTCATATCTTCACACATGTCTTTCAGTTAGCCATCAGTAAACACCCAGAGGTCATATGGAATCAATGAAAAACTGCATAGATGTACATTTTGTTTTGCTCCTTTTCTATGTTAGAATATAAAATCAATATCACAACCAATCGACTGGGGTTTTAATGGAAGTGTCTCTGCTAGCAAGTTTTAGTGTAATTTAAAGATACAGCGCAGAAACAGGCCATTCGGCGCTCCGAGTCTGCACCAACCAGAGAGGTACCAGACTGATGGGTTTCGGCCTGAAACGTTGCCCATTTCCTTCGCTCCATAGATGCTGCTGCACCCGCTGAATTTCTCCAGCACTTTTGTCTACCTTCGATTTTCCAGCATCTGCAGTTCCTTCTTAAACATAATATGTGAATGCGTCATTGAGCGTAATTCCGACTGGTAACTACGCACTTCGTCCGAGCACATTATCGCACGCGTCATGCAAACCGTCTTAAATGACCACCTAAGCTGTCATTTGGCAACTTAAAAAGCTGTCAAGGTTGCCCGGCTGGCAACAGGGAAAAATAGTTAAGTGAGAGCCCTGGATCCCACCACTAGCCACCATTTTTCCCCATCTCCACCCCTTTCAGCCTTGTGCAGAGACCGTTCCCCCCGCAACTCCCTGGTTAACTCATTCCTTCCCACCAAAACCACCCGCTCCCCAGGTACCTTCCCTTGCAACCGCATAAGATGCAACTCCAGTCCCTATACCTCCTCCTCCTCCCTCGACTCTGTCTCAGGACTCCGACTGTCCTTTCAGGTTGGGCAGAGGTTCACTTGCACCTCCTCCAACCTCATCTGCTGTATCCGTTGTTCAAGATGTGGACTCTTATTCATCTGCGAGACCAAACGCAGACTGGACGATCGTTTCACGGAACACCTTCGCTCAGCCCGCCTGAAACTACCTGATCTCCCGGTTGCCGGACACTTTAATTCTCCTTCCCATTCCTCCACAGTGGTATGAATATTGATTTCTCTCACTTCAGGTAGCCCCGGCATTCCCTCTCTCTCTCTCTATCCCTCCCCTGCCCAAGTGGCACTAGCTTCTCATTTTCACCCAACAAACTGCTAACAATGGCCTATTTCCTTTATCATCGTTACTTTTTTACGTATCTTTCATTCATTGCTCTTTATCCCCCCACATCACCGTCTGTATCTCTCGTTTCCCTTATCCCTAACCAGTCTGAAGAAGGGTCTGGACCCGAAACGTCACCCATTCCTTCTCTCCAGAGATGCTGCCTGTCCTGCTGAGTTACTCCAGCTTTTTGTGTTTATCCCAAGCCTTGAACTTATACTAACTCCTGGTTTTGTAACATGAAAATTCTCTCCTTTATTTTCAACTCCTTGTTATCTGGCCACTTCCCTTTCTCTGTAACAGTCTGTAGTTTTAAAACTAACCGAGATATGTAGATTCCACCAATTCCTTTGAATGCTCCCTAAAAGCTACTCACTAAACAAGCATTTAGTCATTGCCTCACTCATTTACTGTGGCTCACGGTCAAATTGTATTTGGTAACCCTCTTGTGAAAGTTTTAAGGATCGTTTCTTTCTGTTCAAAGCACCACTTAAACACTTGAGCCTAATCCCAACTACCGTTGGTTAATTTAAACTTATTCCACAGGATTCTGATTGAAGAAGTACTTTCCAACAGCATTTATTACTTTATATACCTCTATAAGATCATCCCTCGAGTTACTTCCTTCCAGGCTGAAAAAACAAATTGCCCAATACTTTCTTTATAATTAAAAGGAGCCTTTTTAAAAAGGTACTTCATCAATGTCATGAGCTCCATTCTATTGTAGCAACTCAGCAGGAAAACCTCCACTATGCCCTCACAAGTGACTAATTCTAGAATTTTACACTCCACAGCTGGAACTCTGAAATTATTTTATGAACAATATTGTGGAATCTAAAGCCCCCTTTCTAATGGGATTGTTCAATTTTGCCACTGTGTTCTTGCAAATGGAAACAGAGTATAAAATGGTTAAAGACTCCAGGATTAAGCGAATCAGACGTGTTAGTCCCTGGTTCAAGATGTGGACTCTTATACATCGTTGAGACCAAAATGTAAGACTTGGCGATCCTTTCGCTGAACGCCTTCGCTCAGTCCGCCTGAACCTACCTGATCTCGCAGTTGCTAAACATTTTAATTCCCATTCCCACAAAGACCTTTCCCTCCTAGGTCTCCTCCATTGTCAGATTGAGGCTAAACGCAAACTGGTGGAACATCATCTCATATTTCGTTTTGGCAGCTTGCAGCCCAGTGGTATCAATGCTGATTTCTCTCACTTCAGGTAGCATTGGCATTCTCTCTCTTTCTCTCTATCCCTCCCCCACCCAAGTCGCACTAGCTTCTTGTTTTCACCCAACAAACAGCTAACAATGGCCTGTTTCCTTTATCATCGTAACTTTTTTGCACCTTTCATTCATTGTTCTTTATCACTCCACTTCACCGTCTATAACTCTCGTTTCCCTTATCCCTAACCAGTCTGAAGAAGGGTCTCGACCCAAAACGTCACCCATTCCTTCTCTCCAGAGATGCTGCCTGTCCTGCTGAGTTACTCCAGCTTTTTGTGTCTCACTAGGATTTTTGTTCGTTCTCTGTCGTTCAGATCATTGAGGTAGGCTAATTGTAACCTCAAATCTGTATTTCCATCAACATATTGTAACCTTTCACCCCTTAACGCTTCGATTGCCCCGACCCGGGGGTTTCGATCGCTGGCTGCAGGAGTTTCCATCGCCCCAACGGATGGTTCGGAGAATAAAGAGGGAAGAAGATTAGACTTTATTGCCTTCCATCACAGTGAGGAATGTGGGGAATCCACTGTGGTGGATGTTTACGTTAACTTTTGTAATGAGGCGAGTCATATGCACGTCAGAGGACAACACATGTTTATTAAAGTCTAGTTACAACATACATCTGCATGATGTTACAGTAAGCTAGTAACTACTCAGACTAATTACATATGCAGACTCCTGATAATATAAACTGCATAGTAGGCAGAGCTTCTACTAACAAGCACTACAATTGGTTAGTAAGTGTTCTTTCCTTGTAGAGACAAAATAAAGCATGGATACACGGTGGCTAAATAATACAGCAGCCTGAACGTTAATAACGCATACGGGGAATATAGATGATTACACAAAATCTCCGTATCCAAGGGGTGGCCTACAGACCCGTCCTACACGCATGCGGTATAAATTCGCGTCTCCTTCTTTCATCGGGGAAGTGACCAGAGACCCGCGGAGTGGAGGCGGCAAAGTAGGCGAGCAGGGCGCCGAACGCCGTGGAGAGGCCGTGGGGGACACAGTCTGTGGTTGTTGAGCAGTCAGCCCGGTAGTGGGAGGGTATATAAAACGTGTGACCTCTGGATACGTAGTCGCAGGACGTGGTTCCTTCACAGGAAGATGTTGACGGTTGCATCTGTAAAGGTCTCTGTCCGCGCATACCGGGTAAGAGCGCGGTTCTTTGGCAGGGCTGTGGATGTGACCCAGACTGCCATAGCCCTTGTTGGTCTGAATGCAAACAGCCTGTCCACTGGAGAGAGGTTTAAGTGGTTTGCTGGACTTGTCAAAAGACCGTTTGTGTGCATCACGCTTCATTTGTAGTTGTTTCTGGTCCACGGGAGGTGAACGGACCTGTGGCTGCAACTGCTGCTGGGGTACAGGCAGGGCAGCACGGGTTTGGCAAGACATCAGTCGTTGGGCTGGGGAACCCAGTATGGGATCGTGGGCAATGTTCCTTAAGTTGAGCAGGTCCAGGTAGACGTCGGATTTGGCAAGATAGGAACACTCCATTAATTGTCTTGTGCTTCAGACAGCCGTTCGGCGAGTCTGTTGGACTGTGGAACCTCAGGGCTGCTGGTGATATGTCGAAAGTCCCATCGTTGAACGAAGTTTCTGAAGAGCTGGCTGGTGAACTGACTGTTGTTGCCGATAGGAAGCGTGCAAGGGAACCGTGCACGAAGAAGTGGCTAGCCAACTTCTGGATGACTGCTTCAGATGTGATGGTTTGGAGTAGGTCAATTTTGAACCAGCCCGAATATGAGTCGACGAGAACCAGATAGTGTTTCCTATGTCATTCGAATATGTCGGTGGCTACCGTGGACCACAGCAGAGGAGGAACCGGTTGCGATAGTAAGGGTTGTTTCTGCTGGTGTGGTGCTAGGTTGTTGCAGATGGCGCAGACTTCAGCTTTTGCTCATATATACTTGGTCATACATGTAAAACATGCTCTGCGCCTGGTGTGAGGTTGCCTCTACACCGGGGTGGCACCTGTGGATGGCATCGTAGTATTTGTCCCGAAGAACAGCTGTGATGACTGCCTTGTGACCCTTGACTATAATCCCGTCCCGTATCACCAGTTCGTCGCGAACTAGGTAGTGTGGGTGGATCACGAGTGGGGTACTGTGTTGTCTATCCGGCCAGCCACGCCGGATGACTGCAAACAGCAATTGTAAAGCCTCGTCAGTAGCCGTGTGCTCTGCCAGGCTGCTTAGGCATTCAGTGGAACATACGATACTTTCATTACCGAGAACTGGTCCTGTTCAGAGGGCTGTTGTTCGCTGGTTTTGCGTGGGGCCCTTGATAGCGTGTCAGCTGTGTGCATGTCCTTGCCCTTTTTGTAGATTATGTTGAAATCAAAACCCTGCAGCTGCGTCATCATCTGCTGCAGGCGAGCCGGGGCGGTGTGGATGGGTTTGTTCAAGATATTGACCAGCGGCTGGTGGTCTGTTTCTATAGTCACAGACTTTCCAAAAATAAAGTCCTTGAATTTCGTGCAGGCGAAAACCACTGCAAGTAACTCTTTGTCAATTTGGGCGTAACGTTGTTCAGTATCAGTCAGGGTGCGGGAGGCTTATGCAACAGGCTTGAGTTCGCCATCGGTGGTGGTTTGCCAGCAGGCAGCGCCAAGTCCGTACTGGGACGCATCGCATGTGAGCGTCACTGGCAACTCTAAAGTGAAATAAGCAAGAGTGGGAGCGCAGGCCAGCTGCAACTTGAGGATATCAAAAGCTCTCTGGTGTTGTGAATACCAGGACCATGCAGTGTCTTTGTGTGTCAGTTTCCGCAGAGGGGAAGATATATCGCTGAGGTTGGGAATGAATTTCCCCAGGTAGTTGACCATTCCAAGGAATCATTGTAAACTCGTAAAGTCAGTAGGAACCGACATCTCGTTGATGGCAGTCGTTTTGGATGGGTCCGGTCTGAGACCATCACTAGTGAAAACATGCCCAACATACGTAACTTCAGGGACCCGAAACTTACATTTCAGGGGATTGAGCTTGAGATGAATGTCTTTGACACGGTCCAGTAATCTCTTCAGATTGGCGTCATGCTCAGCCATGTCGTGTCCATAAATGAGAATGTCATCGACAATGATGGCGCACGGATACCCTGCAAACAGTTGTTCCATCGTGTGCTGGAAAACCTCGCCGGCAGAGTTGATGCCGAAGGGCATTCTCAGGAATTTGTAACAACCAAAGGGGTGTCGAACGTAGTGAGGTTGGACGAGTCGGGGTCCAGCAGGATCTGGCAAAATTAGCTTTTGGCATCCAGAACAGAGAACATGGATGCGTTGCTTATCTGAGCAGCAACTTCCTCTACCGTTCGCATCGGGTATGGGACTAGGGGAAAATAAATGGTCGGCACGGACTGGAAGGGCTGAGAAGGCCTGTTTCCATGCTGTAATTGTTATATGGTTATATGGGTAATGCGGGTGTTTGATCGCTGTGTTTAGGTCTCTGGGTTTGATGCAGATTCGGATTTCTTCCTTGTTTTTTTCGTTGCTACCACCATGGTGGAAACCCAGTCAGATGGGTCAGTAACTGTATCCATGACACCCAGGGAGACCATCCGCTGGAGCTCATTGTGTACTCAATCGCAATGGGATGCGGAATACGGTGTGGGGCTTGGACCACAGGAGTGATTCTGGTCTCCAATTGGAGGCGTGGGTTTGAATCCCACTTCTGACACTATGTAATGAGGCAAGTCATACGCACGCAGAGTACTACACATGTTTCTTAAAGTCTACTCACTGCATACTTCTACATGGTGTTGCAGTAAGCTAGCAACTACTCAAACTAATTACATAAGCAGACTTCTGACAATATAAACCGCATAGTAGGCGGAGCTTCTACTAACAAGCACTACAATTGATTAGTAAGAAGTAACCAATCTACAACTTTTATGTAGTTGTGTGTCTTGTTGCTTTTTTTTAGTATGGCTGTATGGTAATTCAAATATCACTGTACCTTAATTGGTATACGTGACAATAAAAGACCTTTGAAACCTTATCAAGCATCCATCTGCAATAAACACTCAACAACATGGTACCCTGGGGACAATGGTGCCGGAGTACCATTCCTTCTCTCCAGAGATGTTGCCTTCCCGCTGCGTTACTCCAGCTTTTAATGTCTATTTTGTGTTAGTCCCTGGGTTTGCCTGTAGAATTTAACTAGGACAATGAATAAAAGTCCAGTCTTTTCTCTCATTGTTCTATTTCTCACAATATGAGTCTTAATCATTGTATAATAACAATAATGTTACATTTTTTTACCAATGTGAAGTCCATCGTGATCACTCAGAGTAGAAACAAGGAACTGTAGATGATGGTTTACAACAAAAGACACAAAGTTCTGGAGTAACTCAGCGGGTCAGGCAGCATCTCTGGAGAACATGGAACAGAGGTGAATATCAGTCAGTCTTCTTCAGACGGTATTAAATAGGTCCAAATAGGGTAACGGCCAGCATTGGGAAAACCGTGCAGGAGGCATGTTGGAGACGGGAGCAGGAGTTGTCATCTCTTCACCCTGAAGAAGGGTCCCAACTCGAAATGTCACCTATCCATGTTCTCCAGAGATGCTGCCTGATCCGCTGAGTTACTCCAGCACTTTGTGTCAGTATTACTCACAGTAAGGCTTTGATGTATTTTAAACGGAACTGCAAAAAACAATGATTCCAGTCTATCTCCATGTGATTTTTCTTCTCTTTCTCTGCGATCTCTCTCACTTTCTCTCTCTCCGATCTCTCTTCCTCTACATCTCTTTCTCTCTTGTTTCTTTACATAAGAGGATTAATTAGGGTTGGGGGGGGGGGGTAGCGTGCCGTTGTTTGGACAGTCAGGCAACATCCCTACTAAGTAGATGTGGCCAAGCTGTATCGTTCACTCTTTGAAACGGGTATTCATAGTGACCATTGATCACCAGTCCACACCAGTTCCATGAAATCTCACTTTGTCAGCCACGTCCGACACACTGCGGGAAACGTACAGAGGCCAATTAATCTACAAACTTTGGAATGTGGGAGGAAACTGGAGCATTCAGTGGAATCTCACGTGGTTACAGGGAGAACGTGCAAACTCCACACAGACTATACCCGAGGTCAGGGTCAAACCAGGATTTCTGGCGCTGCGAGGCAGTTTGATTCTGTGCCCTTATCGGAGACACAGAGCAGACCAGGCAGCAGGAAAGAAACATATTATCAGGTCTTTAGCTCCCTGTTAGAACTTTAAAATGTTACAGGCTTTAAGTAGGCAATGAGACAGAGGAAGGAGCAGAGGCAGAAAGAATAGTATTTTGGACGCAAGATCAGTTCAACTATTTCACAATAAAACCATTTTTTAAACAGTGACTGCCGAGAAGTATACTTCCAATGGCAATTACAGTTTCTCTATGACTACTTTTGTCGGTCTACTTGTCCCTTTACCATCAGTTGTACTCTTTACATTACTACAGACCTTCCCTTTTTATTTATTTTCTCCCCCTCTCTCTTTTCACTGCCCCTTTCTTCATGCCGGCTACGTCACAAACACGTTCCAGTTCTGACAAAGACGAGCAAGCTGAAACACTAGATGTATCTTTCTGCCATCTGACCTGCTAATATCTCCATTGTTAGACTGTCAAGCAAACGCCAGTCCCAGTGCGTGTTTGAAGCCATTTTATAAAGAGAAGATATGCCAGAATGGTTGGTAGCATTATTGTGGCCGAGCAGACGTTAGAGACTTTAACAAAAAATAAACTGAAAGAAAATACACAGGTATTGTTAATTAATAATGCCCCTGAATCCATCACACATATTTTTTACAGCAGGGCTAGCAACGGCAAGAATGACAATGTGCAATTAATATCTGCACGCAATAACATTGGCGCCTGATAATAATCCTAGGAGACCAAGAGCAGAAATGAGAGTCAAACCCATCGAATATCAGGTAATTAATCAAATGAAATAGCAAAGCTTGCAATGTTCAAATTCTGTAATGTGGTACAAGAACCTCTGTGGTTATCATTGTAGGGGCGAACACCGTGTAATATTATGCTAACTGACAGCAAGATTAATTATTGTATACTGTATCATTTAATGATCCTCATTCTACGGAGCAGACATGCAGCAGCAGACACACTGCCCGTCCACACCCGCACATGGACTTGCTGCGCAGCAAGCGGACAGGCCATCCCTTAGCCTCACTTGCTGTATGGCAAGAAACACCACGAGAAAGGCCGTTCAAGGTCACTTGTATTAACCTCACGTTGCACCTCCATCTAATCGAAACAAGGAACTGCAGGTTGGCGGCACGGTGGCGCAGCGGTAGAGTTGCTGCCTTACAGCACCAGGGACCCTGGTTCGATCCTGACCTCGGGTTCTGTCTGTGTGGAGTTTGCAGGTTCCTCATGTGACCGTGTGGGTTTCCTCCCACATGCCAGAGATGCGCGAGATTGGCCCACGTAAATTGCCCCTAGTGTGGGGCAATTTCCTCCCACATCCCTAGTTTGAAGGGAGTGGATGCAAAAGTGGAATAACAAATAACTAATGTGAACAGGTGATGGATGGTCGGCGTGGACTTGGTGGGCCGAAGGGCCTGTTTTCATGCAGCATGATTCAAATCAATGAAATACTGTTAACTGCTTCTCTCCCACAAATATATCTTTTACTTCATTTCTCCCACAAATGCTTATCCATAAGATAAATGCTTATCTTTTACGCACATAATGCTATTTTCCTCAACTGTTCCTTGTGGAATAGAGTTCTATCCACTAACCACTCCCCAAGGACATACATTTCTGCTGAGCGGACATGGCTGGATTTGTGATGCCCATTGTTGTGACAATATGTTTGACAAATTGGGACGTTGAGCAACACAGCGCCTGAGAAAACCATTCGACCAGTGTGACCATGCCCGTTCTTTGAAAGACCAATCCAGTTCATCCAAATCCAATGCCCTACAAATATTTCGTTAACATGCATTCTGATTGAATGGTTGAAAGATACAGCATGGAAACAGGCCCTTCAGCCCACACCTACCACCAATCTCCCGTTCACCCTAGTTCTACGTTATCCAACTTCCTCATCCACTCCCGACACACTACGGGCGATTCATGAAGGTCAATGCATCTCCAAACCCGCACATCTCTGGGACGTAGGAGAAAACCAGAGGAAACTCACGCAGTCACAGGGAGAACGTGCAAACTCCACACAGACACATCCGAGGTCCCATATCCTTCCGAAATTCACTATTAAATCTTTTTTTCATCACCCTTACAGCACCACAACACACAGTTTTCCCTCATCTACCTTTCTGTATATTCTGCAAACTCTCTGATGACTGGCATCTCCCAACACCAAATTCAGTTTCTTCCCTATTACTTTAAAAGCGCAGATAGGCACAAAATGCTGGGGTAACGCAGTGGGCCAGGCACCATCTCTGGATAGAAAGGGTGCCATTTTGGTTCGAGACCCTTCTTCAGACTGACATCAGTTTGAAGAACGGTCATGACCCGAAACGTCACCCAATCCTCCTATACAGAGATGCTGCCTGTCTCACTTAGTGACTCCAGCATTTTGTATCTATTTTCGATGTAAACAGCATCTGCAGTTCCTTCTTACACCCAAAAACCGCAACCTGCTTAAACGGAGTATATATTGACAAAGAACAGTCTACTGAAAGAGCAGAGATGACCAACTTAAAGTCATTTCTCCCAGTAAAAACAGGGCAATAAGTGGAGGCTATGATTACAAATAAATTCCATGCAGAAAAAATCTCGGTCACTTAAAGCTGTGTGGTACCAAGCTTGATAGAATATTACCCAATCATCTAAGAATGTTTTGTTTCCTTTTCACCCCCAGCCTTTGGCATTTACTCACCCATCTGCCAATGCACCGTGCATCCATCTATCACTTGCCAAGCTTTGTCACATCATTATCTCTCTTATCCTGCTTTCATACCCCCCTTATTCCAATCAGTCTGACCCGAAATGTCGTCTGTCCGTTCCTTCCACCAATGCTGCCTGACCCACGGAGTTCCTCCAGCACATTGTGTTTTGTTCAAGATTCCAGCATTCTGCAGTTCCTTGTGCACCCAATCATAGGGTGGCACGGCGGTGCAGCGATAGAGTTGCTGCCTTACAGCACCAGAGACCCGGGTTCGATCTTGACTACGGGTGCTTGTTTGTACGGAGTTTGTATGTTCTCCCTGTAATCTGTATTGGTTTTCCCCGGGTGCCCCGGTTTCCTCCCATCCTCCAAAGATGTACAGATTTGTAGGTATATTGGTTTGGTAAAATTGTAAATTGGCCCTAGCTACACTTGGCCAGGACGACCCTACAATCCGCCATGACAACGGACCTTCATGGTCACAACAAGATCCCTGCACTTACAACAACTGGGACTTGAAAATGGCGCCAAACTGGCGATTCTGTATACTGCCTCAGTGTACTGCTATTATACACATATTGTATCTGAGATGCTGATCTAATATGTATCTTCGTGCCTATGTACAGTGATACTTGTACTGAACTGTATACAAAATGAATTTCACTGCACCTCCCTCCGCACATGTGACACATAAAGTACCGTACACACAGTACCAGATTCAGGAGCAGACTCTTCCCCTCCGTTATCACATTGCTGAATGGCCCTCCCACAAACTAGGTTGTTGTCCTGTTCTTCCAACCTACCTCACTGTGGACCATGCAATTTAAAAAAATCACCACTTTCCCAGTAACTATTACACTTTAATGCTATAACATTATATTCTGCACACTGTTATTTTTCTCTTAGCACGACCCATTATACTTGTATATGGCTTGATTGTACTTATGTATAGTGTGATTTAATTTGCCTGTGACTCAATAGCAATTCAAACAAAGCCTTTCACTGTTTCAAGGTACCTGTGACAATAATAAAGAATACAGTACAATATAATGTTAAACAGCTGTTAAGTCTTCCATTCTTCTTCTTTGATCTAAGGAGACTGTCCCAACCTCTTCACATTGAGTATAGACATGGAAGTGATAACAGCAAAAAGTTTTCTTTTACACATTTATGTGATGATTTACCTTAAAAGTGTACTTTAACAAAAAAGAACACTAATCCAGTACAAATGAAACATTTGATGACAATCTCTCCACAGGCTTCTTCCAGCAACTCACCTGAATGCTCATTCACCCTCGAGCCTTTGACTGCGACGAGGGAAATCACAGGTGAATGAGATCTCACATGAAGTGTGACAACTTACATTACGCAGCTGGACTGCTTCTGTTGTGGCAATGACTTGTAAAAGAGCAATCAGTCGGTACTCACATGATGGCGGCCACTGGCTTTCCAATGTGCGGCGAGGTGCAACCGAGGATCTCGCCCGGTGACAGCGGCTTGCACTGAGGGACACACACGTCATATTCCGATCGCAACTCCTGGCTGGTGGACTGGGCGAGGAGTTGGCGGGAGAGGGAGAGAAAGCCAAAGACACATTAAGAGGCAGCAGTCGGGAATAAACAGTACGAGAGAAAAATCAGCCAGAGAACGAGATAAAGTACAGTTAAACCTCATTAGCTCCTTCCCGCTGGGAGCAACTAAATATGGGCCATCAATGCCAACCCCCACAACACCCAGAGACTGTTTCCAACATCACACCAGCCATTCCCTAAATTTTACAGCCAATTAGATAGTAATTCTTTTCTTCACCCTTCAGCAATGCATTGCTTAATGATTATTACAGTGGGAGGACTCTTCCTTTAATAAACCTGCTGTTGATTGCAACGCAGGGATCCCGCTCTGTATTTAAGAAACTATAAACATGGGAAAGCCAGCTGGGCTTTTATTTGACTTGAGGAAATGAGAGATACGAAGAGGGGAGAAGACTCCCCACCAGTTTTCACCAGTGGGTCGGCGGTGGCCGAGAGAGGTAGCAGCTTCAAAATCTTGGGCGTTAACATGTTGTATGACCTGTCCTGGACCCAGCACATAGATGCAGCCACAAGTAGGGTGAACCAGCACCTCTACTTTCTTAGAAACTTCCAGAGATTTGACACCGATTTGACTATTCACAGAATAGTCAAAGGCTTGGATAGAGTGGATGTGGAGAGGATGTTTCCACTAATGGGTGAGTCTAGGACTAGAGGTCATAGCCTTAGAATTAAAGGATGTTCTTTTAGGAAGGGGATGAGGAGAAATTTATTTAATAAGAGGGTGGTGAATCTGTAGAATTCTTTGCCGCAGAAGGCTGTGAAGGCCAAGTCAGTGGATATTTTTAAGGCAGAGATAGATTCTTGATTATGAGAGGTTTCAGAGGTTCTGGGGAGAAGACAGGAGAATGGGGTTAGGAGGGAGAGATAGATCAGCCATGATTCAGTGGGGGAGTTGATAGGCCAAACGGCCTGATTCTACTCCTATCCCTTATGACCGTGAACTCTAATAAACTTCTGCAGATGTGCTGTTGAAAGTATCCTGATTAGTTGGATCAAGGCCTGACACAGCAATTCCAACATTCCAACAGCACCGCGGAGGTGGAATGTATTCTTAATAAGGATGGTAAATAGTTATTTAATGTTCAGTTTTAAGAATATTTATTTTATTTGAATTACAGTAGTGGATTTGTCTGTATTGTTTTGTAAATAATTGATTAAATTTATTTTTGGTTAAAAAAACCCACCAAAAGCATCTACACGTTCAGCCACGAGAAGGTGGCGTCCATCATCAAGGATCCCCACTATCTAGGTCGTGACCTCTTCTCACAGTTACCATCATTCAGGAGGTGCAAAAGCCTGAAGTCCCACGTCACCAGGTTCAGGAACAGCTAGTTTCCTACAAGCATCAGGCTCTTGCCCGACATACAACCTTACTCCTACCTCAGAAACAGAACACTCTGGACCACCTGTTACACGACCATGTAGTGGTTTTACAATTGCTCCTTTGCACTAACGCTCAGGGAGTAATCGAATCAGGGAAAGAGTTGCATACTCTTTCTTTTCACTGCCTTGGATCATTTATGTGTAGTTTATCTATAACATATTCTTCTGTTGTCTGAATATACATGCTTGCAATGCTGCTGCAAGCAAGATTTTTCATTCTGCCTGTACCTCACTGTACTTGCGCGTAAAATGTATTTATTTCAAACAGAATGCTAGCAAGTCATGTCATTGTAACATCTCTACCTGAGCTATCTGCTGGCCAGTATATAATGTGAGTCAACTACAACCTGGTAGACTGGTCACTGCAACCTCCTACAGTGACATTTAAGAGGCATTTAGAGTGGCATTCTAAAAGAAAGCATAAAACAGCAGATAAACCATAGTACAGCAGTTACAGGCCCTTCGGCCCACCAAGTCCGAACCAATCATGATGCGAGGTTAAACTAATCTCCTCTGCCTGCACCTGATCCATATCCCTTCAATCATTTGGTAGTTTTAAAGAGGAGATTGTCAGGTTTTAGTTTTAGAGGTACAGCGCAGAAACAGGCCCTTCCGTGCCAGCGTACCCGCACATTAACACTATCCTACACACACACACACACACACACACATACATTTACCAAGCCAATTAACCAACAAACATGTACGTCTTTGAAGTGTGGGAGGAAACCAAAGATCTCGGAGAAAACCCACGCAGGTCACGGGGAGAACGTACAAACTCCCTACAGACAGCACCCATAGTCGGGATCGAACCCGGGTCACCGCCGCTGCAAGCGCTGTAAGGCAGCAACTCTACCGCTGCGCCACCACGTCGCCCCTGATTAGTCATGGTTTCATGGTTATGTGGAGAAGACAGGAAAACAAGGTTGAGAAGGAAAGATAGATCAGCCATAATTAAATGACAGAGTAGACTCGATGGGCCGAATGGCCTAATTCTGCTCCAAGGTAGTTATGAATTTATTACCGGAGTATTCATAAGTGATCGGAGTAGAATTAGGCCATTCGGCCCATCAAGTCTACTCCGCCAAATGGCCTAATTCTGCTCCAAGGTAGTTATGAACTTA
This sequence comes from Raja brachyura, assembly GCA_963514005.1. The sequence continues at coordinate 11,900,100 of OY740807.1, read as the reverse complement.
TTACCGGAGTATTTATAAGTGATCGGAGTAGAATTAGGCCATTCGGCCCATCAAGTCTACTCCGCCATCCAATCATGGCTGATCTATCTCTCCCTCCCATCCCCATTCTCCTGCCTTCTCCCCATAACCTCGGACACCCTGGTCACCTGCAGGGAATGCGGGGATATGGATTATGTGCAGGCAGGTGGAATTACTGTAAACTGGCAGCAAGCACGGTGGGCACAGACATCGTGGGCCGTGGGGGCTTTGCCTTGACTCCAGCTTGGGAGCCAGAAGGTTGTGTATTAACTTCCCCCACCAGTGATTTTGAGATGAAATTCTGGCCGATACTGTGAAGGGAATGTTGCGGTTGGAAAATCTGTCTTTCAGGTGAAACTTTAAACCTACGACTGTCTGCCATCTCTGTGGGGCATACAGATTCTTGTCGCACTGTAACAGGGAAGAGGTTCTCCTCGGAGCATTGAGAAACATAAAACACTCGCCCAAAATCAATAAAAACCCTTTATCTGTTCATTTATTTTCATGGACGTTTGTGACATCTTGCTGTGTGCAAATTGAGAGCCGTGTTTCCGACAAAACAGTGTCGATGCTTTCACCGTACTTCATTGCAATAACGTGTCAGTGAGCAGCATGCTTTCCTGAAGGCTTTCTTTATCAGGGATGAGGGAAGAATTGAACCACACGTTGCCCAGGCCCTTACTTCCGACTGCAATCCGACGGCAACAGTAAAAGTGTGGTTGTGAACATCAACTGGGGCCACATCAACTCGACCTTCCACTGACCAGAAACGTCAGCTGCTTCCCTTCTTCTCTGCAGAGGCTTTCAACCAGAGACTGAGATGAAAGCAACAGTGAATGGGGGAGGGGCAAGGTCTTCATCCAAGGCAGGGAAGCCAAGAGGCTAGAGAACATGGAACACAGAGCAGTGCGGCACAGGAACAGGCCATTCGGCCCACAATGTCCATGCTGAACATGTCCATGATGCCAAGGTAAACTAATCTTCTCTCCCTGCATGTAATCATATTCCTAATTCCTGCAAAACAGTGCCTATCTAAAAGCCTCTTTAACACTGTGGACACAGCAGTAGAGTTGCTCCCTAGCGACCCAGATTCGATCCTGACAACAGGTGCTGCCTGTGTGGAGTTTGTACGTTCTCCCCGTGACCTGCGTGGGTTTTTCCCGGGCTCTCTGGTTTCCTCCCACAGTCCAAAAACGTACAGGTTTGTAGATTAATTGGCCTGGCATAATTGTAAATTGTTCCTAGTGTGTGTAGGACAGTGTTAGCATGTGGGGATCGCTGGTCGGCACGGGCTCAGTGGGCCGAAGGGCCTGTTTCCACGCTGTATCTTCAAACTAAACTATAAACTACTATCACGCCTCCAACACCACATCACTTTCATATCACCTGAAGCTTGTTTGCACAAAGGCCGCTGCCAGAGGGAAAAGTAGAATCCAGTTATCCTCTTCCACTCCTCTGGTGAGGAAGTCAAAGTTTTCATGTGAAGTATCATTGATTGATTGAATACCAATTCCACACCAACCATTGGTCAACCCAGCGGTATGAACATTGACTTCACTAACTTCAAACAGCCGTTGCTTTCCCTCTCTCTCCCCTCCCCTTTCCCAGTTTTCCCACCAGTCTTAAGGGCCTGTCCCACTTACGCGACCTTGGCTCGCAAATCACTTGAGGCGTACGGGCACCGTATGGCCGCTCGGGGCCGGTCCCACTTAGAAGCACGGAGATGTGCGGGGCTGGTCCCTACATCGCGCAGGGCTCCGAAAATCTGACAGTGTCCAAAATCTTTGCGCGCCAACGGCCTGTCGGCACGCAGGCACATTGCGGTCGTACACAACGTCTTGACGTCGTACGCAGCGTCTTGATGGCGTGCACAGCGTCTTGACGATGTACACCTAGCGCGTGGCGTTGCACGATGACGTCACCACCCGGCGTGGCGTTGCGTGATGACGTCACAGCCCGACGCCGTGCGATGCCCAAATTCAGTCGGCCCACCTCCTGCCCAGCTGATTGGTAAGTATGACTCAAGTGACGTCACGCGCACACTTAACGCGTACGTAGCGTGAACTCCGCTTCCATTTGGTCGCGCCAAACGCATGCAATCGCATGCAAGTGGGACTGGCCCTTTACTGTCTCCGACTACATTCTATCTCTGTCCCGCCCACTCCCCTGACATCAGTCTGAAGAAGGGTCTCAACCCAAAACGTCACCCATTCCTTCTCTCCAGAGATGCTGCCTGTCCCCGCTGAGTTACTCCAGCATTTTGTGGCTAGCAACCATTGATCACCTGTCCACACCAGTCTCTGCTATTCCCCTTTCACTCCTAACACACACGCGGCAAAATTCAGAGGCCAATTAACCTACAAACCCGCACGTCTTTGGGATGTGGAAGGAAACCGGAGCACCTGGAGGAAGCCCACACGGTAATAGCGAGAACATGCAAATTCCACACAGACAGCACCCGAGGCCAGTATCGAACCGGGTCTCTGTCGCTGTGAGACAGCGGTTCTACCAGCTAAGCCACTGTGCTTCTATTAGACACCGCTGGTCGTGGGACAGAATTATAAAGTAAGCAATAATGTTGCTCTAACAGCCACTGCTACAGCTTTCGCTGATAAACCTAAGCCTACTCATCATCAGTGGGGTAACCTCCAAATTATCACCTGTCAAATGAAGCGTGAAAATAATGGACTTCATCAAGATACAAAGCAGACAGCTGATAAATGCCTAACATCACCAGGAGAGTTTTGAGTAATATTCATTCAGCTCTCCCAGTCTCCATTCAATAAGGTCAGTTTAAACTTGTCTAGGCAATCTATCAGCCTGTCTGGTGTGAAGTGCTGGATAGCTGCGGTATTCTGGCATTCAAAGGAGGAGCAGCCTCAAATCCAGCCACCCGGCCTCCTGCCACGGTTCAGCAGCAACTCTGCATCAGCGCACTGGAACAAACGGAATGAAACTTTGTCGCAATTACTGCACATACCACTGCTGCATTCCTACGATGACAAAGGCAGAGGCTTCACTTGGAACCATTTCTGAAAACGAGCAGCACAGGCTCACTCTCTCTAATGACCAGCTGACCTCCAACACATCCAGAGGGCAAGCATTTCAATTGCACTCCAGCAAACGTCTTTGGATCAAAATGCCTTTGGGAGTTCAGCAGGAATATAAAAATAAGGCCAAGGGAAAAATAGAGGCAGAAGAAAGCAAGAGTTGCAAGGATGGGAGATTGCAACTTTAACGGGGCCAGCCCTGTTTCGACGAATGCAATCAACCTGACGTGCACAATCAAATAAGATCAAATAGAACAAGTTGTCCTACATGTTTAGGCTGTGCACGCCATACGCAAGAAAAAGAAGAAGAAGAAGCAAGGAAAGTCCTTAATATTATGGAATGATTTAATACATAGATATCCACACACCTGGAGAAACTCCGCAGGTGAGGACATCCGGTGGCGGTGTTGATGGCCTGCAGTCCGTTTGTCTTTTTATCTTTTTTATTTTTAGTATGTTTAAAGTGTGTTTTTTGTTTAGTATTGTATGTGGAGGAGGGGGGTAGGGTAAGGGGGAAACCGTCCTTCAGTCACTTCCTGGCGAGGATGCGACTGTTATCTGAGTCGCGCCCTCGTGACCCTCCTCGTGGCCTACCACCTGGATTGGCGCGGCCTTTCCTGCCGGGACCGGACCAGAGCCTCAGCAGCGGCGGCGCAGCGCTGGATACATCGCGGAGCGGGCGATGCCTCACCTGGGATCGCTGTTTTAGGCTCCGGAGCGTTGGGCCTGCTGCATCGACATCGCGGAGCTGTGGTTCGTGGAGATCCCAACGTGGGTGGGGCTGACCAACATTGCGGAGTCCTGGCACCCTTTGCCGGGGGCCGCCGCGTTGAATCTCCGCCCAGCTCGGCCTGTGGACTTCGGGAGCCGCGGACTCCGGTGGGAGTTGGCTGATTCAGAGGTCCAGGCCGCTGAGGATGTTCCATCCATTCCCGGCGAGAGGGCCTGAACATCGGGCTGCCCGTAGCGGCGACTGCGGGGGGCTCGGGAGGCCACGACCACGGGTGAACATTGGGGAACATCAGCGAGGAGGTTGACTGGACTTTGGTTCCTTCCCTCACAGTGGGGAACTTTGGTGCCGCTGTGGGGATGTTTGTGTTGTGGACTACTGTGTTCTGTGTTTTAGCTTTTTTTTATTCGTATGACTGTATGGGAAATAGCATTTAGTTGTCTCTTACTTGAAGACAATGACAATCAAATTGAATCAAATCAATCAAATCAAGCATCTATTGAGAGAAGGAATTGGCGACGTTTTGGGTCGAAACTTCTTCAGACCCACAAAGTGCTGGAGAACCCTGGTCTCGACCCGAAACGTCGCCAATTCAACAGACAATAGACATAGGTGCAGGAGTAGGCCATTTGGTCCTTCGAGCCAGCACCGCCATTCAATGTGATCATGGCTGATCATCCCCAGCCAGTAACCCCGTTCCTGCCTTCTCCCCTGACTCCGCTATTTTTAAGAGCCCTGTCTAGCTCTCTCTTGAATGCATCCAGATAACCTGCCTCCACCACCCTCTGAGGCAGAGAATTCCACAGACAATTCCATCTCTCCTTAGCTGCTGCCTCACCCGCTGCGTTTCTCCAGCTTTTTGAGTCTACCTTTGATATCCACACACCGTTGGTTGACTGATGGAAACCTGCAGCATTGTAACAGGCCCTTCAGCTCACCAAGTCGACGCCAACAATCACTCACCCATTCACACTCGTTCTATGTTAACTCACTTTTTCATCCACTCCCTATGCACTCGGGGAAACTTACAGCGGCCAAGTAACCTACAAAGCCGCACATCTTTGGAATGTAGGAGGAAACTGGAACAGCTAGAGGAAACCTAGAATGTGCAAACTCCACAGAGATAGCACCTGGGGTCAGGATTGAACCCGGGTCTCGGGGCACTGTGTGGCAGTAGCTCTACCAGTGCCACTGTGCTGCCCCTATAACTGTGATGCAGGCTAAATCCATTGGCCATAGATAAAATATATAGTCATAGGGCACGGACAAAGGCCCTTCAGCCCAACTTGTACATGCTGACTGAAATGTCCATCTAAGCTAGATCCATTTGCCCGATATCTCTCTAAATCTTTCCACCCATGTATGCTCATGAAGAAATCCAGTCAGGAATTTGGGAGAAATATCTTGGCTTAGCTTAGGTTTGATATTCAGCGTAGAAACAGGCCCTTCGGCCCACCATGCCCGTGCGACCATTGACATCCGTATAATAGTTCTATGTCCTGCATGCTAGGGGCAATTTACAAAGGCTAATTAACTGACAAACCTGCATATCTTTGGGATGTGGTTGGAAACCAAAGCACCCGGAGAAACCGGCGCAGTCACAGGGAGAACGTGCAAACTCTGTACAGACAGCACTCGTAGCCAGGATCAAACTTGGGTCTCTGGCGCTGTGAGGCAGCAACTCTACCAACTGCACCTCTGTGCCACCCTTAAGCAGACCATGGGGAGACTGTGGCACTCTTTGCCACACTCCACACAATGGAATACTTTGCCACAGAAGGCCGTGGAGTCCAAGTCAGTGGATATTTTTAAGGCAGAGAGATAGATTCTTGATTAGTACGGGTGTCAGCGGTTATGGGGAGGAGAATGGGGTTAAGAGGGGAAGATAGATCAGCCATGATGGAATGGCGGAGTAGACTTGATGGGCCGAATGGCCTAATTCTCTCCTCTCACTTATGACCTCCCTCTCAAAAGGAGTGCTGAAGGCTGGATAAACACGTTGGAGAAAGTAAGACGTAACAAGTAGAATTAGAAGAAACTCATGGGACCATAAACCGGATGTGGGCTGGTTGGGCTGATCTTGCCTTGTACAATTCTCAGTAAATATTTACTGTACTCACTGAAGTGTAACATCAGGCCGGGCCTCCCACCCGCATCTCCTCAGAGTCCGTCAAACCCAAGACAATGTCTGGGAGTCCGCGTCTCCTGCTCCATTCTCAGAAGATTCTTGAATTTCCAAAATATATCATGTGATGTTCCAGAACAAAAAAATAAAATGCCTTAAACGTGACTTGCCTCACTCAGCTTCAAGGTCAGCAGAGGAGCGGCACTTGAAGGAGCGAGTGTGGGGATTGGCTGCAGAATCTAAATTAGTTAATTGGTAAGTTAGTTAATTGGTAAATTAGTTAATTGATTAGCAAATAAAAGCAGGGCTCGGTCTTTGGGAGCAGCCTGGTTGAGGTGAAGTGCCTTGGAGAGGTAACGTGTAAGTCTTTGGCTCAAGGATTTTAGCCGAGGAGGCTGCAGTTATTCAGCTGTGTATTTAATTTAAATATGTAAACTTATTGGCATGATGGCAGGAATATTACTGCTGTGTATTTGCTGTAGGAAGTTAGGGGAACTGCTGGTGTCACTGACCACTACACCTGTGGGAACTGTGTTCAGATGCAGCTCCTCAAGGGCCGAGTTAGGGAACTGGAGCAGCAGCTGGATGTCCATCTGGGAGGACGAAAGTTTCCTGGACAGGACCTAGTCTGGTTGTCACTCCAAGAGTACAAGAGGTGTGACGGGTAGAGAGGGAAAGAAAGGGGATGAAGCGAGTGCAGGAGACCTTGATGAAAACAGGTACACCCTCTTGGGAGCTGTCAGGGCAGACGATGCTTCCAGTCCAAGCGGTGGACAGGTCTATGACCCAAAACCTGCCATTGAGGCTCGACCAGTGAGACCGATGTCAGGCAGAGCCATAGTGGTGGGAGACTCCATTATCAGAGGTGTGGATTATCAGAGGAGATTCTGTGGCAACAGGCGAGACTCGAGGATGGTTTGTTGCCTCCCTGGTGCCAGGGTTCAAGATATCTCAGATCGACATAAGAACATTCTCGTGATGGAAGGTGAACAGCCAGAAGTAGTTGTGCATGTAGGCACAAATGGTGTGGCTAAGAAGAGGAAGGAGGTTGTGCAACGTGAATATAGAGAACTAGGTGGGAGACTGAAAAAGCAGAGCTTCTAGAGTGGTTACCTCTGGGTTGCTTCCAGTACCTCGTGCTAGTGAGGGAAGGAACAGGGAGATGGGGGATCTGAATGTGTGGCTGAGGAGTTGGGGCAGGGATTTAGATTCCTAGATCACTGGGATCTCTTCTGGGGAAGGGGTGACCTGTACAAAAGGGACGGGTTGCACTTTAATTGGAGGGGGACCAAGGTTCTGCAGGTGGGCAGGGTTTGCTGGTGCTACACGGGTGGGTTTAAAGTAAACACTGGGGGTGGGGGCGTCAACAACGTGGAAGTGTATGCGTGTATTTAACGGCAAAGAGAGTGTGGGGAAGGTCACGTTTAAACTAACAGGACAGGGGGTTGGGGGCCAATGCAAGGAGACAGAGGGCCATTAAGGAGGACAGAAGCAAAAGGTAGAAGGGAGATAAGAAAAACAAACCTGAAAGCTTTGTGCCTTAATGCGAGGAGCGTTTGTAATAATGTGGATGAATTGAATGTGCAGCTAGTCGTTAAGGAATATGATATAGTTGGTATCACGGAGACAGGATGACCAACGCTCGAAGCTAAACATGCAGGGGTATTTGATATGCAGGATGGATACGCAGAAAGGAAGAGGAGGTGGGGTGGCATTGCTGGTTAAAGAGGAGATTAATGCAATAGCAAGGAGAGACATTAGCTTGGATGCTGTAGAATCAGTATGGGTGCAACTGTGAAATAGCCAAGGGCAGAAAACATTTAGACACAAAATGCTGGTGTAACTCAACGGAACAGGCAATATCTCTGGAGAGAAGGAATGGGTGACGTTTCGGGTCAAGACCCTTCAGACTGATGTCAGGGGAGTGGGTGGGACAGTTAGAATGTAGTCAGAGACAGTAAGACTGGTGGGAGAACTGGGAAAGGGGAGGGGATGGAGAGCGAGAGAAAGCATGGGCTATTTGAAGTTGGAGAAATCAATGTTCATACTGTTGTGTTAAAGAAGGAACTGCAGATGCTGGAGAATCGAGGGTTACACAAAAAGCTGGAGAAACTCAGCGGGTGCAGCAGCATCTAAGGAGCGAAGGAGATAGGCGACGTTTCAGGTCGAGACCCTTCTTCAGACTGTTCATGTTCATACTGCTGGGATGTAAGTTACTTCCAATGTGCTCTGGGCCTCACTACAACAATGGAGGAGGCCCAGGACAGAAATGTCAGATTGGGAATGGGAGGGGAAGTTAAAGTGCTGAGCAACTGGGAGATCAGGTAGGTTAAGGCGGACTGAGTGGAGGTGTTCAGTGAAACTGCGCTTGGTCTTGCTGATGTACAGGAGTTCAGCTAAATGATCGCCGAGCCTGTGCTTGGAAGTAAAAGTTTGTTGGAGTTGTATACAGACCACCAAGCAGCAGTAGGGAGGTTGGGGATAGCATCAAGCAGGAAATTAGGAATATGTGTAGCAAAGGTACTGTAGTTATCATGGGTGACTTTAATCTACATATAGATTGGGCCAACCAAATGGGTAGCAGGGCTGAGGAGGAGCATTTCCTGGAATGTAAACGGGATGTTTTTTTAAACCAATATGTAGAAGATACGACTAGAGAACTGGCCATCCTAGACTGGGTATTGTGTAATGAGGAAGGATTAGTTAGCGATCTTGTTGTGCAAAACCCCTTATCTGGTGGGATTCTGCATTAGGATGGAGAGTGACAAGGTTAATTCGGAGACAAGGGTCCTGAACTTAAAGAAAGGAGACTTTGAAGGTATGAGAGGGGAATTGGCTAGGATAGACAGGCAAATTATACTTGAAGGGTTGACGGTGGAGATGCAATGACCAACATTTAAAGACCGCATGGATGAATTACAAAAATTGTTCATCCCTTTCTGGCGAACAAATAAAACGGGGAAGGCGACTCAACCGTGGCTAACGAGGGAAATCAAGGATAGAGTTAAATCCAAGGAAAAGGCATATACATTGGCCAGAGAAAGCAGCAAACTGGAGGACTGGGAGACATTTAGAACTCAACATAGGAGGACAAAGGGGTTAAGAGGGGAGGAAAAAGCGCATGAAAGAAAGCTTGCGGGGAATATAAAGCTGACTTTTAACTTCAGATATGTAAAAAGGAAAAGATTAGTGTAGACAAATGTAGGTCCCTTACAATCGGAGACGGGTGAAATTATAATGGGAAAACAAGGAAATGGCAGAACAGTTACACAAGTACTTTGGTTGTGTCTTCACTAAGAAAGACACAAACAGGCTCCCCAAAAATACTAGGGGGCTGAGGATCTAGTGGAAGGGAGGAACTGAAGGGAATCCACATTAGTCAGGAAATGGTGTTGGGTAAACCTTTGGGACTGAAAGCAGATAAATCCCCAAGGACTGGTGGTCTGCATCCGAGAGTACTCAAGGAGGTGGCCTGAGAAATCGTGGACTGAAGGGTTGCCAATGTAACCCTACTTTTTAAGAAAGGTGAGAGAGAAAACTGGGAATTATAGACTTGTTAGCCTTGCATCGGTAGTGGGGAAGATGCTTGACTCAATTGTTAAAGATGCTACAGCAGCGCATTTGGAAAGCAGTGACAGGACCGGCATGGATTTATGAAGCGGAAATCATGCCTGACTAATCTTCTGGAATTTTTTGAGGATTTAACAAGTAGAACGGATGAGGGAGAGCCAGTGGATGTGGTGTATCTGCTTTAAAAAAAAGCCTTTGATAAGGTCCCACACAAGAGATTAGTGTGCAACATTAGAGCGCATGGTATTGGGGGTGGGGTATTGACATGGATAGAGAACTGGTTGGCAGACAGGAAGCAAAGAGTAGGAATTAATGGGTCCTTTTCAGAATGGCAGGCAGTGACCAGTGGGGTGCCGCAAGGCTCTGTGCTGGGACCCCAGTTATTTATAATATATGTTAATGATTTAGACGAGGGAATTAAATGTGACATCTGCAAGTTTGCGGATGACACAAAGCTGGGTGGCAGTGCGAGCTGCGATGTGGATGCTATGAGGCTGCAGGGTGACTTGGATAGGTTGGGTTAGTGGGCAGATGCAGTGTAATGTGGATTAATGTGAGATTATCCACTTTGGTGTCAAGAACAGGAAGGCAGATTATTATTTGAATGGTGTCAGATTAGGAAAAAGGGAGGTGCAACGAGACCTGGGTGTGCTTGTACATCAGTCACTGAAAGTAAGCGTGCAGGTACAGATTGGCACAGAGGTAGGAAGGGGAAACCCTGAATAGCAGAGCTGAGACCTGATTCTGTGCAGTCAGTAAGTGATGGATCGGCAGGAATTGGTGTGGTCGAGTACAAGCGCAGATCAGTTTCTGCACTTCCAGGCAAGATAAAACTGGGCCATTCAGTCCCACAGATCCCCAGTGCAATCCCACTTCTATCACTTATGTCCTTGCAACCCATTCTCCCTCACGCACCCTGTTAAATCCTCCCTGATTTTCCTACCACCCACCCATATGAGAGATCACTTGCAGCACCCAATTAATCTACCAACCAGCATTGCTTTGGGAAATGGGAGAAAACCTGGACCTGGAGATAGGAGGATCTGGCTAGAGTGGTAATTTTGCTTCAACTTGAATAACCATTCAATTAAATCGCAGATTACCGCACCTAAACTTTGTAACCTTGACATGGTTCTGCGTGCTAAATGTTGAGTTTGCCCGCAATCTCGCCGTCATTTTAACCTGACACCTCCAGTCAGCATTTTTTTCATAGACCCCAGCCAGATTTCTCCCAGCCTTCCTGGTGACAACAGGCTGGCTCTAGCGTTTAACTCTTAGTTCTGGTTTCCAGAGAAAATAGTTTCTCTCCATCTACCCTCTCCAATGCATTAACCACCCCAGGGCTACAGAGCCATGCAGCACGAGGGGTCACCTGGCTCACTAAGTGTGTGCCAATTCTTTCATGAAGCAACGCACCTCGCATAAATCACCCCTTACTCTACTGGACTCAAAGGAACCCAAAGTCTAATCCCGGCAATCTAATCTTTGCTGTGTAACCTTCTTAGCTTTCAGTCGCTGCTCTCACAGGCGAGTGCCTTTATTTTACTGCGCATTAATACGTGGTAATACTGCACATTCATAAGCAGTAGCACATGCGGAACGAAGTGTCACCCATTCCTTCTCTCCAGAGATGCTGCCTGTCCCGCTGAGTTACTCCAGCTTTTTGTGTCTATCTTTGGTTTAAACCAGCATCTGCAGTTCCTTCCTACACATAGAACAGTTCATTGTGAGCTGCGGGGAAGGAAACAAGGAGGCATACAAACAGTAAAATTAATCCGAAGGACGGTGAAACTAGTCTGAGAACTAGGGTGGGGGAAGGACAGAGAGGGAAAGCAAGGTTTACTTGAAGTTGGAGAAATCAAATATCATACCGCTGGGTTGTAAGCTGCCCAAGCAAAATATGAGGTGCTGGGCCTCTCTCTGACAGTGGAGGAGGTCCAAGTCAGAAAGGTCAATGTGGGAGATAAAGTGTTTAGCAACATTTCCTTATCTGTTTTGAAGTGTCGTTTTCACAACTTACCCTTCCATATCTCTAGATTCCCTCTCCCCTGACTCTCACTGAAGAAGGTTCTTGTGCCGAAACGTCACCCATTCCTTCTCTCCAGAGGTGTTGCCTGTCCCACTGAGTTACTCCAGCATTTTATGCGCTTAGGATTATTCTATTCACTTGGCACCCGACAGAAATCCAGCTGGGTTGCTTAAACCTAGTGAGTCATTGCACAATACCCGGGAAGGCTGAACAGAGCAAGCTGAGGGACTGGAAGAATTGTGCTGTAACAAATCTTTCACTTTGGTCATCAATTACTGAAATAATTGATCAAAGAGTCAGACGCAGTAGACTTTTTAAATGGTTTAGACTGAAAGACGCTACGAGTCTGCCTCGGGTACTGGCAGCAGCAACAACCACCAGCTCCTGCTCATGTCTTTTTTAAATTTAACGCAAAAGGTGTCAGGTTCCCAGCTAATAAATAAAATAAATATTGTGTTTGTTTTACTGACAACACCACTTCATTGGTTTTATTGCAGGAAAACAAGGATTGGAGGGGGGGGGGAATATTAGGATGTGGGACTTTGCCTGCATGGATGCACAGAGGCTTTAGCATGGAAACAGGCCTTTCCACAACTGAGTCCAGCATGATGGAAGGGGGGCCCAGCAGGGGGCACTTCACTGCTGTGAGGAGATATAGACTATATGATTCATTCTTTGTAAGTTTGTCAAAGCCAGAAACGTGGCGTACTACTTGGGTGATTGTGTACCGCTGCTGTATAATTTTGCCGATTGTATGCAAAAACAAAGAATTTAACTGTTGCTAAGCATAATTGAGTTGACCATCGATTACCCATTCTCACTCGTATGCTATCCCACTTTCACAACTCCACCGCTGCCCCACCCTGCCAGCTTTGTGCCACTGTGGTGCCCGGCATCTCCAAAGTAAAAGGTGTGTGGTGCAACCGGGATTATGCTGGAGTTACCTGCAACGCTGCCACAAACTGGATGGTGCTGACCAGAGCTAGGGCCGAGCCCCGAGGGAAATTGTGGTGAACCGTGTCCACAAAGTGAGCGCTGTCGATTTTCACATCCACAAACACGTAGAGCATCTTTATTCCGGCCGTGGCGTCAATGGGAACTGAAAGGGTGAAGAACAGTGAAAGTCAGCCCACTGACCAGAGGGTGAACACAAGGAACAGACCCATAGCCCACTCCCACCGTCCCTGAATATGCTTCTGATCTTCAGCCCCCGAGGTACTTAATTTCTGCGTCATTGAATTGAATTTAGTTTACTATCGACCAGCGATCCCCGCACAATAACACTATCCCACACACACCAGGGACAATTTACACTTATACCAATCCAATTAACCTGCAAACCTGTACGGCTGGACTGCAGGAGGAAATCGAAGATCTCAGAGTAAATGCACACGATCACAGAGAGAATGTACAGACAACACCTGTAGTCGGGATCGAACCCCGATTCTTCGGTGCTGTAAGGCAGCAACACTGCCACTGCCACACGGTGTAGCCGTGGAAACCGCTTAGAAACAGGCCCTTCGGCCCATCAAGTTCACGTCAACCTTCGATCATTCATTCACACTGGCTCTACGTTAATTCTGTGGGATTTATAATACTCAGCAGACATAATACTTCCCCAATTAGATGCTGGTGTGTCAGTGTAAAACAGTTCAACAGTGCGAAAGGCAGCATCTCTGGAGAGAAGGAATGCGTGACGTTTCAGGTCGAGATCCTTCTTCAGACTACTCAGACTATTCTCAACCTGAAACGTCACCCATCCCTTCTCTACAGAGATGCTGCCTGGCCCGCTGAGTTACTCTAACGTTTTGTCTATCTGTGGTTTAAACCAGTATCTGCAATTCCTTCCTATATAGTCTCTACAGTGCGCCAACGTGTATAGTGGTACTCAGTTTAGTTTAATTTAATTTAGAAATGCAGCATGGAAACAGGCCCTTCAGCCCACTGAGTCCGTGCCGGCCCCCAATCACCCGTTCACACTAGTTCTACATTATCCCACACACAGATAGCGACCGAGGTCAGGATCGATCCCGGGTCTCTGGTGCTGTGAGGCAGTATCTCTACCAGGTACGTCACTGTGTCGTGCTAGAAGATTGAAGATGAGACACAAACTCTCCATGCCATCGACCCATTCGCCTGAAGGTACTCATTAAGTATGATTAGTTGGGCGAAGTTTTCTGGTATTACTTGGCAGAGTGCAGATGATGTTGTCAAGGCCACTATTTCATTTCTATCCCTAGCTGCCCTCGGAAAGAAGGTGTGAAAATAATTTGACGGTGTTATTAAGGAAGGAGATTCAGAAAATGATCAGCATATAATGAAGGAATGCAATACATTTCCAACTCAGACAGGTGTGGGGCTGAGATGAGGACTTTTATTCCTCTACTGCTCTGGAAGTTGATGATTAGTTTCAAGACACAGCAGAGGAATATCCCCTTTGGCCCACCGAGTCCACGCCGACCAGCGGAACCCGTACACTATCCCACACATTAGGGACAATTTACAATTTTACCAAAGCCAATTAACCTGTACGTCTTTGGAATGTGGGAGGAAACTGGAGCACCCAGAGAAAACCCACGTGGTCACGGGGACAATGTACAAACTCCGTACAGACAACATGGTCACGATCAAACCCGGGCCTCTGGTGCTCCAAGGCAGCATCTCTGCCGCTGTGCGACCATGCTGATGGGAGAGGGGTATGTTCCTAATGGAGCAAGACCCATATGTATTATGGAGGGACTCAGACAGCAGCAGTGTCTAGTTTATAGTAAATAAATGTGAACTGCCCTAACCTTTGCAGTTTTAATTACATTCACACTAATGGGATGTGAATAAAAACACTCCGATAAATCATTTCTGATTTAAGTTAGAAAATATCGGCCATATATCAATCGGTTGAAGGGGCACCCAAATGAGAGACATTTCTCACAGAGAATTAAGCAGAACGACACACAGACACATCCACCCACACATACACACGTCTGCCGCAAGGAGAAGATCTAGGTTTATGCTCATTGTTGTCACAGGTACTGAGATACAGAGAAAAGCTTTTCTTTGCATGCTATTCAGTCAAAAGAGATACTAGACATGAATACAATCAAACCTCAGGGAGTACATAAGGCAGACTGAAGAGAAAGTGCAGAATATATGGTCGCTCAGTGTTGCAATGTGACGGTTCCAGAGAAAATGTCCAATTTCCGCGATCAAGCAGGTTGGAAAAATCAGGACTTATCCTTATTAAAAATCCAGCTTATGGGAGGATCCAGCAAGGACCGTTTGAGAAACTTGAGAGGAGTTGGTCCTTGTGTGAGGTACAGGAGGTGTGGCTATGGCAGTCAACAACTTATGTTGCACTTACAGTTGGTTAGTTTAGAGAGACAGCGTGGAAATCGACCCTTCGGTCCACTAGGTCTACCTAGGAATCTATCTGGGCAGATAGAGTTTAGAAAGGAGACTGGCAGCTTTACAAGGAGGTGGAGAGGCAGTGGATTGAGAGGGGGGGACTGGGAGGAGAATCGGGGAAAGATGGAGGAAGAGAGAAGGAATTGGAAGGGGTAGAGAGAGACGATGAAGGGGAGAGAGGATAAGAGAGAAAGCAGAAAAAGAGGAAGGAGGGAAAGGGAGGAAAGTATATATTGAGAAAGAGGCAGATGAAACAGCTTTTATTTTTATTGTATGAAGACAAATAAGACTACAGAAGCGAGAACATAGAAATATGATGGGGTTCAAATGTTCACCTGCACCTTTCACTCCCACTGTTGCTGATTGACCCATTCAATTCTTCCAGCAGTCTATTGTAGTTAACGAAGATAGACACAAAGTGGTGGAGTAACTCAGCGGGTCAGTCAGCGTCTCTGGAGAAAAAGGATGGATGACGTATCGGGTCGGGACCCTTCTTCGGTCTGAAAGTATAAGGGGGGTGGGGGGGGGGGGGGGGGTGCTGGAGGTAAGAAAAGGCCAGAACAAAGCAAGGCTGGCACCAGATGACATAGGAAGGGTGGAACCCATAATAGTCCATTGTTGGATGGGGAAGAGGCGATCACATCCTTTTTCTCCAGAGATGCCACTGAGCCGCTGAGTTGGAGTAACTTTGTATCTTGTTGCAATTCATGTTTATAGTGTCTTAAAACAAGATCGCAAGGTGATTAAGAGGAGAGTTATTTAATAGCTGAGGCTGATAAGATTTGAAACAATGCTTGTATAGAGAGGTGGGTTTAGAGGAGTGGTTTACACAGCAGAGAGTGGGGAAGAGGACTGTGCTCAACACCAGGTGAACAAACCTCTGGGATGGTTTTGGCAACCTCGTAAAAGCAGTGTGATAGATGGAGGGCGAGGTGGAGGAGTTTACTGTACTGATTGTATAGGAAGGAACTGCAGATATTGGTTTAAACCGAAGATAGACACAAAAAGCTGGAGTAACTGAGTGGGACAGGCAGCATCTCTGGAGAGAAGGAATGGGTGATGTTTCGAGTCGAGACCATTCTTCAGACTGGTTAGGGATAAGGGAAATAAGAGATATAGACGGTGATGTAGAGAGATAAAGAACAATGCATGAAAAATATGCAAAAAAGTAACGATGATAAAGGAAACAGGCCATTGCTAGCTGTTCGCACAAACTCCACCTGGAGTTCCCCAGATTGATCCTCTTTGAGACCTGCTTGTTCACCGACGTACGCAGGAAGGAAGAAAAGGCGTTGGATCAATTCTCACAGCAGTCTGCTTTGTCAAAACCTTGGACGATTATTGTGAGTCTGCCATCAGGTCACAGAAAGCCAGGCAGGTAATTGATCAACCTCTGGTTATGGAATGCAACAGGGCAGGACTGCAATGTAGCAGATTAGACTTGGTCCGGCACTCTGGGTTTAACATTACTGAATGCACAGTCCTGCAAAGCTTCTTGGGCCTCACGTAGGGGACTTAATGGATCGGCTAGTCAATACAGAGAAATGTCAAGGGCTCCATTAACTTCTCATTACTGCATTAGTAAACCTACAAAGTGCTGCCAGGGCACGAATCAATGTAGAGCCCAACGCAGATGGACGGTGGGTTCAATGAGTTGGAAGAAAAGAAGTGTTGAAATTGCTCGACACAGAGAGAGTGTGTATCGGGATGCAAGCTATGGTTGGCAGACGACAACCCAGAGTTCATATGTTCACTTCCTCACCAAATAAGGGAGGCTTGTTGTTGCCTTATGGCCAAGAGAAGCACACCAACACCTCGACTTCCATACAAGACCCAGGAAGTTCAGCTTGTCCCTAACAAACCTCACCAATTTCTACAGATGCGTGGTAAAAAACATTTAATCAGGGTGCATCACAGCATGGTTTGGGAATAGTGCCATCCAAGGCCGCAGGGAATTGCAGAGTTGTGGGCGCAGCCCAGACCATCACACAAAACCAACCTCCCTTCCATTGTCTCCATGTACATTTCATGCTGCCTCAGCAAGGCCTCTGGCATAATCAAGGTCCCTCTTCTCCCCACTCCGATCAGATAAGAGATACAGAAGTTTGGAAATGCATAGATCCAGATTCAGGAACAGTTTCTTCTCAACTGATAGCAGTGCTCTCATTAACTCGAGTGTGGTCCTGACCTCCCATCTACCTCATTGGAGATCTTTGAACTATCTTTAATTGTACTTTATCTTGTACTAAATGTTGCGCCCTTTATCTGTATGCTGTACACAGCTTCATTGTAATTATTGAATCTGAGGAAGGGTTTCGGTTCAAAACGTTGCCTATTTCCTTCGCTCCATCGATGCTGCCTCACCCGCTGAGTTTCTCCAGCATTTTTGTCTACCTTCGATTTTCCAGCATCTGCAGTTCCTTCTTAAAGTTCATTGTAATTATGTATAGTCTTTTCTTTGACTGGATGGCGCACAAACAAAAGCTTTTTCACTGTACCTCAGTTCATGCGCCAACAATAAACTAAACTAAACTAAATCATCCTCCAATAACAATGGTCCACAACTCTGGAGAGCGTAGCTCACATCACCAATGGCAGAAGGCACCTCTCAATGATGGAGGAAATTCAGAATCGCCTTCAAAGTGCTCATACCTCTTTTGTCCATCTGAGTAAATGAATAGCCGAATAGAAATATAGAAAATTATGAGAGGGTACACAGTCAGATCCTTTTTCCTCGGGGGTGGAAATATCCAACACCAGAGGGCAGAGCTTTAAGAGGAGTTTAGAGATGTGTGGGGCAGGTTTTTTTAACAGACAGTGGTGGTTGCTTGGAACACAATGCCAGGGGTGATGGTAGAGGCTTTTCGACAGGCTCGTGGGTATGCAGGGAAATGGATTACGAGCAGGCAGAGGAAATTAGTTGAACTTTTCATCATGTTGGGCACAGGCATGGCCCGCTGAAGGGCCTGTTCCTGTGCTGTACTGATCTATGTTCTATGTCATTTTTGAAGACTGACTTTAAACTTTGCACAAAACATGAGACACATTATGATCCCTTGCCCGCCGTCTTCAGAAACATAGGCAATTGACAGCAGAAACAAAGGCACAGGAAAAATATCATCAACGTCTTCTCTGCAAAATCCACCAAATTTATTTTAAGCCAGTGCTAGTGATGCCTCCTTTGCCAACTTTCTAAGCACTATGGCCCTAATTACAATCATTGGGCAACATTGGGCAGATCACATCACTTCCCTGTCTGTCAGCAGACTCTTGAAATAAATACTGCAAGGACCGCCAGGGCATGATATGATCAGGGGGGCAGAGGAAAGGCTTGATAATGTGTTTAACCTGTAGGAATACCCTGGTCCATAATGGAGAAGAAACACTTAGGATGATGTTGAGAAACTTTGAGGATTTGGTTAGTCTCTACACAAAACTAAATTAAATGTGTTTAACATGTAGGAATATCCTGGTCCAAAAACCTCAAGGCCTTGCATCAAATGTGAGCAGAAGCCCTGCAGAGAACCACCGCTCGAACTACCCACCCACCCATCTCATTGAGCACCTCCTGCTCCACTTACGACATATAGGAACATAGAAAGTATCAACAGGAGTTGGCCATTCGGTCTTTTGGGAATGCTTCACTGTTCAATGCCATCACAGCAGATCCCCTAGCTCAAGGTCTGGCAGAATGTGGAGATCCCACATTAATCGTTCAACGGTTCTTTATTAGTTTAGAGATGCAGCATGGAAACAGGCCCTTCGGTCCACCGAGTCCGCGTGGACCAGCAATCCCCCGCTACACGAGCACTATCCTACACTTTAGGACAATTTACAATTTTTATTGAAGCCAATTTACGTATTTGGAATGTCGCAGGAAACTGGAGCACCCGGTGAAAACCCAAGTGGTCACGGGGAGAACATACAATCTGTACAGACAGCACCCGTAGTCAGGATCGAACCCGGGTCCCGGCACTGTGAGGCAGCATCTCTACCGCTGTGCCACTGTGCTGCCCGTGTACCAAGGTACAGTGAAATTCTTTTTCTATGAGATTATTTCTATACATAAGTACCACACCCGATTAAGTACAGAATGTACAGAAACTGCCCACTGAGTCATTTGCACGAGTCACCAGGTTTTGGCGCCGTTTTCGCAGTGCCAACTGCAGCTGGCCATAAAGGCCCGTGGCAGCTCTCACCTCCAGCCTCTGCCCTGATCGCCAGCGAACTGTCATCACTCTCTCAGCCGGCCTCCAGCCGCCATCCCTCGGGGGCATCTCGTGCAACCGACCGTGAGAGCCTAGACGGTAAACTCCCCACCAGCTGTCCTCACATGAGCCTCATCATCCAGCTGAGAATCCAAAGCAAGTCATCCTCCATCGCAAGGAGAACAACATTGCATGAAGGAGGGTCTGCGCCAATGATAGACCACAACTTACATTGACAGTGTCCCCCCAAGTAAATGGAACGTCTCAGGGTCAGGTCTTGGGCTCCAGCCTCAGCCCAGCAACATAAGCTGGGGACGGCAATCTCTGTAGAGTTATGAGCAACGTTGCACTGTCAGATGTGATATCCGATGGAAAACGCTGAAAATTAAGCCCTTCTCTGCTCTCAAATAAAAAAAAAATCCCAGACACTAATCTGAAGAACAGCAGGTGAGTTCTGCCAGCGATCCTTGTTCAATATTTGAGCAAAACACAAAGAGCTGGATTATCACGGCAAGTCAGACAGCATCTCTGGAGAACGTAGGTCGGTGGCGTTTTGGGTCATGACCCTTCTTCAGACTGGTTGGGTGGAGTAAGGAGGAGAAAGCTGCAAGAGAGAGATGGAGGCAGGACAAAGCCTAGCAAGCGACAGGAGGAAAGACGCAAAAAGCTGGTGTAACTCAGCGGGACGGGCAGCATCTCTGGATAGAAAAACTGGGTGACGTTTCGGGTCGGGACCCTTCTTCAGAAGTGACAGGCGGATACAGGTGAGGGGGGTTTGACTGGCAGGTGGCTGGAGTAAGTGATAAAGGTTTGTTCATTTAGTTTAGTTTATTGTCACCTGCACTGAGGTAGTGAAAAGCTTTTTTGTTTCGTCCTCTTCAGTCAGTGGAAAGACTATGCATGATTACAATTAAACCACCCACATTGTACAGACACACGATAAAGGGAATAAAAGTTTCATGCAAGATAATCTAGTTGGTGATGGGATGGTCCAGTTGCTGGATAACAGCTGGGAAGAAACTGTCCCTGAATCTGGAGGTGTGCGTTTTCACATTCCTATACCTGTTGCCTGATGGGAGCGGGGAGAAGAGGGAGGTTCGTCCTTGACAAGGTTAAAGGTGAAAAGGAGATAAAAGTATGTCAGATAAGGAGAGGAGGGGTGAAATGTAATGCCAGAGGGAGGGATATAGGTGGAAGGGAATGGAAGGGGAGGGGGGGAGAGGAGAGAGGGGGGTGAATAAAACCCTACCCACTTATCACTTACCAGACTTTGTCGGCCCTCCACCTCTCTTTCCCAGTTTGCTCCCCCCACCCATTGCAATCAGTCTGAAGAAGACTCAAGATTCAAGAGAGTTTATTGTCATGTGTCCCAGATAGGACAATTAAATTCTTGCTTTGCTTCAGCACAACCAAATATAGTTGGCATAAATAAATACATAGCCGATCAGTGTGACCATATACCAATGAATATATATATATACACATACACACATAAATACACAGATAAAGTGCAATTGCCTATTAATAATTTTGTTTTGGTTGCGTTTAATAGCCTGATGGCTGTGCGGACAGACCCCTAAAGTCATTTGTCCATTCCCTCCACAGATGCTGCCTGAGCCGCTTTGTGTTTTGCTCAGGGTTCCAGCATCTGCAGTCTCCCTTTTACTCAGTATTTACTCTCATCGTCTCCATCTCGAGGGCCGGCAATCTCTACCTTTCAAACGGGCAGGAACAGTGAGTGTCACCACCTCACACCTCCATGTCCCTTTCCATGCTCAAGAAAAAGGCTCACCACCACTTTCCCAAGGGCTTTGAGGAAGTGGCAAAAATCGCTGACAAATCTTGAGACACAAAGATTGGTGGCTAAATATATTGCAACAGCCTGAAGGGAAAAAAAAATCATGCTTTTCTGTCAGCATTCCCAAAGAAGTTACCCACATTTTTCTGTATTTGAAAAATTGCTGGCTTCACTCACAGTCCAAAGAAAATCATAAATAAAAAAGATTGCCCAGTCATTTATTTCATTCCCATGATTTGGAACCTTAACTTGTCTGTTGGATGTGCTCCATTATTAATGATCATAGTCATAGTCATAGAGTGATACAGTGTGGAAACAGGCCCTTCGGCCCAACTTGCCCACACCAGCCCACATGTCCCAGTGACACAAGTCCCACCTGCCAACATTTGGTCCATATCCCTCCAAACCTGTCCTATCGTGTACTTGTCTAACTGCATCTTAAATGTTGGGATAGTCCCTGCCCCAACCACCTCCTCTGGCAGCTTGTTCCACACCCTCTGTGTGAAAAAGTGAAAAAGTTACCCCTCAGATTTCTATTCAATCTTGATTCAGAAAGGTTGGCTGTAAACAAGGAAGGCGCTACTGAAATGCAACTTCTACCCCAGCTCTGCTGTGGGACACGTTACGTGTTGACTATTTCCAGACAGGACTACAAGATGACATTTTCATTCCAGCCTCGTGGTCTCCGGGAAAGATCTGCAGGAATTAGTGTCAGGTTTGAGGGCAGCGACTGTACCGCCGCCCGGGCCCCGCTGGGAAATACTCTGGAGCTGCCGCAACGCATTTCACTTTAGGATGCTAAGGAGCTGTCAGGAGACAGGAATCCATAATCCCCCTTTGGCCTGCGCTGAATATGAAGCTAAGGAGGCAGAGGTCACCGAGAGGTGCTTTAATGCTCCCCGCTAGCCAACACACATGTAAAAGAAGACTCTTCCAATCGGCGCGTCACAACCAAAGTTCAAGAATCTTTCATGTGGGGGTCGGTAACCTTCACACTGAAGCAGCTGGTTACCTCTGCCTGCCTGCCATCTGCATTTAATGACACTTCATAAGGAGCTGTCTGAGCTTGCAGGGGCAAGCGGTGAAGGACAACACACACACACGCACACGTACACACACCCACACAGCCAGCACCTCATGCCGCACTCCTTCTCCTCCTCCCTCCCAACCCCCGCCTCATTTTATCATGCCAATTCTATGACCTTCGAGTTTACAACAGAAATTAGAGCAGAATCTTGAGAGACAAAGACTGGAGGCTAAGTATATCGCAATTGCCTGAAAGGAAAAAAAAACGTCCTTTTCTGCAAGCTTGACAAATGAAGATGCCCACATCTTTTTGTATTCCAAATATTTATACTTTTCAGTGTAATTATTATCCATGCACCAGCAGTAAAGCTTACAAGCAGCAGCATTTTTCATTTCACTGCAATGGTGCAGCTGGTAGATACGCTGCCTCATGGCGCCAGAAACCCGGGTTCAATGCTGTCTGCACGGAGTTTGCACGTTCTCCCTGTGATCACCTGGGTTCCTCCGGGTGCTCTGGTTTCCTCCCACATCTCAAAGATGTACGCGTTTGGAGGTTAATTGTCCTGTTAATTACCCCTAGTGTGTAGAAAATGAACGCGAAAATTGTGAAAGTGAGATAGCATAGAATAGCGTGAGCGGGTGATCGATGGCCATGGACCTGGAGCATCGATGATCCTGTTTCCATGTTGTACCTTTCAACTAATTAATCAATCAATTTGTGATCAACGTCAGGGTTGTCAGATTCAGCCTAAAGGGCCTGTCCTACAAGCATGCAACTCTATGCGATTAGTGCAACCTAATGTGGTCGCTTGAGCCGTCCGGCGTCGCGGGGCCGGTCCCACTTCGATCGCCGGAGCCGTGCGGAATTGTGCGGAGTTCGTCCCGACATCGCGCGGGGCTCCGAAAAACTGACTATGTTCAAAAATTCCGCGCGGCAACGGCTTGTCGGCTCGCAGTCGCCTCGACGCATTACACACCGCCTCGGCATCGTGCCTCCGTGAACCTATCTGTAGGTGCTTCCGTGACCATCTATGTGTGTGGCTCCGTGGCCCTCTGTGTGTGTGTGCCTCGGTGCCCCTCTCTGTCCTGGCAAACTTACCTTAGACTTCGCTCCAAGTTCGCCTCACTTTGCGCCTCGTTGCGCCACTCACCCGACCTCCGCGCGGCCCCTGCTGCCGGTTTGGTCGCGCTTGCTGCATGCAGGCGCATGCTGGTGGGAACGGCCCTGTACAGGGGATCACCCGACCTCCGCACGGCCCCCACTTCTAGTTTGATTACGTTCATCGCATAGAGTTGCATGCTTGTAGGACAGGCCCTCAAGTGTGATTCCACTGAATGGCTGGAAATTCTGATCTTTCTGTATAAACACCAGCCATGTATGTGTGTGGATATACGTGTCTACGCAGTGGAGAGCGATGGGGGGGGGAGGGGGGGGGGGAGGGGGACGGGACACTTCAATGGTTGGTCTTAAAAGGAAAGCAAACTCAGTCAAAGTTCAGAAACATGGAACTGCAAATGCTGGGATCTTGAATAAAACACAAAGTGCCGGAGTAACTCAGTGAGTCAGGCAGCATCTGCGGATGGGTGAAGAGCCCCGACCCAAAACGTCGCCTGTCCATTCTCACCACAGATGCTGCCTGGGCACTGCGTTCCTCCAGCACTTTGAGTTTAAGTCTAAGTTCAAACCACTGTGTAGCTGCACAAAACCAGTAACCCAGTAGCTGTGAGAGAGGATTTGTGAAAGAAAACAGAAAGTGCTGGAGTCAGTTCGCCGGCCAGGCAGCATCTTTAGACTTCAGTCTTTAGAGACACAGCCTGTAAACAAGCCCTGTTTCCGATCCGGTCCACGCTGACGTACAATCACCCTGTACACTTGCACTATCCTACATACTGAGAACAACTCCCAGAAGCCAATTAACTTACAAACCTGTACATCTTTGGAGTGTGGGAGTAAACTGGAGCACCTGGAGGGGTGGGAGGTTGCAACCTTCATGTGGTCCTCCCTGTTTCAACGAATGCAATCAACCTGGCGTGCACAATCAACTAAGATCAAATAGAACAAGTTGTCCTACAACTTTAGGCTGTGCAAGAAGAAGAAGAAGGAGGAGCACCTGGAGAAAACCCACACGGTACAAACGCTGTTCAGACAGCACCCGTGGTCAAACCTGATGAAACCCGGGTGTCTGGCACTGCAAGGCAGCAACTCCACCGCTGCGCCACTGTGCTGCGCCCCCAAGAGAACATTCGCAACATTCTTCAGAGAACATGGATAGGCGACGTTTTTGGTCTTCAGACTGATTGCAGGGGGTGGGCAGGAAACAAAGCTGGATGAGTGGAGGGGCAGGACAAAGCATGGCTAGTAATAGGTGAAGACTGGTGAGAGGGTTTTTCGAGAGGCAAAAGAGAGGATCTGTGCTTGGTCTTCATTTAGAGATTGCGAAGAACCACAAAGTGCACCGCCTGTTCGATGAGGTTGCTCCGCTCTGCGTTTATTTAAAACCAGATTTTCTTTTCCACTCCCAAAACACCAAGAGTTGAAATTCATTCCTGCGCCCACAGATATTCAAAATTTGATTTAAAAAATATTTGTTCCTTATTAAAAATACATTTCCAGTGAGTGTATTTTCACGCTTCTCTCTCAGCAGGGTGCCACATTACTAATGCAACCTGCCCACCTCAATATGGCATCTGAAGAATTCAATAATTGCCTGAAAAATGTTCCCTACATTGGCTGGGAGAATATTAAGGCAGAAACAGCAGTGCCTAAAGTAGCAAGCTAGTGAAATGCCACTGCAATGCTGCTTTATCTATCTTAGACAGTCCTCCAGGGAAGATAATTCTGTGCATTCACAATTCTTGAGATGGTGGTCGGGGCAGGGGTGGATGGAGCGAGATCTGAATTGGAATTTTTTAGCTTAAAGGCAATCAACCCAAGGCATGGCAGTCAATGGGAAAAGATAAGTGGTTTAGATATTAGTTTATTATTGTCATGTGTACCAAGGTGCAGTGAAAAGCTTTTGGATACGTGCTATCCAATTAAATCAGAGAGGACTATACTTCAATACAATCAAGCCATGCACAAGTACAACAGGTAGAGCAAGGAGAAAAATACCAGAGGGCAGAATATAATTTTCCAGCATTTATAGTGTTTCAGTTCCAGAAAAGAAGTCCAATGTTCCTAATGAGGTAGGTTGGAAGGATGTGCTGGCCCTGAAGAGAATCCAGAGGAGGTTTACAAGAATAATCCCAAGAATTAGTGGATTAACGTATGATGAGTGTTTGACGGCACTGGGCCTGTACTCGCTGGTGTTTAGAAGGATGAGGGGGGGACCTCATTGAAACGTACAGAATAGTGAAATGCCTGGATAGAGTGGATGCGGAGAGGATGTTTCTACTAGTGGGAGAGTCTAGGACCAGAGCTCACAGCTTCCGAGTTAAAGGACGTTCCTTTAGGAAGGACATGCAACGGAGTTTATTTAGTCAGAGGGTGGTGAATCTGTGGACTACCTTGTCGATTGATATTTTTAAAGCAGAGATAAATAATATTCTTGATCAGGGTGTCAGCGGTTATGGGGAGAGGTCAGGAGACTGGTGTTAGGTGGGAGAGATAGAACAGCCATGATTGAATGACGCAGTAGACTTTATGGGCCAAATGGCCTAATTTTGCACCTATCACTTATGACCTTATGACCCTAACCTATGGAAGGATTGTTCAGTAATCTGACACTAGAGGGGAAGAAGCTGTTCCAGAGTCTGATGCCACATGCTTTCAAACTTTCGTATTTTTCGCCTGATGGGAGTGGGGAGAAGAAGGAATGACCGTGGTAAATAAAGGTCCTTGATTATGTTGGCTGCTTTCCTGAAACAGCATGACGTGCAGATGGAGTCAACAGTGAGGAGTCCGATCTGCTTGATGGATTTATTGTGCATATATGGTGTATGGTCTATAGACACATTGAACTTTTATCTTCCGTTTTGTATTAAGTTTACATATTCTGTTGTGCTGCAGCAAGTAAGAATGTCATTGTCCTATCTGGGGCACATGACAATAAAACTCTCTTGACTTGACGGCCACAGCCACAATTCTCTACAATGTCTTGTGGTCTTGGGCAGAGCTGTTCCCAAACCAAGAATTGGAAAAATATCCAGTGAGAAAGAGATTTTAAAAAACAATGCAGATTGTTGTTATGATTAGGAAAGGCAGTGGAGCCAGATTCAATAACAGTGACCTCCACTTGTGCCGTTTACACTGGATACACACGTCACAACTTTCCTTTCCCGTGTTTAACATTTTTGCAACTCATTGTCCTTTTGGCTCACACCTGCCTCTTCATCTCCGGCCTTTGTCCAACATTCTGCCTGTCAAATACCTCCCTTGCCTGTGTTTGCCTATTGCCAGCTATGCTCTGTCCTGCCTCTGCTCTCTCCCAGCTTTCTATCCTGCCCAACTATAAACAGTATGAAGAAGGGTCCCGACCCCAAACGTCACCTATCCATGTTCTCCAGAGATGCTGCCTGACCCGCTGAGTTCCTCCAGCATTTTGTGTCATCTTATCAATCAGAGTGAGCTGTGGGAATGATGCTAAATTGGATAATGTTTTTGAAAAGCTAGCAGGGAAACGATGGTCTGAGTGGCTCCTAGATCTCCACGTGGCAGGGGGTAAGACAAACATTAAGCAACGAGCAAATTCCAGGCATGAAAAAAAAGATAAATTGCGCTCAGCCTGCCTGTTAAAACAAGCGAGCAATAAAAAAAATAAAATGAACTCAAAAAAATGCCTTGCTTTGTCAATGGCAATTGATGAATAATTAAGAGAGAGAGGAGGCCTGGCAATGGATTGACCATTTCTTTACAGCTAAACGTTCTTTCCACTTTCACCTCTCGGCAATCAGCTGCAGGACCCATCTGTCTCACATGTAAAGGGCAGAAATATTTCGACTATCAAACAAGCTGTCATTTCGGAGAATTTTGCAGAAATTACCAGCTACATCAAACTGCATCAGTAATTTTGCTCTCAGCCGTCAAAGATGTGGGCAAATAATGGAACTCCTGACACTCACCAGCTAAAGGATAAAAAGGCTCGTCTACTAGATTATCTTTAAACCAGTTTTAAAAAAAAATATATTTTTCCATCCCCTCTATGAGCACATAATAAACCACACAAACGGACAGAACGAACGATCCACCAGAGGATGCCAACTCTGCAGGAACGGGCTGGAGTCTCCAGGAAATGAAGGTTAATCACTGGGTAAAACACAAAGTACTGGAGGAACTCAGTGGGTCAGGTCAGGCAGCGTCTGTGGTGACGTTTTGGGCCGGGACCCTATATCGGACTGATCTGAAGTCTCTAAATATCTGGGTTACTGACACAAGCAAACCCATGTCACAGACCAAACATCGCCAGGGTAATGAAAAATTGTGCGCCGGGAATTTAAAATTTCATGCATATGGATTAAGAAGGGATCGTTTGACTGGCAGCCAAGAATCATTTAATCCCATAAGGAAACATTTTATTATTCGCTCATGAAATATGATTATTGATGACAATTTTCTGGGAGCTATTACATGTTGACTCTAGCAGATAGGACATCAGCGAATCAGATGGGTTTTCACAACTATCTGTCCATTGGATACAACACAGAACATAGACACAGGAACAGGCCCTTCGGCCCGTGATGTCTGTGCTAAACGTGATGTCAAGGTGGACTAATGTCATCTGCCTACACATGATCCATATCCCTCCCTTCCCGCCAATCCATGGAAGCGTCTTAAACACCACTATTTCGTCTGCCTTCACCACCACTCTTGGCAGTGTGTTCCAGGCACCCACCACCCTCTTTCTGTAATGGGGCAACGTCACATGCATAAAGCTGCATCAGGACTTCCCAACTCTTACACTCAATGAAAGTGAGCATTCTTTGCCACTCTATCTCCTTGTGTTGCCACTTTCAGGGAGCTATGGATCTAAGATCCCTCTGCACATCAGTGCTGTTATGGGTGCCATCAATCATACACTTTCCCTTTACACATGGTTACCATAACCGAGACTTTCCTTTGAAACTCAAATTTATTTCACTAATCATGCATGAACCGCGTCTCCAGATCAACAGGGAGGGAAGGCAAGGCATAACAGATATGTTGGAGGCGCAAGGGTGTATGCACAAACAGAGCTATAGGTTTCATCTCCAGACATCTTGGTACAGAGATATTCGCTCACCTTAGATACTGACTAATGAGTAGACCTATTTAGTAAACTCATACATTCATTGTTTAAACAGTTCTGATGATCTTTCCCTTAAAATCTCCCATCCTCTTAATGCTGAAGCCTCCAACAGCAACATCATTCATTGTTGGTTGTGGCTCAATGACTAGCCTCTCAGAGGAGTTGGGAGATTTGACGTTGAAGTCCCAATCCAAAGACCAGAGGCATCATTCAAGCTAAAAATCCCACTGCAACACCAAAGGAGAGCTGAATAATCTGAGGTGCCAACCTCTGTTTGAGACACCATCCACCCCTTTAGGAATGCATGAAGCGTTGGTTTCATGGTGAGTAGAGAATCTATTAGTATATTTCTTTATGTTTGTCCTTTAGCCACCATCATTAAGCCAGATTGACTGGTCCTGATTTCACACCACCTACCTGATCTGAATGCCATGTTTCCTACATCACAATAATTACCAATCTTTCAAAGAAAACTTAAGTTCCTAATCTAAGTTGTGAGTTATTGTTAAGGTAGCTGACAGCCTTTTAGAACATTGAACAGCACAGCAGAGCACAGGAACAGGCCCTTCAGCCCACAATGTCCATGTCGAACATGATGCCAAGTTAAACCAACCTCCTCTGTCTGTACGCAACCCATATTGTTCATTCCCTGTATTACCTGTACCTATCTAAAAGCCTCTTAAATACCACTATTGTGTCTTTTCCGAGGTGTTTTCAGAATGGTCCGAAAGTGGAGTTGGTTTTGCCAAAATCATTTTGAGGTTTAAGAAACGAGCGGCAAATGAGCAAAATTCAGTGCGATGTGTCATGATATCTGTAGACACGGCACGGTGGCGCAACGGTAGAGCTGCTGCCTTGCAGTTCCAGAGATCCGGGTTCAATCCTGACTACAGGTGTTATCTGTATGGAATCTGTACGTTCTCCTCTACTACAAGGGTACTACCTTTTACCTCTACTACCTTTTCCCCGGGTGCTCTGGTTTCCTCCCACACTCCAAAGACATACAAGGATGTAAATTGTTCCTAGTGTGTAGAACAGTGCTAGTGATCGCTGGTCGACGTGGACTCGGTGGGCCAAAGGGCCTTTATCTACACTGTATCTCTAAACTAAACTAAACTGTGGAAACCTGTTGAACCAACATATGGTCTGGCAGGCAATGTGAAGCACTTCTAGATATACAAGGCATTGCTGCAAATTTGGAAGTGGAATTGACTTCAATTAATAATCAGATTTGGAGATTTTAATAATAATTCCCACCTCCCCACACCTGTAAGGTCAGTGCTGCCTTCGAGGCATCCTGCAGGATATTTCAATCTCGCTGCTTCCCCAGGCAAACGCACCCATTTCTTCCACCCGAGCTGGTTGCTAAGCTCCATGCACTGTTGCCAAGAAAATTATGTCACACAAGTCCTTCCTTTAGCTCCCAACCACAGTTAGTTCTGTAAAGAATGAAAGGAAGATCCTGCAGATTTTACATAATTAGCTGGTTGAAAAATCTTGTATTTATGCAAGAACAAAAGAAATCAGAGAAATAGGCCACAAAGTCCCGAGGGTTGTTCCGTTTTGAGTCAGATCAGGGCTAATCTATTGCAAGTCTTTTCTGCTTGATGCCCACGTTCCCAGATTCCCTTATTGTACACAATCTGTTAACATCTCTTGCTGTTCATCAACTATACATTTCTAACCTTCTGAGGAAGAAAACTGCATTATTCACTTATCTTTGAATGAAGATTAAAAAAATTATTTCATCTCAGTCCTAAATAATCAACTGTTTACCCCAAGACTATGATGCCTTGTCTCACACTCCCAGCCAGTGAACCTCACTCTCAACAATCACCTTGTCAAGACCTTGGATATTTTATGCACTTCAAGAAGTACATCTCTCATTTATCTAAATCTCATAGATGCCTGTCATTCTACACATTCGCTCCTCATTGAACAACCTTCTCTACCAAGGAGTCAATTTGGAGAACCTTTGTTGAATTCCATCTATGATAAATTAAATACTTCGGGCATGCATCATGCATTTTCTTCCAATTATTCCTAAGTTGTTTCTGGAGTTACTTTGGAGTTGGTATAAGTTCTCTGTTGGGTTAACGTGCTGTGGTCATGCAGCAAGCAGCTAACTTGAATGCAGGTCAAGAGTCACAAACAGCAGCCACATAAAAGGCCAGGTCATTAATCTGTTTTGGTTGGAGTAGAATGGCAGCTAGGATATTAGAACAGTGAACTGCTCCTTGTCCAGCCAAACTGGTAGAGCTGCTACCTCACAGCGCCCGTGACCCAAGATCACTCCTGATCGCAGCTGCACCTTCTCCTCGTGACCAAGTGGGTTTCCTCCCGCTGTTCCAGTTTCTTCCCACATCCAAAATACTTATGGGTGTGTAGGTTAGAAACATAGAAAATAGGTGCAGGAGTGGGCCATTCTGCCCTTCCAGCCAGCACGGCCATTCAATATGATCATGGCTGGGCCTGGTCATCCAAAATCAGGTTAATTGGCCTCTGTAAATTGTTTGCAGTTTGTATGGAGTGGATTCGAAAGTGGGATAATATGGAACGTGTGTGAACGGGGGGTCAATAGTCAGCGTAATTTGGTGGGCTGATAGACCGATTTATCTACAAATCCACCGTCACAAGAAAATGATGCCTTGGTTCAGACCCCACGCACTAAATATGACACGCAGTATTTCTAACGCAAAATACAGTAGGTGCTGAAAAGAATTTACCCGTCAGAATAAGGATTGAAACATAGAAACATGGAAAATAGGTGCAGGAGTAAGCCATTCGGCCTTTCAAGCCAGCACTGCTATTCAATATGATCATGGCTGATCATCCAAAATCAGTGCCCCGTTCCTGCATTCTCCCCATATCCCTTGATTCCGTTAGCCCTAAGAGCTAAATCTAACTCTCTCTTGAATACATCGGATCTTTGATCAGAAATTGGTCAGCTCCCTAACATTCCGTATGCTCCCTAACATTATAATGCTGAAAAACTATATTCTGCCCTCTGGTATTTTTCTCTTTGCACTACCTGTTGTACTGGGGTATGGCTTGATTGTATTCATGAATACTATGATTTGACTCAATAGCATTCAAACACATCCTTTCACTATATTTCAGCACACATGACAACACCAAATCAATACAAATACTATTAGCTCTGATTTTTGCCACAAATGCCACCTGAGTTGCTGAGTATTTCAATCATTGTATAGAAATACTAGAAATACGTTCAGGTGAGCCTTTGCTCCTCTCAGTCAGATCTGATCCAATGCTCGGAGTTTACAGGGGGAAAAGTCCACGGCTAAATGATTGAGAACGAGAGAGAGAGAGGGGGGCAGAGACATAGAGAGGCAGAGGTGGGGGGGGAGAGGGGGGGGAGGGGGGGGGAGAAGGAGGGGAGGGGGAGGGGAGAAGGATGGGGAGAGGGAGGGGGAGGGATAGGGGGAGGGGGAGGGGGAGAGGGAGAGACACCAACAATTGTCAGTCATTACCAATACCACTTGTACATGCATCAATGTTACTCTGAAGCACAAGCTTGCTGAACAGCAACACTTAACACATTTTGAGTCCCATCAGCCTCACTAAAAACAGGGGCAGATGAACCAAACCCAATGAATTATCGAGGATGTAATGATTGTGTAATTGTGATTAAGTACAGTGTCCAAGCTGAGATAACGGGATCATCTGTTTCTGTCAACCAGCAAGTAATCATGAAGTATGAGGAACCTTGGCCGCACAAAGTGGATGGTGGCTTGAAATCTCACATTAGGCAACTCTAATTTGATACGTTTACACAAATGTTTTAACCGCATGGAAGAGAATTGCAACACCCCAATGACCAGGAGACACGACAAACTGCAGATGCTGGAATCTTGAGTGAAACACAAGATCCTGTCCCTCTTCCCCCTCCACCCCAACGCTCCCTCGCAGTGAGCCGCAAGCAGAACCGTCAGCCACAGCCCTCAATAAACTGGAGTTCATTGTGACCTGGGGGCTCACACTCTCAAATTGTAGGTTGAAGACTCAGTGTAGACACCTGGAACAGATATCTGGGTTGGTATTCCTGTACAACATTGTATGGACATATGCTGTCTGTTATTGCCAATAGTATATTACAACCAAGTAAGTGATTCGCTCCAATCACCTAGTGATCACTCGATGGAACAACGGGTTGTTTTCAAATACAACGTATTTTTAACAGATAAAAAATTATTTTTGTTACTACAAAAATACTGAAGCTGTTTGCTACATTGTTTAATAGATTATCATTGCACGAGTGTCAATCGACACAATTGCTTGTCAATTTCAATGACCTCCAGCCTGTGTTCTCAAGACAGTGGTGAGTGATTCATGTTGGGATACTCAGTCCGCTAGAACCTATTACAAAATGGTCTGTAATAACAAGGATAAGACTGCATTACCTTGCTGTGTGTAAACTGGATACATTTCCATTGTCATACCAAATCACAAGCCCATAGTAACAGAAGGAATACACCACATATCTCCTTCAGCCCCTTCCAGCATTCAGTTGTACAATGGATAATCTGATCTGAACAATCATCTTTCCTACTCGATCCCCATAACTCTGAAACTCCCCTTTAGATCAAAAATCTATTCACTTTAGTCTTGGGCATATAATAATCCAGCTTCCACAGCCGCCTGTACTATTGAATTCCAGTGGTGCAGAGTTCTATGCAAGAGGGACTGCTTCAGTTCATCTCTGGGTGATCCACTGTCCCACGGTGATGCACCCAGCTTCCACATTCCCCCAAAAAACAAACAACTTCACAAAAGAAGAGTCCCTGCACAACCTTATTACAATGAGATGTCATCTCACCCTTCCAGAAGGTATAGACTTATTCTTCTTAGTTATTCCACGTAAGAAAACCACACATCCTAGAAATCAATGGCAGGCAACATTTCCAAAGCAATCATGCCCACCTCGATATAAGAAGATCGTGTTGCAATAATAACTATACTTGGCCACAAAGCATTCTGCAAAATTCTTAAAGGTTCACAAAGGGGCTATATAAATATCGCCCTCAACTGCATACACCTATCAGTTGCCAGGCTTTGTCCTATTCGCACCACTTTTACAGTCCCCCCCCCCCCCCCCTCCCATTGAATCAGTCTGACGAAGGGTCCCTACTCGAAATGTCACCTATCCATTCCTTCCACAGTTGCTGCCTGACCCGCTGAGTTCTTCCAGCACTTTGTGTTTTACTGAGGATGCCAATGTCTGCAGCTCCTTGTGTCTCTGTATAAATACAGGTTTTGCTGTGTCTGGGTGATGAGGGTGGGCTACTGAATCAATGAAAGCCCTGTCCCACGGTGCGAGTCCACCCACGAGTCACCGGAAGTGAAAGAACAAAAACAGACTCGTGGTTGTGTACGAGATTCCAAGTTTATGTTCCAGAGTTTAACCGAGTTCCCACGGGCATGTCATTTCTGCGATGTTCCAAGTTCCTCTCCCGAGTTATCAAGTTCCTCTCCCGTTACTCTTGAGCCAACCATGAATGAAGGTCTGTTTTAATAAGCAACAGTGTTAAAGAAGACATCTCCATTCTGCGGCTTTGAGTTAAAGATAGAATTCAGCATATCTATTGATATGACCTACAAAGGGTAAATGCGCACCGTCCAGTGCCAGAGCAGTTATACTTATGATTTGTTTGAAACACACATCATGTAGTTAGAAGACCAGCGGGTGGAGGCTTGTTATATTTTAATTGAATTTACTGCCAGGTTTACACACTGCGGGGAGACAGGAATTGAAATCTTTGAATGTGGACGGATGTCTCTGCGCCTGCTCGTTCTAAGCGGAATATATTTTTAGTTGCCTTTCAAGCAGGGCTTTGGTTTTATTCCTTGTTTTTGCTTATTCGCACACGCAGGGTCCGCCTCCTGAGCTGCTTTAGTGCCCAGGCGTGAGTTGAGGTGGAGGGAGGGGGGTGCGCGGGCATCATTAATCTGTCTGGGGTGACAAGGCTCTTGGGTTAGGCTGGGATCATTCTCTGCGGGATGATCTTAGTGCGGGAGACAAGTGTAGGACAGGTGTACTGACTGTGTGGGCAGACACTTTGGTGGTGATTGCCCACCAGTCTCAAAAGCCGCTGTGTCTCCCTGTTCCTGGGATAGCAGGGGGCGATCAAACAGCACAATACCCCCCTCCCCCTCCGCGCCAACACGAAGGGCAACAATCCCAGGGCTTTAGCGTCAGAAACAGCAGGCAGGCGACAATCACCCGCCATAACGCTTCTGGTCTGCAGTGTGCAATAGTCACCAAAATACACTGCATCTTTAGAAAGGAAAAATACAAAATATGTCAATCCCACTGGATAGGCCTTAGTCATGGTGCTGTACAACACGGAAACAGGTCCTTCGGCCCAGCTTGGCCGTGCCGTCCAATTTGGTGTCTTGGGGTAGTCCTATTGGGCTGCATGTGGCCCATAACCCTCTAAACCCTTCCCATCCATTTATCTGTCATTAATAACCTCAAGAAAATCCCTGCTTCAGTTTCCTGGATCCAACTCAGAGAGAAGTCTCCCCTCTTTCCAGGGTTATTCGCTCCACTGTTTATAATGCTCTCTGCATTATGAAGTCATCGACAGTGAACCCCATGGGCAATCACTACCAAAGTGTCTGCTCACACAGTAAGTATACTTGTCTCCCGTACAAGGTCACCCCAACCCCCTCCCCCCCCCACCTTTCCCTCCCGACTCCAGTCCTGTCCCGACCCCCTGGGAAACTGAAGGGAGCGACAATCAACTGCCACGGATACAAATAATGTCATACACAAGAAAGGGCAGATGCTGGTTGACAAAAAGTGAACACACGGTGCTGGAGTTACACAAAGACGCAGTAGAAATTTGGAAACGTCATTCCGTCACCCATTCCTTTTCTCCAGAGATGCTGCCTGCCCGCTGAGTTAGAGTGCCCACGATAGACTCACGAGTCACTAAGGTAAACTCACGGGCCACTACCTTATTACGAGTTTAAATGTTTCAATTTTTAACTTGAACAGTAAATTTGACTCATGGAAAACCGCAAACATGTTTGAATTTTTTCAAGAGTTAACAAGTTTCACGGGAACCTGCCGTTAGCGTCACAAGTCGCTACGTTGCGCGCGCGAGTTCCGATGTTCCCGCTACGTTAATTGTACGTGATTACCGCGAGTGAAAACTCGGGGTCGCTCGTCGGTCGACTCGCACCGTGAGACAGGGGTATAAATGAATGAATGAATGAAATAATGGATACTTTATTGTGACAAGTCACAGTGAAATTCTTTGTTTTGCATACCCAAGGTATACCCCTCCCCCTCCCTCATAGCAGTCCCCCCCACGCCGGGTCCTCATTGTATTTGGAGTGGGCCGACAAGACAACTCATGCTTCAGGATATGAATCTCGCTACAGTTAGCTCCCAGGGGCTGGCAGAAACACACTGGGTGACGAGGGTGGGCCACTTGTATTCAGACCAGGATGACAAGACAGATCATGCTTCTGGAGATGAGTCTCTGTGCAGTTATCTCCCGTGAGCTGGCAGACAAACGACTGAACTGAACTGCACTCCGCGGCTACAGGTTTGACAGTAATTTAACAATCTGACTGAGCAAGGCAATGTGAACAGGCAGTTTGAGGAGGAGTCAAGCTGCTGCATCTGGTGTTATGGGTTAAACAGGCACTTGGCTGTCCACAGGTACACGAATAAAAATATCAGATTCATGCCACAGCGACAGGCTTAACATCTGCCCTTTATTTCTTGGAGTAGACTTGAAATAGATTAACCTTAAAATTAGAGCCAGGTTCTTGTCAGGAATTACTTCTTCACACAGAAGGGGGGGAAGGGGGGGTGGAACACTGCAACTTTCATACTTTCTCT
Source organism: Raja brachyura (assembly GCA_963514005.1). Next base: position 11,864,041 of record OY740807.1, on the reverse strand, counting down.
CTCGTAGCCTTACGGGTTTGGGCGAGGGCAACTGGAGATCTCAAAACAGATGGTGTTTTAGTCATGTGAAGGAGATGAGGAGAAGAGGAGAATTGGACCCGGGTCAGATATCGAGGTAGAGATATAGAGGTAGGCCGCTCTAACGAGAGGGGCTGAAGAAAATCCTCATTCCAACGGATACCACGATCCACACTTAGTCAAGTCAGTGGATATTTTTAAGGCAGAGATAGATCAATTCTTTGTCGAGGGTTATGGGGAGAAGGCAGGAAAATGGGATTAGGAGGCAGAGATCAGCCGTGATTGAATGGCAGACGAGACTCGATGGGACGAATGGCCTAATTCTACTCCTATAACTTGTCAACGGAGGACACTGCCACTGGGTTAGACTCAAGGAACCCAGGCATTCAATCAAAACTGTTCTGTGTGCACATTTTACGCACTGTGTTACACACAGATGTATCTTCATCAATCACACCAGAAAAATAAACTATGGCAAATTAAAAAAAGATTTGGGATCTCCTGTCAAAAGAAATTTAAGAATGGAAGATTCTATGACTGGAATTGATTGAACTGAACGATACAGCATGGAAACAGGCCCTTTGGCCCATCAAATCCATGCTGATGATCGAGTCACCCATTCACTCTAGTACTATGTTATCCTACTAATACTATGCATCTACTCTGAAGTATTAGGGACAATGTGCAGGGGCCAATGACTATAACCCACAAAACCACACATCTTTCGGGAAACCGGAGCACACGAGGAAACCCACATAGTCACAGGGAAGACGTGCAAACGCCACGCAGACAACACCCATAGTCAGGTTCATACCCAGGTTTCTGGAGTTGTGAGGCAGCGGCTCTACCAGCTGCACCGCACTGTCTCCTCTTGTGAATCTCGCTTTGGATGTGTTACTTTGCAGCCATGTGTGATCCTCGGGCTCTGCTGATTTGGCAGCAGGTTGTAATCAGTGAGCAGCGACTGTCACACACTTAGCCTGTAGCCTTGGGCCTGTGGCTCATCAACAGACTGAGCTCCTCAACCAGACATTTCATAGCCAGTCCTTCGTGCTTTCAAATGTGAGTGCCAGACTTTGGCAGGCCTCATTAAAGCTTTGATCCAAACATGGATGAGAGCTGAATTGCTGAGGCACAATGGGAGTGACTGGACTTGACATGGAGGCAGCAGATGACTGAATGTGGCACCAAAGTGTTTAGTTTAGTTTGGTTTGAGATGTTGGAGGAAACCTGACCCTGAAACCCGAAAGAACCCCACGGAGTCACGGGGAGAACCTGCAAACTCCACACCACATCTCCCGAGGTCAGGATCGAACATGGGTCCCTTGTGCCGTGAAGTACAAGATACAAGATACATTTATTTGTCACATGTACCAGTTGGCACAGTGAAATGTGATCACCATACAGTAAAAATAAAGAACACAACACACAATAGAGTTCAACATAAAACATCCCCACACAGCAGAATCAAAGTTTCCCACTGTGAGGGAAGGCACCAAAGTCAGTCTCTTCCTCTAATGTTGCCATTGTGCTGCGATAATGATAACTACTAAATTCAACAGAAATCAAGATGATCTCCGTGTAGGAAGGAACTGCAGATGCTGGTTTAAACCGAAGATAGACACAAAATGCTGGAGTAACTCAGCGGGACAGGCAGCATCTGTGGAGAGAAGGAATGGGTGACGTTTCGGGTTGAAACCCTTCTTCAAAAGAAGGGTCTCGACCCGAAACGTCACCCATTCCTTCTATCCAGAGATGCTGCAAGTCCCGTTGAATTACTCCAGCATTTTGTGTCTATCCAAGATGATCTCCATTGGCTGTGGTCTGAGCTAAACCTGTGTAGTTTGTCTTTCTGTTACCAACCATTGTGCACTGGAAACAGTTTCTCCTTTATTGACACCATCAGACCCCTCCACATTTTCGAACACCTCTATAAATCCTCCTCAAACCTGCTTCAGAGAGACAACCTCTCAATTCTCTAACCTCTCCATGTGAAGTCCCACACCCCTTTGATGTTGGGAACCAGCCTGGGAGAATGTTCCACCATCGTGAAGCTGCCCACACTCATGCTTCGGGTGACACTGGCCTTTTGGGGAAGGCTGGGCTGATTAGTTGAGACGTACGTTTCTGCAGAGCTGGCAATCACCAGACTTTGCGTTCGTGTCTCAGAGGCCCCATGGAGAAGGTGATCTGTGCAGCTGACTGACAACTGTCCCTGAAAGGAAATCAATGCACAGCTGCGCTGACCCTGTTCCTCACACTTTGGCTGTTCGATTTGTTTCCACCACTTGCCTGTTCTCCACTCTGTCCTTTGTCCTCCAAGCAACAGGAAATCGAGAAGTCAAAAACAACGCGCTGGAGGGCACAGCAGGATGAATGGCCCCTGGAAAGGAATCGTTCTAACGACAGGCACTTAAACCAGAAACCCAGCCAGCATGTCACGTGCCCAGGGCTCCACTCTGCACACCTGGGTCCTGTTGTCTCTTCACTGCACACACGTATGTCCTCCAACTCGATGAAGACACACAAAAGGAACCAAGAGGGAGAAGGGTAGAGAGGACTGAGGAATGAAATTCAACTCCTTAGTTTGAGGCATTCGGGAAGACCAGGCTTTGGCATAGCTCATTAAAGCCTTGGCCCAAACATGGACAAGAGAGCCACATTCCAGAGGCACGATGCAAGTGACTACTCTTGACATTGAGGCAGCATTTGACTGAATGTGGCACCAAAATGCAATATTTAGTTTAGTTTAGTTTGAGATGTTGGAGGAAACTGGACACTGAATCCTTCTGCAGTCAACTACTTGAACAGACTCCGTAGTCATAAACATCACTTCATCCAAAGGTTCCTTAGACACCTACAAAACAATTATTTTGTTATTGACACAATATTAAGTGTGGACCCTGGCTATGTGCAAGGTTGCTGCAATGGACGCTCAATTACTGCAGAGCCCAAACTTCAAAGTGGTAATTCACTGGTTGCAAAACACTTTGGGACATCCGCGGCTTGTAAAAAATGTTAGGCGAAGTTATTAGTTGTTTTACTATTCACCGAGGTTTCCCACCCAGCGACACCATGTTCTCCCCTGCCCACTCCGCTTACACCTCAGCAAGGCAAGAAGGAAACAAATGCCTAGAATGTCTTTCAGGACACCCCCCAAGTGATTTAATGGCAGCGTTGTGGGAAGTTAGTGAGTGTTGCGCAGCAAGTTATTTTGATCTGTATTTTGATCGGGACACTGCTGAGAACTCATTCAGTCTTCTTTGAAATAGTGGCATGCAATCTTTCATATCCACCTGAGGGGGATGTTAATGTCTCGGCTCTCATGGTAGATACTCAGGCAAGCAGGCAGTTCACAACAGCTGCTCCAGCTGATAGACCAAAGTTTCTCCCCAATGGCACAGCCCGCTGACACTGAAGAAGCTCACACACTTGGCCTTTTATTATTCACTCAACTAACTCTGGAAGACAAGGACAATGTTGGTCTGGTTGCAATGGACTTGCTGCAAAAACCATGCAAAGTAAGGGATGGAATATTTATTATATGCACACTATAAATGTATGATCAACACAGCCACGGATTTGAACTGATGGTTCCTGAGTTCAAGTGGAGGGAAGATGGGGGAAGAGAGCGGGTTAGGAGTGGGCGCAGGATTTTACCAGGGGATGGCATTACACAATGCCAGCACCTTTCAGAATGAACAGAACAGAGCAACGGGCAATAATGTGCCGCTCTCCAGGACATTAGTTTAATGTTTTTAAAATCCTTTGAATGTAAATGTCATTAGTGATAGGAGCAGAATTAAGTCATTCATCTCATCAAGTCTACTCCTCCATTCAATCATGACTGATCCATCAGCCCCATTCTCCTGCCTTCTCCCCATAACCCCTGACACCCTCACTCATCAAGACTCTGTCAATGTTTGCCTTTGAAATATGCATTGACTTTGCCTCCACAGCAGTCAGTGGCAGTGAATTCCACAAATTCACCACTCTGACTAAATAAATTCCTTCTCATCTCCTTTCTAAAGGTACATCCTTTTATTCTGAGGCTATGGCCTCTGGTCTTAGATTCTCCCACTAGTGGAAACATCCTCTCCACATTCACTCTCTCCAAGCCTTTCACTATTCGGTAAGTTTCAATGAGGTCCCCACTCATACTTCTAAACTACAGCAAGTACAGGCCAGTGCTGTCAAACACTCATCAGATGCTAACCCAATAATTCCTGGGATAATTCTTGTAAACCTCCTCTGGACCCTCTCCAGTGCCAACACTGCCTTCCTCAGATATGAGCCCCGAAACTGCTCACAATACTCCAAATGCGGTCTGACCAGTGCCTTATAAAGCCTCAGCATTACATCCCTGTTTTTATATTCTATTTAATTATTGTAAAAGAGTGTTCCTCACTCTTGACTTTAGCTTTCTCCAAGTCTTGGTCTCTCCCTATCTTAGGTCCTCTACCAACCTTCTACTCTGCTATTGGCATCTTAAGCATCTATGATACTTGGTCTCCACCATAGATGAATGTATCTTCAGTTCTCACAACGCTCTGGAACTGCCACCCTCACTTTCCCCATCTCCTCTCCCCTCTCATGTTAAACATGTGCCCTGGAGTTCCGGGCTCCAGTGTGACCTATATTCAGGTCCCCCTTTGAAGCAAGCCTCCCTTGCATGACGCATTGTCAAATAATGTCCAATAACACTTCTCTATTTTTGAAGTGACAATAACAATTTACAATGATGAAAATGCAATGCTAATACCACTTCAAATATTATGGGGCAGGCAGTCAGAACTTGTTCCCAAGGTGGAAATGTCGAATTCTACAGGGCATAGCTTTAAGGTGAGCGAGGTAAATTTTAATGAAAATATGCGGGGCAAGTTCTATTATAGTAGAGTGGTGAGCGCCTGGAATGTGTTGCAGGGGTGTTGATGTCGGCAGATATGACTTAAAGTGGCATTTAGCAAGCTTTCAGATTGGCAAATGGAAATGCAGGGAATGGAAGGATATGGGTCATGTGCAGGCAGATGCCATTACTTTAACTTGGCATCATGTTCAGCATGGCCATTGTGGGCTGACGGTCCTATTCCTGTGCTGTACTGCATCTACTGTGTACTAAGTACTATGGTCCTGCAGCCCAAAGACTGACCATTACATGAATCTCTCCCCTCCCTTATGCAGTGCCAGTGGCCCTTGAGCTTTGATGACAAGATAGACCGGTCAAACTAACACAGGAAGATGCCAGAATGATGTCTGGACAAAACATAGAGCAGTGCAGCATAGAACAGGCCCTTCGGCCGATAATACTTGTGCCGAACATGACGCCAAGTTAAACTGATCCCATCTGCCTGCACATATCCTTGCACTTCCACATGGCTATCCAAAAGCTTCTTAAACGCCACTGTCATGTCTGCTTTCACCACCACACCTGGCAGTGTGCTCCAGGTCCCTACTGCCTGTGTAAGAAACATGCCCCTCACATCTCCCCCTCCCACATACCTCTGCCCTCGAACATTGGATATTTCCATTCCGGGAAAAAGGTTCTGACCTTATACCCTATCAAAACCTCTCATCATTCTATCGTCCCCTCACCCTTCGACGCTCCGGAGATATATTCCTGGATATGCAGAGAATGCAAGGATATGGAGATGGGGAAGGCAGAGGAGATTAGTTAAACTTGGCATCTTGTTCAGCATGGACTTGTGGGCCGAAGGGCCTGTTCATGTGCTGTACCATTCCACATTGCACGTTCCATAAATGTTAATCAGTGTAAAAGCCTCATGCGGCGTAAGCAACCACCGTTAAATACCTCACGAGGGATTAATGAAGGAACGCGATGGTGTTGAAGCCATCCAGTCATCAGGACACAACTCTGCACTGCAGGATTTGCATCAGTCTCTCCTTGACAAAAGGAGATGCCACACTGATAACTAAACCTTTCAATTTCCTCATGCTTGTAATCAAGCTTTCTCTCCCTTCAGTGCTTATATTGAATACCTCAGCATCATGCAAAGCCCTCATTATAGATAATTGTCTGCTGCGTTGAACCAGCAGATTGATAACATTGCTTGCAGAGCGATAGGCATTTGGAGAGCTGCCAAGTGCTGGGAGCCTGGCGAGTGGGGAGATGATGCCTGGGTGGATATCCCACCAAAGATAGACACAACATGCTGGAGCAACTGAGCAGGACAGGCAGCATCTGTGGATAGAAGGAATGGGTGATGTTTCGGGAATAGACCCTTCTTCAGACTGAACGTCAGGGGTGAGGGAGTTAGCGAGACATAAGAGATCAAAAGAGAGGAAGGAAAATGTATAATAGATCATTGTTAGCTAGGAGAAGGTGACATCAAAGCAAACAGAGATACAATGTGATCAGAGGGACAGTCAGACTGATCGGAGAACTGGGAAGGGGGAGGGATGGAGAGAGGGAAAGCAAAGTGTAAGCTGCCCAAGCGAAATATGAGGTTCTGTTACTCTAATTTGCGCTGGGCTTCACTCTGACAATAGAGGAGGCCGGGACAGAAAGTTCAGTGTGGGAATGGGAGGGGGAGTTAAAGTGTTTAGCAGCAGGGGGATCAGGTAGGTTTAGGCAGCCTGCGTGGAGGTGTTCAGCGAAACAATCGCCGAGCCTGCATTTGGTCTCGCCAACATACAGGAGTCCACACCTGGAACAGCGGATACAGTAGATGAGGTTGGAGGAGGTGCAAGTGAACCTCTGCCTCACCTGAAAAGACTGTCTGGGTCCTTGGACGGAGTCCAGGGGGGAGGTAAAGGGACAGGTGTGTGGCATCTTCTGCAGTTGCAGGGGAAAGTACCTGGGGAGGCGGTGGTTTGGTGGGGAGGGACAAGTTAACTAGGGAGTGGCGGAGGGAACGGTCTCAGGGAAAGCAGAAAGTGGTGGAGATGGGAAGATGTGTCCAGTGGTGGGATCCCGTTGGAGGTGACGAAAATGTCGGAGGATTATGTGCTGTATGCGACGGCTGATGGGGTGAAAGGTGAGGACTGGGGGGTGGACGGGGTGGGGGGGACGGGACTCTGTCCCTGTTGCGACTGGGGGTAGGGGGAGCAAGAGCAGAGCTGCAGGATATCAAGGAGGCCCTAGCGAGGGCCTCATCTATGATGGAAAAACACAAAATGCTGGAGTAACTGAGCAGGAAAGGCAGCACACACTGGATATTGCACCAATTCACCCACGTGGTTAGGATGGTCGAGCTTCAAGAAGCCAGGTGAGGTGTCATTATGTTGCCTTTCCCCCAGGTAAAGGGGGGGGGACCCGGTTATTTTTCAATTCCTTCTCTAGCTGGTCTTGTCAACATAACAGCTGGGTAGAAAGATGTCTCCTGGGTGACTGCAGAAACAATGGAAGCGTACGCGTGCAGTTAACGGGAAAGAGGGCCGTAAAATGGGACAGAAGCAAAAGGTAGAAGGGAGAAAAGAAAAACAATCCTTAAAGCTTTGTGCCTTAATGCGAAGAGCATTTGTAATAAGGTGAATGAATTGAAGGCGCGGTTAGCAATTAACAGATATGATATAGTTGCGATTACGGAGACTTGGCTCCAGGGTGACCAAGGCTGGGAGCTCAATATACAGGGGTATTCAATATTCAGGAAGGATAGACAGAATGGAAAAGGAGGTGGCATGTGATTGGTAGTTAAAGAGGAGATTAATGCAATAGTAGGGGGAGACATTTGCATGGATGGTTTAGAATTTGTATGGTAAGAACTGCGAAATAGCCAAAGGCAGAAAATGCTTGTTGGAGTTGTATACAGACCACGAAACGGCAGTAGGGTGGTAGGTGATAGCATCAAACAGGAAATTAGGGAAATTAGGGATGCGTATAGATTGGGACAACCAAATTGGTAACAACGCTGAAGAGGAGGATTTCCTGGTGTGTATACGGGATGGTTTTCTAAGCCAATATGTAGAGGAACCAACTGGAGGGCAGGCCATCCTAGACTGGGTATTGTGTAATGAGGAAGGATTAGTTAGCGATCTTTGCGATTAGTTAGCGGTCCTCAACTTTGATGGTATGAGACGGGAATTGGCTAGGATAAACTGGCAAATAATACTTAAAGGGTTGACGGTGGAGATGCAATAGCAACGATTTAAAGATCGCCGGATGAGCGACAAAAATTGTTCATCCCTGTCTGGCGAAAAAAATTAAACGGGGAAGGTGACTCAACTGTGGCTCACGAAGAAAATTAAGGATGATGTTAAATCCAAGGAAGAGGCATATACATTGGCTAGAGAAAGCGCAAACCGGAGAACTGGGAGAAATTTGGAATTCAACAGAGGAGGACAAAGGCGTTAATTAAGGGGGAGGGGAGAAAAGTGCATGAAAGAAAGCTTGCGGGGTATATAAAAACGGTTCTTTGGTTCTGTCTTCACTAAGGTAGACACAAACAATCTCCCAGAAATACTAGGGGACCTAGGTTCTAGTGAGAGGGAGGAACTGAAGGGAATCCACATTAGTCAGGAAATGGTGTTAGGTAAACCTTTGGGACTGAAAGCAGATAAATCCCCAGGGACTGATGGTCTGCATCCCAGAGTACTCAAGGAGGTGGCCCTAGAAATCGTGGATGCATTGGTGATCATTTTCCAATGTTCTATACATTCTGGATCAATTCCTGTGGATTGGAGGGTAGCCAATGTAACCGCACTTTTTAAGAAAGGAGGGAGAGAGAAAAGGGGGAATTATAGACTTGTTAGCCTTACATCGGTAGTGGGGAAGATGCTTGAGTCAATTATTAAAGATGTAATAGCAGCGCATTTGGAAAGCAGTGACAGAATCGGTCAAAGTCAGCATGGATTTATTAAGGGGAAATCATGCTTGACTAATCTTCTGGTATTTTTTGTGGATGTAATAAGTAGAATGGATAAGGGAGAGTCAGTTGACGTGGTGTATCTGGACTTTGAAAAAGCCTTTGACAAGTTCCACACAAGAGATTAGTGTGTAAAATTAGAGCACATGGTATTGGGGGTATGGTATTGACATGGATAGAGAACTGGTTGGCAGACAGGAAGCAAAGAGTAGGAATTAATGGGTCCTTTTCATAATGGTAGGCAGCGACGAGTGGGGTGCCGCAAGGCTCAGTGCTGGGACCCCAGTTATTTATTATATATATAAACGATTTAGACGAGGGAATTAAATGCAACATCTCCAAGTTTGCGGATGACACAAAGCTGGGTAGCAGTGTGAGCTGCGAGGAGGATGCTATGAGGCTGCAAGGTGACTTGGATAGGTTGGGTGAGTGGGCAGATGCGTGGCAGATGCAGCATAATGTGGATAAATATGAGGTTATCCACTTTGGTGGCAAGAACAAGGCGGTCGATTATTATCTGAATGGTGTCAGATTAGGTAAAGGGGAGGCGCAACGAGACCTGGGTGCCCTTGTACATCAGTCACTGATAGTAAACATACAGGATCAGCAGGCAGTGAAGAAAGATAATGGTACTTTGAGTTTAGGAGCAAGGAGGTCCTACTGCAGTTGTACAGGGTCTTGGAGAGACCACACCTGGAGTATTGTGTGCAATTTTGGTCTCTTTTTTTAAGGGAGGACATTCTTGCTATTGAGGGAGTGCAGCATAGGTTCACCAGATTAATTCCCGGGATGGCGGGACTGACATATGATGAAAGAATGGGTCAAATGGGCCTGTATTCGCTGGAATTTAGAACGATGAGAATAGGATCTTATAGAAACATATAAAATTCTTAAGGGTTACACAAAAAGCTGGAGAAACTCAGCGGGTGCAGCAGCATCTAAGGAGCGAAGGAGATAGGCGACGTTTCGGGTCGAGACCCTTCTTCTTGAGTCTGAAGAAGGGTCTCGACCCGAAACGTCGCCTATCTCCTTCGCTCCTTAGATGCTGCTGCACCCGCTGAGTTTCTCCAGCTTTTTGTGTAACCCTCGATTCTCCAGCATCTGCAGTTCCTTCTTTAAAATTCTTAAGGATTGGACAGGCTAGATGAAGGAAAAATGTTTACGATATTGGGGAACTCCAGAACCAGGGGTCACAGTTTAAGAATCAGGGGTAGGCCATTTAGGACTGAGATGAGGAAAAACATTTTCACCTAGAGAGTTATGAATCTGTGGAATTCTCAGCCACATAAGGCAGTGGAGACCAATTCACTGGATGTTTTTAATAGAGTTAAGGCCTGTCCCATGATGCGAGTTTACCCAAGAGCTCTCCCGAGTTAAAAAAAAAAATCAAACTCGTGGTAAGTACGTAGAATGCACGTAGCGGGTACGTCGGAGCTCGTGGATGTCTCGTAGCGGCTCGTAATGCTAACGGCAGGTACTCGGGAAACGCGGAAACTCGTGAAGTTTTTTCAACAGTGTGAAAAATTTCCAAGTATAAAAAAATACTCGTGATGAAGAAGTACCAAGAGTTTGATTTTTTTTTAAAACTTGGGAGAGTTCTTGGGTAAACTTGCATCGTGAGACAGGGGCTTTAGATTTAGCTCTGAGGGCTAATGGAATCAAAGGAAATGGGGAAAAAGCAGGAATGGGGTACTGATTTTGGATGGCCTACTCCTGCACTTATTTTCTGTTTCTATGTTTTAATGTTCATAAGTGATAGCATTCAGCCCATCAAGTCTACTCCGCCATACAATCATGGCTGATGTATCTTTCCCTCTCAACCCCATTCTCCTGCCTCCTCCCCATAACCCCTGACAGCCGTACTTATGAAGAATATGTCGATCTCTGCTTTAAAAATATCCATTGACATTGCCTCCATAGCCTTCTGTGGCAATGAATTCCACAGCTTCACCACTCTCAGGTTCACCAGACTGATTCCTGGGATGTCAGGACTGTCTTATGAACAAAGACTGCATAGACTCAGTTTATACTCTCTAGAATTTAGGAGATTGAGAGGGGATCTTATAGAAACTTACAAAATTCTTAAGGAGTTGGACAGGCTCGATGCAGGAAGATTGTTCCCGATGTTGGGGAGGTCCAGGACAAGGGGTCACAGCTTAAGGATAAGGGGGAAATCCTTTAGGACCGAGATGAGAAGGACGTTTTTCACACAGAGAGTGGTGGGTCTCTGGACCTCTCTGCAACAGAGGGTAGTTGAGGCCAGTTCATTGGCTATATTTAAGAGGGAGTTAGATGTGGCCCTTGTGGCTAAGGGGATCAGAGGGTATGGAGAGAAGGCAGGTACGGGATACTGAGTTGGATGATTGGCCATGATCATATTGAATGGCGGTGCAGGCTCGAAGGGCCGAATGGCCTACTCTTGCACCTAATTTCTATGTTTCTGACTAAAGAAATTCCTCCTCGTCTTCCTAAAGGAACGCCCTTTTATTCTGAGGCTATGACCTCTCGCCCTAGACTCTCCCACGAGTGTAAACATCCTCTCCACATCCACTCTATCCAGTCCTTGTGGACATTATAATTGTTAATATTTATGATAGTGTGTAGTATAGAATAAACCTAGGCCTTGCCCTAACCAGGTGGGTGTGGAATTGAACTTTGCCATGAGTCTCACAAAAACCATGGGCCGAGTGGCTTCCTCATGTTGTCAGCTATTTAATATCTTTACTCTCCACAAACAGCAGGGAAAGGGAATTGTGGCCTGTTTATAATTCCAAGTGAACAAGACTTGAAGTGAACACAGTTCTGACAGGCTAGATGCAGGGAAGATGTTCCCCTCGGCTGGAAAATCGAGAACTGGTTATCACTGTCTCAAGATGGTGTCAAGTTGTCAGGGGTCGTGCGGAGATGGCAGGAGAATGGGGTTCAGAGGGAAAGTTAGATCAGCCATGATTGGATGGCGGAGTAGACGTGATGGGCAAATGGCCTAACTCTGCTCCTATAACTTACGATCTTATGACAGACCATTTAGGACTGAGACAAGGAAGTATTTCTACACTCGTTGAGCAGTGAATCTCTGGAATTGTCTACTGCAGAGAGGTATTTGAGCAGATAGATGTTTGGATTGTTTGACTGATACAGCATGGAAATGGTCCTTTTGGCCACCGAGTCCATGCCGACCAGCTCCAAATTATCCCACCTTCACATCCACTCCCTACACAATTCACAGACACCAATTCATCTACAAACCTACACATCTTTGGGATGTGGGTTACAGGGAGAACATGCAAACTCCACATCGACAGCACCCGAGGTCAGGATCGAACCCGGGTCTCTGGCGGCTGCGCCAGCGTGTTGCCCTTAATTTTGAGGCAAAAAGGTATCAACGAGTACAGGGAGAATGCAGAAGTTGTGTTTGTCCAACAGTAAGTAGTTAAGGAAAATCTATTCCTGTGGGTCAGTCCAAGGCCATAATGTCAAGTGGGCTCTTAAAATCTGTGTCAGATTAAATGTATTGGATCGCCGAAGAGTTTTATCCTCAACAGTTTTAAAGAGTCAGGGGTAGCTACAGCTGTGAGAACAGCAAATGTGTTATCTCAAGCAGTGATATTCAACAGGAGCAATGTTGGAATGCATTGAGATAATTTAGTTGTTGAGCTGAACCCATCGCTGGTGCTTGGGCACAATCAGGAGATGTAAAGACACGTCGGCGAGCGGCCGACTGGAGGGTCAGGAGAAGCAGTGGGTTCGGCCAAGCAACGGGAACCCTGTCATCTGACTGCCATGGCGGCACTCTGATTGAGCGACGCTCCCTCGCTGTGGTGTAATGAGGAGCATTAGCATATTGTGCCAATTACATGGCTCCCCCATCAATAATGCATCAGCACTGGCCTAATTATTAACATAATGCAGCACAATGGCACTTGCTGTTTCACAATTAAGATCTGCCTGTTGGCTGGTTGAGATTCCCCGACTCTTGCACTTGGGGTGTATGGACTATTTCAAAATACCGCTTTTAAAAGCAAAGTTCGTTAAATAGAGGGTCAAACAGTGGACGCTGAAGGGAGGTTGACGGAACGACAAGAATCTATTATCACCTTTTTCAAGGGTGGGATATACAGTTGCCCACTGTAATTCTCGTTTACAGTGAGCAATTCTGTACCAGATGAGACCATTTTGATGAACAATCATGGTGGCACAGCGGTAGAGTTGCTGCCTTACAGCGCTTACAGGGTCCGATGCCGACTACAGGAGCTGTCTGTATAGAGTTTTACGTTCTCCTTGTGACCGCATGGGGTTTTCTCCGAGATCTACGGTTTCCTCCCACACTCCAAAGACGTACAGATTAGTACGTTAATTGGCTTGATATAAATGTAAAATTGTCCCTAGTGTGTGTAGGATAGTGTTAATGTGCGGGGATCCCAGGTCGGTACAGACTCGGTGTGTCGAAGGGCCTGTTTCCGCACTGTATCGCTAAACTAAACTATGTTTTGGATCATTATGATCATTTTAACGAAACATTTACAGAGACCAAAATACCAGCCTCTATCAGATCATCTCTCAATGCAGATGGCTGAGGGATGATCTTAAAGAGGTCTATAAAATCTTGATGGGAATAGATCGCATGAATGTACATAGTCTTTTACCCAGGATAGGGGAATAAAGAACTACTTAGCATAGGTAGAAACAAGGAAATGCAGATGCTGGAGTAACTCAGCGGGTTTGGCAGCATCTCTGGAGAACATGGATAGATGATGTCTTGGTTTGGGACCCTTCTTCAGACTGATTGTGGGGGGGGGGGGGGGGGGGGTTGGTGGGAATGAAAGATGGGAGAGAGGGTCTGAGGAAGGATCCTGGCATTCAGCCTGAAGAAGATTCCTGACCTGAAATGACACCTATCCATATTCTCCAGAGATGCTGCCAGACCTGCTGAGCTGTACATTGTGTCCCTAGATGGCATAGGTTTAAGGTGAGAGGGGAAAGATTTAATAGGAACCTGAGGGGCAACTCTTTCACTCAGAGGGTGGTAGGCATATGGAAAGAGCTGCCAGCAGAGGGAGTTGAGGCAGGTACTATAACTGCATGAAAAAAAAGTTAGAAAGGTACATAGATAGGAACATTTTAGAGGAATTTTCCCCAAATGCAGACAAGTGGGACTAGATTAAATGGGGCATCTTGGTCAGCATTTATGAGTTGGGCTAAAGGGCCAGTTTCCGTGTTGCATGACTCTATAACATGCATGTTCGAGCCTTAGTATTGGGGATGAAGGGTGGAGAAGGGAGGGAGGGAAGGGGAAGTACAGGCATAACAGGGCCAAATTTCAAGGAAGCAAAGGTGCTGCCCCACAATCAAACACAAGGACTCCCTTAGTAACACTGGCAACACGAGTGTGATGCCTCTTCTAACGACCTGGCCGGCTCAGTGGAGCGAGAGACAAAGTTGACATGAGGAAATTAATGTAAGGAAAGAGAGAATAATAATATGAGCAACTGGAAGTGGTAGGAAGACCCTGGGACAGATATCAAATAATGCCACGATGCAAAACTGGAACTAGTGTACAGGTGATTGTTGGTCATTGTGGACTTGCTGAACCGAAGGGCCTACTTCCACACTGTATCTCTAAACATAGAAACCAGGTGCAGGAGTAGACCATTCGGCCCTTCGAGTCAGCACCACCATTCAATACGATCATGGCTGATCATCCAAATCTGTATCCTGTTACCTGCTTCCTTCCCATATTCCTTGATTTTGTTAACCCTAAGGGCTATATCTCTCTAGAATACATCCAGTGAATTGGCCTCTGCTGCCTTCTGTGGCAGAGAATTCCACAGATTCACAACTCTGTGGGTGAAAACGTTTTTCCTTATCTCAGTCCCAAATGGCCTACCCCTTATTCTTGAACGGTGACCCCTGGTTCTGGACTCCCCCAACATCGGGAACATTTTTCTTGCATCTAGCCTGTCCAATCCCCTAAGAATTTTATAAGTTTCTAAGATCCCCTCTCATCCTTCTAAATTCCAGTGAATATAAGCCCAATCGATCCATTCCTTCATCATATGTCTGACCCGCCATCCTGGGAATTAACCTGGTGAACCTACGCTGCACTCCCACAAGAGCAAGAATGTCCTTTCCCAAATTAGGAGAGCAAAACTGTACTGTAAACTAATCTAAACTGGAGTAACTCAGCAGGTCATCTCTGGAGACGGATGGGCATGGATCAGGTCAGGATCCTTCTTCAGACTGATTGGAGGAGATAGAAAGGGACTGTACAGGGTTGGGGTACTCAGAAGGTTGGAGGCTGTGGAGGGGAGATTGCCAGAAGTGATGAGATTGGTAACGGACTGGGAGACGGACTGGGAGATGGTCTTCGTCTGTGGCGTCATGGTCAAAGTGGAGGTATGAGTAGGTGTTCGAGAGCTGCCGTCTGGCCCCAGCATGTTAGTGGTCGACCTGACAGATTACAACGGCACCTCCTCATCGGCTGGTTTGATCACAATACTGCGATGGTTTACTGAGCGAACAGAGGGCTGCTCATTCAGAATAAGGACGACTCGAGTGGGTCTGAAGAAAGATGCCAACCCGAAAGGTAGCCTAACCAAGTTCTCCTGAGATGTATTCTGTACCACTGAGGTACTCCAGCACTTTGTGTCAATTTTGAGAAACCAGCATCTGCAGTTCTTTGTGTTCACATGCTGCCTGATCCGCTGAGTGTCTGTAGCACTTTGTAGGTTTTTTTTTGTAAACCAGAACCTGCAGTTCCCTGCGTCACCCATCTCAAGTTACCAACTGCAGAGATAAACACAAAGTCAGCTCGGGACCCAAAATTCACCGATCCTTTTCCACCGTAGATGCTGCTTGACCTGCTAAGTTACAGCAAAATCTCCTCAAGGTATTAAAGAAGGAACTGCAGATGCTGGAGAATCGAGGGTCACACAAAAAGCTGGAGAAACTCAGCGGGTGCAGCAGCATCTAAGGAGCGAAGGAGATAGTCTGAAGAAGGGTCTCGACCCGAAACGTCGCCTATCTCCTTCGCTCCTTAGATGCTGCTGCACCTGCTGAGTTTCTCCAGCTTTTTGTGTAACCCTCTCCTCAAGGTATGTTTACTTTGATGAAGTTTTCCTCATTCCAACGAGAGTTCTGCAACACCCTCTCTTGCTGCTCCCCCTGTTATTCCTCCTGCTCTCCATGTCTCCTGAGCATCGTCTCCTTTGATCTGTCATTTTCACACCTTATCCTTCCATATCTCTGGACTCCCTCTCCCCTGACGCTCAGTCTGAAGAAGGGTCTCGACTAGGGGTGAAAATGTCCACTAGGGGCACTGCATTGAAGGCGCCTCTGCCTTCAGTCTGTCTGTTTTTTCTATCTTTTTTAAAATTTCAGTTTGTCTAAATAATCTTGTTTGGGGATTCTTTCGTTTTTCTATGTGGGGGAGGGGGGAGGGTTAAGGGGGAAACCGCTTCCCAGTCACTTCCTGGCGAGGATGCGACTATTTCTCCGAGTCGGGTCCTCGCCCCCCACCTCGCGGCCTACCAGCTGGATCGGAGTGGCCTTTCCTACCGGGGACCGGACCAAAGCTTCGACAGCGGCGGCGCGGCGCTGGATTCACCGCGGAGCGGGCGATACCTTCCTGGATCGGCGTTTGGAGCTCCGGAGCTTTGGGCCCGCTGCTCCAACATCGCGGGGCTGTGGTTCGTGGAGCTCCCAACGCGGGCGGCGCTGACCGACATCGCGGAGACCTGGGGCCCTTTGCCGAGGGCCGCCAGCGTTGAATCTCCGACCGGCGCGGCCTGGGGACGCCGGGAGCTGAGGACTCCGGTGGGAAGTGGCCGATTTGGAGGTCCAAGCTGCTGAGGTTGGCCTCCAGTTCCAACGTCGGAGTGCCACCATCCCGGCGAGCGGGCCTGAGCGGCGGGCTGCCCGTAGCGGCTACTGCGGAGGGACCCGGAGGCCCCGACCACGAATGGACATCGAGGAAGAGACTGACTTTGGTGCCTTCCCTCACAGTGGGAAACTTTGATTCTGCTGTGTGGGGGATGTTTTATGTTGAACTCTATCGTGTGTTGTGTTCTTTATTTTATTGTATGGCTGTACGGTGATCACATTTCACTGTGCCAAGTGTATCTTGATCTGAAACGTCACCCATTCCTTCTCTCTAGAGATGCTGCCTGTCCCACTGAGTTACCCCAGCGCTCTGTGTCTATCTTTGGTATCAACCACCATCTGCAGTTCGTTATTTCTCCCAGCAGCAGAGTATTTGTTTCCCCACCCGCTCACTCCACCCCTTTGAATCCACTCCGTATTTTCCACCAGCCAAAGCATCGCTCGTTCCCTCGTGGATACATTGAAGCGGCGACACTGAGCGGAGCGCAAACCCCGGCCTGGAGCACTCGGCCAGAGAGAGCGGACTGGAGTATTTAAAAAAACAAACCCACAGCAACTCAAAACGTGACTTTTCATCGCAGTCCATCCCACAGATGCGAAAGGTATCGGAAATAAAGGACGTGACTTGGTCCTGAGCGTGGCAGGCGCCTCCACAGCCACAATAACAACAACAATGCCAGCTTGAGCTGAATTAAACATGAGCTTGCAGTCACCTGGTGCCATCAGCTCGGTGCGGCTGCTTCGCTTCGGGAGTCCCATCACACGCAGCAGCGGGCACATGAAACATTCATGGGCTCTGACTGCGCGCTAATCTGTAGCCAGAGGGCAACAGCCGATTGTACTCTTCCCCCAAATGTCCCCGTGCAATTGTAACATGGTCTTGCCGAGGAACGGAGAGGGGGTGGAGTGTGCAAGGTGCAACCTTCACTCTGACAATAGACTGACTGGTTTACAGCGCGGAGACGCCGAGCCCGCGTAAACACAGCGAGCCGCAAATAACCCGCTGCACACGCGGGCACAGTGCGTCTTTACATAAACAAACCGCACTGGTACATTATTGACACGTCTGAAAGATTCACACACATACATTAGAAATACCATCACCTGCTCGCTCAAGGAGATTGAGCTCAGGTTTGGAGAGGTCCACACCCAGCGAGAAAGGGTCCCGGTTCAGGTGTGTGAGAGTGAGCGCAGGTGTGTGAGCGCACAGGTGTGGGAGTGAGAGCAGGTGTGTAAGCACAGATGTGAGCACGTGGGCGTGAGCACAGGTATGAGCATGGGAGTGAACGCAGGTGTGTGGGTGCACAGGTGTGTGAGCGTGGGAGTGAGCACAGGTGTGGGAGTGAGCGCAGGTGTGAGCACAGGTGTGTGGGTGGGAGTGAGCACAGGTATGTGGGTGAGTGAGCGCAGGTGTATCAAATGAATCTTAATTGAGGGTTTAATGGATAGAGATTGATTAAAAGACTAGGATAGGGATTATTTCTTTTTTGAGATGTACTGTGACTTTAACATTTGGTTGCCTAGACTCATAATTCAAGGATGGATGGGGTGGGGTTGCATTTAGTTTATAAACCTGGGTGTTAAATCCCATGGGTGAAAATTTTGTAAACAGTGGTTCAATGTTGAGCGTTACTTCCAAACGTGCAGAAGGGAACAAGATGCCGATGATTTATTTCCTCCATTGAGGAGTAGAGGGTGGGGTGTTTTTCATGTGCTCATGAGCGATAGGAGCAGAATTAGGCCATTTGGCCCATCAAGTTTACGCCATCATGGCTGATCTGTCTCTCCTTCATAACCCCACTCTCCTGTCTTCTCCCCACAACCCGTACTAATCAAGAATCTATCTATCTCTGCCTTAAAAATATCCTTTAACTTGGCCTCCACAGTTCAATTGTGTTTTGTTCTGGATTAAATTCATGTTTAACTTCAAAAGGTACCTGTGTATGGAGGCTTGTATTTCACAGGACCTCTCGCAATCACAGCCTCACACCTGATCCCAGACATAATCCTGCAGCTGTTTGTCTAAAGATGTGTTCTGACCCAGAATGTCACCCACCCTTTTCCTCCAGAGATGCTGCCTGACCCGCTGAGTTACTCCAACACTTTGTGTCTATATCTTCGGTGTAAATCAGCGTCTGTAGTTCCATTCTACACATCGAGTCATCGAGTGATACAGTGTGGAAACAGGCCCTTCTGCCCAACTTGCGCACACCGGCCAACATGTCCCAGCTACACTACTCCCATCTGCCCGTGTTTGGTCCATATCCATCCAAACCTGTCCTATCCATGTACCTGTCTAACTGGGGCTCATGTTGTCGATCTCCCCACGGTGAGTGAGCCCTTTCAACGGACCTCAGTCAGGTGAACGACAACAAACAGAGCCAGCAGCTCAGTTGCCGCAGCTTGGCGCCAACTTGGAGCGTGCGCCCTTTTTAGAGTGGGCACCTACGGATGTCGAACCGGATGGCATCACCCTGCTGCAGCTGAATTCTGCTGCCTCAAACGCAAGAAGACCTGTCTAACTGCTTCTTAAATATTGGGATAGTCCCTGCCTCAACCAACTCTTCTGCCAACTTGTTTCATACACTCACCACCCTTTGTTTGAAAAAGTTACCTGTCAGATTCCTATTAAATCTTTTCCCTTCTCCTTAAACCTTTGTCCTCTGGTCCTCAATTTACCTACTCTGGGCAAGTGACTGTGCATCTATTCCTCTCATGATTTTATACACCTCAATAAGATTACCCCTCATGCTCCTGCGCTCCAATAGAGACTCAGCCTACTCAACCGCTCCCTACAGCCCACACCCTCTAGCCCTGGCAACATCCTCGTAAATCTTCTCTGTACCCTTTCCAACATCCTGCACCTTTTTAACTGCTAGTCCAAACCGTGAAGACATGTATCCATGCAACGTAAAAATCAGTGCTCATCTCGACAAGCCAACACAGATATCAGCCGTGAGCTAAAATGGCCAATCATAGTCACAAAGAAATCAAAGGCATGTATTTTTATAATGTGTGGAACTTCTCAACACATTGAACGGTCAATAAAATACTTTCAAAGTGTAGCTCCTGATGTAATGTAGGAAGTATTACATTTATTTTGTCATAGGGTTTCCATGATAAAAAGCTTAAGGACTCCATAATCTGTAATAGCAATGTGGTATTGAAAGATTAAACAGTATTGAGCATGATAGCTAATACAGTGCCACATGATCTTTAGTCCATCTTTAATGCAAATGTAGTTCACATAGACTTTCCTTCCCCCTTTCTCTCATAGGAAAGATATTAACAGCAGAAAGGGGATGGACTTACGCTGATCAGTACAGCCACAATTAATTAATCTCTATTTGACAAGAATCCTATAAGTGAAAGTATCTAACAGCAAACAGGACCAATGCACGAAATGGCAGCAGGTTCAATAGCGCAGCACTTCCTCAGAACTACGTGCAGTGTAGGGCACAAAGTGCTGGAGTAATTTGGCGAGTCAGGCAGCATCTCAGGAGAACATGGATAAGCAACATTAAGGGGGGTTGGATGGGGGTTGAAGGGGAGGGGGAAGGAGGTGAAGGGGAGAAACCAGTGCAAGGTCAGCTAAGGTTCAGGGGAAGAGAGTGAGGGATAGGGGAAGAAAGAGGGGTGGGTGGCCATGGGGAAATAAAGGGGAGGGGGAACGGGCCTGTTTGTGGGTTCTTTACCTAAAATTGAGGAATTCAATGTTTCTACCATTGGGTATTAAGCTATCCAAGTAGAATATGAGGTGCTGTTCCTCCAATTTGCTTGTGGCCTCTCTGTGGCAATGGAACAATGTTCATGGTGTCAGCCAAGGTTCTGGGGGGGGGGAGGGGGGGAGAACATGTACCAAACCCTGTGGCTCAGTGCTACCCACTGAAATATCATTGATGCCTCTCAACACAACTGCCCAAGCACAGGGTGGTACCTGGTCCTCCGACAGAGGAAATGTACAGTCAGTAACTAGATTTTTGATTAACCTTGAACTCACGCAGCATCCCAGTCTAAATGCCATGTGCCGCGTAGTTATCTAGCTCTTGTAGGTAGAGGTTTATGCACTGCACTGTTTATAAATGAACAGCGCTGAATAATTTAAAGAGAATTGCAACAGTCCTCTTGAGATAGCTGTACTGATTCCATTATGTTAGGTCTGCCAAGTAAGAATAATATGCAAAAATGTCAAGTGGATACAAAATTGACTCAGAAATAGAAAAGAGAGAGATGTAGGTCTTCTGACTGGATTGAGGTTTTCAGTGATATATCCCCCAGGGCCTGGAATAAGGAACCCTGTTGCTCACAGCATAGGAGGATGTTTGGCCCATCTAGTCTGTGGCAGTTCTCAGAGCAATCTCATTCCCTCAACCATTTCCCGACGATCTCTCTCCAGGTCCATTAAGTCCACTTTGATTGGCCTACCAACCCTCCAGCAGATATCCGTGCCAGTTAACCCGGCAAGTAACGCGTCTTTGGGCTGTGGGAGGAATCCATGTGACCTGGGTGAAACCCGTGTGGTCATAGGGAGAAAGTGTAAACTGGACAGATCCGGATGCTGCCTGGATTAGAGGAGGGTTAGCTATAGGAAGAGTTTGGACAAGCTTGGATTGTTTCTCTGGAGCGTCGGGGGTTGAGGGGAGACCTGACAGAAGTATATCAAATTGAGAAGCAGAGAGTAGACTTAGCCAGAACCTTATTTCATTTCGGAGTCACGTGAGTGACTTCGTGAAGAGCCCGCCGGCACGCATGCGCGACATATCGTCGCATCGCATTGCTGCCGACGGCTGGTCGGGAGCGCGGCTCCTGACCAGCCCTTCAGAGGGCCGACTCAGGTAAGGCTAAGCCCCCTAGAGTTGGTGTTTCCTGTTGGGGGGGGAGCAGTGTGTTCTCTCCCTACAGGAACGTGGATTTGGAGTCGCCGCCACTTATCCCGGAGCCTTTCTCAGCGGCTCACCTGCGAGTCGGGCCGGGAAACAGGCGTGGTAGTCGGGGAGCCCTGTTGGTACAGGGCCCGACCCGCCGATACACCGGAGCTCCAGTGTGAGTTGGTGTCTTGTTGTGGCGGGTGTATATTATGTTCTCTCCCTGCAGGTACGTGGGGAAATAGACGTGGATGTCGGGGAGCCCTGTTGTTACCGGGCCCGACCCGCCGCTATGCAGGAGCTCCAGTGCCGATTCAAGGAGCAGGTGCTCCAGTGTTGATTTGAGGAGCAGGAGCTCCAGTGCTGGTTCAGGAGCAGGAGCTCCAGTGCTGGATTAAGGAGCAGGAGCTCCAGTGCTGATTCGAGGAGCAGGAGCTCCAGTGCTGATTCAAGGAGCAGGAGCTCCAGTGCTGGTTCCAGGAGCAGGAGCTCCAGTGCTGGTTCCAGGAGCAGGAGCTCCAGTGCTGATTCAAGGAGCAGGAGCTCCTGTGCTGATTCGAGGAGCAGCAGCTCCAATGCTGATTCCAGGAGCCGGGAACGGGGTGCCTCTCGAAAGGGGGGACCCTGCCACAAGTTCGCCATTGGCGACCACGGGGAAGGGGTCGTGCTGCGGCCCGACCCCCCTCCGCTAGCCCTTCGTTGAAGGGCAGGGGAGGAGCCCGTAAGCCTAAACCCGGTTCGGGCCAAGGCTCCACCAGCCGCCATGGTGCGGTCTGGTGCAACGGCGGGACCTGGGTCTGTGAGATCTGCTATCCAACTCCCAAACCCCGCCGCTGGGACGGGGGGCTTGGGTACGGTCCCGCCTCGGTCGCCGAGTCCCCTGTCGATGGGGGGGACGAGACCGTGCGTCGGCAAGGTCCACGATGTGGACAGCCGGCAAGCCCGCGCGGGCGTCGCTCCATGCTTCTGCTGGAGTCGACCCCAAGCCGTCAGGGCCCTTTGTGGCAACGGCTTCCGCTCCCGTTAAACGGAGACGGTTGAACACCTTTCCCGCGCGGGAATCGCGCGGTTCGCTGCGGCGGCCGATAGCGACAACTTCCGGCACCGAGATCACTTCTCAGAGGTGCGGGCCGATGAAAGGAGCCCCGGCAATCTTTCTGAGCCGGAGGTCTCCGACCACCCCAGTGTTCAGGGTGAAGGGCGTATGGCCGCATGACGCGGCTACTGGAGAGGAGCCATCCAGCTCCAGTAGGCACAGGGAGGTTAACCGCCGTCAGCAGAAGTTGAGAACCGTCAGCAGACACTAAGCCCAGCGAACTGCTCCTCCCTTCAACGAGCCCATACGCCACGGTCGCCGAATCCCCCATGGATGGGAGGACGAGACTATGCGTCGGCTAGGTCCATGATATGGGCAGCCGGCAAGCCCGCGCGGGCGTCGGATCTCCATGCTAAGTCAGGTGCCGACTTCCCATCGCATTTGCCCTCCGAGGCAGCGAGACCAAGCTCCGCCGAGGAGGCGTTTGAGAGTACCTCCCGCGCGGGAATCGCTCAGCTTCGCTGCAGCGGCTACCGGCGACAACTTTCCGGCACCAGGTTCACCTCGATGAGGTGTGGGCCGATGGACGAAGCCCCAGCAGTTCAGCAGAACATGAGGACTTCGGCCGCCCGAGTTTTAGCTCAAGGGGCGTATTGGCCAGGATGGAGCGGATATTGGAGCCCCTCCTGCAGCAGAATCAAAAAAATTCGGGGAAGACTTCTCCAAGAGGGAAGGATATTCGGGGTCCTCCATCCCAGCATATGCCTCAACGGAAGTTTACGCTGTCTGCCGTTGAGCAGGCAGCAGGCACGGCTGAAATTTTTCGTCGGAACAAAAGGCGTGATACAGAAAACTATTCACGAGCCCATTGAATTCGTCTCCCATATTTTTACTAGGCCAAAAAAGGATGGAGGTTGTCGGGTGATTATTGACTTGACCAGTTGAATACCTTTGTAACATATACACATTTTAAAATGGACACCTTTTGAGACAGCCAAATCACTGCTTTTGCATGGTTGCTTTATGGCATGTATTGATTTGAAAGATGCATGCTATTCAGTGTCCATCCGGAAACATCACCGGAAATTTTTGAAATTTGTCTGGATGGATCAGCTCTGGCAATATCGGGCCTTACCAAATGGGCTTACTACCGCCCTAGGCTTTACTAAATTACTCAAACCTATTATGGCCAAATTACGTATACAACATCATATTGTAATGGCTTATTTAGATGATATTCTGATTATTGGCAACACTCTGGAAGCAGCTGAAAGCGCTGTTTCAGCAACTGTTACTATATTTCAGCAGCTGGGGTTTATAGTCCATCCAGAAAAATCGAAGTTTCACCCATCCCAGGTTATGGATTATTTGGGTTTCACGGTGGACTCTATTCTAATGAGGGCCAACATTCCATTTCACAAGGTGGAGGATGTTTCCCTTGCATGTCAGGATCTCGCATCCGCCAGTATACCATCTATTCGGCATACAGCTAAGATGATTGGGAAAATCGTAGCTTTATTTCCGGCAGCCCGGTTTAGACCTTTGCATTATCAAAATCTGCAAAGGGCCAAGATTGCTGCGTTAAAAAAGAACGCTGGTCATTTTGACAGACCTATGGGGCTGCCTTCCGATGCTAAGATTGAGCTACAATGGTGGGTGTCCAATATTGGCAAGGCATTCAAACCCATTGTTGTGCCCAATCCGGTGGTATATTTGCAAACTGACGCAAGCTCTCTAGGCTGGGGAGCTGCGGACAGCTCTTCTAGTTGTGGAGGCAGGTGGGATCCCCTTGAAGCTAGCATGTTGCTAATACAAGGGATTAACTATTTGAAGCTGCTTGCAGCATTTCACGGACTGCGGGCATATTGTGCTCATCTTAGTGGTACTCATGTCCGTCTCCAAATAGACAACACTACAGCGGTGGCATATTTAAACCATATGGGCGGTACCAGGTCAGTCTCTTGTGACAAATTGGCTAATACTATTTGGTGCTGGTGTATTGATCGAGATATTTGGATTTCAGCTACCTATTTGCCAGGTAGGCTTAATACTGTGGCAGACACCAGGTCACGCAAATTCAATGATAGTTTGAGTGGATGCTGCATCCTCAAATATTTGCCCAAATTACAGCCAAATTTGGCCAACCGGATATCGACCTTTTTGCGTCCCGGTTGAACCATCAGGTACCGACATATGTTTCATGGGAACCAGACCCTGGGGCATTAGCGATTGATGCATTCTCGCTAGACTGGGGGAAGTGGTTTTTCTATGCATTCCCCCCGTTTTGCCTCATCAGTCGGGTATTACAAAAAAAAAAAAAAAAAAAAAAAAAATCAGGATGGATTCTGCCAGAGGCATTCTTGTCATACCCGACTGGCCTACACAGCCTTAGTATCCGGTGGTCTCTGACATGATTAGTCAACCTTGGGTCCCTCTAGAGGGTTGCCCACATTTGGTTTCTCACCCTGTCTCAGGGGAGTTACACCCCTGCCATGCCTATCTAAAATTACTGGCTTGCAGGTTCTGACCAGGCCATGGACGCAGTATGGCCTTACCACCCGGACCATGAACACCATTGGAGCATCATGTCGAGAGTCAACCAGGCGGAGATATCTCTCCCACATCACCAAGTGGGAAGCCTACTGCAGTCGCTCTCACATCACCTGTGATGATGTCTCCATAGCCGACGTCCTGGAATTCCTCGCGGGGTTGCACCATGATGAGCACTTGAGTTATAGTGCCATCAACAGCGCCAGGAGTGCGCTATCATTCTACCTCAACATCGAGGTAGGATCGAACAGGCTAGTGTCCAGGCTTATGCGGGGAATATTCAATCTGAATCCGCCTACACCACGCTACAACATCACCTGGGATGTCAGGGATGTACTTACCCTGCTCAGGTCGTGGTCACCCATGGAAGGGTTACAGCTGGACCAACTCACTATGAAATTGGTGATGTTACTAGCGCTGACTTCAGCACAGCGGGTTCAGACGCTCCACAAACTACGTATTGACAGGATGACGTCGACCCCTGGAGAAGTAGTCTTTTTCATCGATGAGCTGCTTAAGCAGCATAGACCTGGGTGCACAGGGTTGCAGCTGAAGTTCCCGGCATACCCTGCAGATGCTCGGCTATGTTTAGCCACTCACATCCGTTACTACATCAAGGTGACGAGGAGCATCAGAGGAATGGAGTTGTACCTGCTTGTCACTCACAAAAGACCTCACCATCGAGTGACAGTCCAGACGATATCCAGGTGGCTCCGGATCGTCCTGAATAAGGCAGGTATTGACACTAATGTGTTTACATCCCACTCCACCAGGGCTGCATCTACGTCGGCGGCGAGAGTCATGGAGGTACCCATGGACCATATCCTCGCCACAGCAGGATGGGCGAATGAAGCTGTGTTCCAGCGATTCTATAATAAGCCTGTTGCTGCTCCCCTTCAGTTCGCAGAGGCCGTGCTGAACGCCGGGTGTGAACGTGGGGATGTCCCTGATTAAAAGGGTGTTATTTGTTGTGTTATTAACAAATCTTCTTTTTGTTTCAGTATAACCTCGTTTCGTCAACTTGTTTACTCCAATCCATCCTTGCTAGTGGTGTGTCCGCATGGGCGTTGTCCAGGGCGTGTAATCACAGAAGCTTTGAAGTCTTCACGAAGTCACTCACGTGACTCCGAAATGAAATAGTAAGATTGAACGAGAACTTACCAAGTTTGAAGGTTGATCTTTATTTCATGAGGAGTTGCGGTGAGGGATTTCGTGCCCTCCGCTCCCAACCCTCGATCATCTTCAGCTGGTAATCAGAGTCTCTTTAAATCTTACTATGCCAAGTCATTTCTGTTGTTGTTTCTGTGATTCCACACCGCTGCTTTGAAGAATGTCGCGCATGCGTGCCGGCGGGCTCTTCACGAAATCCCTCACCACAACTCCTCATGAAATAAAGATCAACCTTCAAACTTGGTAAGTTCTCGTTCAATCTTACTATTCCTGGGGTGGAAATGTCAAAGTCTAGAGGGCAGAGCGTTAAGGTGAGAGGGGCAAAGTTTAAAAGCGATGTGCAGGTCAAGTTATTTTTACACAGAGTGGTGGGTGCCTGGAACATGCTGCCAGGGGTGGTGGTGGAGGCAGATACGATGGTAGTATTTCAGAGGCTTTTCGATAGGCACATGGAAATGCAGGGAATGGGGGGGATATGGATCATATGCAGGCAGAGGAGATTTGTTCAACTTGGCATCATATCAGCTGAGAAGAGTGCAGAGAAGATTTACGAGGATGTTGGCAGGGTTGAGGGGCCGTGCTATAAGGAGAGGTTCGGTAGGCTAGGACTATATTCCTTGGAGCAGAGGAGGATGAGCGGTGATCTTGTAGACGTGTATAAAAGGAATAGATAAGGTATATGCACAAAGTGGGGGAATCAAGCACCAGAGGACATAGGTTCAAGGTGAGAGGAAAACATTTTAATAGGAACCTGAGGGGCAACCTTTTTGAGTCACAGAGTGAAAACAGGCCCTTTGGCCCAACTCGCCCACACCGGACAACATGTCCCAGCTACACTAGACCCACTTGCCTGCACTTGGTCCATATCCCTCCAAGCCTATCCTATCCATGTTTTCACAAAGAGGGTGGTGGTGGGTACAGGGAGTGAGCCACCAGAGGAGGTAGGTGAGGTAGCTACTGTAACAACACTTAATAGACATTTGGACAACTATGTGGATAGGAGAGGATTAGAGGGATATGGACCAAACACAGGGACGAGTGCAGCTGGGGCATCTGGGATTGCATAGTCTAGTTAGGGCTAAGGGCCTGTTTGCGTGATATATGACTCAATCATGAATGAAGCAGACATTGTGGATCATAGGGCCTGTTCCGGTGCTGTACTGTTCTTTCTCTGGGCCGCTCCCGAGGTCAGGACCAAACTCGGGTTGTTGGTGCTGTGGGAACCGGAGTTAATCATTGTACCACCATGCTGCCCAATATATGTGTTAATGACTTGGACGTTGGGGCTTGATTTCAAAGTCTGCACATGACACAAAACTGGGAAATGTTGTAAAACTGTGAGGAGGAGGACTCACTTCAGTGGAGACTGGAATGATTCTCCCCAGAGGTAAAAGGTTAAGGGATGATTTAATAGAGCTATTAAACATTCTGGAGGGTTGTTCAGAGTAACCAAGGATGAAGTTTGCAGTGGCGGGGAGGGGGGGGGGGGGGGGGGGGCAGTTATCAGACATTAAAGCGATTGAGGGAATAAGTGGGGGAGAGAGAGAGAGACGAGCAGATTGTGAGTGGCTGCAGTAACGGAGGAAGATTCTGCTGTAACGGTTGCAGAGAAAAGCAAGGTAACTATTCACTGCTACACAGCATCTGACCAACAGCAGCGTTAAAGCAGACTGTCTGGTCATGCGGTTTGCATATTGGCTGTAGTGTTACAGGGAGTGGATGGCTGCAGAATTGTTTGGATCATTCTGAAAGGGTTGCGAAAGGCACTATAGAAATGCAAGTCACTATTTCGGACAGCTCTGAGCTGCAGAAGCATTTTACAACCCACTGAGTATTTCGGAAGCATAATCGCTGGTGTAATGGGAAAAAGACAGCAGGAATGTTGTGCAAGCACCCATGGCCACCGTTATGCCAGTGACTCGGTTACCTGTCGGGTCTGCTGACGTTGAACGAGGAGCCAACTTTGAGTAGAATTCGGTTGCCTGATTCGGATAGTTTAAGATGAGGCCATTTCCACCCCTACAGCAACCCCGTCTCCTGCATATCTCCCTGGACGGTGTGCTCCAGTATCCAGAGCGAGGACCAAATCTGCAGTCTCTGTTCAGTGAGCTCGCTCTTTGCCATCAATTTACAAAGCGCTCAAGGCTGAATGAAGCCACCCTGAACCATCGTGGGTGAATCAGACAGTCTATGATGGGAGCGGCAGCATGGTGGAATGTGCCAACCTTGCGATCTGAGGCTAACCATTTTCAAGACAGGGTTCCTTGCATAGAAACATAGAAAAATAGGTGCAGGAGTAGGCCATTCGGCCTTTCGAACCAGCACCGCCATTCAATATGATCATGGCTGATCATCTAAAATCAGTACCCCGTTCCTGCTTTTTCCCCATATCCCTTGATTCCTTTAGCCTTAAGAGCTAAATCTAACTCTTTTGAAAACATCCAGTGAATTGGCCTCCACTGCCTTCTGTGGCAGAGAATTCCACAGATTCACAACTCCCTGGGTGAAGACACCTCATCTCAGTCTTAAATGGCCTACTCCTTATTCTTAAACTATGATCCCTGTTTCTGAACTCCCCAACATTGGGAACTTTTTTCCTGCATCTAGCCTGTCCAATCCTTTAAGAATTTTATATGTTTCTATAAGATTCCCTCTCATCCTTCTAAATTCCAGTGAATACAAGCCCAGTCAATCCATTCTTTCATCATATGTCAGTCCTGCCATCCTGGGAATTAAACTGGTGAACGTAGGCTGCATTCCCTCAATAGAAATAATGTCCTCCTTCAAATTACGAGACCAAAGTTGCACACAATACTCCAGATGCGGTCTCACCAGGGCCCTGTGCAATTGCAGCAGGACCTCCTTGCTCCAAAACTCAAATCTTCTCGCAATGAAGGCCAACATGCCATTAGCTTTCTTCACTGCCTGCTGTACCTGCATGCTTACTTTCAGTGACTGATGTACAAGCACACTCAGGTCTCGTTGCAACTCCCGTTTTCCTAATCTGACACCATTCACATAATCATCTGCCTTCTTGCTACCAAAATAGCATCCTCATAGCAGCTCACACTGCCACCTTGCTTTGTGTCATCCGCAAACTTGGAGATGTCACATTTAATTCCCTGTCCAAATCGTTAATATATATTTTAAACAACTGGGGTCCCAGCACCGAGCCTTGCAGCACCCCACTAGTCACTGCCTGCCATTTTGAAAATAACCCGTTAATTCCTATTCTATGCTTCCTATTTGCAAACCAGTTCTCTACCCATGTCAATACCCTACCCCCAATACCATGTGCTCTAATTTTGCGCACTAATCTCTTGTGTGGGACCTTGTCAACGGCTTTTTGAAAGTCCAGGTACAAGTTAACTGAGATGCCAGAGGTGGGTTTGGAAAGATGCAGCTTGCTGGCTGTTTGCTTTCCTTTGTCACGAGCCTCTTCACCCAGGTCTTTCACCCCCACTGCCCATTTTTAATTTTGGGACGTGGATGGTTAGGAATGGCACTTGGCTATTCTCACCCTTTCGCTGAGTGAATGGTGGCTCTTCCACTTTAAGTACTCCAACTATACAGGGAGATGGTTGGAATGGATTACAGCTGAGCCAGGGCGAAGTTAGCAGGAAGGAAAGAGAGGAAAAAAAAATAAAGGTAAAGACAGAGATGAGTGCGGTGGGGCAGCAAACCTGTTCATTTCTCCATCCATCACAGCGAGAAGGCTGTAAAGGTTGAATGTAAATCATAAGCATAGCCTCAGTGCTGGAGTTAAGCTGTCATTACAGGTACAGAGGAGCGGCTACACTGGGATCTTGCGACAAGGTAATTCGATTAAACTATATTAAATCGGAGGGTTTTATGTGAAATACAATTTGCACGGCTGTGGAAGCTTTCACTTGTCACAAGGGGCTCATAACCTCTCTCCCCCGCTTGCCTGCGGCTCACCCCATCAATGTGACAGTGTCACCTGGTGCTGTGAGCCTTCACAGAGTCTACTGTGTCCGTGACGGAGAGAGTGTCTTCAGGAGCATAAAGAGGGGTGATATGGAAGACCTTATCGTACATGCGATGATCCTTCATGAATGAATATCGTGGGAAAGGTTATAACATGGTGGATGCAGGGGGTCACAGGCTAGTGTGGACGTAGATTCAAGAGAAGATTTCACGCACCATGGTTTGTTGTAAAGGGAGCGATTCAAAGGGAAAGCTTTCTCTCTAATGTGGGACAGTGGAATGCTGCACCACTAGAACTGCTGCTTCTCCGACCAGAGGCCAACCCAAGGCCAGGTCTGTACCCTCCGGTGGATGTAAGTGACTGCCTGGTACTGAACTTACAGCACAGGAACAGGCCCTTCAGCCCACATTGTCTGTGCCGAATGTGAAGCCAAGATACACTGATCTCATCCGCCTGCACAAAATCCATTCGAAAAGCAGGAGGTGGCGAAACTGTAGGAGGATTATCTATTATATGTGTTTAAGAAGGAACTGCAGATGCTGGAAAATCAAAGGTAGACAAAAATGCTGCAGAAACTCAGCGGGTGAGGCAGCATCTATGGAGCGAGGTAAATAGGCAACGTTTCGGGCCGAAATCCTTCTTCAGACGGGTTTCAGCCTGAAACATGTGATGGGCTAGTAGGGTGGAAGGTGAAGACAAGGGGGCTCTGTTCTTGTTATGAGTGGGGGGGTGGGGAGTGAGAGCGGAGCTATGGGATATAGAGGAGACCCTGGTGAGAGCCTCATCTATAGTCGAAGAGGGGAACCCCCGTTACCTAAAGAATGAGGACATCTCCGATGCCCTTGTTTGGAACACCTCATCCTGGGTGCAGATGCGGCGTAGACGGAGGAATTGGGAGTAGGGGATGGAGTCCTTACAAGAAGCAGGGTGGGAAGAAGAATTTACTCAGCTGGTCAGGCAGCATCTCCGGATGACATGGACAGGCGACGTTTCGGGTCGGGACCCTTCTTCAGACTAATTGTAGTAGGGGAGAGACAAAGCTTTTGTTTGTGTGCTATCAATCAAATTAGATCATACTGTACATAAGTACAAACAAACCACAATTTAACAATTATTCCTGGGCCAATTCCCGACCATCAGTGTTGAAAACTCATCACAACCACACCACCTTATATTTATTTATTTTAAGAGATACAGCGTGGAAATAGGCACTTCGGCCCACCGAGTCCACACTGACCAGCAATCATCGCATATTAACACCATCCTACACACAAGGGAGAATTTACACTTATACCAAGCCAATTAACCTTCAAACCTGTACGTCTTTGGAGTGTGGGAGGAAAGGGAAGATCTCAGGAAAACCCCAAGCAGGTCATGGGGAGAACGTATAAACTCCGCACAGACAGCACCCATGGTCGGGATTGAACCCGGGTCTCTGGCGCTGCAAGGACTGTAAGGCAGCAACTCTACTGCTGAGCCCACATGCTTAATTCCACCAGCGGAGCCGCACGATTCGCAGCCCCGCCAACAGCCTGTCTGTTTTTTTTTCTTTTTTTGTTACTCCTGTTCTCCTGTTTGTTTTATGTGGGGGGGGGGGGGGGGGGGGGGTGGGGGGAAACTTTTTTCAACCTCTTACCCTGCCGGAGATGCGATTGTTTTCCGTGTCGTATCTCTGGTCGCTCTGCGGCCTAACATCATGCATCTGGAGGCCTCCTCGGACTAACTTTGAGCCCCACCGCGGGGCATGGACTTAACATCGGAGCCGATCCCTTGTCTTGGATCGCTCCAACCGCGGCCTGCGGACTTTACCATCGACAGCTTGCAGTCTCGGGTACAGATCTTAAATGTCGGGAGCTCCAACGACGCCAAAGGTTTCAACCAGCCTCGACCCGAGGTCTGATCAACCCCAACATAGAAACATAGAAAATAGGTGCAGGAGTAGGCCATTCGGTCCTTCGAGCCTGCACCGCCATTCAATATGATCATGGCTGATCATCCAACTCAGTATCCTGTACCTGCCTTCTCTCCATACCGCCTGATCCCTTCAGCCACAAGGGCCACATCTAACTCCCTCTTAAATATAGCCAATGAACTGGTACTCAACTACCTTCTGTGGCAGAGAATTCCACAGATTCACCACTCTCTGTGTGAAAAATGATTTTCTCATCTCGGTCCTAAAAGACTTCCCCCTTATCCTTAAACTGTGACCCCTTGTTCTGGAGTTCCCCAACATCGGGAACAATCTTCCTGCATCTAGCCTGTCCAACCCCTTAAGAATTTTGTAAGTCTCTATAAGATCCCCCCTCAATCTTCTAAATTCAAATGAGTGCAAGCTGAATGTATCCAGTCTTTCTTCATATGGAAGCCCTGCCATTCCAGGAATCAGTCTGATGAACCTTCTCTGTACTCCCTCTATGGCAAGAATGTCTTTCCTCAGATTAGGAGACCAAAACTGTATGCAATCCTCTGGGTGTGGCCTCACCAAGACCCTGTACAACTGCAGTAGAACCTCCCTGCTCTTGTACTCAAATCCTTTTGCTATGAATGCCAACATACCATTCACTTTCTTCACAGCCTGCTGCGCCTGCATGCCTACTTTCAATGAAGAAGGGTCTCGACCCGAAACGTCGCCTATCTCCTTCGCTCCTTAGATGCTGCTGCACCCGCTGAGTTTCTCCAGCTTCTTGTGTAACCCTGCCTACTTTCAATGACTGGTGTACCATGACACCCAGGTCTCGCTGCATCTCCCCTTTTCCTGATCGGCCACCATTCAGATAATAGTCTACCCTCCTGTTTTTGACACCAAAGTGGATAACCTCACGTTTATCCACATTATACTGCATCTGCCATGCATTTGCCCACTCACCCAACCTATCCAAGTCACCTTGAAGCCTCCTAGCATCCTCCTCACAGCTAACACTGCCCCCCAGCTTCGTGTCATCCGCAAACTTGGAGATGTTGCATTCAATTCCCTCATCCAGATCATTAATATATATTGTAAATAGCTGGGGTCCCAGCACTGAGCCTTGCGGTACCCCACTAGTCACTGCCTGCTATTCTGAAAATGATCCGTTTACTCCTACTCTTTGCTTCCTGTCTGCCAGCCAGTTCTCTATCCACATCAATACTGAACCCCCAATACTGTGTGCTTTAAGTTTGTATATTAATCTCTTATGTGGGACCTTGTCGAAAGCCTTCTGAAAGTCCAGATATAACATATCCACAGGTTCTCCCTTATCCACTCTACTAGTTGCATCCTCAAAAAATTCTATAAGATTCGTCAGACATGATTTACCTTTCATAAATCCATGCTGACTTTGTCCAATGATCTCACCACTTTCCAAATGTGCTGCTATCCCATCTTTAATAACTGACTCTAGCATTTTCCCCACTACCGATGTTAGACTAACTGGTCTGTAATTCCCCGTTTTCTCTCTCCCTCCCTTCTTAAAAAGAGGGGTTACATTAGCTACCTGAGATTCGGAGGGCCCGAACGCCGCCGGCTATGGGAGTCAAGATCGTCCCATCAACGGAGGGCTCGAGGCCCCCGACCATTGGAGAACAAAGAAGGGAAGAGATTGAACTTTTTTTCGCCTTCCATCACAGTGAGGAATGTGGAGGAGTCACTGTGGTGGATGTAGAAACATAGAAAATAGGTGCAGGAGGAGGCCATTCAGCCCTTCGAGCCAGCACCGCCATTCATTGTGATCATGGCTGATCGTCCCCAATCAATAACCCATGCCTGCCTTCTCCCCATATCCTTTGATTCCACCAGCCCCGAGAGCTCTATCTAACTCTCTCTTAAATCCATCCAGTGACTTGGCCTCCACTGCCGTCTGTGGCAGGGAATTCCACAAATGTTGTATGTTATATGTTACATGTATATGTTAAAATATATTTTGTGTGTTCCGTTGCTTTTTATTTGTTTGACTGACTTGGCAAATGAAATTCCTCGTATGTAGCAAAACATACTTGGCTAATAAAATATTATTGTATTGTGTTGTAAGTGGTGCATCTGAAAACCCCATAAACAATGAAACAATCGCAAGCTTGTCATTTTGAATGAATGACCCATCCATTCCTGATGGGAATTAACCAGCATCTCATTGCTGCTTGTTGCTCAGTTGACCATGTTTGCTACTGACTTTGAGCTTCAGTGACCTTGGACTTCCATGCGATGGCAGGAAACCAACGAGGACTGATGCTTTGAAGGCCTGCCAACCTCATTAAATCTGTGCACCGGGAATTTCTGTGTACAGTTAAACAGAATTACAGTGAAATTGAATTCATGTAACTGTCCTTTTCCTGTCAATTTAACCTTAAATTGGCAAGAGCTAAACAGTCCAATGGAGACAGGAAAGACTACTGTAGATGCTGGAATCTTGAGAAAAACACAAAGTGCTGGAGGAACTCAATGGATCAGACAGCATCTGGGGAGGGAATGGACAGGGACCCTTCTTCAGACTCAATCCTGGTTGGAACTGGACTGGGAAGTCTGGTTGGAAGCCACGTGGGACAAGATGGCACAGCAGGCAAGCGCTGAGGAAAGACACGGTAGACATTTGGTAACGAATACGGTCAAACATCATGAAAGCTGCAGGAATCACAGAGGGAAGCTGTGAGACAGGATCTCATAGAATTCCAGTTGGAAGGAGGAGGAGAACATCTTCAAAGTAGCCCCACTTTAAGTAGATTTTGCAGTGGGGCAGTAAAAAGGTGACACAAGAAACTCCAGGCGCTGGAATCTTGAGCAAAGCACAAAATGCTGGAGTAACTCAGCGTTTCAGGCAGCATCTCTGGTGAGAAATGGACAGGTAACGCTTCAGGTGGGAACTCTTCTTCAGACTGACCGAGTAGAGGGGAGATGGTTGGTGGAAAGAGGTGAGGGGAAGGGGTGGAGCAAGAGCAGGCAAGTAATAGGTGGAACCAGGTAAGGAAGGGCTGATTGCCCGCCCGGTGAGTCAGGTGGGAGAGAGAAGGGTGGTGTAACCAAAGCTGGAAGGGGTGCCGGCTAAAGAGTGCAGGTGGTGTGATGGAGTAGTGGGGAGATAACAGATAGAAAAAGGTGAGGTGTAACTTGTCCAAGATTTTCCTAAGCCTTGTAGATCCCATCAGGATACCCTGACATTGTAGCATTCAAACAGATACAAAATTGAGGAGATGATTTCAATCACATAATCACGTTCACCTCCATAAAATCAAATGAAGGTCCACATATGACAACACAGATTTCATGACAGACGGAGAGAACACAGACAAAACTATGGGCCAATCAGATTGGCTGACATAAGTTGACACCAAAATGCTGGAACACATGTTAAGGATCTTGCCATTGGACCTATAAAGATGGGTTCATTAACCGATGCCACCATAGTTTCTGATAATGATAAATCAAATAGAGTTCTTTTGAGGTTGAAGGTTGATAAGGGGAACAAAGATGAACAGTCTGAAGAAGGGTCTCGACCCAAAATGGCACCCATTCCTTGTCTCCAGAGATGCCGCCTGCCCCACTGAGTTACTCCAGCCTTTTGTGTCTATCTGTATTAACTGTAGTTTTGAATAATGAGAGGTGATCTGATTGTTACCAAATTCTGAAAAGGATCATTAGGGTAAATGATGAGAAACCGTTTCTTTCAGCTAGAGAGGCTAGATCCAAGGCTCATGGACTTGGCACAAGAAGTAGGGCTTTGCAGTCAAATGACAAGAACTTCCTGGCACGACTCTCTCGCTTTCTCTTCCTGGAGATTGAACCCACAGAGCAGTGGAAACCAGAAACACGTCAATGGTCCTTTATTGTCACGTGTACCATTTAAGGTGCAGTGAAGTTGCATTTACCATACAGTCACACCAGAAAAGTCCAACAAGACACACAACTACATAAAAGTTAACATAAACTTCGCTTGAAATATGGGCATTAAAGTGAGACTGACACATCTTGGTTAAGGAAGAATATGAAGGCTGAAATGGGCAATGGAAGTTGATTACTTTCATCTTGATCCTCTGGTTTCCTCTTCTCCCATTTGGAAAATAATCAGATGATTAACGACCTAACGCTCTTTGCCTTCTAAGTGAGACTTGCTCTTCCTCACAATTCCCAACAAGTAATTAGCAAGGCAATGAGCATGTTGGCCTTCATGGCAACAGGGTTTGAATACAAAAGCAGAGATGTCTTGCTTCAGTTTAAAGGCCCTGTCCCACTGTACGAGTTCATTGAAGAGTGCTCCCGAGTTTGCCCTGATTCGAACTCGGAGATCTACGGTAATAGCCACTCGTAGGTACTCGGGGCTCTCGTGGACAATTTTCAACATGTTGTCAAATCTTCACGAGTCTTCCCGAGCTTACCACGTTTCCCCGAGTACCTGCAATTATCGTTACGACCCGCTAAGAGACGTCCCCGAGCTCCGACGTACCCGCTACGTACATTCTACGTGCTTCCACAAGTTTGATTTTTTAAAAACTTGGGAGAGCACTTGAATGAACTCGTACGGTGGGACAGGCCATGAAGAGGCTGCATCTCAAATATTAGGAAGATAGACACAAAATGCTGGAGTGACTCAGCGGGACAGGCAGCATCTCTGGAGAGAAGAAATGGGTGACATTTCGGGTTGAGACCTTCCAATATTATGGTCAGGTCTGTTCTCTCTAACCGATGAAAGAAATACTAGTGATAATGGGAGAGCAGCAAGAGTTCACTGATCGATTCCTTGGATGGGGGGGTGGCGGTTATTGTAGGTGGAGAGATTAAATAGATAAATCCAGTAATATTGAGTTAAGAGGATAAGAAAATATTGCAATGAAACATACAAAATTCTTTAAGGGCTTGATAGATAGACGTGGAATTCATATTTCTCGTTTGGCTGGAGGCACCGACTAAAAAATAAGAAGTTGGGCATTCAGGAAACAGACTGAGAAGAAAGTTCTTCACCGAGAGTAATGATTTAAAAAGAAAATTCTACTGAAGAGGACTGTGGAGGTTCAGTTCTTGAAGATATACAAGGCAGAGATCAATAGAATGAAAAGAATATGGGCTTGGTGCACATAAATTGTGAAGAGACAAAAGGTAAGTCATAATCTTAATGAATGGAGGAAAAGGCACCAGGGTTAAATAAAGCATAAAATATAGAACAGTACAGCGCAGGAACATGCCCTGCGGCCCACAATGTTCGTGCCGAACATGATGCCAAGTTAAACTCATACCCTCTGCCTGCATGCGATTCACATCTCTTCATTCCCTGTACATCCATGTGCCTATTGAAGAGCCTCTTAAATGCCATTATCGTATCGACCTTCACGCCCACCTCTGGGCAGCGCGTTCCAGGCACCAACCATACTCTTCATAAGAAAACCTGCTCCGCACATCACCTTTAACCCTTGCCCCTCTCACCTTAAATCTATGCCCTCTAGTCTTTGACATTCCCACCCTCGGAAAAAGGTTTTGACTGTCTACTCTTTCTATGCATCTCATAATCCTGTCTCAGCCTCCGGTGGTCCAGAGAAAACAATCATATTTTCTCCTTTGTTGTTATGTTTTGATACCAAG
The DNA here is from genome assembly GCA_963514005.1 of Raja brachyura. Next base: position 11,826,213 of record OY740807.1, on the reverse strand, counting down.
ATGTAGTTTCTGAACATAATCACTTTCTACTGCTGAATAATTCTCCCATAAGCTAGGGTGTAGCCCTGATTTTCCAACCTACCTCAATGTGGATGTTGCAATTTTCTCTGTTACTCTGTAAGATTTAAGGTGTGACACTACAATGCTGTAACATTATATTCTGTAGGTATGTTACAATACCTACCTTGAGCGGCGCTGCAGTTCTGCCACTCCCCGTGTGCGGGACTTTGGTGCCTTTCAGAGGGGGGCGGGTTAAAAATGCCGTTTTTCCCTAGACAGTCCAAATCGATCAATCTCAGGCGGTTTCGTCGCTAAAGAGAAATCGCTCTGACATTTGTTGTATGAAGCTATTTTTAAACTACGCTAGATCATTTATTAGCTAGAGTAGTTTAAAAATCATCTTCTAAAGCTGTGAACGCCGACTGCGGAACGGACCTAACGTAGGCGATAAATTTTTACAGTTTATTTTTACATAAAAAATTGCTTCTTAGGAAGCATTTAATGAAATTTTCATCATGCGAAAAGGGGACAAAAAAAAAATACAAACAGGCTGTATTTTTCCTGCCGACTGGGGGTTGAATTCACCGCAAACCGCAACGTTCCAATCCATCACGTTCCACTAAAACCCACTCGCAAGTTGATTTAAATGGCCATTAATTTACAGGAATTAAACACTAAATACCTTCCATTTGGCCAATAAATTCATGAAAATGAGATTTAAAAATCATGTTATATCGTGGATTATTGTGTGAATGTTATTTGGACACTTAGGCAATTTAAAAATATTTATCATTTATTAAGAAATGGATAGATGTTTAGATCTAGTAATTGAATTTTGTAATTAGCTACAATTAGGTAACTAACTAATTATATGCTTTAATTTCAGGTCATCCAAGTAAGATTGTTTCATATTTGTTTCAGAATGCTTCAATCTATAATAACTGAAAATGTCATTGAGTTCTCTTAATTTTTAAGAAAGTTATGGGCTTTTGACTGCCCTAGATCACAGCTTTTGAGTTAAGTCAATGGAAAGGCAATGGGGAACAAGATGCTAATTTCCGAGTATGAAAATGGCCATAACTTTTTTAATACTGAAGATATGAAAGTAAATTCAGTGTCAAATTAAACTTATTTTTATGCTTTATCTGATGGGATAAATTGCAGACTTTTTAAATCTCCAAATGTTGTAACATTGCTATATTCTGCACTCTGAAATGTTTCTCTTTGCACTATCTGATGTACTCACATATGGCTTGATTGTACTTATGTAAATTATTATTTGACTGGACAGCATGCACACATAGGTTTTCTTGGTACACGTGATACCAATATCACATGAACCGCGTTCATTTGAGACAAGATAGTATTTATAGAATTTTCTAAATGACTCTTCAGGCACGGCTGTGGCATTTCCCCATGTATGCTGAATAAAAGCAGATCGCTTGAATTGCAATAGGATGCTTTGACGGTCCCTGTCAGTTACATCAACTGCAAGGCAGCTAAGGTTAAACATTGTCTATCAGAATAATACCGGCCTCTTTACCATCACTGTGCACGCCTGTGTTTTACAGGAAGGATCCATGATTGATTCACGCGCAGAATTTGTTTTATTACTTTAACCTGCTGAAATATTTATTTGCTTTCCCCTCTCCCTCTCCTTCCTCTAGCCCAGGCTATTTACTGACCTCTGGAACATACAGCAGGGAGGTAATGAAAGCCGAGGGACAACGTTAAAATTGGAAAGCTTTTTAGCAGATGAATATTTAATTTATTTATAGGATAATTCTTTGTATTGTGTCTTTAGGCAAGTGCTCTGTCACACACTTATTGTTATCTGCAACTGTACATAATTGTGTTAAGTACTGTCTGCTGATATCACTGGTTGTAAACTCCAGACTAATGCTTTCGAAGGAGCTGTGATCAACGTGAGGCACCTTATCTGCCCTTCACTCTGACACATGAGCCAACACACGTTCCACCTCTTGATGGATGAAAGATCCCAGCTGCCTGTATGTGGTTAATGCATCTCCAGACTTGCACATCTGTGTGTCAGGGAAGTTGGAACATGCTTTTTCCTGCATCTCGTATCTACATCAATGCTATTATATTACCTCTGCCTGCATTTTGTTGGTAACGCTACCCCTCAAGTGGCGAGAACCTGCTCCTGACTTGCTAACCCACAGAAATAGTTTTTATTTATGCTTTTGTATCCCTAATTCTAACCCTTAGTACTTGCCAAGCTTTGATTAAAGTCAAGTCAAAAGTCAAAATAGTTTATTGTCATGTGTCCCTGACAGGACAATGAAAATCTTTCTTTGCATAGCACAACAGAACATAGAAGGCATTGACTACAATTATATACGTAAATACACCCATGAATTAATAAATTAATAAAGTGTAAATAACAGATGGAGGGATATTAATGTTCAGAGTTCTGAGCCAGGTTTAATAGCCTGATGGCTGTGGGGAAGTAGCTATTCCTAAACCGGGTTGTTGCAGTCTTCAGGCTCATGTACCTTCTACCCGAAGGTAGCAGGGAGATGAGTGATGGCCAGGGCGGTGTGGGTCCTTGATGATGCTGCCGGCCTTTTTGAGGCAGCGACTGCGATAAATCCCCTCGATGGAAGGAAGGTCAGAGCCGATGATGGACTGGGCAGTGTTTACTACTTTTTCTAGTCTTTTCCTCTGCAGGGTGCTCAAGTTGCCGAACCAAGCCACGATGCAACCAGTCAGCAAGCTCTCTACTGTACACCTGTAGAAGTTAGAGAGAGTCCTCCTTGACAAACCAACTCTCCGTAATCTTCTCAAGAAGTAGAGGCGCTGATGAGCTTTCTGCATCATCAATTGCATCTGTGTTCTCGGAACAGGAAAGATCTTCACAGATGTGCATGTCCAGGAATTTGAAGCTCTTGACCCTTTCAACCATCGACCCGTTGATATAAACAGGACTGTGGGTCCCCATCCTACTCCTTCCAAAGTCCACAATCAGTTCCTTGGTTTTGCTGGTGTTGAGGGCCAGGTTGTTGTGCTGGCACCATGTGGTGTCAGATATCTTTAAGGTGAGAGAGCCAAGTTTAAAGGAGGTATGGGGGGCAAATGTTTTACACAGAGGATAGTGAGTGCCTGGTGGTGGTTGAAGCAGATACGTTAATCGTGTTTAAAAGACTTTTGGCTGGGCATATGGATATGCAGGGAATGGAGGGATATGGGTTATGTGATGGTCTTGGCATCATGTTTAGCTTAGACATTAAGGTGCACTACTGTTCTTGTGCACTACTGTTCTATGTTCCAAATTAACTTTCCTCTTCTAAATTCCAAGGAATGCAATCTCTTCTCAAAGATTGCCCAATGCAGCCCCAATATTGATTGATTGAAAGATGCAGCGTAGAAACAGGCCCTTTGGTCCAACAAATGCAAGGCCCCCCCGTCGATCGCCTGGTCACACTGGTTCTATGGTTCTTTCGCAACCATTCCCTAAACACTCAGGGCAATTTACAGCGGCCAATAAACCCACAAACCCGCACGTCTTTGGGATGTGGGTGGAAACTGGAATACCCGGGGGGGAACATTTGCAATCACAGGGAACACATGCAAACCCCACACAGACGGCAGCTGAGGTCAGGATTGTACCCAGCTGCATCACGCTGCCATTATCATTTCGCCCCATAATGCTACTATATCCTTGCTATGCAGGATTTTGACCCAAAACGTCGACCATTCCTTTCCGTCCATAGAAGCTGCTCCACCCGCTGAGTTTGTTTGTACATTTGCAATCTTTTGTGTCTCCATGATGTATCTCAGGTACAGTCCCTAAAACTGCTCTTGTTATTCCTGACCTGATCTATCCAAGTCTTTGTGACCTTATGACCTTGCACAGCCATGCCATTACACCGTGAACAGATAGACACAGAAAGCTGGAATAACCCAGTGGGACATCTCTGGATGAGAAGGAATGGGTGATGTTTCGGGTCGAGGCCCTTCCTCAGACCTGCAGAGTATACAGTGCGTCAGAGTATAAAGTATCTCCAGTCTGAAGAAGGGTCTCGACCGGAAACATCACCCATTCCTTCTCTCCAGAGATGCTGCCTGTCCTGCTGAGTTACTCCAGCTTTTTGTGTCTATCTTCGGTTTGAACCAACATCTGCTGTTCCATCCTGCACACCACGAACTTCAGTTCTCAAGATATAACGGTCAGGCATCCATTCATCTTTTTGATCACTTGTCCATATGTTTCTAAGTTTCTCTGGTTCTCTCCTGCTAATACATTTTCACTGAATCCTTTTTAGATCTAAAATGGATGATCACAAATGTATTCACGAGTACTTAAACTAAAATCTCTTTGTAATTTAATGCCCCCGTCTACTTTACCCATCACACTGTCGTCAGGGATACATAGCTTTCTATTCCATTATAGATTAGCATTAGTATTGATTTATTATTGTCACGTGTACTGAGATACAGTGAAAAGCTTTTGTTTGTGTGCTATCAAATTAGATCAGATAGTACTATACATGAGTACAATCAAGCCATGCACATGTATAACAGGCAGAGTAAAGAGAAAATTACCAGAGTGCAGTGTATAATTTTTCAGTACAACAGCATTACAGTTCCAGGGAGAATATTGTATGTACTGCTAGAAATACTGATATATTTCCAAATGGAATAGAGATTTAAAAGAGTGGAGTTGTTGTATTGGATGATTTAGTTTAGTTTAGCGATACAGCGTGGAAACAGGCCATTCGGCCCACTGAGTCCTCGCCGACCAGCGATCTCCGTACATCAGTACTACACACTGGGAACAATTTACAATTTTTACTGAAGCCAATTAACCTACAAACCTGTACATCTTTGGAGTGTGGGAGGATACTGGATCATCGGGAGAAAACCCACGCGGCCACATGGAAATGGCACAAATAATGTACAGACAGCACCAGTAGTCAGGGCCGAACCCAGGTCTCTGGCGCTGTAAGGCAGCAACTCTACCACTGCTCCACCATGCCGCCCTAAATGAGAGAAAATCCCCCTCTGGGAGCAGTGCGACACACATCATATTAATAATTTGGACGAGGGGATTGAAGGCTTTGTGGCCATGTTTGCGGATGATGTGAAAAGAGGTGGAAGGGCAGGTACTGTAGAGGAAGCAGGGACTCTGCAGAAGGACTTGAACAGGTTGGGAGAGTGGGCAAAGGAGAGGCAGATTGAATATAGTGCTGCAAAGTGTGGAGTCATGCATTTTGGTAGTAGGAATAAAGGCGCAGACTATTTTCTAAATGGGGAGAGAAACCAGAAATCGGAGATGCAAAGGGACTTGGGAGTGCTGGTGCAGGATTCCCCAAAAAGTTAATCTGCAAGTTGAATCAGTAGTAAAGAAAGCAAACTCAATGCTAGCATTTATTTCAAGGGGGCTTGTATACTAAAACAGGGATGTAATGCTGAGGGTCTACAAGGCGCTGGTAAGGCTGCATTCGGAACATTGTGAGCAATTTTGGGCACCATATCTGAGGAAGGATGTGTTGGCTCTGGAGCAGGTCCAGAGGAGGTTAACAAGAATGATCCCAGGAATGAGTAGGTTAACATATGATGAGCGTTTGTTGGCATTGGGCCTGTACTCGCTGGAGTTTAGAAGAATGAGTGGGGAACCTCATTGAAACATACAGAAGGTCATAGACTCAGAATTAAAGGACGTTCTTTTAGGAAGGAGATGAGGAGATGTTTATTTGGTCAGAGGGTGGTGAATCTGTGGAAATCATTGTCACAGAAGGCTGTGGAGGCCGTCAGTAGATATGTTTAAGGCAGAGATAGGTGTCAGAGGGTATGGGGAGAAGGCAGGAGAATAGGGTTAGGAGGGAGGGACAGATAAGCTATGATTGAATGGCAGATTAGACTTGATGGGCCAAATGGCCTAATTCTACTCCTATCACTTATGACCTTATGACATCCTTGTGGGTTACCAATAGAAACATCCTCCCTACTTAAATGCTCAGGTATTTGAGTTAAGATAACCAGCAACTTTGACTGGGCTTGGAAAAGTGCGCCACAGGTTAGAGATTTACCGGCCAATGCCACTCCCTTCTGTTGTAATGTTGGGAAGCTTTTAATATGCACGTAGAACTGACCAAACGTACCAACATGGTCTAAACAACATTGCGTTGAACAGTGAGTACTGTCCTCTGGGTTGTTGGCCATGATCTTGCACTGACGCTTTAGCCTAGGCACCCAATCCACCCAAGCTTAGAATCCTTTCTAGAAACAACTGACAATATCTATCCACAATTGCTTCAATCACTCACTCCTGCTGGAGTGTCCGGTTTACACCGAAGATAAAATGTTGAAGTATCTCAGCGGAGTGACTTCATCTGATGAAGGGTCTCGATCTGAAACGCCACCTATGCTGCCTGACCCTCTGAATTATTCTAGCGTTTTGTGTCTTTCTTACTTTTAAAATTATTATTTTTTAATACTGACAAAACATTGCAATAGTCCCTGCCTCAACTGCCTCCTCTCGCAGCTCGTTCCATACACCCACCACCCTTTGTGTGAAAAAGTGACCCCTCAGATTCCTATAAAATCTTTTCCCCGTCACCTTAAACCTATGCACTCTGGTTCTTGATTCCCCTTCTCTGGGCAAGTGACTTACCCGATCTATTCTTCTCATGATTTTACACACCTCTACAAGTTCACCCCTCATCCTCCTGCACTCTGGGAAAAGTCTCAGCCTCTCCCTATAGCTCAGACCCTCGATTTACACAAAGATTTTTTTTTTTGGTTACTAAAAATATCTGATTCCCCCAATGATAGTAACTGAAAGATACTCCAGAACAGAACCAAAAATAAAAGACTAAAACATTCAAGCCTTAGGCAAAGTAAAATGACCCAAGGAATTCTTAAAGGACAGTTATCAAACAAGACTTGGCATCAAGTCACATAGGAATATTTCAGAACAAGTGATTAAAACGTTGATCAAAGAACAGTGTATTTTGAAGCCTCTTAAAGAACAAGTAGAAGAGAGGATTCGGGAAGGAATTCGGGAGTTGAAAGCTAAGCCCAACTTCACACTGCCTCTGGAAAGCAGCCAGCAGTATCAAAGACCTGTCCCATTCTGGTCAATCCTTCACCCCCCTGCTCTTGTCAGGCAGAAGATTAGAAAGCCTGAAAGTGCACACCGTCAGAATCAGGAACAACTCTGTTATCGGACTTCTGAATGGTCCTTTCACATGCTGGGGTATTGTCCGATTCACCTACCGACCTCAATGTGGCCATTGCACTTTGTCTCTCGAACTGTAATGCCCCTGTCCCACTTAGGAGACCTAAACAGCAACCTCTGGTGACCTTGCCCTCACCCAAAAAAAAATCAAGGTCGAGGTGACCTGCAACCTCCTACCACCTCCCGCATATGTTGAAAACCTTCCTCGACTATGAAAAAAACCGGCTTCGACTAGATCTGCCACAAAAATATTATCGATTTTTAAAACGGCAACCTATGTTTAGTCGAGGCCAGTTTTAATCATGCTGAAAAAATAGCAGCAACCTAGATGAAGGCTCGACCACGCGGAAACCATTTTCGGCTATTAGGGAGAGTGACCAAAACCTCCGGTGACCTCATGGAAGCCTTGGGTGGTGGGCAGGGTCACCAGAGGTTGCTGCTTAGGTCTCCTAAGTGGGACAGGGGCTTTACACTACAATGCTGAGAACTATGTTCTGCTCTCTGTATCTTTCCCAATCGCTCTCCGTATTGTACTTGACTTTGGGCTTGATTGTATTAATGAGCTGAATAGCATGCAAAACAAAGCTTTTTCCTGTACCTCGATACACATGACAAAAATAAACCTAAACATAAACAAAAGGTGAAAAAACCTGGGAGAGGCAAGAGAGGAGAATTGGAGGAAAGCAGAGAGGAGGGCTCTGGATAATACAGCAAGTTATGTGTCCCACTGTAAAACACAGCCCAAGTTCCCCGTGACACTGCAGTCTCCGTAAAATACTACGCATGTCTTGCAGCCCTGCAGAGCCTCGTAGATCACGGCGCAAGTTACCAGCAGCACTGCATTCTCTTCAAAATACTGCAACTATCGCGTTGCACTGCAGCACCTGGTAACCCACAGCATTGCTGAATCTCTGTAACATTCTGTGCATTAACCAGCCAAGCGTGGATCGGCAGGACAGCGAGAATCGAAAATCCAAAACACTTACGTTTAATAAAACCAACAAGAGCAAAGCCGTTTCGACTTTACAGCGTAAGAAAGAACTGCAGATGCTGGTTTAAATCGAAGGTAGACACAAAGTGCTGGAGTAACTCAGCGGGTGAGGCAGCATCTCAGGAGAGAAGGAATGGACGACGTTTCGGGTCGACACCTTCAGACTGAAGTCTGAAGAAGGGTCTTGACCTGAAACATCGCCCATTCCTTCTCTCCTGAGATGCTGCCTCACCCGCTGAGTTACTCCAGCATTTTGTATCTAATTCACTGCGGTGTGAACATGAATTACGCTCAGAAACAGCAAGCCCAATCTGTGCTGTTTACACATCTCGCATCTGTGTGCATCTCACATCAGAGTCTGACTACTGTTTATTAACTTTTGAAATATTTCCTGAGACCTCTGATAAAAGGCTGTTTTGAATCGATTAGAAGAGCAAGAACTGACTGGTTATGCTCTATTCCTTTTCACAGGGATGGAGCAAGACTCTTCATTCACTGTCAACCCTCGGCAATAAATTTTAAATCACAGCTTTTAAACACCCTGCCCAATATATTCCACAGCAGAGTACAATTGTCATGAATAACCACAAGACAACAGAAGTGTTCAGTCCAAAGCAAGTTGAATCTTTTTGAAGTAGATTATAATTTCTGGGGCAATTTACAAAGAAAGGTGGTGCCTTTCATTTTATTTTTGATTTATGCTCCGTTCAATCTCTTTCTCCTCTCTGTAGCCAGGCAGAGGCGACAGAGATTGGCAAGAGAAAGGAGGGAATCGCACACAGGGTCAGACAAACGGGGAAATAGCATGAACGAGAAGGAACGATCGAACACAGACCGAAGGCCCAATAATCTTCAACGACCACAACAATGGCATCTGCCTCCATTGCAAGGTCATTTGGGGATTGAGAGCATTTGAGGATTGAGCAAGTAACATCTGAGCCAAACAAGTGCCCATTGAATATCAGAAGATTCAGAGGAATATGAGCCAGACATATGCAGGTGGGACTAGTGTAGATGGGGCATCTTGGTCGGCATTGGCAAGTTTGGCCAAAAGACCTGTTTCCATGCTGTATCACTCCATGACTGAATTTACTAGGAAGATTAAATGAGAACTTACCAGTTTGAAGTTTGATCTTTATTTTATGAGAAGTTACGATGAGGGATTACGTGAAGAAGCCCGCCAGCCCGCATGCACGTCTACCTTCAAAGCAGCGGTGTGAAATCACAGAAAACAGTTGATGAACTGATTATAACAAGATTCGAGAAACTAGAACTACCAGATTACTTTTATGAGAAGGGTTGGGAGTGGTGGGCACGTAATCCCTCATCGTAACTTCTCATAAAATAAAGATCAAACTTCAAACTGGTAAGTTCTCGTTTAATCTTCCTATTTTACTTTGAAGTCACGTGAGTGACTACGTGAAGATTTTAAAGCTCTCGTGTGATTTCATGCCGCGAACACAAGTCTATGCAACACACTGCATTAGTTGACCAGAAATGATTGAAAGGATAATGCATTCAGACATGACATAGATTTAAAACATGCTGATGCTTTTAATAAACAAATGATAATAAAAATAATAGTGCCCTCACATTCCTCCCCAGTGTAGCGAGAATGCATCTATCACCACTGCCTCAGGGTCTGGCTCCCATGCAACATACTTTGGTAACTGGTGATTGAGCCTAGATGCAAACAAATCGATATCCGGTGTTCCATATCGAGCAACAATGTCGTTAAATACTTTATGATCCAACATCCATTCTGTGTTGTCATTAAATTTTCGTGACCTGGTGTCCGCCACCATATTAAACCTACCTAGCAAATAGGTAGCTGAAATCCAAATGTTTCTTTCGATACACCAGTGCCAAATGAGGTTAGCTAAATTATCACAGGATACTGACTTGATTCCACCCATGTGATTAATATATGCCACCGCTGTAGTGTTGTCAATCAGTAGTTGAACATGCAAGTGATACATATTCCCACAATAAGCCTTCAACCCATAGAATGCCCCCAGCATCTCTAGGTAGTTAATACCATGTAACTGAAGAATTGATGACTCATGCACATCCTATCTGCCACCGCAACTAGAGATGGTATTAGTATCTCCCCATCCTTGAGCACGAGCATCGGTTTGTAATATAACTGAAGGTTTACTGACCAAAATGTTACTGGAGAAATGCCGAAATATTGGTTATCCACCAATGTAGTTCTGATATAGCTTCAGCTAGTAATAGCATAAGTCTGTTAAAATGACCTAAATGGTATTTTAGTGCTTGCTCCTTTGCACGTTGTAAATTCTGATAATGCAAAGGCCCAAATTGTGCAGCTGGAAAGGCAGCCACTAATTTGCCAATTACACTAGCCACCTGTCATATAGATGGCTGCTCCATAACAACAAGGTTGTTACAGGCTTCTATTAACTCCAATCTCTTGACCCAGGGCAGAGTCACAGACATATTGATAGAGTTAATGGTAAATCCCAAATAGTTAATCACTCTAGTTGGTATCAATTTGGATTTAACTGGATGGACGAGAAACCCCAATTTCTCAAATGTGAGTTTCGTTGCTGAAACATCTAATTTAGCTAATTTCAGCGTTTTCCCTATGATTAGAATATCATCCAGGTATGCCATAACAATGTGTTTTTGAGCTCTAAGTAGCCCAAGCACCGGTAGCCCAATCTGAGGGCTGAAGTTAACCCATTAGGCAATGCTTTAAACTGCCACAGTTACCCCATCCAGTTAAATTTCAAATATCTCCGGTGATCCCTGTGAATGGGCACCGAATAGTATGCATCTTTGAGATCAATGCATGCCATAAAGTATCCTCTGGAAATCAGCTGTTTGGCAGTAACAAAGTTTTCCATTTTGAAATGTCTATACTGCACATAAGAGTTAGGTTTTGTTAAATCAAGGATGATTCGACACCCTCCATCTTTCTTTTGTCTGGGGAATATATTAGAGACTAATTGGTGATGTTCATGACTCGACTTCTCGATTACCCCTTTTGTGTATAATGTGTGAATTTCATACATTGCATATATACAATTTCAATTGAATATCCAAACATTCCTGTTGGGAATGAACAAACGTCTGACTTGGTGAATGCTGTGTGGGTGGCAATGAATTGTGAAGAAATTCAATTTGGAACCCTTGTATACTGTGCAGTATAAATGGGTCTGATGTTATCCAATGCCATTCATGCAAAAATAAGTAATCTACCACCAACTTGAAACTGGTCCACACACCCCATGTTCCGGAAAGAACCAGACCCGCTACCTCCATGGTTACCGGTGGGCTTATGGTAGGCAGAAAGGCCCTTGATGTAGGTTCTATTTCTGCCCTCGAGGTTTGGAGGGTAAGACTGCTGGGGTGCGTGGATTGTGCATTTTCCACGAGGGCCGGCTTCGGCCTTGGCCTAAAAAAGACCTCTTGTTGCTGATGGAAGCGTAGGGGTGCTGCCGCCGAAATGGTGATGCTTTGCTCATTATTGGCGCCTTGATCAGCCCGACAGCTTTTGCTTCTTCGTCCAGGTCTTTAACCTGCTTCGGTAGAACTTCCCCGAACAAAAGATTTGGCGGCTGCGCATTGCTGGCCTTACGTAAGCCTGCGAATTTGGGGTTGAAGGCAGGTCTAATAGCATTCTTCCAAAAACAGTTTATTTCGAAATGTGCATTGCACATCAACGCCAAGGTATCGTGCTGGACGTCCAATAGGGGTCCCCCATCCACAGATCTGGCAAATGCCGTAATGCCTGACGCTAGCAATTTTAAGATTCTTTGGAGTTTCATCTCCTGGGCTTTGATGCCCCCTCCAATGTATCCCCAGATAGAGCTGTTCACAGCCGGCACTTTCAGGGATGCACAATTCATTAGTGTATGGTACTTTGTAGTTTGACGTGAGGTAGTTTATGCTGGCAGCTAGCTCTTCCTGCAACAGCTCCCGTTTGGGAGGGTATCGCGAACCTTGATGCCATGGCTGGCAATTCCTGAACCTCACGTATGTTGTGCATCCCGGTATGTTCCCCAGACATACCTCCGAATTCGGAGTTAGTCCAATACTGACCCCGTATGCTCCCCTCCTCAGAGTGGGAGACATTATGCAGCCCTGGACTAGGCACTGCCGCAGGCCCCTGAGGAGACCTGCGCTGATATGGTTCTGTTTCATGGAGCATATCATGATGGAGCATCCTTTTCATAAGGTGCTCCATCCGGGTTAAACACCCGAGGATGTTACCCATGACTGTAGGAGGCGACTCCTCCTGGGCTGACTCGTCTGAGTAAACAGGCCTGTCAGACTTCCTTTTGGCTTTCCCTCCTTTTGGGGTTGCCAAGGTGCTTTGGGCCAGCGCCAAGTCTGCAGTTGCTGACCGCACTGTCAGCGACTCGGACGGCGAACCCGACGGCCGCCGGCTACCCGCACTGCCGCGGTCCTCTGTAGCCGGTTCCCCCTGGATTCCATATCCACAGCAAACTCTGTAAAAGAGGTTTCCCAACGAAAAAATACGACCTCAGAATAAGTTTGAGACTTACCTGCAGGGTTTTAAACTTACCACTGGAGGAGCGATGCTTCCCCCAGCCAGTCGTGCGCCATGCGTTAGACATATTGACGCGCATGCGGGCTGGCGGGCTTCTTCACGTAGTCACTCACGTGACTTTGAAGTAAAATCTGCTTAGACAACGTACACAGGTGGCTTGAGAAATAGCAAATCACATGTGAGCCAAACAAATGCCCAGGGAATATCATCTCCAATCAGAGGGCCTGTGTAGGAAGGAACTGCAGATGCTGGTTTAGAGGATAGACACAAAGTGCTGGAGTAACTTTGGCATTTGATCAGGCAGCATCTCCGGAGAAAAGGAATAGGTGGCTTTTTGTATTGAGACCTTTCTTCAGACTGAGAATGGGGAGAGAGGAAAACTAGAGGTATGAACAGGTACAGAAAAAACCAGAACCGCCACTGATGACCAAGGAAAGATGGAGCCCACAATGGTCCATTGTTGGCTATGCAAGAGGTGATAACGAAGGGATATATGGATGCAAACAGTGGCACTAGGATGATTTAGGTGGGAGATGGGCAGAGAGAGAGGCAATGCAAGGGCTACTTGAAATGAGTGCAATCAATATTCATACCGCTGGGGTGTAAGCTGCCCAAGCAAAATATGAGGTGATGTTCCTCCAATTTGCGTGTGGCCACACCCTGACAGTGGAGGAGGGCAAATTGGAGAGCCATTCAAGAGGGTAAAGTAGAAGTATGCCGTCCAATGCAATTATAGATTACAGGAGTGCAAGATGGAGGTTTTCAGGATAGAGGAGTAACTCAGTGGGCAGCCACAGGGGCACAGCTGGTAGAGCTGCTGTCTCACAGCACCAGGTTCAATCCTGACCTCGGGAGCTGCCCGTTCTCCATGTGACCATGAGGGTTTCCTCCGGATGTAGGGTGTGGATGCAAAAGTGAGATAGCACGGAAATAGTGTGAAGATAGACACAAAATGCTGGGGTAACTCAGCGCGACAGGCAGCATGTCTGGAGAGAAGGATGGGTGACGTTTCGGGTCGAGAACCTTCTTCAGATCCTTCTCTCCAGAGAGGCTGCCTGTCCGACTGAGTTACTCCAGCATTTTGTGTCCATCTTCGGTTTAAACCAGCACCTGCAGTTCCTTCCTATACATAGAACTAGTGTGAACGGGTGATTGATGGTCGGTGTGGACTTGGTTGGCCGAACCGTGCGCAGTTTTTGACCAACTCAGAAACATCCATCTCCAAACTAAACTAAGATGGTCTGGCCACCTACATCCACAAACCAAAACTGATTAAAGTGTCTGAAACATTAACTCTTGCTTCGATGCTTGCTGAACATTTCTAGCCTTTCCACTTGAATTTCAGATTTCCAGTATCCATAGGAACTTTCTCATGCACAATGTTGTGATTCTGCTTTGGGATCTACTGAAGTTAAGCAGGCCTTTGGCAGTGTATGTGGAGGGGAGAGGCAGCGTGTTTTAAGGATGTATAGTATTCCTAAGAAATGCATCAAGACAGATAGAGAACGTTGATTCTAAGTTCTCTTGCACTATTAGAGATGACAGAAAGCTAATGCAGTCGTTTAAAGTGGAACAGAGGTATAAATTGCCAGACCTGTTACATTTAGCATTGGAAAGCAGTGTTGAAGATCGCACATTCAAGGGAATTACATAACAAAAGAATTGGGTGACACAAAGTAAACTTAGTACATGGGAGTTTGTACAGAGCATTTATCTCGTATTGTTGGAAAGAGCAATGTTTCTTGCTTTTAATTCTCTCTAACTGAAGGATATTCCAGCAAGATCGTCAGCAATCACAAGTGTTCAATTGATGGTGACCTTACATCAACATCTAAATCACTTGTGCAGACACAGTGGCAGAGAATTGTTGCTGCATATTAACCTGAAGATAAAGGCCATGTCACTGAGAAGAGCACAAGGTATTGCAGTAACTTGGTGGGTCAGGCAACATCCCTGGAGGATAGACACTAAATGCTGGAGTAACTCAGCAGGACAGGCTGCATCTCTGGCGAGAAGGAATGGGTGGCGTTTCGGGTCAAGAACCTCCTTCAGGCTAGAGACAGGGGAAAGGGAAATGAGAGATATAGACCGTGGTGTAGAGAGACAGAACAAATGAATGACAGATAAGCAAAAAAGTATTAGCCATTATTAGCTGTTTGCTAAGTGAGAACAAGAAGCTTGGGTGGGGGGAGGGATGGAGAGAGGGAATATAGGGGTTACTTGAAGTTAGAGAAATCATTATCATACCACTGAGTTGTCAGCCTCCCAAGCGAAATATGAGATGCTGTTCCTCCAATTTGCATTTAGCCTCAATCTGACAATGGAGGAGGCCTTGGACAGAAAGGCCCGTTTTGCGATGGAAAGGGGAATTAAAGTGTTTGGCAACTGGGAGATCAGGTCTCCGGAGAACATGGACAGGCGACATTTAGGATCGGAACCCATCTTCATACTGACTACAGTAGTGGAGGAGAAAACTGGTTGAGAAGTGGGGGGGGGGGGGGGGGGGGGAGAGGGCAAAAGCCTTGCAAGTAATAGGTGTTTATCCTTGGTCCCGTCCCCCCCCCCCCTCGCTTCTCCAACTTACACCCTCCTGAATAAGGAATGAAGAAGGGTCCCAACCGGAAATGTTGCCCATCCATGTCCTCCAGAGATGCTACCTGACCCGCTGAGTTACCTGATCCGGCACTTTATCTTCGACACAAGATTCCATATTCTGGAATTCCTTGAGTTGCTCTGATAGCTGGACGGCCTGAGTTCCTCTCAGTCCCTCTGTTCTTCTCCAGTTCCTCTGTCATCGAGCAGACATCAAGTGTTTTGATTATCGGAACACAGGGAAACCATATACCCCGGCTTGAAGCTGTTTAGTCATTCTAAAAAGTCCTAATCTGTGTCCCAACTCTCATCTTTTAAACTCATCTAAGATAGACAGAAAATGGTGGAGTAACTCAGCGGGACAGGCAGTAGGTCTGGACAGAAGGAATAAGGGATGTTTCGGGTCAAGACCCTTCTTCAGACTGAGAGTCAGGTGAAAGGTGAAATGACAGATATGAAAGGATAAGGTGTGAAAACGAGAGATCAAAGGGGACGAAGGTCTAAGGAAATGTAGAAATTATCATTGTGTTAAAGAAGGAACTGCAGATGCTGGAGAATCGAGGGGTACACAAAAAGCTGGAGAAACTCAGCGGGTGCAGCAGCATCTAAGGAGCGAAGGAGATAGGCAACGTTTCGGGTCGAGACCCTTCTTCAGACCCCATTGTTAGATGGGGAAAGTGACAACCAGGCATACAATGTAAAATGTAATCAGGGTGACAGTGAGAACGAGGAAGTGGGAGGGATGGAGAGAAACTCGTCTGTCTTCCAAGTTCCTCCATACCTTTGTTTATCCCAATACACTGATTTCTGATTAAAAATGAACAAATTAACAGACATTTATTGTTGTCTGTGGACAGCAGTTTTAAACTTCAGCATTCTTGTCCTTGGTCAGGTCTTGTACACCACTTGTAGATGCAGTGGGAGGGTGGGATGGGGTGGGTCCATAAGGTCATAAGAGATTTAGCCTGTTTCATAAGTGATAGGAGCTGAATGAGGCCATTCGGCCTATCAAGTCTACTCCGCCATTAAATCATGGATGATCTATCTCTCCTTCCTAACCCCATTCTCCTGCCTTCTCCCCATGACCCCTGACACTCGTACTAATCAAAGTAGAAAGTAGGTTAAAGACGTCATTGTGAGAGTGAGGAAGCAGAGTGAGAAACAAATGTGACTGCAAACCAAGATTTATGGAGAGCCGAGGAAAGAAAACCACATTAGGTAGACATTCACCATCACCATGGCTCAACTATAACATTCTCATACCTCCTGCCCTGTTTAATTAGTAGATAGACACAAAAGCTGGAGTAACTCAGCGCGACATGCAGCATCGCTGCAGAGAAAGAATGGGTGACGTTTTGGGTCGAGCCCCTTCTTCAGACTGTCCCTCTGACTTACTCCAGCTTATTGTGTCTACCTCGGTTTAAACCAGCATCTGCAGTTCCTTCAGAGACTGTTTAATTCATATGCGTTCTCTCAACCACAGTAATTTCAATAATTATTATATCCATTTTCTTATGGCATTTAATTTTTAGCCTTTTGTACTCTTTTTCCTCTGCTTTCACATTCTTTACTCCTGGATTATATAAAGAAGGGATGTGAACAGGCTTCTGGGTATAAAAGGATGACGAAATCAGTTCTCCGATTTAATATCAATCAAACAACACTGCGCTGAACAATAAGCTGGAGTTTAAATAAAACTTGTGTAAAGTAAAGCTGTCATGTACAGTTGGCTCTCCTTTGAAGGTCATTACATTTCTTCCCAAAAGACCTGCTTGTAGCTGAAGAAAGCAATGGAGTTCACTTATCTTTATACAGCACTTTTCAAAATCTCTGCATATCAAGATATAATCTATGTCTATAAAGTAAGGTTTAGGAGGATATTGTTCAATAGCGGTCAAATAGGACTAGTGTAGATGGACCTCTTGGTCGGCATGGACAGGTTGGGCCGAAGGGCCTATTTCTGTGCCACCTAAATGACACAGCTGCTCCCTCACAGTGCCGGAGAACGGCTTTGATGCTCACCTTAGATACTCTCTGTGTGGGGTGTGCAGGTTCTCCCCGTGACCACGTGGGTCTCCACTGGGTGATTCAGTTTCCTCCACATCCCGAAGGCGCGCGGGTTTATAGGTTAATTGGCCTCTTTAAAATTGCCCCTGATGGGTAGGGAATGGATGAGAAAGTGGGATGACGTGGAACTAGTATGAACTTATGATTGATGCTTGATGTCAGCTCAATCGGCCCGTGTCCAAGCTGTATCTACCTCAAAACAAAATTAAACTAACTCCATGTCTCTATATCACAATGAACATTGCTCCCAATGCAACACTCTTGAAGTGCATCCACTATTGTAACAAATTAGCAGACAGCAGGATCCTAAAAATTGTAACGAGATAATGAGGAGATAATCTATTTTTAGTGGCGCTGGTTGCAAGATAAATATCGGGTCAGGACACTGGGGAGAACTCCCCTGCTCTGCTTCAAAGTTGTGCCGCAGGAGGACAGGCAGGTCTTTGGAACAGGTTAGCGTTCTTGGCAGACCCCATCCACTGCTGGAACCGAGCACTTGTCTCCATGAGCAGATGGCCCCTTGCCAGGCACTTCCAGAAAGCTGCGTTTTCATTCCAGATTGACGATACTTTTTTAAACATCATTTATTAGTCTGACTACAGTCTGAAAAACCAGCTCTAATTCCCCTTCAATTTTGATTTGCTTTTCTGTGCAGCATCAAAGCTGCAGCTACTTGTCAGAGAAGTGGATGTAAATTCATGAGCAGTGGGGAGTGCTTGGAAAACCTGAAGATGCAGACGTGTATAAAAATACACAGAATTGTCAGGGCTCCTTACACGACTCCACCGATACAAAGATTACATTTCTCTGACAGTTCTCATGCTGTGGCTAATCAAGCTAGTGAAAAGCTAATTTGTTTCAGAGGTTAACTTGCCGATATGTCTGATACTCATAGAGCCAGCCTTCTAATGCAGTGCTGACTAGTAACTCATTGTAGCATTTTTCTTTCACCCAATAATTCCAGCAATTGTAACGGCATGGAATTTATTTGCGAGAGATCATACACTATTCAACGCAGCTGACAGCTGTCAGGGTAATTGAGGCCTACAAAAGAACCCATTACTGAGAAAACACACAGAGAACTTACACAGAAGCACATATTATCACACCTGTGGCACTCACACATGTTGACAAACTTTGTCGTCCGTGGGCCACAATCTTTGCCCACGTAGGTCACCAGACAACTGAATCAATCATCCTGCCACAACCAGCGAGCAGTCCCGAACTACTGTCGACCTCATTGGGCTGACCCTCGGACTATCCTTGATCGGACATTGCTGGCTTTAAATGCAGAAAGTTGTGACTACTGCCCAGTCCATCATCGGCTCTGACCTCCCCACCATCGAAGGGATCTATCGCAGTCGCTGACTCAAAAAGGCTGCCAAAATCATCAAAGGCCCACACCATCCTGGACTCATCTCTCCGTTGCCGTGGGGAAGAAGGTACAGGCGTTTGAAATCTGGAACATCCAGGTTCAGGAACAGCTTCTTCCCCACAGCCATCAGACTATTAAACACAACATCAAACAAGCTCTGAACAACAACAGACTATTATTATTATTGCACTTTATCTGTTTATTTATTGTGTGTATATATATGGTCTATGGTCTATAGCAGGGGTGGGGAACCTTTTCATGTTGGAATGCCGCATTAAGTTAGCTGTAACCTAATAAGTCCGCATCCAAGATACTTCAATTAGATATACTTCAAAATGTACATTATTTTGTTAAAATAGCCCTCATGACTTACTAATGTTTTAATCGTGGCCGTCAGTCCGGGAGGATTATTTAGTTGAATCTTCTTTTACTCTTTGGTATTTTAAATACATTCATTTTAAGATTAAAATAAAAATAATTAAAGACGAACAAAAACATATCAATAAAATAAAAGGATTTGTTCTACAAAATTTGGATTAGTTCAAAAGGCCGCACTTAATGGCCTAGAAGGCCGCAGGTTCCCCACCCTTGGTCTATAGGCACTGAACTTTTATCTCCTGTTCTGTATTATGTTTACATATTATGTTGTGCTGCAGCAAGCAAGAATTTCATTGTCCTATCTGGGACATAAAACTCTCTTGACACTAAATGTTATTTCCACCATGTATCTACACAGTAAATGTCTCGATTATAATCTGTCTGCTAACTGGATAGCACCCAACATAAACCATTTAATTGTACTTCAGCACACATGACAATGAAACTAAACTGCAAACTGATAAACTATTCAGCTCCAGACCCATTCTAGCGACAGCTAATCTACATCTTAACTTGGAGACTCGAGGAACTGCAGTTGTTGGAATCTTGAGTTGAGCACAAAGTGCTGGAGTAACTCAGCAGGTCAGGCAGCATCTCTGGAGGACATGGAGAGTCAATGTGTGGGATCTGGGCTCCTCTTCAGACTGATTATAGTAGGGGGGAGAGCGCTGGACAGAGATGTGGCTGAGGGGTTGGTGGGAAGAACAAAACCATGGCAAGTGATAGGTGGCTACAGGAGAGAAGGGATTGGCAGATGAGTGGACAAAGGCTAGAGATTAAATTAAGGAATTAAAGGAAGAGGGACGACAAAAGTGCTGGAGAAACTCAGCGGGTGCAACAGCATCTATGGAGCGAAGGAGATAGGCAACGTTTCAGGCCGAAACCCTTCTTCAGACTGAAGAGGTGGGAAATGTAAAGGGAGAGGGGGGGATATGTCAAGAATGTTTCATTGTCATGTGTCCCAGATAGAACAATTACATTCTTACCTGCTGTAGCACACCAGAATATGTAAACATTGTACACTGTAAACAATATAATTACCGAGAAAAACAAAGTGGAAGGGGCGGGGGTTTGGAGGGAATCTGAACTTCCCTTGTCAATCGCAGTTACATGTCATTTGATGTCTTTACCTGAGCGTCGAGAAGGCTGTGGAGGCTGTTAATGGATATTTTTAAGGCGGAGGTTGATAGATTCTTGATTAGGACGGGTGTCAGGGGTTATGGGGAGAAGGCCGAACAATGGGGTTGAGAGGGAAAGATAGATCAGCTATGACTGAATGGTGGAGTAGACTTGATGGGTAGAATGGCTAATTCTGCGAGGGAATTGGCCTAGAACTGCTAGCAAATGGCTTACAACTTACGAAGTTATGTTGGAAATATAGTTTTATACATAAGGGGCATTGGGACTTTAATGCGTTCCTTCATGCCATATTCTTCACAAAATTGACTAATATAATTCTATTGCCCTTTCCTAGTAACCTTTAATGTTTTACCTCTCCCTCATATATTTTGTATAATTATTCTAAGCACCTTGTAATTGAATTGTCTTCAGTAGACACACAATGAAGCGAAGGCAACCGAAGGCCCGTCATATCAGTGCTGTCTCTCTGAAAAACTCTTCCACTAATTCTCAATCTGTTGCCCTTTACCTGTGACCTTTCAGCTCTTTCATCTTAAAAGCTTTTATAGATTTTGCTTCCAGCAGCGTCTGGTCGGTCACTCTATGTTCTGACAACCCTTGTGTAAAAAATACTTCTAACCTTTTTAGTATTCTCCCATGGACCGAATGTTATTGGGATTTATGCCCATTCTTCATCACCTGGAGAAGGTAAGATTGGCTAGACTGGGAAAGAGTGACAAATGGCCAACCATACAGGACATCTGCAAACCAGTTGTGTTTTGGGATTTAGAACAAATTCTCTTAACCCTGTGGAAGAAATTCAACGCTGGGTCCAAATCTAATTTTATATTAAGTTTGTCCATTCTTTTACTTAATTTAAATTTAGGCGACCCATAGTCCAATAATGCTGTTAGTGAAACTATTTCTTCCACCTTCAAGAAATTATATATTCTTAGATGAGAGAAAAGTCTATTTGGCCTATCACGCCTACGCTAACCTTCGTAAAGAACTGTCCAATTATGTTGTGTAGGAAGGAACTGCAGATGTTGGTTTACACCAAAGATAGACACAACATGCTGGAGTAACTCAGTGTTCGTAGATGCTGGTCAGGCAGCATCTCTGGAGAAAAGGAACAGGTGATGTTTCGTGTCGAGACCCTTCATCAGACTCCAATCATTTTGATCACCATCCATCACCTGCTCTTATCCTAATATCCTGCTATAGGTGAAAGATAAAGGAAGTACAAGAAGGATTAGCAGGGCATTGAGAAGAGTATTTCTCTCTGGGAGAGGATGATAGAGATGTGGAACTCAGGGCTTGAGAGGCCACTGGGGGCAGAGATCTTCTTCCCATTTATACCCTATTCCTATTCCCAGGGTGTCCACAACCTGTCGTGGCACAGTGGCACAGCTGGTGGAGGGACCCAGATTTGATGCTGACCGTGGCTGCTGTCTGTGTGGAGTTTGCACGCTCTCCCTGTGAGTGTCTCCCTTATAATGGTATATGAACACACTGATCTGTTCTGTAGTCATGCCTACTATGTTCTGTTGTGCTGAAGCAAAGCAAGAATTTCATTTTCCTATCAGGGACACATGACAATAAACTCTCTTGAATCTTGAATCTTGAATGTGTGGGTTTCTTTAGGATGCTTTGGTTTCTCAAAGACATGCAGGTTTATAGGTTCATTGGCCTCTGTAAATTGCCTCGAGTGTAGGGAGTGGATGCGAAAGTGGGATAACATAGAACTCATGCAAACAGGTGAATGATGGTCAGTGTGGACTGATCAAAGGGCCTGTTTCCATGCTGTATCTTTCAATCAATCGATCAATCAATCAAAAAAACGACTTTGAAAAAGCCAGCTGGTGGAATCAGGTGACTTTTCTTTCCATGACATTTGGCCTGAGGGGCCAAATATTGCCTTGTACGAATGCTGAGGAAGCAGTGAACTAAGAGAGCTGAAAGGCACTGGCATCTTCTGGCCTGCGTTCTCTCTGGCTGGATTACTCAGAGGTACGTTCTTGCTGCCACTGCGTAGTTCCACCATTTACACCCACTACAACACTCCAACTCCCAACACAAGGTCAGATGGTAGTTTGCTGCCAACGCAGTAAGTTTACAATATGCACCATCCACAAGAAGCACAGCTCGCCACGATTTCCTTGAAAACCTCCCCCAAATCTGTGCCTCTATCGTGTACTACAATGAACCCCCCACTTTCAAGGCATCACCATTGAGTCATACAGCTACACAGCACAGGCACAAGCCCTTCCGACCAACCTGTCCACACCAACCAATTTGCCTAACTGAGCTGGTCCCACTTGCCCATCTCCCTCCTAACCTCCTCTACATATGGCTGTCCAAGTGTCTATCAAATGTTGTAATTGTACCCGCCTCTACTGCTACCTTGTTCCACGGATGCACCACACTCTATGAAATAGTAGCCCCTCACCTTAATCCTAAGCCCACTAGTTTGAGACACCCCTAAAACTGTGGCAAAGGCTGTAGCTATTCACTTTATTCATGCCCCTCCTGGTTTCATAAACTCAATAACATCACCCCTCTGTTTCCTGCTCTCTGGGGAAGCCTATCCAGCCTCTCCTTATAAATCAACCCTCCAATCCCTTTAAAATCCCGCAAATCCTTGGGGTTTGTGAGAAGTTAGGAACAAAATTACAGAGGCCCTTGCAGAGATAGGTGCAGCATCGTTAGCCATAGGTGGTTCTGGAAGATTGGAGGATGACTAATGTTGAAACACAAGCACAAGCCTTTCAGACCAACTTGTCCACGCCAACCAAGTTGCCAAACTGAGTGGTCCCATGTGCCTGAGTCACAGGTTAACCTATGATGACCTGTACTCCCTGGCGATTTGAAGAATGAGGGGGGAACCTCATTGAAACATACAGGATAGTGAAAGACTCGGATAGAGTGGATGTGGGGAGGATGTTTCCATTAGTGGGAGAGTCTAGAACTAGGGCAGGATGGTGAAAGTTGTCCATATAGACTTTAACAAGGCCTTTGACACAGTTCTGCATGGATGGTTTGATCGCATGGGATCCAGGGAGAACAAGTTAATTGGATACACAATTGGCTTGATGGTAGGAAGTAAAGAGTGATGGTGGAAGGTTGTTTTTGGAAAAGGAGGCATGTGACTAATGGTGTGCCGTATGGATCAGTTTTGGGCCCATTATTGTTAATAGTAGGAAATGTTTAAACAGCAGGAACCTTTTCTCCATAGCAGATGTGTCTAAAACTAGAGAAAATGGCTTTAGGATAAGGGGTAGGTGAATTGGAGGAAATTTGGTGGCATATTTTCATTCAGACAGTGATTTAGTATAGTTTAGTTTAGTTCAGAGATACAGTGCGGAAACAGCCCACTATGTCTGCGCCGACCGGCGATCTCCGCACACTAACACTATCCTCCTGGGGTCAAGTTAGAATTTTATCAAAGTCAATTAACCTACAAACCTGTACGTCTTTGGAGTGCGGGTGGAAACCCGGAGTACCCGGAGAAAACCCACGCAGGTCACGGGGAGAATGTACAAATTCCGTACAGACAGCACCTGTAATCAGAATCGAACCCGGGTCTCTGGCGCTGTAAGACAGTAACTCTACCGCTGCACCACCAGTGGTTGGAATCTGTAATCTGGGCATAGCTTGCAGAGTTGCTGCCTCATAGGGTTTGAGAATCTAATTCAATCCTGACCTGCGGCGCTGTCTTTGTGCGTTTACACATTCATCCTGTGACCATGTGGCTTTTCCCAAAATGCTCCAGTTTCCTCTCCACGTCCTAAGGGCCTGCCAGTTGATAGGTGAATTGGCCATTGTAAATTATGCTGGCATGTAGGTCAGTGGTATGGCTTGGGGGAGATGCAGATAGGTTTCCTGAATCATAATTATAAATTAATCAGAATCTTGGATTTCTAAAGATTCAGATTAATTTATTATTCAGATTGAATAAACTAACATGAATAATCAAATACCTAATCCAGGGCTAATAATGATACAAATATCTGCCAAAGGTTCCACAATTTCTTTTTCGTCTTCCCACAATGTCGTAGGACACACTTAATCAGGATTACCTACCTTTAAGACCCGAGGGGCAACTTTGTCACACAAAGGGTGGTGCGTACAAGGAAACAGCAACCGGAGAAAATGGTACAGGCAGATACAATTACGATATTTAAAATTCACTTGGACGGATAAATGGATAGGAATGATGGGGAGAGATATGGGCGAGGTGCTGGCAAGTGGGACTAGCTCAGTTCAGTACAGGTCGTCAAGAATGAGAGGATCTGTTCCATGCTGTAGAGCTCTATAAAGGGGCTGTCCCACTTGGGCGACCTAATTGGCGAGTTTAGAAGAGTTTGAACAAATGACATGTTGAAGACCTCCTTCAACGATGTTGAAGACCAGCTTCGACTAGCTACGACTAACTTCGGGAAAATTGGACACTGAATAGTGTAGAGTGAAGCCAATCTCCTTCGATCTCCTTTTGACCTCCCTTCGACTATGATGAAGACTATCTACAACAACTTTCGACTACCCTAGATTACCTACAACTAACATGCCGATCTACTACGGCTAAACCTACGAGTAAAAAAAGTATTGATTTTTTTCCATGACGACTTTTTTTTACTTGCAGGCATTTTTTGACATTTTGAAAAAAACGCCGCGACCTAGCTGAGGCCTCGAGTTCGCGGAGACCACTCTCGAGCATGAAGGAGAGTTACGAAGACCTCCTACGACATCGTGTCGACCATGCTGCGAGTATAAGTCGAGGGCAAACTCGCCAGAACTCGCGGATTAGGTCACCCAAGTGGGACAGGCCCTTAACTCATTGTCTGAAGAAGGGTCTCGACCCGAAACGTCGCCTATCTCCTTCGCTCCTTAGATGCTGCTGCACCCGCTGAGTTTCTCCAGCTTTTTGTGTAACCCTTAACTCATTGAGTCTACTTTGGAGTTACAGGGTAGTAGTCGTTGAGACAAGTCATTTTACTTCTCTCGGGGAAACATAGAAACATAGAAATTAGGTGCAGGAGTAGGCCATTCGGCCCTTCGAGCCTGCACCGCCATTCAATATGATCATGGCTGATCATCCAACTCAGTATCCCATACCTGCCTTCCCTCCATACCCTCTGATCCCCTTAGCCACAAAGGGCCACATCTAACTCCCTCTTAAATATAACCAATGAACTGGCCTCAACTACCCTCTGTGGCAGAGAGTTCCAGAGACCCACCACTCTCTGTGTGAAAAAAGTCCTTCTCATCTCGGTCCTAAAGGATTTCCCCCTTATCCTTAAGCTGTGACCCCTTGTCCTGGACCTCCCCAACATCGGGAACAATCTTCCTGCATCTAGCCTGTCCAACCCCTTAAGAATTTTGTAAGTTTCTATACGATCCCCTCTCAATCTCCTAAATTCTAGAGAGTATAAACCGAGTCTATGCAGTCTTTGTTCATAAGACAGCCCTGACATCCCAGGAATGGAGTGATGGAGGCAAATGGGTCACTAGACTAGACTGTTGAAGTGCGGGACTGAAGATCTCGGTGAAGACTGTGCCAGCTGGTTGGAGCATGATTTCAGAACTCGTCCAGGGACTCCATCTGGGCTGGCTGCTCACCGATAGTTTACCCTGATTTCTGCCACCGAGATCGGTTCAGTTCAGTTTAGTTTATTGTCACGTGCACCGAGCGAGGTTCAGTAATCAGTTTTTGTTGCGTGCTAACCAGTCAGCGGAAAGACAATACATGATTACAATCGGGCCATTTACAGTGTATAAAGGAAGAAGTGTTGCTGTCGGACTAGAGATTTAAGAATGTGGTGCAATTGTAATATGAGATCGTAGATCTGCTTCTGTGGCTAGCACGCGACCAGTCGCCAGGGTTGGGCACCATGTTATGTGGGACATCATTAGTGAAAGTTTGTTTGCCTGTTCAAAGCGTGTGGAAAGGGCATTGAACTCTTGAACTCTTGTTGGTGACAAATTGTTGCCAGAAATTGCCCCTAAAATGTGGAAGCAAATCTGAAGGTAAGGAATCCATGAATGAGAACTCCAGTGGGAGGTAGGTTTGGTGAGGCTGTTATTACATAGGTGAAGGTAGACAACTTTGCCAAGTCAAAACAAAGTTGAGTTTATTGCCATATGTAGGGCAGGGTATAGTAGGAACAAAGAACTGCAGATCCATATCAATGATTTGGATGAGAACATACACGGCAAGACTAGCAAGTTTGCAGATGATGCAAAAGTGGATGATTTTGCAGATAGTGAAGATGGTTGTGAAAAATTGCAGCAGGAATTGCAGCCAAGTGGGCTGAGGAATGGTTAATGGAATTTAATGCAGAAATATGTGAGGGGTGTTACATTTTGGGAAGTCTAACATGGGCAGGACCTACACAGTGAATGGTAGGGCTCTGGGTAGTGTTGTGGAGCAGAGGGATCTAGAAGTGCAGGTGCATAGTTCCCTGAAGGTGGAGTCACAGGTAGATCGGGTGGTCAAAAAGGCTTTTGTCACATTGGCCTTCACCAGCCTGAGCATTGAGTATAAAAGTTAGGAGGTCATGTTGCAGTTGTATAAGATGTTGGTGAGGCTGCATTTAGAGTATTGTGTTCAGTTCTGTGTGCCGTGTGTGTTGTCAAGCTGGAAAGAGAAGATTTAATAGGAATCTGAGGGGTAACATTTTCACACAATGGGTGGTGAGTGCATGGAACAAGCTGCCAGAGGAGGTAGTTGAGGCTAGGACTATGCCAACATTTAAGAAGCAGTTAGACAGGTACATGAATAGAACAGGTTCGGAAGGATATGGACCAAATGCTGGTAGGTGGGATGAGCGTAGCTGGGACATGTTGGCTGGTGTGGGCAAGTTGGGCCGAAGGGCCTGTTTCCACACTGTGTCACTGTATGACTCTAGGCAGATGCCAGTTCACAAAAAAAGAAGGGTCCCGATCCGAAATGTTCTCTTGAGATGCTGCCTGAACCGTCGAGCTGCTTCCACACTCTGTGTCTTCTCGAGGGTGAGGTGCCAAGTCAATGAAAATCTTGCTCGAGATACTACAGAGAATGAGAGCTGGCCCCCAGGAAACTGCAATATTGTGGCATGACTGATGCTGCTGCACGTTTACTTCAGTCCTTTTAGGCAGCTTCTGTTGGTTATTGACTGACAAAAGACGGAAGAGGCACAGCGGGGGGGGGGGGGGGGGGGGGGTGGGTGGGCGGTGGTCATGTTCCACTCTGCAAGCCACCCCTTGTCAACTCTGCAGGGCGGCAGAGCAAGTCCCTGCCTGGGCTGAGCCACATCCCATCTCGTTCCGGCAGGAATGGATTTATGTAACATGTGTTCCGTTTAATTTGCCAAATAAATTATTAAATGGGCCTGGAGTCAAAATTCTAAATTGGCTGTTTCAGTCGAGGTGATTGAATCCTTGACCAAATCGAACGCTTCCCTGGAAAAAACAGCTGCGCGCCAATTGCGAATCACACTTACTGACATCCCGAGGCACTTCTGGGCAGTGCACTCCTCCCAATTGAAATATCAATTGGAACCAAGACACCAGCGTGCCTACTGCAACTAATACATAAAAACATACATTTTTAGAATATTCATCGATGCAACACAACCACTGGATGATCAAAAGCCGTTTATTCTGCGTTAATGTAGGTACACACAGTAATCAAACAGCACCTACAGGCAGCAGTAAAATAATTCAACAGGTCACCAGTTTCTACAGTAGTTGAGGAGTCTGTAATGGCCAGGTCCATTTAAATACTCCCCAAAAAAGTCCTTGAATGAGTACCATGTATACTGTGGGAAGGAACTGCAGATGCTGGTTTAAATCAAAGTTAGACACAAAATTCTGGAGTAACTCAGCGGGACAGGCAGCATCTTTGTAGAGAAGGAATGGGTGACGTTTCGGGTAGAGACCCTTCTTCTGACTGACCTGTCTGATGAAAGGGTCTTGACCTGAAACGTTACCCATTCCTTCTCTCCAGAGATGCTGCCTGTCCTCCTAAGTGACTCCAGCATTTTGCGTCTATCTCCCATGTATATTGTGTTTGAATATGAGCAACGAGACAGGGCCTCAGTGATGCAACTATGAGTTTGAGTATGAGTTTAGTTTCCGTTTAGTTTATTGTCACGTGTACCGAGGTGCAGTGAAAAGCTCTTGTTGCGAGCTAACCAGTCGGTGAAAAGACTATACATGATGCAATCGAGCCATCCACAGTGTACAGATACGCGATAAAGGGACTAACGTGAATAACGTTTAGTGCACGACAGAACCGGCAAAGTCCGATCAAAGATAGTCCTAGGATCTTCAATTAGGTAGCTAGTAGTTCAGGACTGCTCTCTGGTCGTGGTAGGATGGTTCAGTTGCCTGATAACAGCTGGGAAGAAACTGTCCCTGAAACTGGAGGTGTGCGTTTTCTCAAAAGAGAGGGGAGAAGAGGGAGTGGCCAAGGTGCCACTTGTCCTTGATTATGCTGCTGGCCTTGCCGAGGCAGCGTGAGGTGTGCCTCCATTGTAAGCCTAAATTACCACCGTAAAATGGGGCTTGATGCCATGATCTTCCGACTAACTACCAACAGAGCCAAGCATTAAAGTCAGTGCCATTATTTGACAGCGAAGTACAGTCGTAATGACTCAAGGCGGCCGAGACCAAAACCATGACATTGTCCAGCTTCGGGACCAACATATACAGCGCGCACACACCGGCCCTGTCCGCGGCAGCTCCCGGACAGAGTTCATACTCCACAAAAACCTCCTCTACTCTACGACGATTCGCCCTGTGTGCACATCCCTCTGCTCACTCACTCACTCCTACACATTCCTGAAACACTCTGTGAGGTGAAGAGCTGCACATTCACATTACATTTCAACTCAAGGCATTTCTCCCACATATCGCAGAGGGTTGAACCAAATATGCACAGAACACAAAGCAGTATGACACAGGGACAGGCCCTTCAGCCGACAATGTCCAATGCCAAGTTAAACTAATCTCTGTCTGCACATGATCCATCTCCCTCCATATATGATCTTGAGTTTCAAACCCTCAGAAGTGGGAACAACTTGTGCCACCTTAACCGGGGAGAGGCATGCTGTATATTAGAGTGGAGTTTAAATGGGAACCGAGATTCGAGGAGGGGTTGAGAGACATGGAACTGGAGATCTGTGTTCAGATCACCATGTTACAGGAAGGATGTCATTAAACTGGAAAAGATGCACAAAAAGATTTACCGGGTCTGGAGGGTTTGAGTTACAAGGGGAGGCTGGATAGGCTGGAGTGTAGGAAGCTGAGGGGAGATCCTGCAGAAGTTGTAAAGTCATGAGGGTCATAGTTAAGGTGAGTAGCCATAGTCTCTCCCAGAATAAAGGGAGGGGAGTCTAAAACAAGAAGGCACAGGTTTAAGGTGGGAGGGGACAGATTTAAAAGGGTCTCCAAGGGCATCTTTTTCACACCAAGGGTTATTTGTAAATAGAACGAACTGCGAGAGAAGTAGTAGAGGCAAGTACAATAATGACATTTAAAGGACACTTGGTATAGATTCATGATTAGGGAAAGTTTGGAGGGGATGTGCAGGAAGGAACTGCACATGCTGGTCTATACCAAAAATGGACACAAAATGCTGGAGTAACTCAGGCTGCATATC
The DNA here is from genome assembly GCA_963514005.1 of Raja brachyura. The sequence continues at coordinate 11,796,304 of OY740807.1, read as the reverse complement.
TGGGGGAAAGGAATAGGTGATGTTTCGGGTCGGAACTGAAGTGGGGTTCCGACATGAAACATCACCTATTCCTTTGCTCCTGAGATGCAGCCTGACCCACTGAGCGTCTGTCCAAGGTCTGGAGGGAAATAGCCAGGGGCAGGCAAGTGAGACTAGTTGGGCTGAGCAGCTTAGTCAGCGTGGATGAGTTGGCCTGCAAGGCCTGTTTCATGCTGTACAGCTCGATGACTGTGTAACTATATTAGCAAACTGTTGGGAGGGCTGATTCAATCAAACTAAAAGTACTGTAGATAAAGTAAGCAATACAATTCCTGCTAAATAATAACAATAATAATACCATATATGATACTCTATAATGATACCATAAACGTGCCTCCATAAGGCGCACTTTATCCCGGCACGCTCATTCACATCTGGTACAATAGTTCACAGTGGGACATGAATTGGAACCATGCTAGTATAAGGAAGGTGTACCGACCGAGACAGCTGTGGCCATAATGGACCATGAAGTCAGCTCCGAGGGCCCTGGCTGTGAAGTCGTCCACACAACACGCTCCATACGTCACGTCACCCATTATCAGCGTGTCCGCATCAGTGAACCTAAAAACCAAGATCAAAGCGTTACGGGCCATCTTTACACATCTCTGGGAAAATATACATACAATGTCAACAATTAGGGGGCTCACGGGGTTACAAATGACCAGACTTTAATAGTAATAAAAAATTAATGATCAATGTTTAGTGTCTTCTGAGTCATTCGTAACTGTCACTGTATGCCATGTTGTTACTTGTGGGCGGAGCACCAAGGCAAATTCCTTGTATGTGAATACTTGGTAAAATAAACGTACTTACTTACTTACCAACTTTACACAAGTTCTGCCACCATTTAAGTCATCAATATGTATATCGCCAACAACCACTAGTCATAGAGCTCCAGCTGGAATGATGCCCTTTCACCTCCGCCATCTGACCTCTCTGGGTCACATCCAGCCATCTTGTTCAAAGATTTATTTCTATACTCCACACTTTGCACAACATGCTGACTCGCCGAAGATTCAGGTAATTTATTGATTGATTGCAAGAAACAGCATGGAAACAGGCCCTTCGGCCCACCGAGTCCATGCCGACCATCGGTCACCCGTTCACAATAGTTCTATGTTATTCCACTTACACATCCACTTCCTACACATGAAGGGGCAATTTACGGAGGTCAATTAAGCTACAAACCTGGGCATCTTTGGGGTGTGGGAGGAAACCGGAGCACCCAAAGGAAACCCACGCAGTCACAGAGAGAACGTGCAAACTCCACACAGACAGCACCCAAGGTCAGGATTGATAACCGGGGTCTTTGGCGCTGTGAGACAGCAGCTCTACCCGCTGCACCACTGTGCCGACCTACTTGTGATAATCAGCTCCTGGAGGCTTTTCTTTACATTTCAAGCCCAATGAAATGTTGCTAATATCAAGCAGTGACCCACAGCCCCAGGAAGGGCCAGTAAGGGGTAACAATGACAGTGACAATTGCCCTTTGAAGAGTTTATCCTGCATGGGGAAGAGAGTGAATGACGGCGTGGACATGATTATCACATTCTTATTAGAATAAAGAAAGGGAAAATAAATTTGATCTATATGTACACAGTTTGGAGGACATGATCTTTATAATGCTAATGAGGTCATGTCAAATATGCTGAGTGTGATTTACATACGGAAATCAAGCTAATTAGAAGCTGGATTTTGCCCTGAATTTAAAATCCGAGTTTACACTGCACTGATTCTCTGCATTCATGAAGGGAAAGTTCTTGGAGGCAGAGCATCAGGGGCACATCATTTCTTCCCGGCATCTCAATCAATAATTCCTCCCTCTATTCCTTTCCACCTATATTTCTTCTTTACACTTTGTGCCCCTTCTCTCCATATCTCGCAGCCTTTTGTCTTTTCATTTCTTGCCTTTGTTCAGCCATCCATCCCCCTGCAGATGCTGGTTTAGAAGAAGGGTCTGAAGAAGGGTCCCGGCTGCAAACGTTACCTATCCATTTTCTCCGGAGATGTTGCCTGACCAACTGAGTAACTCCAGCATTTTGTGCCCATCTTTTGCAGCTTTCTGTCCCCTATTATATTCAGTCCGAAGAAGGATTCTGACCCGAAACATCACCTACCCATACACTGGAGTCTGAAGGAGGGTCTCAACCTGATGCACCACCTATCCATGTTCTCCAGAGATGCTGCCTGACCCGCTGAGTTACTCCAGCATTTTGTGTCTATCTCAAGTGAGCGATTATGCGCTGCCCACAGAGTGCTTTACATTTTGGCAACACTTTCCTACTTCAGAACTCCATCCTCCTCAATAACAATCGGCTGCATTGCATTTGACTTCCTAGATTCTTGCTGCACTTTCTATTTTTCCCCGTGCAAGTTCCACTCAAATCTCTCCAATCAAAGGACTAAAGAAGGGTCCCGACCCGAAACATCACCTATCCATGTTCTCCGGCGACGCTGCCTGACTCGTTGAGTTACTCCAGCACTTTCTGTATTATTCAAGAGACACAGAGTGTGATGTTCAATCCAGCATGCCGCCTGGACTCACGCTCTGAGATCTGTACCGATACGTGGGCCTGGTGGTCCAGTGATAAGGTGTGGACACAGCCCAGACCATCACACAAACCAACCTCCCTTCCATTGACTCCATTTATACTTCACGCTGCCTCGGCAAGGCCAGCAGCATAATCAAGGACGAGTCGCACCCTGGCCACCCCTCTCCCATCAGGCAAAAGGTATAAAAGTGTGAAAACGCACACCTCCAGATTCAGGGACAGTTTCATCCCGACTGTTATTAGGCAACTGAATCATCCTACCACAACCAGAGAGCTGAACTACTATCTACCTGGGGGGGGGGGGGGGAGGTTACACAAAAAGCTGGAGAAACTCAGCGGGTGCTGCAGCATTTAAGGAGCGAAGCAGATAGGCGACGTTTCGGGTCGAGACCCTTCTTCAGACCTCTTCTATCTACCTCTTTGGTGAGCCTGGGACTATCCTTGATCAGACTTTGCCGGCTTCACCTTGCACTAAACGTTATTCTCTTATCATGTATCAATACATTGTAAGTGGCCTGATTGTAATCATGTATTGTCTTTCTGCTGACTAGATAGCACGCGACAAAAGCTTTTCACTGCACCTCGGTACACGTGACAATAAACTAAGTTGAACTGAACTAAAACTTAATTAGCAAGCCCTCGGAAGCACAAGGACCTCAGCCATCTCACCACTGAGGCCCTCTCCCACAGCAACCTCGACAGACCTTGACAGACGGCAGAGCTGAAGGTGAATCTTCACTTCCTGTCAAAGCCTGTGAGCTCTCTAAAGGTTTCCAAATCTCTCTCAAATGCACAGTGACATTTAAAAAGTATTAAAACTGCTTTCAATAATTCAAAAACATTTTTCAACAAAAATTTGATGCAAATTATTAAAACAGTAATAAATAATTAAACTTTTGGAACAAAGCAAAATAAGTTCTGTACTGAAGTCCACAGGTCAGGAATTCTTAATTCAATGGTGAAGATTTTGACAACAGGGCTGGCTGCAATGCCAGTATGAAAGGGCTCAGTGGAACAACATATGTGATGACACTTGTTGCTCAGCTTGCCCGGGACATAAGGAAGGAGATGTGCAAGACTGGGCTATACTTAACTCCTGCCACTTTCACCTTCATGAGATAAGGGTGGCACAGTGGCACAGCTGGTAGAGCTGCTGCCTCACAGCACCAGAGACCCGGGTTCGATCCTGACCTCGGGTGCTACCAGCGTGGTTTCCACATTCTCCCTGTGACCAGGTAGGTTTCCTTTGGGTGTTCGGGTTTCCTCCCCATCCCAAAGACGTGCGGGTTTGCAGGTCAATCGACCTCTGTACGATTGATCAAGGAGGGATGTGTAAAGATCAAGAGAAAGTCGGATAACATTGAAGTGCCATAAAAGGCAGATTGATGGTTGCTCTGTACTCAGTGGGCCGAAGGGCCTGTTTCCAAGCTGTATCTCTAAAACTAAAGCCGGAAAAAGTTCACAACCTCGAAACAACATTCTGTATCCCTATTGTTCATGTGAAAGTGGACAACCTCACATTCCGCCAAAGTTAGGCTCCACCGGTCATGTTTGTTGCCTACGTTATGAATCTGTCCACATCACACTGGACATCTCTTACATCGTCCTTACAACTATTCACCTTTGTTTCATCAGAAAACTAGGATGCAGCTTCTAAACATCCTAATTTCAGCCCTTGGAATATCCTCCACTTCCATCGCTCTAAGACCAAAGATCATGCCTTCAATTGGCAAAGCTCGAGAGATTCTTCTCCAACCTCTCAGCTTCTCTCCCCCGCCCTACACAGAATTTCGTCATCTGCCCTAATAGCTCCAGTTGAGGATTAATGTTACACTTTGCATGACATGACGTGACATGACGTTCCTCGGGATGTTCTACGATTCAAAAGCACTTCACCCTTTTCTCCCCACTCCCATCGGGAAGATGATACTAAAGCCGGAAAGCATGTACCACTAGCCTCGGGGACAGCTTCTTCCCCTCTGTTGTCAGACTTTCTGAACGGTCGTTCCATAAGGGTACAGTCCCAATCCTCAAATCTACATGCCTTGTGGTCATTGGACCTTTTCTCTGGAACTGCCACACTACAATGTTGGAAACTACAGTCCACAAAGAAACACTACAATGCTGCAAACAATACTCTGCTCTTTGCACTACCTGTTGTAATTGTATGTGGCTTGATTGTATTTGGCCTCATTTAATTAGATAGCATGCAAACAAAAGCTTTTCACTGTGCCTTGGTACAGGTGACAATTATAAACCAATACCAATACCGACATGTTGCTGCACATGCTGGTTTACACCGGAGAGACATAAAATGCTGCAGTAACTTAGCGGGGCGACAGGCAGCATCTCTGGAGAAAATGAATGGGTCAAGACCCTTCTTCAGACTGAGTGTCAGGGGAGAGGGAAACGAGAGATATGGAAGTGTAAGGTGTGAAAACGAGAGATCAAAGGGGACGAAACTCAAGGAAAATATAGAAAAGATCATTGTTAGCTAGGGGAAGGTGACAACGACAAACAATGGGAAATTTAATCAGGAGGACAATCAAACTAGTCGGAGGACTGGGATGGGGGGAGGGATGGAGAGGGAAAGCAAGAGTCACTTGAAGTTAGAGAGGGAAGAAGGGTCTCGACCCAAAACATCGCCTATCTCCTTCGCTCCTTAGATGCTGCTGCACCCGCTGAGTTTCTCCAGCTTTTTGTGTAACCCTCAATAATCACACCGCTTAGTTATAAGCTGCCCAAACGAAATATGAGTAGCTGTTCCTCCAAAGTTGCTCTTGCTTTCAGCATTACCCATGCTCAAAACCAACATCTCAAAAACTTCCAACTCGAAGCCTCTATTTTCGGGAGGCAATGGGCATTAAGGGTAATGGAACTAAGTCAGATTGCCAAAGCTGAGAAGCACTGTAGCATGATTTAACTGAGTGGGAGAATAGTAAGATTAAATGAGAACTAACCAGTTTGAAGTTTGATCTTTATTTTATGATTTTATGAGGAGTTACGATGAGGGGTTACGTGAAGAAGCCCCGCCATGCGCATGCACGTCATACTTCAAAGCAGCGGAGTGAAAACACAAAAACTATAGTCGAAATGATATAGTAAGACTCAGAAGACTAGAACTACCAGATGATCTTTGCAATTATGTGGGCTGGGAGCGGAGGGCATGTAATCCTTCATCGTAACTCCTCATAAAATAAAGATCAAACTTCAAACTGGTAAGTTCTTATTTAATCTTAATATTTTACTTCGGAGTCACGTGAGTGACAATGTGAAGATTTCAAAGCTCTGTGATTCCATACGTAGATCCATTCCATACATTCAGTTGGCACAGTAGTGAATAAATAATGTATTGAACATTGCTTTGAATTATCCAATAAACATTGTAAAATAATAATAACAAAAACAGTAATAACCCCTCTATCGCAGGGGGAAATTACAAATGAAATTTAGAAAGAAAATCAAACCAAACGCAAAACAGTATGCCCAAAACCTTGCACTGTCAGGACAGGTTTGTCATAGAATTTTGAGAAGGTCACCTCCCTAGACCATCCTGCGGCCCCGAGGATTTGGTCTAGAGGCACGTCCTGTGCCTTTACTGCGAATGTTGATGGCGCCCTGGTGGAGTGCGATTTAAACACATGAGTATTTACTCCAGCACAATCCAAAACCTGTTTTAACCATCTAGAAATAGTTTGTACTGACACCTTTTTAATGACGTTTTTTGTGGCTGATGAGCATTGCTGTCTCAGAGCCTCTGAGACTCTTAGTTACCTCGATATATTGACTCAGGTGCTTGACTACACATAGCGTTTAGTCAACGGGGTATGCTTTAAAGCTTACTTTGGTTCCAGCCTACTTTGTTTGATTAAATCATATACATAAAATGTAATGTTATCTACAGAAGAGTACATGCTATCTAGCCGTAGCTTTTGCAATGTTTGAACTCGTTGTGCTGATACTAGTGCCATGAGCATAACCACTTTAAGTGTTAACTTCTGAAAAGACAGTGACGTAATTGGAGCCCATTGCCGAAGCAGTGTGAGAACTATACCAACATTCCAGATTTCTGTATATCTAGGCTTAGGAGGGTTCTTGTTAAAGATTCCTCTCATGAATCGGGACACTAACGGATGAGACCCGATAGATTGTTGTTCTGAAAACTGCCCTAAATAGGAGGACAAAGCACTCCGAGCACTATTAATGGCACTATAGCTCAAGTGTTCATCAAAATCCAATGTCGCAAGGAACTGCAATACATCCGGTATGCTTGCAGTATGATAAGATATATCTGACTGCAAGCAAAACATCTCCCATTTCTTAATATGAGACACATATTGTTTTTTAATACTATCTCTCCAAGCTGCCGTTATCACATCCATGGTCCTACTCGACAGTCCAAGCGCTTGGAACGATCTGGTCAGAACCTGCAGATTAACAGATTAATACGATCATGTAACGGATGACTTTCTCCTGTTACTGGATGCACCAACAGATTACTGCACTTGGAGATAGTCATGAATGGCTGAGTCATCATTCTCAGTACCAATGGGAAACATGGCAGTGTAGGCCAGTCCGGAACCACCAAAACGCCTGAGTCGGAGTCCTGCCCTATTTTGGTGAGGCATTGCCTGATGAGGCAGAATGGGGGAAAAGCGTAAAAGAACGCACGTCCCCAATGTAGCGAGAATGTATCTACCGCTACTGCTCCCACAAAACGTATTTAGGCAACTGGTGATTTAGCCTGGATGCAAACAGATCTATATCTGGCAAACCATAGCGGCTGACAATTATTTTAAAAACATCAGGATTTAGCATCCATTATATGTTGTCTTTAAATTTCCGTGACCTGTTGTCTGCCACCACATTATCTCTACCTGGTAGGTAGATAGCTGAGACCCAGATATTTCTGGAAATACACCAGTCCCAAATGAGGTTAGCCAGATTATCACATGATATTGACCTTATTCCTCACATGTGATTGATATAAGCAACAGCCGTGGTATTGTCAATCTGGAGCTGAACATGTAAATTATCCATTGCTGAACAATAAGCTTTTAATCCATAGAATGCACCCAGCAATTCGAAGTCATTTATACCATGCCTTTGCAGGATTAAATCCTCTTGCACACTCCATCTACCACCACAGCTAGACTCGCTGTCCGTGGCTCCCTTTCCCAAAGCACTAACATTGGATTTTGATGAACACTTGAGCTATAGTGCCATTAATAGTGCTCGGATTGCTTTGTCCGCCTATTTAGGGCAGTTTTCAGAACAACAATCTATTGGTTCTCGTCCGTTAGTTTGTAAAACCACTGAAGGTTGTTGAATCAAAATGTTTTAGGTACTTTGTGCAATATTGATTAACCACCATTGTAATTCGGCAATTGATAGTGCAGAGGTTCAAACTCCACTGCAGGGAAAGCCACCACCAATTTACCAATAACACTGGCTACTTGCCGGATGGAGGGTTGTTGCTTTTCTACGAGACTGGTACAGACCTCCATGATTTCAGCAGCCTTGGCTGCAGGCAAAGTCACTGACATAACAACTGAATCAATGACAAACCCCAAATAGTTATTTTTTTGGGATGGCTCTAGCTTGGATTTTGCTGGAGGGACGAGAAAACCTAACCTCTCAAACAGGTGTTTGGTTGCTGAAACGATTCCTCATCTGTCTCCTGTGTGTTGCTTATAATTAAAATATCATCTAGATAAGCCATCACAATGTGATTCTGGGCACGAAGTAGTGCCAGAACTGGTTTTAACAATTTTGTGAACAACCTAGGAGCTGAGGTTAACCAATTGGCAACGCCTTAAATTGTCCCATCCAACTAAATTTTAAGTATCTACGGTACTGATGGTGAATTGGTACTGAATAATATGCATCTTTCAGATCTATAGTTGCCATAATACAACCTTTTGATAACAGCTGTTAAGCAGTATTGAAGGTGCCCATTTTAAAATGCCTATACTGGACATAGGAATTTAACTGGGTTAGGTCCAGGCACAAATTGTTGAGGATGGTATATCGTCCTCTAAATTACCCCTTTTTGGAACAAAACCCCAATTTCTTTATTTACCTGCAGAGTTTCTAGTCCAGAAAACAATACCCGACTAGGCATATTTTGTGTCCTGCCATTAACTCTATTCAAGAGATAGTGTCCAGTATAAACAGATCAGATGTTATGCAGCACCATTCATCATAAAATAACTGCAACCTACCCCCAACCGGAGGTTGTTCCTCAGAGGATTTATCCTGGATGAATGAGTTACCCGTACCTCCATAGTCGACCTTGAGCTTCTCGTTCTCCTTGCCAAGCTGGGGTTGTAGTTGGCGTACACAGGTGGATAAAGACGTCGTCCAACTGGTACCACTCTGCTTGGGCCTGCCCCAGGATCTGACGCCCGTCTTGTTGAGAAAGACCTACGAGGTGGCATCCTGGCTGAAGGTATGTAAGTTTTCATGAGGCCAATAGTTTTGGCCTCTTCCTCCAGGTCTTTGACCTGTTTGAGCGGGTCTTCGCCAAATAGAAAATTTGGCGCTTAAATATTTGATGACCTACACAGAGCTGCAAAGCGTGGGTTCAACGTTGTCTTTATAGCAATTTTCCGGATGCAGTTGATCTCAAAGTATGCATTGCACATTAGGGCCAACATATCCTGCTGTGTCCCGGACATTGGTGCCCCTTGGACCATTTTCCCGAAAGCCGTGATCCCTGCCCCCACTAATTTGAGGACTCGCTGGAAACGAAGCTCTTGCCCACGCATTGTTGCGCTCATTTGTGCCCAGATAGCAGAGTTCACGGTGGGCACCTTGAGCGACGCACAGTTAACGGGTGTCTGGTAACGCGTGGTCGTCTGTTCCATAATGGAATCCTGTAGCTGGTGAGAGGCCATGTAGTTGATGTTAGAAGCCAGATTTTCCTCCATGGCTTCACCAGCACCCTCCGGAATGGCAACATTTCCTGCCACATCCGGGACACCTGGAGCATGGCTCATGTGCCTTGGTGTGCGCCCAAAGGCAGTGACACCAACTTCAGGGTCAGACTCCTGCCCTGGCTCTCTCTCGAGTCTTGCTCTAACGAGGTCTCCACCAGCCCTAAACAAGGTGCTGGTGAGGGTGATTCCCATTGGTACTCATCGGCGGTGAAGTCCTCCTCGCCATATGGGCCTCTGCGTGAGGGGCATGCGACCCCGATTGGAATACTTTGTGGTTCATCATTGTCTGAAGCAATCTCTCCATTTGATCTAGACATCCCCAGACCTTGTTGGAAGGAGGGGAGTCTTCTTCATCAGACTCGTCAGATAAAACGGGCCTGGCAGATTTTTGTTTGGCCTTTCTCCCTGCTGGAGTGGCCTCAGCGCCCTGAAGCACTGGAGTTAATGGAGGCAGTTGAGCTGCCGACAGTTCTACAGTCGGCGTCGGAGCCGGCGTTACCGCAGCCGGTATCTCCCTACCCGATCTGCGAGCACTAACCGCGGTCCCGCGAGTGAAACTCCTGCTACGGATGGCAGACTTTTTCGCAACTTTCTCCATTCTCTACGACTCCCGCTGGCTCCTGAACCAGTCTCACGGAGTTTAAATACCAGCAGAAATCACTTACCTGCCGGTTTACTACTTACCACTGGTGGAGCTGCGCTCTCCAGCCCGTCGGTGCGCCATGCGTCGGACGTATTGACGCGCATACGCCTGGCGGAGCTTCTTCACGTAGTCACTCACGTGACTCCGAAGTAAAATAAGTTTGAGGTACTGAACAATCTCTGCCCATGCAGAGGATCAAACAGCCAATTATTTTCCTTGTTCATCGTGGTTGCCTCATAGTTTCCCTTCAGCACAACTACGTTAAGTCAAGATCTGACAGTCAGCGTCTGAGGAAGGGTCTCGACCCAAAACGTCACCTATCCTTTTCTCCAGAGATGCTGCCTGACCCGCTGAGTTACTCCAGCCTTCTGTGTCTATCTGACAGTCAGAATCTTTTTCCCAGGGTGGGAATGTGAAAGACTAAAGGGGACAAAGTTTAAAGGATGTGTACGGGACAAGTTTTGTTACACCACGAGTGGTGGGTGGCTGGAATGTGCTGCCCGGGATGGTGGTGGAGGCACATACGATAGTGGCGTTTGAGAGGCATTTAGATAGGTACATGGATATGCTGGGAATGGAGGGATATGGATCACGTGCAGGCAGCGGAGATTATTCTTGGCATCATACTGGGCCTAAGGGCCTGTTCCGTTCTATATTCTATGATATAAAACTCACTCTCAGAGTCCACTTTCAGACACTTTGATACGTTTAATGCTTAGTCCATTTGGAATGCCTGTCAGGCCTCCGATCCTTCATTTCAATGTAAATTTTTCATGTTTAATTGAGTAGCAGGCTTGTTCTTCACTGCTAAGCACTGATTACAAAGCCCTGTCACAATCCCTAAAACAAACTCGTATGACCTTGAGTTCAATGTATTTACCAAAACTCAGAATTTCTGCAGTTAAATACATACAGCGCAAACAAGACAACGCTTGCTACTTTCTGTCCGCATGTGCCTGGAATGACAGTTCGACGGCAATTATCCAGCAGCCTGGAGGGACTTTCCACTCCATTAATGCCGACCTGAAGCAGACAGACTAAACGCTCGCGTTTCAGTTTCACAATTACCTCAAAGCAATGCAGCACTGGAGGAATAGGAGCGCACCAACCAATCCGGGGACGGAATGGAGATTGTGGCAGGGACAAAAAAGACAAAGGGCAGAGACACAGGAAAGGAAATACAAGTAGCAGTCGGTGGAGAGAAGAGAAAAGGAAGAGTGGCAGATAGCGTCGATCTGCCAGGGACTTTGAGAAGAAGAGGGAGCGAGTGAAGGGCAGAGGGAGCGCAGGAAGAGAAAGAGTGATGGGAAGAGGCAGAGAGGGGAGGGAAGGAAAAAGCGAGGAACAAAAGAAGAAGAGGGTGTATTACAGGAGCCAGGAGACAAGAAGTAGACAAGAAAGGACGGAGGGGAAAAAGGCCTGGAAGAGGTCAGAGGCAGAAGCAAACGTGATCGACAGTAAAAAGACAAAAAGAATAAAAGAAAGTAAAGGAGAATGATAAAGGAAAATGGAGTAGAGCGGAGCAAAATGGAGAGAGTGAAGGTGGAAGGGAAAGGGGTAAAGAGATTAACTGAGGAGGGAACGAAAGAGTGGGGAGAGGAGGAGAAAGAGAAAGGGAGCAGTGGGGTGCAACAGTAGGCAGAAAGAGAGACAGAGAGCGAGAGAGAGAGATAGTGAGAGGATGTTAAGGAGGGATGGAGGCCGATGGGAGTCAAGAAGTGCGAGAGAGTGGGTGGTAGTGGAGGAAGATAAGACTGAGAGGTGGGCGGAAGATATGTGAAAGGCAGGGAAGGAAGGAGTAATAGGAGTAGGAGTAAGGAATACAGAGGTAAATATACATGAACACAAAATAAGAAAGCTTCAGGAGAAAACCAACTAATTTATGGACAGCCAGCAAAAATAGCATAAAGGGAAAAAGAGAGCCAGCTAAAGATAGGAGAAACACGGGCAGGGAGAGATAGCACCCAACATCCTCCATACACTCTGGTGCAGGTGATTTGAGAAGTCAGAGCCTTTATCAAAATTAAAGGGTACAACCTACGACCCCACCATCTACCACCACCCCCCCCCCCCCCCCCGTCCATCGCCCGCCCCTTGCCCATTTCCAGCTCCATTCATTGTTACTGTGACACTGAAAGAAGTTAATTATCAAGAGCAACTTTGCTGAGAACAGGTCATCGTACTTGCTGGCACCACTTGACTCTTGTTAAGAGAGGATTGTGGCTCCACATTGATAATGACACTGCTGAAGAATTCCACAAACCCTGCGCAAATGACGCTTTCATTTGATTCACCTATAGGGACAAAGAACTCGCTTCTGAGATTCCTCACAATGACTTCTGAATAGTTATCGCCATTCAGCACCACTTTAGGACGGTCAAAGATAAGACAAAGTGCAGGAGGGTGTCGCTGATCAGCAGGCAGAGTGGAATGAGAGCAATGCTGCCACTATGACTCGGAAGGAACTGCAGGTGCTGGTTTAAACCGAAGACAGACACAAAAAGCTGGAGTAACTCAGTGGAGTAACGTTCGGGTCTAAACCCTTCCTCGGAGGGTCTGAAGCCTCTATTCTTATTCCTTTTCTCCAGAGATACTCCAGCTTTTTGCGTCTATCCTCTGTCACTATGACTATTCAATATGCATCATGTGCCCTGGAGAAATAACACAAATCTACAGAGTCAAGAGTCAAAGTCATACAAAACGGAAACAGGCCATTCAGCCCAACTCGTCCATGCTGCCCAACATGTCTACCTCAGCTAGTCTCCCCCACTTGCCTGCATTTGGCACCATCTACCTTACTCCCCATGTCCCAGTCCATTGCTATGCCACAACTGTCCCCATCAGCATTCCCAATAGACTTATATTTACTCTTCTGTTGCAGTGCTGAAAATCGTTTACAGCTCCCCCCCCCCCTTCACTTCAATCAGTAGAAGGGTCCCAATTCGAAATGTCACCTATCCATGTCCTCCACAGATGCTGCTTGACCCACTGAGTTACTCCAGCAGTTAGAGTTTTCTGTAAATCAGCGTCTGCAGTTCTTTGCGTAGACAGTAAATTTCAATGGGAAACCTCAAAAGATGTCTTATCAGAGAACTCACAGAGACTCTGAGCAGGGACGCCCAGAGGAGCAGTCCCAGGAGATCTTCAGCAGAAGGGAGATCAGTTGGCTATGGTCAGGAGGTTGGTCAGGCAAGGAGGGAGGTCAATTGGTGACCCTAGGTAAGGAGTGTGTAGAAAGGAACTGCAGATGTTGGTTTGAAATAAAGTTGAGTGCACGGTAATACCAGTGACGTCTGATCAAAGATAGGTCTACTTAAAAGAACAGGTCGGTTGTCCAGGTTGATGTCTCATCAAAATACAGTCATTCAACAATGCAGCATTCCCTCAGTCTCACGTCTCTGACTCACACTTGTACAGTGCAGAGTTAAGAGTGCTATCATAGCTGTACAATGCAGAGCCAAGCCCGGCAACCAGCTGGGTAGAATCATTATTAGAGGATAGTGACTGATTATTGTCTGTAACTTCCAAGTCTAACACTGACATGACAAGTAAATTCAAGGCACTCGTTAGTGGAGTATTCTGCATCCACACTGCTCCAGTCCTACACCTACAGTGTATGGTCTATTCTTATCTTGCCCTCTGAAGTAGCGAGTGAGGTGTTCTGTGGCGTTACTGCAGCCCACACTGCTTTTTAATAAATACCAAGTGCAGCAACAGTGATCAAACCCAGAGAATGAAAGGGAAAAAATTCTAAGGGAGGCCTCTTCTCTTCTATTCCCTGGAAGGTATCTGATGCCTTGAATTTAACCTGCTTTCATTATCTTGGCCGGTTCCTATAAAGCCAACACTCTCTGAGCCATCACCAGAAACTCTGTCAAACAGGCATATATATCATCATCATGTAAGGATTCTGCCATAATCTTGGTGATCGGAAACTATTTAATATTCAAACCATGTATTACTGAACAACAAAATCACAGTGATTTTAATCATGTTAGTTGGATTGAACCAGAACAGAAAGATAACACGAATAGTTGTTTAAAACGATCCCACGTATTCCATAATGCAATTAAAGCAGAGAGAGGCACACAGAAACAGAGAGAGCATGACAAAGAGAGAGGAGAGAAAGAGAGGAGAGAGAGAGAGAGAACGGAGAGAGAGAAAAGAGAGAGTAGAGGAGCAAGAGTGTGGGAATGAGAGGAAGAGAGTAATATAGAGAGAAAAAAAGAGAGGAGCGAGAAAGGGTAGGGAGGAGAAGGTGAGAATGAAAATAAATAATGGTGCCAGAGGGTGGATGAGGGGGAGAGGGAGACAGAGAAAGAGAGAGTGCAGAAGAGAGTGAGAGTACAGAGTGAGTTAGAGATAAGGGGAGGTAGAGAGGGAGGGATGGAGAGGGAGTGAGAGAGTGAGTGTAAGGGAGGGCGATAGAGTGTGGGAAGGTGAGAGAGAGAGAAAGAGTGAGAGAGGGAGAGTTGGGGGGGGAGAGATGGAGAGGGAGAGTGGGAAAGAGAATGGGAGAGAGAAACATTTGGTTTCAGACATTCTAACATAAGCACAGATGAAAATCAGAGGCAGACAGTTCCAAGTACTAACATAAAGATGGGGGCCAGTTACCATACACACAGACACAAGAACAAAACTAGACTGATGTTTGTAAAGACAGACATAGAGATGTATGCAGTCAGGTGTAAAGGTACATACCCATCCAGAGGCAGGCAGGCAGGCAGGGGCATGGTTGTGCTGTGTCCCACTACCCACACACTAAACACATGGCTGCACAGGCTGCAGACTGTTCCATCGCTCCCATGTTAAGGGCCTGTCCTACAAGCATGCAACTCTATGTGATTAGCGCGACCTAACGTGGTCGCTTGAGCCGTCCGGCGTCGCGGGGCCGGTCCCACTTCGATCGCCGGAGCCGTGCGGAATTGTGCGGAGTTCGTCCCGACACCGCGCGGGGCTCCGAAAAACTGACTATGTCCAAAAATTCCGCGCGGCAACAGCTTGTCGGCTCGCAGTCGCCTCGACGCATTACACACCGGCCCGACATCGTGCCTCCGTGAACCTATCTGTAGGTGCCTCCGTGACCCTCTATGTGTGTGGCTCCGTGGCCCTCTGTGTGTGTGTGCCTCGGTGCCCCTCTCTGTGTGCCCCTCTCTGTCCTGGCGAACTTACCTTAGACTCCGCTCCAAGTTCGCCTCACTTTGCGCCGCGTTGCGCCACTCACCCGACCTCCACGCGGCCCTCGCTGCCGGTTTGGTTGCGCTTGCCGCATGCAGGCGCATGCTGGTGGGAACGGCCCTGTACAGGGGATCACCCGACCTCCGCGCGGCCCCCGCTTCTAGTTTGATCGCATTCATCGCATAGAGTTGCATGCTTGTAGGACAGCCCTTTACGCTGGGAGAATCCCCGGGATTCTGCTCACGTGGGTGCGAGGCAATCAGTCGTGGTTTATTCCACGGTAAACCTTTCTTTTTTTTTTTTTGTTAATCAAAAATATTTATTCAAATAGTAAAATAACATAAACATTACAGTAAAAAATAACAGGACCACCCCCATAATACACGACAAACGACAAACTACTATACAACTATCTTACACTCCTTGTCAAGGATGTATTCAACACACCGCAGTGCCCAGCGGTCCCGGAAATCCCCAGGGTGCCCGTGGACAGCGCGTAGTCCCTCTCTAACACCACCCGGGCACGGGTGTAACCCCGGAAAAGGGTCGGGCAGAGCCCTCTTCTGCCTAGTGCCGTGACTAGCGGATGGCCGGCTTGCCCAGGCCAGGAGCAACCCAACCAGGACATCCTCGGCCCTACCCTCTCCCCTACGCACAGGGTGCCCGAATATGAGGGTGAGAAATGCAGACAGAAGACAAGGAGCAGCCCCTTTAGATAATGGGACAGGGGCTGCAACCTCACACACTCCACATACACGTGGAACACAGACTATTCCAGCCCGCAAAAGTGGCAGGCTACGGTAAACCTGTTTTTTTTGTGTATCAAAAATAATTTATCGGATTACGTACACGATACAAAAACCAAAAAAAACAAAACCGTGGTGTCATACCCACCACCATTTTACAAAATCATCAAATTATTCAGACACTGAATTCCAAACAACTAAGTTACAAATATACCAATAACTACTATACAACCCCGGTAAAGGGGCAGGCATCTGGCCCGGGCAAAGCCCTCCTCCGCCTGCCGCCGTGACTCGCGGATGGTCAGCTTGGCCAGGCCTAGGAGCAACCCAACCAGGACATCTTCAGCCCTGCCCACTCCCTCGATCCCGTCACCAGTCCTTCGGTCGCTGACAGCAGAGCCAGTCCTCCCTCTACGGACCCAAGGTGGAGTGGTGGTGCTCCTTGCCCTCCGGACCCTGGCTGCAAGGGACACTCTCTCCACTGGTCCCTACCGTGGACCTGTTGGGGGGTTTGCAGGAAGCTGCATGCAGCCCCGACAGTCGGTGTGGCAGCTTGTGCTGGGTTGAGGCTGCAGGACCTCAACCCAGCGGCCAACGTAAACATAGGGCCTTCTCAGCCGGGCACTGGGGCGAGGCCTGTCATGGACCCATGGTGCACAGACAGAGCACCACCGGGTGCCTCTGCTAAATGTAACGAGCCATCGGTATCGCGGTCTGTGGCCAGAGGGCCTGAGCTCTCAATTCTAAATGTCTTTAGTCAGAGGGTGGTGAATCTGTGGAGTTCTTTGGCACAGAATGCTGTGGAGGCCAAGTCAATGGATATTTCTAAGATAGAGATAGATTTTTCATTTTGTACAGGCGTCAGGGGTTATGAGGAGAAGGCAGGAGAATGGGGTTGAGAAGGAGAGATAGATCAGCCATGGTTGAATGGCGGAGTGGACTTGATGGGCTGAATGGCCTAATTCTGCTCCTATCACTGATGACCTTCTGAACGAGTCTGGAAGTTAGTGGACACATCAGGAATGGTGAGCGGCCATAGTGGAGATATTGGTTGGTCATGTACGCAGCAGAGGGGTTTGCAGCAAAGGCTGACATCAGTTGGAGGTAGCGAGCATAGAGTAAAGGTGTAAGACGGACCACAGTGACGTTCTTCAGAAACGCTTCCAGGGGAAGGACCTCTACTGGCACCTCTCCAGTTCTCTCCCCAGGCGCTGCCCGACCCGCTGAGTTCCTGCAGCAACTCTCATTCTTTCTCCTCACCTCCCGGAGTCTTGTGCTTCTGGAGTGATATTTTAATGCCTGGGCTTTATTCAAACCTGCCCAAACTAAGATGTCAGGCACTGCCATGATCCCCAATGAGGGGAGCACGGGAGGGTCAGGTACACCTGAGGGAAACAGGTGAGGGCGAGAGACACCTGAGGGGACAAGGTGAGGTAGTACTGAGGGGAGGAGGAGAGGTAACATGCGGGGAGGAGGTGAGGGTGAGGTACACATGAGGGCTGGAGCAAAGGGACACAGGGGAGGTGGTGAGGGTGAGGTACACGGGAGTGGAGGAGGTGAGAGTGAGAGGAAGCTGGTAACAGGTTTTGCATCACACACACATAGATCGGGTAGATGCACAGAGTCTTTTTCCCAGAGGAAGGGAATCGAGGACCAAGGGACACAGGTTCAAGGTGAAGGGGAAAAGATTTAATAGGAATCCGAGAGGTAACCTTTTCACACAGAAGGTGGTGGGTGAATGGAACAAGCTACCAGAGGAGGTAGTTGAAGCTGGGACTATCCCATCGTTTAAGAAACAGTTGGACAGGTACATGGATAGGACAGGTTTGGAGGGATATGGACCAAGCGCAGGCAAGTGGGACTAGTGTAGCTGAGACATTGTTGGCCGGTGTGGGTGAGTTGGGCCGAAGGGCCTGTTTCCACACTGTATTAACCTATGACTCTATATATTCCTATAATATACAGTATCGACATAGACACGGGTGGAATTTGCAATGTATGGAGTGCCACCGAGCTCTTTGCTATCAGCCTGATCACTGTAGCACTGACATCCGACCATAATCATAGTGGTCTGGAGCAGTTTAAAATTCACGGCATGTTTTACAAACCAACAACATCACAACGATCTTAATCCTTTGATGGTTTTGCCGGATCCTTTGGAACCAAACTAAAAATTGAGAAAGCCGGAATGTGTTAGATTCAGTAATCCGTGTTTGAAAAAACCCCACTTGTAATATCAGACAGAACCCTTCACTGAGTGGATGGACACAATAAACAGTTACAATGTACAGAGGTTTTAATGCAGGAGATCAAGCAGGACGTAGTGGCTGCAATCATACTAATCGGATTTAATCATATTTAATACTGGGATTGAAAGACAATTACTGCACCAGATGCTACTTGGCGTTATATTTTTGTTTCGTTTAGAGATATAGCGCGGACACAGGCCCTTCAGCCCACTGAGTCCGCTCCGGCCAGCAATCCACACACATTAACACTAATCTACACACATTAGGGACAATTTACATTTATATCCAGCCAATTAACCTACAAACCGGTACGTCTTTGGAGTGTGGGAGGAAACCGAAGATCTCGGAGAAAACCCATGCGGTCACGGGGAGAACGTACAAGCTCTGTACAGACAGCACCCGTAGTCAGGATCGAACCCGGGTCTCCGGCGCAGTAAGGCAGCAACTCTGCCGCTGCACCACCGTGCCACCCTTTGTTTAAAGTGCTGAATGGGACCGATTGGTTAAGCAAACGTAGCCTCCACATTCCTCTCTTTAAAATCAATCTGTAATCCTGGCTCACACTTGCAAAGGACAGATTGTATCTAGGATTTTAATCAGACCCAGGTTCGATCCTGACCTCAGATGCTGTTTGTGTGGTTTGCACGATCTCCCTGTGACCGCGAGGGTTTCCTCCGGATGCTCCGGATCCAGGAGCAGAATTAGGCCAATCGCCGCATCAAGTCTACTCCACCATTCAATCATGGCTGATCTATCTTTTCCATTCAACCTCATTCACCTTGCCTTCTCCCCGTAACCCCCGACACCCGTACTAATCAAGAATCTGTCAATCTTGGCCTTAAAAATATCTATTGACGGCCTCCACTGTCTTCTGAGGCAATGAATTCCACAGATTTACACCCTCTGGCTAAAGAAATTCCTCCTCTTCTCCTTTCTAAAGTTACATCCTTTTATTCTGAGGCTTTGGCCTCTGGTTCTGGACTCTCCCACGAGTGGAAACATCCTCTCCACATCCACTCTATCCAGGCCTTTCACTATTCGGTACGTTTCTTCCCCCATCCCAAAGACATGCTGGGTTGTAGGTTAATCGGCCTCAGTGAATTGCCTCGAGCGTGTCAATAGTGGATGCGAAAGAGGGAAAACGACGAGCTAATGTGAACGGATTATCGATGGTCAGCGTGGATTTGGAGTGCCAAAGGGCCTATGTCCGCATTGCATCTTTCAATCAATTAATTAATCAATCAATCAATCAATCAAACCCTGATTTAATTCAGAAAGCAAGTGCAAATTGTTAAGACTTGGAATCCACTGCCTGAGAAGATTGGTGGAGGGAAGATATGACGACAATTTTTCTGAAATAAAATGGTAGGAAATTGTGCAAAGGTCTGCAGAACAGTGGAAGAAGAGGGGGGTGAGGTTGGATAAGGTCATAAGTGATAGGAGTAGAATTAGGCCATTCGGCCCATCAGGTCTACTCCGCCATTCAAACATGGTATATATATCTCACCTTCCAAACCCCATTCTCCTCCCTTCTCCCCATAACCTCTGACCCCTCACTAATCAAAAATCTATTTATCTCAGCTTTCGAAATATCTACTGACATGGCCTCTACAGCCTTCTGCGGCAAAGAAATCCACAGATTCACCACCTTCTGACTAAATACATTTCTCCTCATCTCTTTCCTAAAAGAATGCCCTTCAATTCTAAGGCTATGACCTCTAGCCTTAGACTCTCCCACTAGTGGAAACATCCTCTCCACGTCGCCTCTATCTAAGCTTTTCACTATTCTGTACGTTTCAATGAGGTCCCCCCCTCATTCTTCTAAACTCCAGCGAGTACAGGCCCAGTGCCGACAAACGCTCATCATAGGTTAACCTACTCATTCCTGGGGTCATTCTTGTAAACCTCCTCTGGACCCTTGTCCTATCAAGGACACATGACAATAAACTCACTTGAACTTGAACTTGACCCTCTCGCAAGCCAGGACATCCCTCCTCAGATATGGTGCCCAGAATTGCTCACAATATTCCAAACGTGGCCTTACCAGCGCCTTATTATGCCTCTGCAGTACATCCCTGTTTTTGTATACAAGCCCTCTTGAAATAAATGCTAGCATTGAGTTTGCTTTCTCCATGAGGAACTCTTCTGTAGGACTATTACAGACAGGATCCGCCAAAGGGTATTCTTCTGAGCAAAGCTCTTTTATGAATCTATAGAATCCTGGGAGAGCAATCAAACATGTGTTTATGTATCACCTTACTCACCAACACTGAGCTGGACACGTTATGACCAAAAGCTATGTAGGAAATAAAAGTGTAGGAAGGAACTGTAGATGTTGGTTTATACAAAACGCTGGAGTAACACAGTGGGACAGGCAGCATCTCTGGAGAGAAGGAATGGGTGATGTTTCGGGTCGAGACCCTTCTTCAGACTAGGAGGGCATGGTTTTAAGGTGAGAGGGGGAAGATTTAATAGGAACCTGAGAGGCATCTTTTTTTACACAAAGGGTGATAGTGCATGGAATGAGCTGCCAGAGGAGGTAGTTGAGGCCTATGCAATTACAACGTTTAAAGGACATTTGGACAGGTACAGGTACGAAAGGTCTTAGAGGTATATCGGCCAAACACGAGCAAATGACTAGCTTCGATGGGGCATCTTTGTTGGCGTGGACACGTTGGGCCAAAGGGCCTGTTTCCATGCGGTACAACTCTCTGCTTCTGGGAGACATCAGCATACTATCCCAGTCCAACATCCCCAGCATTGAGGCTTAAATACACTTCTTCAGACTGATTGTAGAAGTGGGGAGAAAGCTGGGAAAGAGATGAGGGCGTGACAAAGCCTGGCAAGTGATAGGTGGATACAGGTGAGGGGGGGGTTAGATTGGCAGATGGGTGGAGTAAGTGACAAAGATTAGAGCTGAAAAGGATGCAAAAGGTGAGAAAGAGTTTAATTTAAAGCCAGAGGGAGGGATTTAGGTGGAACGTGATGGGGACACACAGACGACAGAACAGTGGGATGAGAAAGAGACCATATCATTGGGATGTTAAACAAATGTGTGAGAAGAAGAAGCCAGATGGTAGGAAGCAGGCATGAGGAACAGTGAGAAAGTCAGTGAAAGCAAATGATGGGAAGTGTAGACACATTGCTTCGATAGCGAGACAGAGCAATGGTGTGACTGAGACAATGTGAAAGACAGGCCTTTGAGGGGAAGGGAGAAGGGAGTGATTGCTGAGAAGAGCTGTGCTTGGAGTTGTTGAGAGGAGGAAATGGGAGCAAGAAGAGAAGAGGGAAATGAATTTGCAAGAGGGGCTAGTGGGGAGGACTTGGATAAATCTCTGCCTCCCTGCACAACTTCATTCAAAGTGTCCTCCTCTTCTACCCTTGCGATGGATGCTATTTTGTGTGCAGTTTAGGTTAACCTTTCAACACACTGCAGAAGCAAGAGATGGTTTTATCACCTCAATTCCACCGCCAATGACAGCGAATCGACAAGATTTATTACTGAGCCTACAAAGGTGAAATGCCTTCTGAACTCTCCCTGATAAAACTGCCTTACCTGCCTGCTTATAATTTAGGATACCTGGATAGGCAGATTCCGAGGGTCAGCATGCCGTTAGAGACTGGGGGAGGGCTCGGAAACGTATTTGTTGAGATGGTAGAGTGTGTGATAAAGGTCATTGAAGGCCAACACACACAAGAGAAACTCAACCAGGAGAAATGCTGCCTCACAGCTCCAGCGACATGGGTTTAACTCTAACCGCGGGTGCTATGTGCCAGGAGTTTGCATGCTCGGAATACCAAAGTGAGTTTACTTCATTGTGACATCTACCGAGGTGCAGTGAAATGCTTTTGTTACTTGCTAACCAGTCAGCGGAAAGACAACACATGTTTACAATCATGCCATTCACAGTGTACATACATGATAACGTCAATAACATTGAGTGCAAGTTCGGTAAAGTCCGATCAAAGATAGTCCAAGCGTCTCCAATGAGGTAGATAGTAGCCCAGGACTGCTCGCTCCCTGTTGGTGGATGGTTCACTTGCCTGTGTGACCATGGGTTTCGTCCGTGTGCTCCGGCTTCCACCCATATCCCAAAAATGTGCGGGTTGGTGCAAAGGCAGGTGGTCGGAGCCGGAAGGTATTGATGGGGATGTACAGAGAGTAAATTACAGGGGAAATTAGTCAAAGGAATGAGATTAATGTGTGAGCCAGATTAGGTTCAATGGGCTGCTGTAGCCTCCTTCGTCAATGTGTGGATTGTATGTAGACGTAGGTGAGAGTCACTGGAGTTTCCCGAGGAAGTAGAGACATTGGCGTGCTCCTGTTGGCCGTCGCTTCACTGCGATACAGCCACACATTCATACCGCATGGTCCAGGCCCTTCGGCCCATCGAGCCCATGTCGACCATCAAGCTTCTATTAACAATAATCCGACATGACTCCAACATTTTCTATTCTCCGCACATTACCATCCACACCCGCGGCAAGTTTCACACCTCACCTGCATACTGGGGCAATCTATAGCGGCCAATTCACGTACCAACCAGCACGTCTTTGGGATGTGGGAGGCAATGGAGTAGTGGTAGGAAACGGATGTAGGAGTCTGAAGTCTCTTGGTCTCGACCGAGAATGCCACCCATTCCTCCTCTTCAGAGATGCTGCCTGTCCCGCTGAGTTAGTCCAGCACTTTGTGTCTATATTCGGTAGGAAACCCACGGAGAACGTGCACACTCCACACAGACAAATGGTCACCGTAGTTGCTGGCCCCAGAGGGCGACCTCCATTGGCATCGATGTCTTGTTGTCACACGTTACCGAGATCCAGTCGACAATGAACCCGGTTCTGGGTGGATGGGGAGAGAGCTGGGAGCAGCTGCCACCCAGTGCCCCTTCACTAGCCACCAAGCAAGAATTCAGGAGAGTCTGGAACAATGTGAAATCTGGTAAAGCCGAGGTTTTTTCTAAAAAACTGTCACTGTTTTATGAGGTTATAAATAGAGGGCTGCAGGCTTTTCAGTTTTGTAAAATTCGAAGTAGGTGTTTATTTTGAAAGCACCATAAATCACACTAAACCAAAAGAAAGCCTCGCAAGGGCCATCTGTGCTACAGTCCGGCTAATTGAAAACGTAGATGATGGAACTGGCTTATACGGAAGAGAGACGCCAAACGCTGACGGAACTCAGCGGGTCAGGCAGCACCTCTGGAGATAAGAATAGGTGACGTTTCGGGTCGGAAGAAACGGTTCCGACCCGAAATGTCACCTCTTCGTTTCTTCCAGAGATGCTGCCTGACCCGCGGAGTTACTCCAGCATTTTGTGTCCAATCGAAAGCGTAGATGGATAAACAAGGAACTGCAGATGCTACCAATCTTGAGCAAACGATAATGTGCTGGAGGAACTCAGCAGGTTAGGCAGCACCTGGCTGATGGAAGGACAGGCGACATTTCCACTTGGGACCCACTCACATGATCATACACCTGTTATAGGAGCAGAATTTGGCCATTTGGCCCGTCGAGGCTACTCCGCCATCATGGCCTCCTAATTCCGTTCTCCTCCTAATTCCGTTTTCCTGCCTTCGCCCCATAACCCTTGACACCCGTTCTAATCAAGAATATGTCTATCTCTGCCTTAAAAATATCCACTGACTTGGCCTCCACAGCCCTCTGTGGCAATGAGCTCCACAGATTAACTACCCTCCGACTAAAGGCCCTTCTTCAGACTGTTTGTGGTTATGGGAAGAATGCCGGAAAAGAGAGGACAAAGCCTGGCAAGGGATAGGTGGGTACAGGTGAGGGGGGTTTTGAATGGTAGATGTGTAGAGTAAGTCACAAAGGCTAGACACAAGGAACTGCAGATGCTGGAATTTTGAGCAAAAAAGTGCTGGAATAATTCAATGGGCCTGGCAGTATCTGTGGAGAACACGGATTGGTGACGTTTCAGGAAGAAACCAGAATCTGACAAAGTCTGACCTGAAACATCACCTATCATGTTCTTCAGAGATGTTGCCCGACCCACTGAGTTATTCTAGCACTTTGTGTTTTTTATGTGGGAGTCAGAAAGGTTTCGGATAGTCCGAAGCAGTGTCCTGACCCAAAGCTTCATCTGTCTTTTTTCTCCACAGATGACACCTGACCCGCTGAGATATCCAGCACTTTGAGATTCTTTTAGAGATGCACAGATGCTCAGCTGTGGTTTTGTGGCCTGCACGCGGATGAGGCCAAGGTTTCTCACCGCACCCATTCGAGCACAACACCCAGGCTGGCACCTCACTGCTGAGCGGAGGAAGGTGAGGAGGCATCTTTCAGGCAGAGGCAGAGAGCCGCCCCGCTCTGTCAGATAGACATACAAGATGCTCTGTACAAGAGCTGGGGCAATACTCCACAGCAAATCAGCAGTCGGTGACCTTTGGAGAAGGCGACTTTAATTTGAGATGTCCAATTTCCCACGACAATTGATGACTTACAATTACTGCCCTTAGCACATTCCGAAGCAGAAGTGCTGGCGGGATAAGATTTACACGCACGCAGGTCTGCTGCAATAAAAGCAAACCTTCCCAGCCCGTGTGCTGCTGATGGTTTTTGTCAATGAAATGAGCGGTTGAAACTCTTTGAATATTCACTGTCTGTTGAAACGTGCCTGTATATATTCATATACGCTAAATCATTGTTTAAGGAAAATTCCTCATTGCCATGGAGGGATTAGAACTCATTCACGGAGCAACCGATCCAGTGATATTTTCTCAGGCATCCCTACATACAATGTGTGCAGTTGTGAAATCAGAGAACATAGTACAGCCCAGCAACAGGCCCTTCAGCCCACATTGTTTATGCCAAACAAGATGCTCAGTTAAACTGATCTCATCTGCCTGTGCATGATCCATATCCATATATGCCCTACACCTCCATGTGAATATCTAAAATTCTCTTAAATGCCACTATCAATAAACAATAGGTGCAGGAGTAAGTCATTCGGCCCTTTGAGCCAGCACCGCCATTCACTGTGATCATTGGCTGATCATCCAAAATCAATACCCAGTTCCTGCCTTCTCCGCTATCTTTAAGAGGTCTATCTAACTCTCTCGAAAGCATCCAATCGGCCTCAACTGAGGCAGAGAATTTCCCAGATTGACAACTCTTTGGGTGAAAAAGTTTCTCCTTGTCTCCGTTCTAAATGGCCTACCCCTTATTCTTAAACTGTGGCCCCTGGTTCAACATTCCCCCAACATCGGGAACATATTTCCTGCCTCTAGCGAGCCCAATCCCTTAATAATCTTATATGTTTCAATAAGATCCCATCTCATCCTAAATGATGAGTATACAAGCCGAGCCGCTCCATTCTCTCAGCATATGACAGTCCAGCTATCCCGGGAATTAACCTCATGAACCTGCGCTGCGCTCCCTCAATAGCAAGAATGTTCTTCCTCAAATTTGGAGACCAAAGCTGCACACAATACTCCAGGTGTGGTCTCACCAGGGCCCTGTACAACTGCAGAAGGACCTCTTCACTCCTATACTCCTCTTGTTATGAAGGCCAACATGCCATCAGCTTTCTTCACTACTTGTTATTCCAGCATGCTTGGAGGCCAATTCTCTGGAGGCTTTCAAGAGAGAGTTAGATAGAGCTCTTAAAGATAGCGGAGTCAGGGGATATGGCGAGAAGGCAGGAACAGGGTACTGATTGTGGATGATCAGCCATGATCATCAGCATATTCCTTCACTCCATAGATACTATCTCACCCGCTGAGTTTCTCCAACATTTTTGTCTACCAGCCATGATCAAATTGAATGGTAGTGCTGGCTTGAAGGGCCGAATGGTGTACTCCTGCACCTATTGTCTATTGTCTATCGCTTACTTTCAGTGACTGATGTACAAGGACACCCAGATCTCATTGTACTTCCCCTTTTCCTAACTTGACACCATTCAGATAATAATCTGCCTTTCTCTTCTTGCCACCAAAGTGGATAACCTCACATTTATC
This sequence comes from Raja brachyura, assembly GCA_963514005.1. Next base: position 11,769,980 of record OY740807.1, on the reverse strand, counting down.
CACATTAAACTGCATCTGCCATGCATCTGCCCACTCACCCAACCTGTTCAAGTTACCCTGCATTCTCATAGCATCCTCCACACAGTTCACACTGCCACCTAGCTTTGTGTTATCTCCAAATTTGCTAAAGTTACTTTTAATCCCTTCATCTAAATCATTAATGTATATTGTAAATAGCTTCCCTCGCAGCACCGAGCCTTGCGGTACCCCACTAGTCACTGCCTGCCATTCTGAAAGGGACCCGTTAATCCCTAATATTTGTTTCCTGTCTGCCAACCAATATCCTATCCATGTCAGTACCCTACCCCCAATACCATGTGTGCTCTAATTTTGCCCACTAATCTTCTATGTGGGACCTTATCAAAGGCTTTCTGCATGTCCAAGTACACCACATCCACTGCTCTCCTAGCTACATCCTCAAAAAATTTCAGCAGATTAGTCAAGCATGATTTCCCCTTTGTAAATCCATGCTGACTCGGACCGATCCTGTTACTGCTATCCAAATGTGTTGCAATTTTATCTTTTATAATTGACTCCAGCATCTTCCCCATCACCCATGTCAGGCTAACTGGTCTATAATTCCCTGTTTTCTCTCCCACCTTTCTTAAAAAGTGGGATAACATTAGCTACCCTCCAATCCACAGGAACTGCTCCTGATTCTATACAACATTGGCAAATGATCACCAATGCGCCCACGATTTCTAGAGCCACTTCCTTAAGTACCCTGGGATGCAGACCATCAGGCCCTGGGGATTTCTCAGTCTTCAGTCCCATCAGTCTACCCAACACCATTTCCTTCCAGTTGCTCCGTCACCCTAGGTCCTCTGGCCACTAGTACATCTGGGAGATGGTATTGTATCTGCCTCCACCACCACCACCCCTGGCAATGCGATCCAGGCCACCTCATTGTGTAACACACTTACCCCACACATCTCCTTTAAACCTTGCCGCTTTCACCTTAAACCTATGCCCTCTAGTCTTTGACATTTCCACCCTGGGAGAAAGGTTCTAACTGTCCTCTATCTATAGGGAGGTGGCACGGAGTCGAGGTCACGCCCTGTGACCCGTACTGTTGCCACGCAACGCCAACTGGAGTACACGCGGTGAACTGCAGGTAAGCATTTACTATGGCTGTCAGCACAGCGGGCCCTTCTTCTAACCCAGCATCCGGACTTGTTGCACACCTGCATAACCCGGGCCGTCGATCCCCGCGGCCGGGGGTGGGGGAGGGAGGAAGATGTCGGGGTGCCGCTGGGTGGGCGGAAGGGACAGACCGTCCCCAACACTGCTGCAGCTGACATTGCCTGGAGCCGCGGCCCCAGCCCCCCCCCCCCCCCCCCCCCGGCCCCGCGCCCCCTCGCTCTCCCCAGCCCCGGACATGCTACACCCGGCCCCGTGTGTGGGCGCTGCCGATCCACAGCCCGTGACGGTGCGGCCCACAGGGGGAGATGGGGCGGAGGGCAGCCATGGCCGGACAGCGCTGACCCCGGGGGGGAGAGTGGGGGCTGTCCTGAGGGATGCGCTCCTTGAGTCGCTTACACCTTGGTGCTAGGGTTCAGAGCAAACCTTCCCGCTTTCAATGACAGCACCCAAATATTTGTAGCACAAAAAAAATACAATTTGGGCGTTTTTTAACAGGTAAGAAGGTAGGCGTCCCATGTATTAACAGTGTGTGCGGGAAGCTGCCATGTCCTCCACATGGATTGAGTTGCTCCGTGCGTCACGCCCTTTGACCCGATGACCTTACGTGCAACCCCCCTATACCTCACGTAATTTCATTTACTTCAACTCGGTCTCCCCTCAGCCTCCATCGTTCCAGAGAAAATTATCCAAGTTTGTCCAACCTCTCCTTATAGCTCAACCCTCTAATCCAGGTAGTATTCTGGTAAACCTCTTCTGCACCCTCGCCAAAGCTTCCACATCCTTCCTGTAATGGTGTGACTAGAACTGCACATCTGTAATACTCCAGATGTGGCCGAACCAAAGCGCTAGTGAGTTGCATTATGACTTCCTCAATAGTCAATCATGCTTTATTTGTCACCTGTGCAACTGCAGAGTGAGATTCATTTGGCATATATTACACATGCGGGGCCGCCATTTTCAGCGGCATCATGCAAAGCCCAACGTCCAGTTGGGATGACTCTTATACTCAAAGCGCTGTCCGATGAAGGCAAGCATACCTTGATTTATTTAGTGCCCAAAAAAGTAGTGTTCTGCGCCATGAAGTGGTGAAAGTTTGAATGTCCACAGCGCTCTATGGTTGGAATTTCTTAAGTTCACAGCCCTCAGGGAAAGGACTTTTCGCCTCTGCTCAATCGTGCATGTTCAACTTCAGACTCTCTTTGTGCTTCAACCCTTTAAAGAACAATACTGCACTATAATCAGTTTATCCATCTCAAAGCAGAGAAAAACGTTCTCATATTTACGCACTTTTGTTTTAAAATAGTGACTTGAAGTGAAAATAAAAGGCATGAAAAATTAGAAACATTTTCAATCCACCTACATATTGATTTATGAATACATCATAGTCCAGTGGGCCGATACAGTCTATTCCTAACTTCTAAGCCATGGAAAGTTCTAAAACTCCAATTGCACAAAGCATTGGAGTACAGTCTTTTAATCGACCTGTTTAGAAAAAAAAATCATTTACTATATAATGCAATTCAGGTTTTGTGCCTGCACGACCTCCATTTCCACTTAACTCTCCTGTAATTTTACAAACTTTATTCCTCTTGTTCATTTACAGAGTCTTTTGATTTAGAATCAGGGAACAGAGGAGGAACGTATTCGGCCCACAGTTCCTGTACCGTTCTTTGAAAGGGCTTTTCAGCTATTGGTAAACACGCGTCCTTTCCCCATGGCCTGATGAAATGTGCTTTTTGTTAAGTATATACTCAATTCCTTTTTCAAAGTTATTGAATTTGCTTGCGCCACCCTTGCAGGCAATGCATCCCAGGTCATAATAACTCACTGCATAAAAAGAATTCCAATCTCTGCCTTCTGACAAATAACATAAATCTTCTGCCCTCTGGTTACTGTTTCTTCCCAGCAGAAACAGTCGCTCCCTATCTATTCACCACCGGCCCGTCTCGATCACCATCCCCCACTTAACTTACTACATCTGCAAATCTAGCTCCTGCAGTCTCTCCACATAACTGATGTCTCCTTTCATTGGTATCGTGCTGGTAAATCTCATCTGCACCTTCAATAGAGCTTCAGGATTCTTCCACTCACCCAATGTAAACTGCAACAGGATATCACCTCTTATGATAGGCAAAAGCACTCACAACAATGGTGGCACGGTGGTGCAGTTGGTAGAACCTGCTGCCTCACAGCCACAGAGACCCGAGTCAATACAGACCTTGGGCGCTGTCAGTGAGGAGTTTGCACGCTCTCCCTGTGACCACATGGGTTTCCTCCGGGTGCTCCGGTTTCCACCCACAAAGACGTGCAGGTTTGCAGGTTAATTGGCTTCGTTAAATTGGCCCTAGTATGTAGTATGCGAAAGTGGGTTATCATAGAACTAGTGTATAGGGTGATCGATGGTCAGCATGGACACGGTGAGCTGAAGGGCCTGTATCCACACTACACCCCTAAACTGAACTAAACAGTCACCTATTCCTCCGCTCCATGAATGCTGCCTCACCCACTGAGTTTCTCCAGCATTTTTGTCTACCTGAAACAATACTGACATCACGTTTCATTTCTTAGGGCAGCTATGAAAAAATATGATTATTTAGTGCACAAATCAGCTTTATATGGATCGCGTGCAGGCAGAGGTGATTAGTTTAACTTGGCATCATGTACAGCACGGGCACTGTGGGCCGAAGGGGCTGTTGCAATGCTGCCCTGTTCTATCTTCTCTATTATGGACTGTGAGCGATGTGGAAATTTAGAATGAAGCTGATACTTTTTCCTGTACAACATGCTTAATTCAATAGCTCGCACGTGTTCCCTCCGGCATTGACAGACCTATGGTTGATGGCTCTACACCCTGGTGTTTACACACTTTTGAAAGCTCCCTCTAGACACACAGCCAATTCTGGAAAGACAAATCCTATAAAGTGTACTCCTGGTTATTTTTCACAGTTCCACGTTGACATAATATGAAATTTTTATACGTCCGGAATTGGCACTTTGTTGAAATCCCTGCGAGTTCTAATTAAAATGGTAATTAAGGAGACGTCCTCGTTACACGCAGTGAGGGGGGGGGGGAGGGGGGGGGTGTCCAAACCCCCAGCGAGCTTCGAGTGGAGATGAAAGGGAGGCAGTGCCGGGAGGGCGCTGTGCCGCCCTGCTCCCCACGCCAATCACGGCGAAGGGAGACTGGGAATCACGGTAAGCAAGCGGCAGGTGGGGCGGTTGGCATCAGTGGCAAGGCAACATGGGGACCGGCGGTGAGTCTGATCACCGGCCTGCGGGGAATGCACAACAAAGTGGGAAGCGCCGCATCAAAGCAGTTACGAGTCTTATAGACCTCAGGTCTCATTACAGCAACAGCTGGAAACTCTCCTGGTGTCTCCTGATTTCCTAAGGTGCTGTCGAAAGCTTTGTAATTGATGACATTTTAGAATGATGGATAGAAGGAACCTAAGCTGCACTGAACGTTGGTGGTGATCAGCCTCCAACATGAATGTTTTAAAACCTTCATGCCCGGACCCCGACCGCAAGAAATTACAAAGAGTTGTGGATGTAGCCCAGTCCATCACACAGACCAGATGCCCCTTCATTAACCATCCACACTTCACGCTGCCTCGGGAAAGTAGCCAATCTAATCAAAGACCTTTACTACCCCGCTCATTCATTCAACTTCCCACTTTCATCAGGCAGAAGATACAGAAGCTTCAGGCAACTGAACCATCCTGTCACCAACAACTAGAGAACAGTCCTGAGCTAGCTACCTTATTGGAGACCCTCAGACTCTCTTTGATCGGACTTTGTGTCGGAAAGAACTGCAGATGCTGGTTTAAACCGAAGTTAGGACACAAAAAGCTGGAGTAACTCAGAGGGACAGGCAGCATCTCTGGAGAGAAGGAATGGGTGACGTTTCGGGTCAAGAAACGTGAAGAAGGGTCTTGACCCGAAACGTCTTGATCGGACTTTACTGGACTTTATCTTGCACTAAATGTTATCCATGTTATTCCCTTTATCATGTATCTGTACACTGTGGATTGCTCGATTGTAATTATGTACTGTCTTTCCACTGACTGGTCAGCACCCAACAAACGTTTTTCAATGTAATAATAAACTAAACTCAAGGTTGAAAGTGCGCACCACCTGACTCAGGAACAGCTTGTTATCAGGCTTCTGATCAGTCCTTCGATAAGTTAGGGTACTGTCCAATTCACCTCTGCATCGTTGCGGACTTTTTCTCTGGAACACTTGAGGGCCTGTCCCACTTTGGCGACATATGCACGTCATTTACGCGACATCATTTGCACGCACGTGATGCACGCATGGTGCGCGTTACGCGAGCATGGTGCGTGGTGACGTAGGCAGTGACGCACGGTCGCCCCAGGATTTTGAGATGTAAAAAATCTTTGCGTGACTCGCAACCGACGCCCAAGTGGGACACGCCCTTTACGCTACGATGCTGAGAACTATATTCTGCACTCTGTATCTTTCTCTTCGCTCTAGCTCTTGCACTTGACGCTGGTGTGATTGTATTCATGCGAGCGATTATCTAATTTAATTGGAGAGCCTGCAACCAAAAGCATTTCACTGCACCTCGGTACACGTGTCAATAATAGACCTAAACCATTGCAACACCTCTCACCCGACAACAAGCCTTAAGTTGGTTCAACCCACAATATGGCTTGCAGAGTCACACAAACCTTCACATCAAATGACAGGTAGAATACTGAGAGCAAACACCAAACCACTAACTAGCCAGGCTGGTTCAATTAACCCAACTTTTGCCTCTTAGTTACATGATTTCTGGTTCGAACCCCCCACGTAAAGACCTCAACAGAGGCTAACAATTCATTACAGTACTGAATGGATAAAGTAACATCAGGGACACTAATTACTGATGAGACTTTAAACTGGAGGTCTAGCCATTCAAATCTCCGGGTATGAAATTCTTCCCTCAATCAACTCATCCCAAACTAGACCCATCTGCAAGTCCACGCCTACTTCATCCTCAACCATACCTCTATCTCCTCACCCAGCGCCCTGAATGTGCCTTGTCTCACTCAGCTAATGACTCAGTTGACATTGGACCTATACTGGCTCCCCATCTTTATATCTCTCTACTCTTATGCCTCCTTCTGCAATCTTCTTCCAGCTTCAGGGCAGCACGGTAGAGTATGCTGCCTTACAGTTATTGCAGCGCTAGAGACCCGGGTTCGATCCCGGCTACAGTGCTGTCTGTACGGCGTTTGTTCGTTCTCCCCGTGACCTGCGTGGGTTTTCTACGAGACCTTCGGTTTCCTTCCACACACAGGTTCCTAGGTTAATTGGCTTGGTAAATGTAAATTGTCCCTAGTGTGTACAGGAGAGTGTTAATTTGTGGGGACCACTGGTCGGTGCGGACTCGGTGGGCTGAAGGGCCGATTTCTCTAAACTAAACTCATGACTTTCACTTCTGTATGTCTGACCTCCTGCGATTCCACACAAAAACACAATAATTAAGGCCAGAACTCCATTCGTGTTGATCTCTGAAAAGTCCTCCCTAAATCTCATTGCCATTTATTTTCTCTGCCTTTAAAAGCCTTTATAAGGCCCAATTATACCCCTCAGAATTTCCCCACTGGGATACAGTCCTCATTCCTTATCCGTGTAATCTCTCTGGGTGTTTTCAATGGTGCTTTATGGCCACATGTACAGTGAAATCCTTTCTGCATTGATATCACATGCACGCGTCGGTTATTTTGCTGCCGTTTACAAAAACGTCCAAAGCCCTCGATGTACTGGAGTTGCTCCCAATACAGGTAAGCCCCAGGCTGCTACAGGGGTCTCCTCCGTTGCCTTCAACCAGCTCGGCCTAAGAACCAACATCCCTCTTGTGAAGGACCTCAGGCATTCTACCACACTCATCTCTTTTCAAGAACACGATCTATTGCTGTTGTCGACGCCTGTATGTTCCAGGCACCTTTTCAATACTTTTAGGAGCTGCAGGAGCACATCAACCCTGCTAGGAGCCTCAGGAGTGTGTATATTTTTCCAGAAGACCCAAGAGCAAACCAATGTTTACACAGACTCCCATGAGTATGTCAAAGCTTTTCAGGAGTGCGTTATTTTGTGCAATCTCTACAACATTACTATCTGCAAGCACCACCAAAGTCAAGTATTATAACGCCATTGTAGGCAGAGATTCAGGATGTGGTAATCATTCAAAACAATGTGGTGTAGCTGGTTCAGCCGCTGTACAGAGTTTGTACCTTCTCCCTGTGACCGCGTGGGTTTCCTCCAGGTGCTCCGGTTTCCTCCCACATCCCAAAGTCGTGCGGGTTTGTAGGTTAATTGGCCTCTGTAGATTGCCCCGAGTGTGCAGGGAATGGACGGCGAAGTGCAATGACATAGAACTAGCGTGAACGGGAGATCGATGGTCTGAGTGGACTCGGTGGGCCGATGGGGCCTGCTTCCTTGCTGATCCTTTATCTCAATCCAATTCCGATATCGATTGAAGACGAACGAAAATAAATGAGTTAAAGAAGCCAGTCACTTGCCCGTGGAGGTTTAAACGCTCTCACAGTTGTACAAACGGCAAACAGGGCTTACTTTTCAAGTCTTCTGCCGCTCACAGGGGAGATGAATGCAGGGAGCGGGGATGTACTGTTGAAGCTCCCAGCCTCGAGAGCAGGAGTCGCTCGGCACATCCCAAACAGAGATTCATTTCATTCTGCAGCAAAAATCTCAGTCACAGAGGAAGCAATAACACCCCCTGGTCCCCCTTGAAGGACCCCTTATGTACTATTGACGACACTGGAAACAAAGGGAGGGGGGGGTCAGGGGGAGATGGGGGAGGGGGAGGGGGAGGGGGTAACAGTAACACCCTGTTTACTCAACAGGGGGCAGGATTGCACCAGGAGTCTAGTCAGGTCAGTTTTTTTTTGGCCACGTGACATCAAACTGCAGCCTGCACTTGTGGCAAAGTGGTGAACCTTACTCGTTTTTTTTTGGTTTTCGACGCGGCAACTTAGCAAGGATCACAACGGCATTTTCACGATCTTCCAGGATATTTATCATCAAGACTGCAGGTGTCAGGCAGGGAGGTGCAAGCTAACAGTGGACGAATGACTGCCTCCATTCTTTCATGGTTTGGCATTCCCTGCACAGCGTGACCTAAATCAGTCTGATTTTTTTTTTCAAGAAAAGAAAGTGGAACACTTCTATTTTTAAACGAGTTTCTGCTGCAGCATCTGAGCAGCAGTGGCCACTCTGTCATATCTGTAACAACACTGCGCAGACAGAAGTTGCACATCTGCAAAAACCCCAGGAAGTCTCAAAGTGCAAGTCAAGCGGAGTGGAGTTTGTTGTCACATGCGCAGGTGCGGTGAGGTACGGGTTCAGTGAAAATCTTGCTTGTAGCAGCATCACTTGTCCCCTGCAGCTGATCAAGCGCATTTTCCAGGTGAGGGTGATGTTGCAAGGCTGGAAGGATTGCTGACAGTTTCACCCAGCAAGCCCCCAGAAACAAACCCGCGAGGGAGATCGACACAAAATGCTGGAGTAACTCAGCGGGACAGGCGGCATCTCTGGAGAGAAGGAATGGGTGACGTTTCGGGTCGAGAGCTTTTCCCTCTCAGTCTGAAGAAGGGTCTTGACGCAAAACATCACCCATTCCTTCTCTCCAGAGATGCTGCCAGATCCGCTGAGTTACTCCAGCATTTTGTGCCTATCTTCGGTGTAAACCAACATCTGCAGTTCCTTCCTACACAAACAAACCAGTGATGCTGAAGGATGGGTAATTATTGGTGTAGAAAGAAAATGCAGATGCTGGTTTACACCGAAGATAGACGCAAAATGCTGGAGTAACTCAGTGGATCTGGCAGCATCTCTGGAGAAAGCGAGATCTGGCTGGGGTGATCTCCACTGCTCTCCTTCCAAATAGTGTCATGGAATCTTTTTATGAGAGGGCAAATAGTTTAACATCTTACATGAAAGACAGCTTATAGCAAGGACCGAAAGAGCTGCTGTCCTGACCCGAAACATCACTTGTTCGTGTTCTCCAAAGGTGCTGCCCTGACCAGCTGAGTTACTCCAGCACTTTGGGTCTTTTTTCTTTGTAAACCAGCACCTGCAGTTCCTTGTGTCTGCTCTAACCTTAAGCCTGGGGCTATGTCACCTGCTGCAATGTGTAGGAAGGAACTGCAGATGCTTGGTTTATACTGAAGATAGACACAAAGTGCTGGAGTAACTCAGCGGGTCAGGTAGCACCTCTGGAGAGAAGGAATGGGTGACGTTTTGAGTTGGAACCCTTCTTCCTGAGGAAGGGTTTGCTACCAGAAATGTCACCTATTTCTTCACAGATGCTGCCTGACCTGCAATGCTGAGAACTACACTCTGCATCCTTATCTTCCCCTATTGCTCTATCCATTGTTCTTGAGTTTAACTTGACTGTAATTATAAGCAGCAGTGGTTTGATCGGATAGCATGATAACAAAGCTTTTCACAGTACCCTGGTTCATGTGACAGAAATAAGCCTAAACCTGCCCGGCATTGTGAAGCTAGCTTCTTGGGTTTGGGGACAGCATCGTACAGTAAGCAAGGCAGATAGAAAATCACGGATTGTGCAAGTGAAACAAATAGATGTCCCCATACAGGCTAAGGTGAGGTGAAGCTTTTTGGTCCGAAAAAGAATGGAACAGAATATTTTTTTAATGGTGAAAAACTAGAAGGGACTTTTGTAATCAAGTACAGGGGCCATTAAAATGTGGTTGACGTCCAAACAATCATAAAATATTGCACTCGAACTGTTGGGCCAGAATACAAGGGAGTAGAGGTCACTTAGTTTAAGGATGCAGCATGGTAGCAGGCCCTTTGGCCCACTGATTCCACGCTTTTACTCCCTACACACCAGGAGGAATTTACAGATCCGCACTTACTTTGAGATGTGGGAGGAAACCGGAGCACCCGGAGGAAACCCACGTAGTCACAGGGACAACGTGCAGACATGCATACGTACAGCACCCAAGGTCGGGATTGAACCCGGGTCTCCGGTACCGTCAGACAGCAGCTCTACCCGCTGCGCCACCAGCTTTTGTGTGGAGTCTTGGTCGAATGGTGTGAGGGTCCAGGATGAATGGAGACCAGACTCTGCTGCACAGACTTTGTGCACGCACATATATGTGGATGTGCACATATATACATACACACACAACAAGCACATACTCAAGCCCACACACACGCAGGCACCTTTCATTGAGCTCCTCTGCACTGAACAGTAACTCGATTACACGAGAGGATCTTAATCCCCTGGAAGCACTGTTGTTGACAGGAACGTACCCATGAGCTGCCCCAACTTGACCCCAGGAATTTCTGAAGGGCCTGTCCCACTTAAGCGACTTTTTAGGCGAGTGCAGGAGGCGAGCACTGTCGCCACATGGTCGCTGGTGGTCTCTGGTGAGTCTCCTTCATGGTCGCGAGGAGTTCCCGCATTCTGGGAACTAGTCGCGGCCTCAGTGTGGTCGACGCAAATATTTCAACATGTTGACAAATGTTCTGATAATCCTGTAGTCGTAGGCGCAGTTGTAGTGGGGTCGCCATGTAGTTGTAGGTCGTCGAGGTAGTCGGAGGTAGTTTTAGTTCATCGCCTTTGCTGACCTGGCATTTACATTGGCTCAATGTGGAAAATAAACGTAAGCACCAGTTTTCAGAACCAAGGAAAGCCAACCGGTAATGTTAAATGCCCGCAGAATCTCACAGCTGTGTATCTCTGGCTTATTAAAAGTTGGCTGGCTTCTTAAAAGTGTCTCCACTCCTTCTCCCCCCCCTTCTTCCCCCCCTTCCCCCCCATTCCCCCCGTTCTTTTAAATGACTTACCGTACACTGTGCTAGCCGTCTTAACCTTCCTGTTCATCGCAGTGTGTGTCTGTATCACCTTGGCTTTGCACTGTGTGAATTTCAGACCGCGCTCCCCCGCTTTCCCTGGCCCCCGCCTTTGCTGTGTGTGTGTGTGTGTGTGCGTGTGGGTGTGTGTGTGTGTGTGTGTGTGTGTGTGTGTGTGTGTGTGTGTGTGTGTGTGTGTGTGTGTGTGTGTGCGGTGTGTGTGTGTGCGTGTGGGTGCGTGTGTGCGTGTGTGTGGGTGTGTGTGTGTGTGTGTGTGTGTGTGCGTGTGTGTGTGTTCCACTCTGACAGTTGCCGGCAGTCCGCTGAAAAATCTTCTAAGTGAGACAGGCCCTTGAGGGTTTGTGACGGACGGGAAGAAAAGCGTAAGCTTCCCGCGTGGAATATCATCCTTAATACTACTCATAACGTCGGAGAGAATGGTGAGGGAGGAAAAATGTGGTTGGAACAGGACAAAGATGGCTCATTGGAGGTGGACAACTAAGGCGTGTGGGGGGGGGGTGGGGAAGGCTTTGACATGGGCTGGCGTGAGGAGGAAGATCTGTAGAAAGAAATTGGGGATAGAAGTTATAGCTGGAGGTGAGGAGAGATGATTAAGTGTGAAGAAGATGCAAACATAGACTATGGAACAGTAGTGTACGGGAATAGACCCTTCGAGATATATATAACATTCTCTCCCTCACACACACTTTCTCTTTTCAGGAACTTCTTCAAAACACCTCTTTAAACTAACATTTAATCATTATTACCGCATGTGTTACTGCATCAACTGTTTAAATAATCCACTAATCTTATCTGTCAGACTTTTTGTCTAATTTTAATTTTTAGCTGTTGTCACTAAATATCGATCAACCCCTCCCCCCCCCCCCCCCCCCCACTTGTATCCACCTATCACTTGCTAGGCTTTGTCTCGTCCCCAGCTCACTTGCCCATCCCCCCACTCCAATCAGTCTGAAGCAGGATCCCAACCCGAAACATCGTCCATCTATTCATCTCCGCAGATGTTGCCTGACCCGCTGAGTTACTCTGACAGTTTGTGTTTCACACGAGGCACTTTTGCACATTTCACCATGTTAGTCGATATATTAATACAAGATGCTGCTGAAATCAACGTGGATTCAGATTACCTGAGCACAACAAACCTACCTTCCTCTGCACTGCTAACTACAAAGGTAACAGCACAAAGGAAGGACTCTGGGGATTTGTGCATTGCTTCTTTTGAAGGGATTGGGTGGAGGAAATGCTACTTCAGCAAACAACTCTGTACAGCTTCATTTCAATCAATGATTGAAGTGGAAAGCACTGGGTATTTACTGAACTTGGAGTAATTGCCCCACTGGAATGTAACCACGGTCAGCTGCAGTAATTGGACTTTACTGCTCTGTGTGTAAGCCCCTGTCCCACTTAGGAGACCTAAGCAGCAACCTCTGGTGACCTTGCCCGCCACCCAAGGTTTCCATGAGGTCACCGGAGGTTTTGGTCACTCTCCCTAATGGTCGAAAGTGGTTCCCATGTGATCGAGGCTTCATGTAGGTTGCTGCTATTTTTTCAACATGATTAAAAATAAGACGCCGTTTTAAAAAGCGATAATTTTTTAGTCGCAGGTCTAGTCGAAGCCGGTTTTTTTCATAGTCGAGGAAGGTTTTCAACATGTGCGTGGGAGGTGGCAGGGGGTCACCTCGACCTTGATTTTCTTTTTGTGTGCCGGGCAAGGTCACCAGAGGTTGCTGTTTAGGTCTCCTAAGTGGGACAGGGTTAGGCTGCAAAAGTAAACAATAAAGACAAAAGCTCTTTCTCTGGGAGCTATAACTAAGAGGCATTGTTTTATTCCAACAGGCTGACCTCTGGGTGGTTCGCACGCGGGCCTCTGCCTCATTTCACACCTGCTGTCACTGGAAAGTGGGTCAATGGGCAGAGGTGCAGGATGGAGTAACCTCGCCAAGGTTGTGTGAGCTGAGCTCTTCGTGGAGCAGCCAGCGATCGATCGGGCAATCGACAGAAAGGTGGTGAACATCTGTTTCCCAGCAGTGTCCCTCGCCCGCACGTACAGTGGCCCTGGTGCAAGGCTGTTAGCTCTCTGCTTTCTGAAAGTGACAGTTTATTGGATGAAGTCTGATCAAATCAAATCCTGTTGCTTAGCCTTTTTTTGGTTCACCAACTGCTCGTGCCCAGCAAGTCATTCGGAGGCATTTGGAGTTGTTATCTTAAAGTGGTTGCTTAGAGTCAGCCGCTTGCTCCAAGCTGCAGCAGGGACACACACAGTTCCCTCGGAAGGATAGGCTGAAGCTGTTTGTCACTGCAGAGAAAATGCCTTTGGTTTTCTCATGGAAGTGTTCAAAATCTTTGGAGTCAAGTTTTGGAGTTAGGAAGATTAAACCACTTGGATTTGGGATAGAACAGAACATCGTTTTAAAGCAATTGGCAAAATATTGTGTGAGGTAATAATATGTGCCCAGTGAGCTACTGAACAACTCGAAAGGGTGGAGGATGTGAATTCATTAAATAACCAGTGTGTAGAGGGGTGGCATGGTGGCACAGGCATAGAATGCCTTACTGCACAAGAGACCCGGGTTTAATCCTGACTACGGCTGCTGTCTGTAAGGAAGTTGTACATTGTACCCGTGACCACATGGATTTCTCCGGGTGCTCCGGTTTCTACCCACGATCCAAAGACGTGCAGGTTTGTAGGCTAATTGGCTTGTTAAAATCGTAAATTGTCCCTAGTGTGTCTAGGATAGTGTTAGTGTGTAGGGGATCACTGGTCGGCACAGACTCGTTGGGCAGAAGGGCCTGTATCCATGCTGTATCTCTAAACTGAACTAAACTGCAGATGCTGGTTTACACTGATGACACACACAAAATGTCCGAGGTTGGGACTCAGACGGGCGCGGCGCGCCCAGGCTCACAGCCAGCGCAGAGAAGCAGCGCTAAACCCAGCCCAACTCTGCCTTTCCCCCCAGGTCAACCTGCCTGGGCTTGCGGGAAATATGGCCAGCGTGGAGAAGCAGCGCTGGTGGCTCGTCAGTCCAGGCAGGGCTGTAGGTTAACCCGGCGAGACAAGCAGAGTTGAGCTGCATTTAGCGCTGGATTGAGCCTCCGAAGCCTCGCGCATGTGTGTGTGAGTGTGTGCATGCGCGCGCGGACGCCAAAAAATTGTGTCCCCCGGTCCCCTCCATGCTTTGATAGCAAGTTCCGTGCCTGGTCATAAGGTCACAAGGATTAGGAGTAGAATTAGGCCATTCAACCCTTCAAGTCTACTCCACCATTCAATCATGGCTAATCTATCTCTCCCTCCTAACCCCATTCTCCTGCCTTCTCCCCGTAACCTCTGACACCCATACTAATCAAGAATCTATTTATCTCTGCCTTAAAAATATCCACTGATTACCTCCACAGCCTTCTGTGGCAAGGAATTCCACAGATTCACCGCCCAAGAAATTTCTCCTCATCTCCTTCCTAAATGAACGTCCTTTAATTCTGAGGCTATGACCTCTCATGCTAGACTCTCCCACGAGTGGAAACATCCTCTTCACATCCACTCTATCCAAGCCTTTCACTATTCTGTATATTTCAATGAGATCCCCTCCTCATTCTTCTAAACTCCAGCGAGTACAGGCCCAGTGCCGACAAACGCTCATCATAGGTTAACCTATTGCTTCCTGGAATCATTCTTGTAAACCTCCTCTGGACCCTCTCCAGAGCCAGCACATGCTTCCTCAAGGATTGCAGTAGAGTTTCCCACATTTCTGTCCTGCCCAAGTTACCTTTTCCATCTAACTAACATATCCACTTCCCTATTTGTACATGAGCCCTGGATGGCGTGGCTTCAGGCTGGCAGTCACAACTGCAGCCCCGGTGCTGCCCAAAAACGTGTCGGAAATTCAGGATGCCAACGCAAGATTCTGCTGCCAAAATGACAACTTGTATGTACAGGTTGAGGGGAGGCATGATACAAGTATGTAAGATGATGAGAGTAGACCTTGTTCCCTCAGGGTAGAAATGTCAACGTTCTTATTTCTTATAGTCATAAAGATATGGCATGGAAACAGGCCCTTCGGCCCACTGAGTCTATGCCAGCCAGCAATCACCCATACATTGGTCCTATCCTACACACATGGGATAATTTACAGAATTAACCAACAAGCCTGCACGTCTTTGGAATGTGGGAGGAAACAGGAGAAAACGTACAAAGGGAGAACGTACAAATACCGTTCAGACAGCACTCGTAGACAGAATCGACCCCGGGTCTCATAGAAACATAGAAAAATAGGTGCAGGAGTAGGCCATTCGGCCCTTCGAGCCTGCACCGCCATTCAATGGCTGATCATCCAACTCAGTATCCCGTACCTGCCTTCTCTCCATACCCCCTGATCCCTTTAGCCACAAGTGCCACATCTAACGCCCTCTTAAATATAGCCAATGAACTGGCCTCAACTACCTTCTGTGGCAGAGAATTCCAGAGACTCACCACTCTCTGTGTAAAGAATGTTTTCCTCATCTCGGTCCTAAAGGAATTCCCCCTTATCCTTAGACTGTGACCCCTTGTTCTGGACTCCCCCAACATCGGGAACAATCTTCCTGCATCTAGCCTGTCCAACCCCTTAAGAATTTTGTAAGTCTCTGGCGCTATAAGGCAGCACCAAGCTGGAGTGATGGAGTAAACATGACCAGTGACAGCCACATCTCCTGACAGAACAAATGAAAAGAAAGCTCGGGTCATATCTCCGACCTCTGGTTTGGGGGACCGAGCGGGATGTGCCGAATCGTGGCTGAGACAGAGGGAACGACAGAAGCAGATTGACTCTTTATGAGAAATTACAAGAAGACTTCCAGGTTCGAAGTGCTTACTGACCTGAGCACCCGAGTCAGTACAGGCCGTGCACTTGAGGTGCGTTCTGTATGGCTACGCTGGAAAAATAATAACATTCACTCCCCAAAACTTTCAGAAATCAGATATAGAGAAAAAAAAATTCCGTCGGGACAATAAGAGATGACATTTCAGGTTATTGAGAAATAAATCATCAAATTCATATCATCTTCAGGCAGTGAAAAATGACCTGTTGCACAGGTAACTCAATAGGATGTTAAACCAATCCTTCAATGCTCCAGTAAATGTCGTTCAAATGTCTCCCTCTTTTAACCACTGCTGGGACAAGGCAAAGATCAGGAGAATTACAAAGGGAGGGGTCAGGGCTCTACCTGGATCTGGCTGCAATGCTCAGAAGGAGCAGTTCCATCACCATCTTTAAATCGTTGCCATGCCACCTTAGGTGAGACCAGGAATTAGGAAACTTTAGTCGGAAGGTGGTGAATCTGTGGAACTCATTGCCATAGAAGGCTGTGGAGGCGATTAGTGGGTTGTAAAGGAAAAGCACACGAGGAACTCAGTGTGTCTTATCTTT
Source organism: Raja brachyura (assembly GCA_963514005.1). The sequence goes on along the minus strand of OY740807.1, from coordinate 11,753,568 downwards.
CCAACAGCCAACATAGAAACCATGGGCTCATCGGCCACCTTGTCAGTCTGAAGAACGGTCCTCGCCCAAAAGTTCGGCCATCCAATCCGTCCATAGATACTGCCTGACCCGCTGAGTTCCTCCAGCACTTTGTGTTTTGCTCCCTATATATAAGGGGCCGCTATTAACTTAGGAAATACAGCTCGTGGCTAAAATCAGTTAACCTTCTCTTGAGCAAGGTTCATTGTGAAGAATGTAGTTAGGAGGACAACAACAGCTCTCTCCCTCGTCACATCTCTTCTGAACAAGGACAGATGCATCTTTGAGTCTTCTGCGGGTGGTGTTCTGAAACCACTCAACTCATTATTGGCCCAGGACAGAAGGTCTATAGCTTCAGGATTCCTACTTGCTTAAGTGAAGCACAAAACCATCTCTGCATAGCCTGAGGGACAAATGGAAAATTATGAACTGTCCAGGGTGTATCTATGGTCCTCCCGCATAGTGTAGAGAGCATGTGATTTCTAAATGTCTAACCCATAAATGCACAGGAGGTATTTCTGTAATACATCGTGCTACTCCTGATGTGTCTGTCAGGGCCAAAACAACTTTTAGGAGCATTAAGAACACACGAAACAGAAAAGGCATTAGACCTTTGGCTTCTTGAGTCTGCTTCACCATTCACTAAGAGTAGGACTGGCTGTCGACCTCAGCCACAGTTTCACTGCCCTATCCCCACACGATCCTTTTGATTTTGGGAAAGCCATTGATTTCTGTGCTGAACGAGTATCCGCAGGCCTCGAGGCCAGAGAATTCCAATGACTCACCATTCTTTCCTCATAACAGTCCGCAGCCCAGACCAACCTGCCTTCCATTGACTCCATCTACACCTCACGCTGCCTCGACAAGGCCAGCAGAATAATCGGGGACCAGTCGTACCCTGGTCACTTCCTCTACTCCCCTCTCCCATTGGACAAAAGGTATAGAGGTGTGTAAACGCACACCTCCAGATTGAGGGACAGTTTCTTCCCAGCTGTAATCAGGCAACTGAACCATCCTACCAACAATGAGAGCGGTCCTGAATACTAGCTACCTCATGGAGACCATCGGACTATCTTTGATTGGACTTTACTGGCTTTATCTTGCACTAAACGTAATGCACTTTAACATGTATCTGGACACTGTGGATGGCTCAATTCTAATCACGTCTTTCCACTGACTGACGAGCATGCAACAAAAGACTTTTACTGTACCTCGGTACACCTGACAATAAACTAAACTCAACTTAAAGCACGGTGGCACCGCAGCAGAATTGCAGCCTTACAGCGCCAGAGACCTGGGTTCGATCCTGACCTCGGGTGCCGCCTGTACGGTGTTTTACGTTCTCCCCGTGACCGCGTGGGTTTTCTCCGGGTGCTCCAGTTTCCTCCCACACTCCAAAGGCGTGCAGGTTTGTAGGTTAATTGGCTTCGGTAAAATATTTAAATTATCGTTAGTGTGTAGGATAGTGCCAGTTAGTGTGCGGGGATCGCTGGTCGGCAGAGACTTGGTGGGTTGGAGGACCCGTTTCCGCGCTGTATCTCTAAACTAAACTAAACTAAAGGGAAAGGAAAATAGAAAACAGAATATAGTTAAACTATTATCAGAACAAAATGGTGCAGTATTTACAGGCAGAAAAGATATTTAAAAGGAAAGATACAGAGGGAAGCATACAGTTTTCACACATTGTGGAGCAACAGTTCAGGGGTAACCGCGAGCTTTAAGGTGCTTTTAACCAGCCGTTAACCAGCCCTTTCAGTTTGGTCAGTGCTACTAGTTGGGATGCAAGTTCAACAGTCTACAAAATTGACCCCGTTTTTCTCTCTCAACCAATGCTGCCTGGCCTGTTTATTTTCAGCAATCTCTTTTATTTCAGATTTCCAGCAACTGTTAGAATCATAAAATCAAACCGGACGGAAACAAGTCCTTCATCCTAACTCATCCGTGCCAACCAAGATGCCCCATCTAAGCTAGTCCCATGTGCCCATATCCCTCTAAAGCTTGCCGATCCATGTACCTGTGCAGGTATTGTCTTCTGTTTATTCGGTGAAAACGAGAAGCTGGTGCAACATGGGTGGGGGAGGGATAGAGAGAGAGGGAATGCCGGGGCTACCTGAAGTGAGAGAAATCAATATTCATACCACTGGCCCAAGTAAGTGGCCCAAACGTAATATGAGATGCTGGTCCTCCAATTTGCATTTAGCCTCACTCCGACAATGGAGGATGCCTAGGAAATAAAGGTCAGTGTGGGAATGGGAAGGAGAATTATAGTGTTTCGCAACCGGGAGATCAGGTAGGTTCGGGAGGACCGAGCGAAGGTGTTGTTCGGTTTCACCTTTTCCCACTCTAACTTGCACATTCCTCGTGCTTCTCTCATCCCTCCCCCACCACCTGCAAACTGAAACCTGCTGATGGAAGATCCGACGTGTTCTTCCCCGGCTGATGCGGCCTAACCTGCTGAGTATTTCTAGCATTGTCTGATTGAGTTCAAGTAGAATAGGGATTTGTTTCTGATTATTAATTTACAAAGGGAAAACAAGTAAGAGCAAAAGCGCAGCCCCCATGCCGGTAAGATTCTTGTTGGTAACGAATGATAGCAGACAATCACGATTTCCCTAGAGGTGGGTACATCTTCATTTTTTTTAAAAATGCATTTAAAATTATGGAAATTCTCCAATTTGACTCAATCTATGCCACAGCTAAAACCCAAGAGGCGGGAGAAATTTATATCAAATGAGTTGAGCTTCATAGAAAGAACAGCTGACACCAGTCAGACTGGGAGTGAGCCTGATTGCACCAGCGGAGTCACGATTAGACCACAGCAGCTCTTCCTAAATCGACTGGCAATTAGCCCTGATTTAATGGCAGTCTATGAGCCGCTGCCTCCCTCACCTTGGAGAGCAGCCCTCACCCATCTCTCCGTTGCCAAATTACAAAATTGAGCAAATTGCTCGTGGTCTTAACTTGGGAATTAAATAAAAAAACATTCAGCATGCCGTCTACTTCAACGACCCCAAATTAAAAGGCGAGTAAAGTCTGATTAAAATCACACCGACTCTACAGAGAATAGGTCGCGCCAAGCCAACTCAAGAGAAAGGATCACAGGGCTGGTGCCAGCGGACTCCCCTGGCCAAGACTTAAAGATGCGGCCTCTCCAATTTTCAGCCGGTGACAAAGAGGGTTGATTGTGGGAACTTTCTACACACACCAATATATCAAAATATTTAATTTTGTTTAGTTGCGTTAATTGTCACATGTACCAAGGAACAGTGAAAAGCTTTTTTGCTGCGTGCTATCCAGCCAGCGGAAAGACTATGCATGATTACAATCAAGCCATCCAGAGTGTACAGATACAGGATAAAGGGAAAAATATTTAGTGTAAGATAAAGTCCGATTTAAGATGGTCCGTGAGGCTCCAATATGGTAGATGGTAGATAAGGACTGCTCTCTAGTTGGTGATAGGATGGTTCAGTTTCCTGATAACAGCAGGGACTTCCATTTAGAATCTACGAAAGAAGGTCATTCAGCACTTTCAGACTGATATGCCATTCAGTTAGATTGCAATGAAATTTCCATCCCAATGTGACATTCCCATCACCATGACATTCCACAAGAAAGCTATCAATCTGTGCTCTGAAATTCCATTTGATGGCCTGTCTCAATGTATTTTCGAGGGGGGAGCAGGGAGGTGGAGGAAGAAGTGTACAGAAATTCATTACTCAATCCAATTAAGAAATGATTCCCCAAATCACCCGCAGGACTTGATCCTGTGCTGTACGCCCACATGTTGCCTGGATCTTTACACCTGGCGAAAAATTTACCGTGTCAACTCCTTTAATCTGCTTAAATACCTCGATCTAATCACCACTTCATCTTCTGAGCTCGAGGAAAAATTAATTTTGGAACTTGTCATCACAACAAACGTTTGAAATCCAGCCGTCTAGTACAACATCTGCAAGGAGAGATTGGATAGACTTGGGGGTACACAAAAGGCTGGAGAAACTCAGCGGGTGCGGCAGCATCTAAGGAGCGAGGGAGGTAGGCGACGTTTCGGGTCTGAAGAAGGGTCTCGACCCGAAACGTCGCCTATCTCCTTCGCTCCTTGAATGCTGCTGCACCCGCTGAGTTTCTCCAACCTTTTGTGTACCCTCAATTCTCCAGCATCTGCAGTTCCTTCTTTAACACTTTGGATAGACTTGGATTGTTTTCTCTGGAGTATTGGTTGAGAGGAGACACGATAGAAGTATATAAAATTATGATTCAGAACCTTTTCCCCCAGGGTGGAAATATCAAATATTAGAAGGCATAGTTTCACGGTGAGAGGGGCAAAGTTTAAAGGAGATGTGTAGGGCATGTTTTCGTTTTACGCAGAGGGTGGTGTGTGCCTGGAACACGTTGTCAGGGGTGATGGTGGAGGCAGATACAACAGTGGCATTTGATAGGCGCATGAATGTGCAGGGAATAGAAAAATATGGATCACGTGCAAGCAGAGAATATTAGTTAAACTTGGCATCATGATCAGCTCTAGAGTCATAGACTCATAAAGCATGGACACAGGCCCTGTGGCCCAACTTGCCCACACCGACTAACATATCCCATCTGAACTAGTCCCACCTGTCTGCGTTTGGCCCATATCCCACTATACCTGTCTTATCCATGTACCTATCTAAATGTTTCTTAAACGTTGTGATAGTCCCTGCCTCAACTACCTCCTCTGGCATCTCATTCTATAAACCCACCACCCATTGTGTGAAAAAGTTACCCCTCAGGTTCCTATTAAATCCTGCTCCTCCTCCTCACCTTAAACCTATGTCCTCTGATTCTCAATTCCCCTACTCTGGGCAAGAGATTTTGTGCGTCTACCCGATCTATTCCTCTTATGATTTTGTACGTCTCTATAAGATCACCCCTCATCCTCCAGTGCCAATTGTGGGCTAAAAGACCTGCTCCTGTGCTGCACAGTTCTATGTTCATCCCTCTCTTCGCTGAATGACACCATTCATCATAATAATCAAGAGATGGCACTTCCGATGATGCACAACTACTTCTCTATGCTGTACTCGTGAGTCATCCTGCACCCTGCGCTCATTCTGGAGTGAGGCTAAACCATTCTAGGGACATGCTACCAGGCTGCCGACTACTAGAAAGTTTTGAGTCGCTCAACGCAACCATCTGTTCAAACATGAGCTGGATTTCAGTGAGAGTTATAGTGCGTGATTCAGACTCTTGAATTATGAAGAGCACCCATTGAATTATTTGGTTTCTCATTTATGATTCAGCTCCCAGGATCTTTGTTGTTTTGTCATATGCATATAAATAAATGGTTTGGATGAGAATGTCTGTGATTTAATTTAGCTCTTAGGGCCAAGGGACTCAAGGGACATGGGAAAAAAGCTGGAACGGGCTACTGATTTTGGATGATCAGCCATGATCATATTGAATGACGGTGCTGGCTCGAAGGGCCGAATGGCCTACCTCCTGCACCTATTTTCTATGTTTTTTTCTGATTAATAGGTTTAGTGAAGACATGAAGAATGGTGGAGTTGTGGATAGCAAGGATGGCCGTCTAATGATACAGAGGGACATAGATCAGGTGGAAAGTCAGGCAGAACAGTGGCAGATGGAATTTATTTCGGACAAGTGTGAGGTAACGCATTTGGGATGTCAAATACTGGCCAGACCCATGCAGTAATCCGCAGGGGCCTCGGAAGTGTTGATACACAGGGGAACCTTGGGGTGCAAGAGTTCATAGCTCCCTGAAAATGGCAAGACAGGTGGACAGGCTTGAAGGGAACCAATGTCCTTGGGGGAGTGTTTGCGAGTGCTGTCAGGGAGGATTTAAACTAATGTGGCAGGGGGATGGGAGCATGAGCAGAGAGACAGAGGGATGTAAAATGAGGGTAGAAGCAATAGGTAGCAAGGTGAAAAGTAAAAGTGGCAGGCAGAAAAATCCAGGACAAAAATCAAAAAGGGCCACATTTCAGCACAATTGTATAATGGGTAAGAGTGTTGTAAAAGCAAGCCTGAAGGCTTTATATCTCAATGCAAGGAGCATTCATAATAAGGTGGATGAGTTGAATGTGCAGATAGTTATTAATGAATATGATATAGTTGGGATCACGGAGACATGGCTCCAGGGTGAACAAGGCTGGGAGCTGAACATCCAGGGATATTCAATATTCAGGAGGGATAGACAGAAAGGAAAAGGAGGTGGAGTAGCGTTGCTGGTTAGAGAGGAGATTAACGCAATAGAAAGGAAAGACATTAGCTTGGAGGATGTGGAATCGATATGGGTAGAGGGGCAGAAAACGCTAGTGGGAGTTGTGTACAGGCCACCTAACAGTAGTAGTGGAATTGGGGATGGCATCAAACATGAAATTAGAAATGCGTGCAACAAAGGTAAAACAGTTATAATGGGTGACTTCAATCTACATATAGATTGGGTGAATCAAATTGGTAGGGGTGCTGAGGAAGAGGATTTCTTGGAATGTATGTGGGATAGTTTTCTAAACCAACATATAGAGGAACCAACGAGAGAGCAGGCTATTCTAGACTGGGTATTGAGTAATGAGGAACCGTTAGTTAGCAGCCTTGTTGTGCGTGGCCCCTTGGGCAAGAGTGACCATAATATGGTTGAGTTCTTCATTAGGATGGAGAGTGACATTGTTAATTCAGAAACAACGGTTCTGAACTTAAAGAAAGGTAACTTTGAGGGTGTGAGACGTGAATTGGCCAAGATAGACTGCCAACCCTAAGATTCTTAAAGGGTTGACGGTGGATATGCAATGGAAGGCATTTAAAGGCTGCATGGATGAACTACAACAATTGTTCATCCCAGTTTGGCAAAAGAATAAATCAGGGAAGATAGTGCATCCGTGGATGACAAGGGAAATCAGGGATAGTATCAAAGCAAAAGATGAAGCGTACAAATTAGTCAGAAAAAGCAGCCTACCAGAGGACTGGGAGAAATTCAGATTCGAGCAGAGGAGGACAAAGTGCTTAATTACGAAAGGGAAAGTAGATTATGAAAGAAAACTGGCAGGGAACATAAAAACAGACTGCAAAAGCTTTTATAGATATGTGAAGAGAAAAAGGTTAGTTAAAACAAATGTAGGTCCCTTGCAGTCAGAAACTGGTGAATTGATCATGGGGAACAAGGACATGGCAGACCAATTGAATAACTACTTTGATTCTGTCTTCACTAAGGAAGACATAAATAATCTGCCGGAAATAGCAGGGGGTCAAATGAGATGGAGGAACTGAGTGAAATCCAGGTTAGCCGGGAAGTAGTGTTAGGTAAATTGAATGGATTAAAGGCCGATAAATCCCCAGGGCCAGATAGGCTGCATCCCAGAGTACTTAAGGAAGTAGCCCCAGAAATAGTGGATGCATTAGTGATAATTTTTCAAAACTATTTAGATTCTGGAGTAGTTCCTGAGGATTGGAGGGTAGCTAATGTAACCCCACTTTTTAAAAAGGGAGGAAGAGAGAAAACGGGGAATTACAGACTAGTTAGTATAACATCGGTAGTGGGGAAAATGCTTAGTCAGTTATTTAAGATGGGATAGCAGCACATTTGGAAAGTGGTGAAATCATTGGACAAAGTCAGCGTGGATTTATGAAAGGTAAATCATGTCTGACGAATCTTATAGAATTTTTCGAGGATGTAACTAGTAGAGTGGATGAGGGAGAACCTGTGGATGTGTTGTATCTGGACTTTCAGAAGGCTTTCGACAAGGTCCCACATAAGAGATTAGAATTCAAACGTAAAGCACACGGTATTGGGGGTTCAGTGTTGATGTGGATAGAGAACTGCCTGGCAGACAGGAAGCAAAGAGTAGGAGTAAACGGGTCATTTTCAGAATGGCAGGCAGTGACTAGTGGGGTACCGCAAGGCTCAGTGCTGGGACCCCAGATATTTACAATATATATTAATGATCTGGATGAGGGAATTGAATGCAACATCTCCAAGTTTGCAGATGACACGAAGCTGGGGGGCAGTGTTAGCTATGAGGAGGATGCTAGGAGGCTGCAAGGTGACTTGGATAGGTTGGGGGAATGGGTAAATGCATGGCAGATGCAGTATAATGTGGATAAATGTATCCACTTTGGCGGCAAAAACAGGAGGGTAGACTATTATCTGAATGGTGGCCGATTAGGAAAGGGGGAGATGCAACGAGACCTGGGTGTCATGGTACACCAGTCATTGAAAGTAGGCATGCAGGTGCAGCAGGCTGTGAAGAAAGCGAATGGTATGTTGGCATTCATAGCAAAAGGATTTGAGTACAAGAGCAGGGAGGTTCTACTGCAGTTGTACAGGGTCTTGGTGAGGCCACACCTGGAGTATTGCGTACAGTTTTGGTCTCCTAATATGAGGAAAGACATTCTTGCCATAGAATGTACAGAGAAGGTTCACCAGACTGATTCCTGGGATGGCAGACTTCCATATGAAGAAAGACTGGATAGACTCGCTGGAATTTAGGAGATTGAGGGGGGATCTTATCGAGACTTACAAAATCTTAAGGGGTTGGACAGGCTAGATGCAGGAAGATTGTTCTCGATGTTGGGGAACTCCAGAACAAGGGGTCACAGTTTAAGGATAAGGGGGAAGTCTTTTAGGACCAAGATGTGAAGATCATTTTTCACACAGAGAGTGGTGAGTCTGTGGAATTCTCTGCCACAGAAGGTAGTTGAGACCAGTTCATTGGCTATATTTAAGAGGGAGTTAGATGTGGCCCTTGTGGCTAAAGGGATCAGGGGGTATGGAGAGAGGGCAGGTATAGGATACTGAGTTGGATGATCAGCCATGATCATATTGAATGGCGGTGCAGGCTCGAAGGGCCGAATGGCCTACTCCTGCAATATTTTTCTATGATTCTATGATTCTATGACAGGGTAGAGAAGAAAGCAAGTCCCTTGCTTGCCCGTTGATGGCATCGGGATTGAGTGTAGGAGTTAGGACGTCATGTTGCAGTTGTACGAGACATTGGTTGGACCACGCCTCCAATATTATGTGCAATTCTGGCCACCATATTACAGAATCGATGTGCAATCACGAGAAAGAGTGTGAAGGAGATTCACCGGAAAGCTTTCTAGAATGGAGGGCTTTAATAGGAAGGAGAGATTGGATAAGCTAAGATTGTTTTCACTGGAGCTCCCAAGACTGAGTGGTAATCCTCTCGAGGTTTATACGTTTACAAGGGGAAGATAAGTTAGTCAGTCCCTTTCCAAGGGTATGGGAGTCTAAAACCAGAGGACTAGGTTTAAGGTGAGAGAGGAAATATTTAAAGGGCAGATTTTTCCACACAGAATGTGGTGGGTTTATGGCACAAGCTGCCAGAGGAAGTGGTAGAGTGGGTATAACTGCAGTGTTTGGAGAGCATTTGGATGGGAAAGGAACAGAGAGATGTGCTCCAAATGCAGGAAAATGGGATGAGAAAACAGGCATCTTGTTTGACATGTATTAGTCGGGTTGAAGGGTCTGCTTCCATGCTATTCGACTCTGTGGGATCACAGAGAGTTATTTAAGCAACTGAACTGTGGGCAGTTGCAGGGCACGGCAGGGTTGATAGTGGATAGAGTGCTTTGGGACAATCAAGCCCATAAAGGGTGTTTCCACTAGTGGCAGAGTCTAAGACCAGAGGTCATAGCCTCAGAATAAAAGGATGTACGTTCAGAAAGGAGATGAGGAGATATTTCTTTAGTCAGAGGGTGGTGAATCTGTGGAATTCATTGCCACAGATGGCTGCGGAGGCCAAGTCAATTGGTATTGGCGTTGGTTACCCTGCAGGCAGTCTGTTCGTCGTTTTGTTATTTTTCCACTTTTTGTTATTTTTTAGTTTGTTAAAAGTTTTTGTTTTAAAGTTCTTCGGTTTGTTTTATGTGGGGGGAGGGGGGAGGGGATCGGGGGAAACTTTTTTTCAGGTTCTTACTTTCCCGGAGATGTGATCAATTTTCGGATCACATTCTCCGGTCTCTGCGGCCTACCATCGCTGGAGCTGGAAGCCTCCTTGGACTGTCGTGAGCCCCACCGCGGGGCGCGGACTTAACATGGGAGCTGATCCCCTGCCTGGGATCGCGATCACCGCGGAATCACCATCAAGGGCTCGCAGTCTCGGGTGAGGCTAGTCGGAAGCTCCAACGTCACGGAAGGTTCGACCAGCCCCGACGCGAGGTTCGATCGTCCGACGCGGGGGAGCTGACATCCCCTCGTTGCGGGAGCTAATCACCACGACGCGGAGGGCCCGAACGCCGCCGGCTACGGGAGTCAAGATCGTCCCGTCAACGGGGGCTCGAGGCCCACGACCGAGGAAGAACTAAGGGAAGGACTTGAACTTTATTTCGCCTTCCATTCCAGTGAGGAATGTGTAGGAGTCACTGTGGTGGATGTTCATGTCGAAATGTGTTTTTTCAAAGGTTCAAAGGTTCTTTATTTGTCACATACACCAATTGGTGTAGTGAAATGCATATTGCCATTGTTTTTGAGTGATCTGTTGCTTTTAATTGTATGGCTGACCTGGCCAATGAAATTCCTCATCAGTTGGCGAATAAAATGTGATTCTGATTCTGATTCTGATTTTCATGGCAGAGATTGACAGATTCTTGACTAGTAAGGGTGTCAGGGGTTGTGGGGAGGTCAGGAGAATGGGGTTGAGAGGGAAAGACAGATCAGCCACGATTGAATAGCGGAGTAGACTTGCAGGGTGAATGGCCTAATTCTGCTCCTAGAACATATGGACATCCCAGAAGGAAAAGGAGCAGCAGTGTCAAGATTTGATATTTGTAATGACCATGTTCTGACACCACAGTGTGCTACCAACTACTGCAGCCTCTGTGTACTGCTGTTGTCGTTTTGAGATCCGATCCTATAAAATGGTGATGACAGTCATGGCCATCTTCAGTAGTAAGGGACAAACATCTAATTCAACAGACACCAATCAGTCAGTAACTGACACCCACACTATACTGCTTCCCTGCAGTATATCTGCATGCCACTCCTTGAAAATACTTAAATTCAAAGTTAATCAGGCAATAGATTATTTATGGCAGGGATCAGAAATATCGCATAAGTAATGACTTGAGTAGTTCAATAAGCAGAAAGGTCAAGGTTGCCAACTTACACTGGCCTCCGTTACTTGAAGTATGGAGTGCGGAGCATTCACACTCTCTCCAACCTTACAAAAAATTTTGCTAGCAAATGTTGTGCGGTGTCTGTTAACGTGTTTTCTCATGTGGACCCACTCTCTTTGCATGTTAGCAATATATCACACGCTCTTCACACCTCATGTAAAACACACCAGTGTTTTGACTCGGGAAGAGAACAGATTTCTATGTCACTGCTCCCAATCTAAGCATAATTCAAATGTTACGGCCAATGCTGAACTTCTGAAATATAATCACTATTGGGATGGAGAAAATAATACTGACACAGTGGTGGAACTGGTAGAGTTGTGGCCTCACAGCGCCAGAGACCCAGGCTTGATCCTGACCTCGGGCACTGTCTGTGTGGAGCCTGCACGTTCTCCCTTTGACTCTTGTGAGTTTTCTCCGGGGGCTCGGTTTCCTCCCATATGCCAATGACGTGCGTGTTTGTAGGCTAATTGGCCTCTGCAAAATGACCCCTAGTATGCAGAGAGAGGTTGGGAAATGTGGGATGACATAGAACTAGTGTGAATGGGTGATCGATGGTCGGCGTGGACCGAAGGGCCTGTTTCATAAGTGATAGGAGCAGAATTAGGCCATTCGGCACATCAAGTCTTCTCCGCCATTCAAGCATGGCTGATCTATCTCTCCCTCCTAACCACATTCTCCTACCTTCTCCCCATAACCCCAGACATCCATACTAATTAAGAATCTATCTATTTCTCCCTTAAAAATATCAATTGACGGCCCCCACAGCCTTCTGTGGCAAAGAATTCCACAGATTCACCATCCTCTATGACTGAAGAAATTCCTCCTCATCTTCCTAAAGGAACGTCCTTTAATTCTGAGTTTATGACCTCTAGTCCTAGACTCTCCCACTAGTGCAAGCATCCTCTCCACATCCACGCTATTCAAGCCTTTCACTTTTCGGTAAGTTTCAATGAGGTGTCCCCCCCTCATCCTTCTAAACTCCAGCGAGCATAGGCCCAGCGCCAAACGCTCATCACATGTTAACCCACTCATTCCTGGGATCAGTCTTGTAAACCTCCACGCTGTGTCTTTCAATCGATTAATACTCGGCTTGCGAAGTTTGGTAAGAAACAAATGTTTGAGATGGGGTCGGTGTATCCTCTGAGAGCTTCATCCCCGATGGTGGCGCATTTCCTCAATATAGCAGTGAGTGGATTAGACGCTTAAATCTTTGGATTGGGACTTGAACCTATAAAGTTTACACTCAGTAAAGTGCTACTTGCTGAGTCACAGACAACACCCAATGAGGCAGAAATTAATGGTCTCTGACACAGGGCTGCTGCAGGAATCTAAATGCATCCACTCGGATGCACGGCACGCCAGGCAGTGATGGAAAAAGTAAATGTATTTACATACAAAATACGGCCGTGGAATATTTTACATCATGAGCTGCCTGCAATCTGGGGATCCAGGGGGAAGGAATAACATGCAAAGTAGACTTAGCGCCTCATCAATATGGAATGCTGCAGCCTTAAGGCAGACAGGGAACGTACAGCGGGAGGAAGTCATGTTAAGCAGAGGACAGCTCAGTCACACCTCGAGTGCAGTCGGAAGTGGCAGAGTTTACTAAACATCCCGGTCGGTAACCATAGGTTAGAGAGGAGATTAAAAATCACACTCCATCTTTAATGTGATGTGGTGTACATCTTGAGTCATCCCGGGAGGCGGCGTTAGCAAGGCAGGCTCAAGATATTGGGATCATTTCCTTCGGAACTGTAAAGGTTGAGAGGATATTTGATAGACCTCTTTGAAGCCCTGGTGGACTTCAATAGGATGATGGAGACAGATGGCTATCCCTGTTTGATTGGATCGATTGAAAGATACAGCATGGAAACAGGCCCATTGGCCTACCAGCCACGCTGACCCTTTTGATATACAGCACGGAAACAGGCCCTTCGGCCCACCGTGCCCACACTGACCAGTGATCACTCCATACACTAACACTATCCTACACACTAGGGACAATGTTCCAATTTTACCAATTAACCTACAAACCTGTATGTCCGTGGAGTGCGTGAGGAAACTGGAGCACCTGGAGAAAACTTCACGCAGTCACAGGGAGAACGTACAAACTTCGTACAGACAGCACCCGTAGTCAGGATCGAACCCGGGTCTCCAGCACTGTCGGGCAGCGACTCTACCGATGTTCCACTGTGCCACCTGTTCACAATATTTCTATGTTAACTCATTTTCACATCCATTCCCTACGCACTAGAGGCTGCTTACTGAGGCCTATGTGTGATTGATGGTTGTCGTGGACTGGGTGGCATGAAGGACCCGTTTGCATGCTGTATCTCTGGAGTAAAACTACACCAAACTATATTCTGCACTCAATTTCCTTTCTCTTTGTGCGTCACCTTTTGTACTCTTGTACGGTTGGATTGTAATCATGCACGGATGATTTGCCTGCAACTGTATTTCACTGTATCTTGGGACACGTGGCAATAATAAACCAATACCAATGGCAGTTTCATGCCTCCAGGATACAGAACAGCAATAATTTAACTTAATGTGTAGGAAGGAACTGCAGATGCTGGTTTAAACCGAAGATAGGCACATCAAGCTGGAGTAGCTCAGCGGGGCAGGCGGCATCTCTGGAGAGAAGGAATGGGTGACAATTCGGGACGAGACCCTTCTTCACAGTCTGAAGAAGGGCCTCGACCCTAACCGTCATGTATTATTTTTCTCCAGAGATGCTGCCTGTCCCACTGAGTTACTCCAGCTTTTTGTGTCTATCTTTAATTTAACTTAATATTGGAACAATCTTGAGAAACCAAATAAATCACTCACTCACTCACTCACACACATACTCACTCACTCACACTCACTCATTCACACTCACTCACATACTCACACTCACTCACATACAGTGGCTTGCAAAAGTTTTCATACCCCTTGAACTGTTCCACATTTTGTCACGTTACAACCACAAACGTAAATGTATTTTATTGGGATTTTATGTGATAGACCAACACAAAGTGGCGCATAATTGTGAAGTGGAAGGAAAATGATACATGGTTTTCAAATTTTTTTACAAATAAAAAACTGAAAAGTGTGGCGTGCAAATGTATTCAGCCTCCTTTACTCTGATACCCCTAAATAAAATCCAGTGCAAACAATTGCCTTCAGAAGTCACCTAATTAGTAAATAGAGTCCACTTGTGTGTAATCTAATCTCAGTATAAATACAGCTGTTCTGTGAAGTCCTCAGAGGTTTGTAAGAGAACATTAGTGAACAAACAGCATCATGAAGCCCAAGGAACACACCAGACAGGTCAGGGATAAAGTTGTGGAGAAGTTTAAAGCAGGGTTAGGTTATAAAAAAATATCCCAAGCTTTGAACATCTCACAGAGCACTGTTCAATCCATCATCCAAAAATTGAAAGAATATGGCACAACTGCAAACCTACCAAGACATGGCCGTCCACCTAAACTGACAGGCCAGGCATGGAGACCATTGATCAGAGAAGCAGCCAAGAGGCCCATGGTAACTCTGGAGGAGCTGCAGAGATCCTGGTGGGAGAATCTGTCCACAGGACAACTATTAGTCGTGCACGCCACAAATCGGGCCTTTATGGAAGAGTTGCAAGAAGAAAGACATTGTTGAAACAAAGTCATAAGAAGTCCCGTTTGCAGTTTGCCACAAGCCATGTGGGGGACACAGCCAACATGTGGAGGAAGGTGCTCTGGTCTGATGAGACCAAAATTGAAGTTTTTGGCCTAAATGCAAAACGCTATGTGTGGCGGAATACTAACACTGCACATCACCCTGAACACACCATCCCCACTGTGGAACATGGTGGTGGCAGCATCATGCTGTGGGGATGCTTTTCTTCAGCAGGGACAGGGAAGCTGGTCAGAGTTGATGGGAAGATGGATGGAGCTAAATACAGGGCAATCTTGGAAGAAAACCTGTTAGAGTCTGCAAAAGACTTGAGACTGGGGCGGAGGTTCACCTTCCAGCAGGACAACGACCCTAAACATACAGCCAGAGCTACAATGGAATGATTTAGATCAAAGCATATTCATGTGTTAGAATGGCCCAGTCAAAGTCCAGACCTAAATCCAATTGAGAATCTCTGGCAAGACTTGAAAATTGCTGTTCACAGACGCTCTCCATCCAATCTGACTGAGCTTGAGCTATTTTGCAAAGAATGGGCAAAAACGTCAGTCTCTAGATGTGCAAAGCTGGTAGAGACATACCCCAAAAGACTTGCAGCTGTAATCGCAGCGAAAGGTGGTTCTACAAAGTATTGACTCAGGGGGGCAGAATACTTTTGCACGCCACACTTTTCAGTTTTTTATTTGAAATAAAATTTGGAAACCATGTATCATTTTCCTTCCACTTCACAATTATGCACCACTTTGTGTTGGTCTATCACATAAAATCCCAATAAAATACATGTACGTTTGTGGTTGTAACGTGACAAAATGTAGAAAAGTTCAAGGGGTATGAAAACTTTTGCAAGCCACTGTACTCACACACTCACACTGACTCAATCACACCCACTCACTCACTCACATACTCACTCACACTCACTCACTCACTGACACACACTCACTCACACACACTCACTCACACTCACTCAATCACACCCATGCACTCACTCACATACTCACTCACACACACCCACTCACATACTCACTCACACTCACTCACTCACTCACACACACTCGCACTCACATACTCACACACACACACACTCACTCCCAATTTCCTCCATATATTTGGCACCATCTAACTATCTACCTATTACCACTGCATGCCCCCCATGGCTGTGTGAATTCCTTCCTTTTAAAGCTGTGTCATATCTGAGTGAAAGTCATTATGGAAAGCAAAAAGTAGAAACCAGAGATAAGGGAGAAAGCCTGGTAAAATGGAACTGAGGTCGTGGCTTCCCCCAACCTCTGATGACAATGTGTTATCTGCTTCAATCACCCTGTCATGCAATGTGCCCTAGGCCATCAGAACGCACGACAAGAAAATATTCCTATCTCCCCGCCAGCAAGATTATCAGTGGACGCACTTACACACAGCGCGTACACATGTAGGGGATTCAGTTGGGGAGAACATTGCAAAGGGCTTCTGTCCATTTGCTGCTGCCTCACACTTGGGCTCAGACACACATTAATTCATAAACATTACATGTTTTTTTTATTTTCCAGGCCTGCTTTGAAAAGTATGGAGCATCCAATAGTCCATACGGTGTATCTTAACTGAATAAAGAGCAGAGTGATAACGTGCTTTGCTCCTGATACTGCCAACTCATGCTCAAGGTGATAAATTTAAATTAGTTCCTTTAGCTTATCCCCACCACTTTGCTCCAAACTCACTTTGCCTTTGCCTCATAGCAAGTTGTATTTATATTTTAGTGTTAACATACTAAGCTGTCCCAAACCACTTCACTGGAGTGTTACCCAACGAGTCACCAATCTTGCCCAGAGTAGGTGAATCGAAGACCAGAGGACATAATTTAAGATGAAGGGGGAAAGTTGTAATAGGAATCTGAGGGGTAACGTTTTCACACAGAGGGCGGTGGGCGTATGGAACGAGCTGCCAGAGAATGTAGTTGGGGCTGGGATCATCCCAATGTTTAAGAAGCAGTTAGACAGGTACATGGATGGTACAAGGACAGATTTGGAGGGATATGGACCAAACGCGGGCAGGTGAGACTAGTGTGGATTGGGACATGTTCGGTGGTGTGGGCAAGTTGGGCCGAAGGGCCTTTTTCCACACTGTATCACTCTATGACACTAAAATTTGATGTTGGATCACAGGTGGAGGTGACTAAAAAGTGTGGTGAAGATGGGCTTTAAGGACTGCTGTAAATGAGGAGAGGAAGACATGCCGATGGGTTTAGGAAGGGAATTCCAGACGGTAGAGGGCTTGACATCGGAAAGGCATGGCTGGCAACTGTACCCAATGGCAATTGGGTTCCTCAAAGAGGTCAGAATGGGAAATGATTTGACATGGATGAAAGCTGTGGAACTGGAGATTGCAGATTCACACCTCCAGATTCCGGGACAGTTTCTCCCCAGCAGTTATCCGGCAACTGAACCATCCTACCACAACTAGAAAGCAGTCCCTGATTACTATCTACTTCATTGGGGACCCTCGGATTATCTTTAAGAAAGAACTGCAGATGTTGGAAAAATCGAAGATAGACAATCCATAAATGCTGGAGAAACTCAGTGAGTGAGGCAGCATCTATGGAGCGAAGGTCTGAAGAAGGGTCTCGACCCGAAACGTCACCTATTCCTTTGCTCCATAGATGCCACCTCACCCGCTGAGTTTCTCCAGCATTTGTGTCTACCTCGGGTTATCTTTATCTTTATCTTTACCTTGCACTAAACGTTGTTCCCTTATCATGTATGTATGCAGTGTAAATGGCTCGATTGTAATCATGCATTGGCTTTTCGCTGACCGGTTAGCACCCAATAAAAGCTTTCCACTGTACCTCAGTGCACGTGACAATAAACTGGACTGGAGGAAGGTTACGGAGATAGGAGCGGGGATCTTGACAAAGGATTTGGAAACATGAATTAAAAACAGCAACAACAGGATGTACAAGAGACCTGATATCTGTTCTTAATAAAAGACACAAAAAGCTGGAGTAACTCAGTGGGTGGAGCAGCGTCCCTGGAGAACAAGGATAGGTGATGTTGCGGGACCCTTCTTCACACTGGTATTTCTGATATTTGTTTCCCTCTTTTCTGTTTAAACTGCTGTCCAACCATCTATATCGCTTCCATGCTTCTAGTTGCAGTAAAGAGTTCCCATTCAAGCGATACTTTGACTTAGTTTAGTTTAGAGTTTAGAGATACAGCGTGGAAACAGGCCCTTTGACCCACCAAGTCCGCGCCGACCAGCGATCCCCGCACACAGCTTTAGTCATATCTTGTCCAGCTCAGTGTTGTGTATTGGTTGCGTGAAGCCTTCTTCCGCCGTTTGAAGGTGGTACATAAACAGAGTTTGTGGGTAAATGAGCACATGGAGGGTCACTTGACGCAGAGGTGTGACAGGATTATGAAAACAGGGAGTCAATAGACAATAGACAATAGGTGCAGGAGTAGGCCATTCGGCCCTTCGAGCCAGCACTGCCATTCAATGTGATCATGGCTGATCATTCCCAATCACTACCCCGTTCCTGCCTTCTCCCCATATCCCCTGACTCCGCTATTTTTAAGAGCCCTATCTAGCCCTCTCTTGAAAGCATCCAGAGAACATGCCTCCACCGCCCTCCGAGGCAGCGAATTCCACAGACTCACCACTCTCTGTGAGAAAAAGTGTTTCCTCGTCTCCGTTCTAAATGGCTTACTCCTTATTCTTAAACTGTGGCCCCTGGTTCTGGACTCCCCCAACATCGGGAACATGTCCAAACCCTTAACAATCTTATATGTTTCAATGAGATATCCTCTCATCCTTCTAAACTCCAGAGTGTACAAGCCCAGCCGCTCCATTCTCTCAGCATATGACAGTCCCGCCATCCCAGGAATTAACCTTGTGAACCTACGCTGCACTCCCTCAATAGCAAGAATGTCCTTCCTCAAATTAGGGGACCAAAATTGCACACAATACTCCAGGTGTGAGTCATACGGCAGAGGAGGAAAGGAAATTGTCAAGAACACTGGTTACTGGATGTCCCCCAAGCTGACGGGACGCTGATCTCAATCCTGTCATCTGAAAGGATACTGAATAGTGCCAAGCCATTTCCATCCAGGTCTGACAGATGATGTGGCCAAACATTCCCGTACTAATTGGCTGACTGCACACGGCTTCATGAAGGATTGGGACAGTCCTCCTTTCATTGATGAGCCGAGGCTCAGCATAAAAGTGGAGGCGGAAATGTATCCACCTCTTGGTAGGAGGACAATCTGACCCCTTAATCAAAGAGTGGCATGAACATTATCTTATGAAAAGTGGAATCAGGGGGTGGTCCATGTTTGACTGTGCATGAAGCAGGATTCAGGGCAGTTCACCCAGAGAATTTCTTTGGCTGCTTTGAACCAAGATGGTAAACCAGAGACATTTTTATGACAATATTTATCCATTCCTTAGCATCAGTATAGATCCAGTAGGGTCGTACCTTGGATTCCAAAAGAAACAAAATAATTGCTGCTTAGGGAAGCATAATGTTTTATTAACTACAGTATAGACAAATGTCATGGCCAAACAAAATTCTAGTTTAGAGATACAACATGGAAACAGCCTCTTAGGCTCACCGAGTGCACGCTGACCAACAATCCGCGTCCACTTGCACTACCCGACATGCTAAGGACAATTCCCAATTTTTACCAAAGCCAATTTGCCTACAAAACTGTACGTCTTTGGAGTGTGGGAGGAAACCCGAGCTCCCGGAGAAAACCCACGTGGTCACAGGGAGAACGTACAAACTCCGTACAGACAGCACTTGTAGTCAGGATCAAACCTGGGTCTCTGAATCTGTCAGGCAGCAACTCTACCGTTGCATCACTGTGCCACCCCAAAAATGTTGAAACCCTTTCCTATTAGACCTCAGAGAATACATACTGTTGTTCAACAATGAATTATTGGGATATTTTAAGCCACTTTTAAGTGACTTTCTTCCCCCCCCCCCCCCCCCCCCCGAACACTGAGGAATTGTTTTTCCTTCTCTTGCGATAAATCTCTGTCCCAAGGCCTAAGCAAACTGAAGAGGCACGGAGAGATTGCAAACAACAGGAGTGGCACAGAATCAGATTTGTCTTATTGTTCAACGGCGCAAAAATGACTCTCTCAGATCCTCCCTCCCCATGGGACGTGCAGCAAACAAACACACGCAGACAGTCAAATGAAACACAATCGAGTGTCACAGACTCATGCATCTCCCGTGTAGGGTATGTTGCTCCCAGCTACCAACACACACAAAACTAAACAGCGCACAATATACACTGACTGCTGTCACAAAAGGGAATGAATCTGAAACGGTTGGATTGGAAGATTAAAAAAATTCCATGAATGTTATTATCAAGCTTGTGGCCCTTCCTTCCCTATTACGGAATCAGGGATTCGACTGTACTGGATCCTATTCTACATTTATGCTACGAGGTGCATCAAGAAATAATCTGAATTTCTAGAGCATACCACAAAGGTTCAAAGCAACCATTAGAATTATTTTACAGTCTGGTTTTAAGACAGGAAACAAAGCAGTCAATTTGTGCACAGCAATGTGATAGAACATTGAAGCATTGAAAAGTACAGCACAGGAACAGGCCCTTTGCCCACAATGTCCGTGCCGAGCATGAGGCCAATTTAAACTAATCTACTCTGTTGTACATGATCCATATCCCTCCATTTCCGACATATCCACGTGCCACTCTAAAAGCCTCTTAAATACCACTCTCATAACTGCCCTCGCCACCACTCTTGGCAGCGCTTTCCATGCACCCACTACTCTCAGTGTGAACATCTTACCTTGCATATCTCCCTTAAACTCTGCCCCGCTCAACCATGTGTTCTGCCCTCTAATCCTTGACATTTCCATTCTGGGAATAAAGTTCTGACCGTCACCCCTGTCTATGGCTCTCATCATTTTATAAATCTTCTATCATATTACCACAAAATATTTTTCTTTAAGGGATAGCAATTGGACGAGGTAGTTTCGGGCCGAACTACTCTCGTCTTCTCTGTGAAACAGTGTCATGGATTCAGAGATGGATAGATTCTTGATTAGCACGGATGTCAGGGGGGTTATGGGGAGAAGGCAGGAGAATGGGATTGAGAGGGCAATATAGATCGGCCATTATTCAAGAGTCAAGTGTCAAGAGTATTTTATTGTCATATATCCCAGATACAACAATGAAATTCTTACTTGCGGCAGCACAACAGAATATACAAACATAGTACGATTTGACAAATAAGAGAGAGAATAGAAAAGCTCAGTGTGTATATATACACATACTCACATACCCATATATATATATATATATATACACACACACATACTCAAAAAACAAACATAACAGTGCAACAATAATAAGTCTATTGTAGTTCAGAGCCTATATGAGGTTGTAGTGTTTAATACCCTGATGGCTCTAGGGAAGAAGCTATCCTGAATCTGGACGTTACAATTTTCAGGTTCCCGTACCTTCTTCCTGATGGCATTGGTGAAATGAATGTGTGGCCAGGGTGATGTGGGTATCTTATGATGCTGGCTGCCTTTTTGAGGCAGCAATTCCGATAGATCCTTTCGATGGTGGGGAGGTCAGAGCCGATGATGGACTGGGCAGTGTTCACAACATTTTGCAGTCTTTTCTGCTCCCGGGCGTTCAAGTTGCTGAACCAAGCCACGATGCAACCAGTCAATATCCTCTCTACTATGCACCTGTAGAAGTTCAAGAGAATCCTCCTTGACATTCCGAATTTCCGTAATCTTCTCAGGAAGTAGAGGCGCTGATGTCCATTCCTTACAATTGCATCAGTGTGCTGGGGTCCAGGAAAGATCTTCGGTAATATGCATGCCCAGGAATTTGACGTTTTTGACTCTCTCCAACATCGTCCCATTGATATAAACAGGATTGTGGGTCCTTGAATGGCATTGAATGGCAGAGTAGACTTGATGGGCCGAATGGCCTAATTCTGCTCCTACCACTAACGACGGAGAGCAGGTTGCATCTTGGCGCAATGTGTCACCTCAACGTTGAATCACAGCCACAAACATACATACTACAGGAGACTATTTGGTCCCTTGAATCATTTACAACTCTTTACTATGGCGTTCTGAAGCTGAACAGAAGCCAGAAGTCCCAAACCACCAGGTTCAGGAACAGCTACTTTCCCACAACTGTCAGGTTCTTGAACCGACCTACACAACCCTAATCTTACCTCGACAGCACCTCTTGTAGTACTGTGACTTTTATTCTAATTCTTTTTTTGCACATCTTGTCTTTTAAAAAGTCTCCTCTCCTTTAGAATTGTATTTGTAATTTATGTTTTTATGAGGACATTGCCAGGACTCAAGGGCCTGAGCTATAGGGAACGTTTGAATAGGTTAGGACTATTTCTTGGAGCACAGGAGGATGAGGGGTGATCTTATAGAAGCGTACAAAATCGTGAGAGGAATAGATTGGGTGGTCATGGACTTGTGGTAGACAGAGTTACCCAGAGTTGGGGAATCGAGAACCACAGGACACAGATTTAAGGTGGGGGGGGGGGGGGGGGGGGTGAGATTTAATAAGAACCTGAGGGGTAACTTCTTTACACAAAGGATGATGGGTGAGCTGCCAAAAAAGGTAGTTGAGGCAGGTACTATTGCAACGTTTTATGAACTATTTAGACATGTACCTGGATAGGACAGATTTAGAGGGATATTGGCCAAACGCAGGCAGGTGGGACTAGAGTAGATGGGACATGTTGGTCAGTGCGGGCCTGTTTCCACGTTGTAAGACTCTATGACTCAGTGTATAATTAGTTTTTTGTGCCTGTGATACTGTTGCAAGCAAGATTTTAATTGTACTTCACCGTATTCGTGCCCAGGACGACGAACGACTAGAAGTTGAACCAATCCCACATCCTTGGTCTCTGATGTGGCTCTTGTGAGATCTTTTACTTGAAACATTCATCCAATTTGGCTACAAAAGATACAACGGTCCTTGGATCAGCCACTTATGGCTCCACCCAATAATACTACAAATGTTGGAATCCAGAACTCCACACATAAAATGTCATTTGGTTTGCTTAATTCTTTTTTTTTGGGTGTGTGCACATCTAGCCGGATCACCATTTATCCTCCATCCCTAGGCTGAGATGGTATTGGTAAACCCCTGCAGTTTTTCTGGAGAAGCTACTTCCACAGTCCTTTTGGGGAAGGCGTTCCAGGACTTAGGACTCAGCGACAATGAAGGATTGATGATACGTTACCGAGTCAGGACAGTGTTTGACTTGGTGGAGAACCTGCGGGTGGTGGCGTTTGCAATTGCACGTTGCTTTTATCCATCTTGTGGTAAAGTTCAGAGATGTGTGCCAGGCAGCCTCTGTGGAGGGTGGAGGCTAATGTCTCAGATCAATGACCTTTCTCGTAACCAGAGAAAGCCAGAGATAAAAGAGTATTTAAGAGTAAGGTCATGGTTTCATCGAGTTGTGTAACATGGAAAAAGACCCTTCCTGTACAACTCGTCTAGATACTTTATCTAAGCTAGTCCCGTTTGTCCACATTTGGCCCATAATCCCTCCATACCTTTCTTATCCATGGACCTGTCCAAATGTGTTTAAGGGAAAGATGAGTGTCCTTACATCCATAGCAAACTGGTTAAGAAAGAAAAAGACCATGACCCACAGCACAGATGTCGACAACCAGCAAGATATCCTGGCAACAGACCAGCATGGTACTGCATTCACGCATTTTGCCTTGATATCCAATTTCAGGTATCCCCTATCCCCTCCTTCTCATCTTCATAGCTTCCCTCCCCCTTGCTCTTCTTCCTCAACGCCCATCACCCAGTTCCTCCCTCCTCCCCCTCCTTCACCCACCTCTCTCTATTCTCGGTCGTTTAACTTTCTCCCCTCTACCCGGCATCATTCCCTCTGGTCTTAAGAAGGGTCCCGACCCAAAACGTTACCCGTTCCTTCTCTCCAGAGATGCTGCCTGTCCCGTTGATTTACCCCAGGATTTTGTGTCTAATCTTCGATTTAAACCAGGATCTGCAGTTGTGGTTCTATGTTTCACTCCCTACCATCCTGTTGTGATCATATTCCATCATGTGCAACCCTTTTGTCTTGTCCACTTGTCACCTCCAGCTTTACTTGCTGTTTCCATCCTTTTCTCCCTGACCAGACTTGCCATCAACACCTCCTTCCTTGGATCCACCTCCAACTTTGCCCCACTCCTTCCCCTCACCTCATTCTACCCCATCACTCACAGGCAGGGTAGAATGAGGTGCTTCTCTCCACAGATGCTGCCTGACCCGCTGTGTTCCTCCAGCATTTACTTTCTTTCTCAAGGTGCCCGCATCTACGGTCTTGCGTGCCTTCTTTAGCAAGATTCTGTTGGTGAGAGTCAAGTTCTGTAGGTCAGAGCGATACAGAAACAGAAAGACATGGTGCAAATGGAGGTCATCTGGTCCATTGTCTCCATGCTGGAAAAATCCATTGATGAACCAGATGGGCATTTTATGTTAGTCTGGCAAGCTCACGCTCACTTTTACTGTGGCGAGCTTTTTAATTCCAGATTTTATTTAATTAATTGGATTTAAATTGTCCAAGTCCTGCCATGGGATATGAACCTTGTGGCAGATTTCCAGCATCAGCACTAATTTGCCCCTGGATGGGATCTCATGTCCTGGATCAGAGTCCAGTAACCTCACCAGCTTCCTGCCGCACTTTGCATGCCCTTGGTTCAAGTCCCATTCGTCAAGACTCGAGCACGGAAATCTCGGCTGATCCTGAGGGAAGGCCACATTGTAGGATGTGCCAACTATCTGATCAGATGTTATACTGGAGCCCTGGCTGGCCTCAGAGGTGGCCTTTAATGATGTGTTGGTGCTATTTCAAAAATGGATCCTTGGTAGTGTTGCAGAATAGATCGAGATAGGGATGCAAGCACATAAGTGCACATGCAGCATAGTGGCGTAGCGGTAGAGTTGCTGCCTTACAGCGCTTGTAACGCCAGAGACCCGGGTTCGATCCTGACCACGGGTGCTGTCTGTATGGAGTTTGTATGTCTCTCCTGGGTTTTATCCGGGTGCTCCAGTTTCCTCCCACACTCCAAAGATGTACAGTTTGTAGGTTAATTGTCTTGGTATAAATGTAAATAATCCCTGGTGTGTGTAGGATAGTGTTAATGTGCGGGATCGCTGGTCAGTGCGGGCTCAGTGGGCCAAAGGGCCTGATTCCCCTGCTGTGCGTCTAAACTAAACTCAAAAAAGTTCCCTGAAAATGCCGGCACAGTTAGACATGATGGTGAAGAGTGCATATGGCATGTTTGCCTTAATCGGCCAGGTATTTTATAATAGTCTAGCAAGGTCACACTCTCACTATTAGTACAGGAGTTGGGATGTCTGAGGCAGCTGGTCTGGATTTTTTCAGCATGGAGACAATGGATCAAATAACCTCAATTTGCACCATAACATTCTGATTCTAAATCTCTTTGATCCACTGAGCTTGACTGACACCAAGACAATGTTGTTATGGAGGATACAAGAGAAGGCAGATGCTGAATTCTTGAGCAAGAAAGAAAATGCTGGAAGAACTCAACAGGTCAAATAGCAACTGTGGAGAGAATTGGACACTGTTTTGGGTCAGAAACATAGAAAATAGGTGCAGGAGTAGGCCATTCGGCCCTACTGGTTCTCGGAGCCAGAACCATCATTCAATATGATCATGGCTGATCATCCAAAATCAGTACCCCTTTCCTGCTTTCTCCCCATATCCCTTTGTTTCCGTTGAGCTTTATATAACTTCCTCTTGAATGCATCAAGTGAATTGGCCTCCATTGCCTTCTTTGGCAGAGGATTATACAGATTCACAACTCTCTGGGTGAAAAGGTTTATCCTCATCTCAGTCCTGAATGGCCTACCCCTTATTCCTAAACTGTGACCCCTGGTTCTGGACTCTCCTAACAGCAGGAACATTTTTCCTACATCGAGCCTGTCCAATCCCTTAGGAATTTTATATGTTTCTATAAGATCCACTCTCATCCTTCCAAACTCCAGTGAATATAAGCCCATTCTTTCATCTTATGTCAGTCCCGCCATCCCGAGAATTAATCTGGTGAACCTACGCTGCACTCCCTCAATAGCAAGAATGTCCTTCGTCAAATTAGGAGACCAAAACTGCGCACAATACGCCAGGTGTGGTCTCACCAGGGCCCTGTACAACTGCAGTAGGACCCATCTTCAGCTAACAAGATGCTAGTGAGAGAGTTCTCGGAGTCTTATTATGGCTGTCGAGCTCTGGGGAGGATGTGGTTGGGTACAGAGGAGATTCACAAAGATGTTGCCGGGATTAGAGGGCTTGGCTTGTCAGGAGAGACTGGAGAAGCTGGAATGTAGGTGGCTAAGGGGTGACTGGATAGAAGGTTATAAAATCATGAATGACAGAAATAAGGTGGATTGTCGCAGTCATTTTATCTCAGGGTAGAGGAGTCAAAAACTGGAGAACATAGGTTTAAGGTGAAGGGGAAAGATTTAAAGGGAACCTAATGCCCCTGTCCCACTTAGGAAACCTGAACGGAAACCTCTGGAGACTTCACGCCCCACCCTAGGTTTCCGTGTGATTTCCGGAGGGTTTTGTCCTCCGGCAACCACCTCCAACTAGCATCGCAACCGGCTTTGACTAAAAAATGACCGATTTTTAAAACGGAAACCACTTTCGACCATTAGGGAGACTGACAAAAACCTCCGGGAACTGCACGGAAACCTTGGGTGGGGCGCAAAGTCTCCAGAGGTTTCCGTTCAGCTTTCCTAAGTGGGACAGGGGCATAAGGAGCAAGTGTTTTACACAGAGTGCATGCAGTAGGTGTATGGAATAAGCAGCCGGAGGAAGTGGTAGAAGCCAGCACAATTACAATGTCTAAAAGACATTTGGACAGACACATGGATAGGGCAGGTTTAGAGGGAAGTGTGCATGGACAATTTGGGCCGAAGGGCCTAATTCTGCGCTGTATGACTATGAGCAGGGGAACCACCCCTGACACCCCGGCTAATATATAGTGACCAACAAGCTAATATATAGTGATCAACACAGAAACCTCACTCACATACAGAATCCTCATTCACACACTCTCACACACAGAAACTTCACAGACACGCACGAACACAGACAAATCTGCTTATTGCTTCAATATCCTGTAGCAGTGACGACCCCCACTGATCCACCCACCACCTTACCCAGTGGGGTAGAAGCAAGATGCAATCAACTGACGTGCAGAATCTGTTTGATGTTGATACCTTCTTTGCCTTGTTCTGCTTTGCAGAAGTCACTCTCCCTAATGAGACTTGGTTTGAAGTGTAATCGGCGACGGGGGTTGCAGTCTTTCGCTTCAGTGTCATTAGTCGGAATATAAACACCGACTGCAAACAATTCCTGACAATATCAAGTGTCCCTTTTTTCCCTCTTTCGGTCTGAAAATCAAACTTCCTTTGAAGCCGTTTTGTGCTTGCCCGTCAGAGAGAGTAGCACAGTGTTAGGATCGCCAGTGTCCAGAATTATACAGGGATCCCCTGGAATGCAACTTTAATCTAATAGACACTGCAAGGAACAACCCAGAATAAACATCATCCATAGAAATAGTGTTTCTTGCCTCCTCTTCTTTGAATATTTTTGTTCATTAATCATAATATTGTACCAGAAGCTTGGTATTGAGCGTGGAAACAAGGTGGCCTGCCCAACGTAGCCCACTGGTGTATTTAAGCCACAATGCTGGAGATTACGCTGATATCTCTCAGAATCATAGTCAGAAGGCCTAACTTGTCCATGCCAACAAAGATGCCCAATCGAAGCTAGTCCGATTTGCTTGCATTTGGCCCACATACCACTAAATCTTTTTGAACCTGTACTTGTCCAAATGTCCTTTAAACATTGTAATTGTATAGGCATCAACTATCTCTGGCAGCTCATTCCATACACCATTACCCTTTGTGTAAAAAGGATGCCTCAGGTTCCTATTAAATCTTCCCCCTCTCACCTTGAACCTATGCCCTCCAGTATTTAAATCCTCTACCGTGGTAAAAAGGACTCTGTGCCTTCACCCTCTCTACTTCCCTTAGGATTTTATACACCTCTATAAAGTCACCCCTCAGCCTTCTGCTCTCCTTGGAACAAAGTCCTACCCTGTTCAACCACTCTCTATAGCTCAGACCCTTGAGTCCAAGCAACATCCTCGTTAATCTTCTCTGCACTTTTTCCAGCTTAATGGCATCTTTCCTACACCAGAGTGACCAAAACCCAGCCATTTTCTAACTCATCTACGTCCATAGAATAGATAGACAGCCAGAATCTTTGTTCAAGAGCAGGGGCTCCTGGCTATGAACAACTGATTATGGGCACCCCTACATATGAAACAACCCTCATTTAATAATATTAAATACAAATGTTCAATGTGCGTATATATGTTCATTTCTACGAATGAGCAGAACCAGTTTCTTCTCTCTCTCCCCCCATTCTGGTAATTATTCATTCCTATGTCTTATGGACTTTTGATGCCATTCATTACAATACTGTGGAGGTATAGTAATTGATCTAAGTGATTTTTGTGTTTATTTTCCAATTTACAGACAAAATTGAGTTATGGGCATGTTCTTTACTAGCATGCTGCCTGGATTAGAGGATATTGATGCAAGGAGAGGTTGGACAAACTTGGATTGTTTTCTCCAGAACGCTGGAGGTTGCGGGAAGACCCGATAGAGGTATATAAAATTATATGAGGCATAGATAGGGTAGACAGTCAGAGCCTTTTTCTCAGGGTGGAAATGTCAAAGATTAGAGGGTAAAGCATTAAGATGAGAGGTGCAAAGTTTTATGATGTGCGGGAAATGTTTTTTACATGGAGGATGGTGGAACAAGCCACCAGGGTGGTGGCGGAGGCAGATATGTTAATGGCATTTCAGAGGCTTGTAGATAGGCACATGGATATGCAGGGAATTGAAAGAAATGGATAACGTGCTGGCAGAGGAAAACTGGTTTATCTTGGTTAAATGATCTGCACAGACATTGTGGGCTGAAGGGCTTGTCCTGTGCTATGTTTTAAAAACAGAACCCATTTGTTGCTCAAGGACGGGCTGTACTTCACTATTCACCCTTTGGGCATCAGAGAGATGATGTGAAGGGCGCTCTAGAAGTGAAGAATTTTATATTTCACATTAGCCATTCAAACTAGAATCAGCAATGGGGCGACAACCTTCTTGTGTAGGAAGGCACTGGAGATACTGGTCCACACCGAAGATAGACACAAAATTCCGGAGTAACTCAGCGGGACAGGCAGCATCTCTGGAGAGGAGGAATGGGTGACGTTTCGGGTCAAGAGCTTTCTTCAGCCCCTCCAGAGATGCTGCCCGTCCCGCTGAGTTACTCCAGCATTTTGTGTCTCTCTATGACCTTCTTGCTGTGCTTGGTGGCTCCACCCAGTGGCAAGTCAACGTAAGACCCTCTCTGCGGGCTGTGGGCTGCAGAATCCAGAGACCATCAGCAGGCTGGGCTATCGAATAAATCTGACCAACACATCAGCAAATGGCTACTGACTGTTAATCACAACCCCTACTGATTTTCCCAGAACACATGCAACTGAACTCTTGCCGTGTGCTGCCATATTGCAGTGCGGTGTGCTTTCATCACTGAGAAAGCAACCACAAAATTCTCATCGAGAAACAAAAAAGCGTCGGAGGAACTTAGTGGGTCACGCAGCATTTATGGTGGGAATGGACGGACGATATTTCATCAGTCTGAAGAAAGGTCCATACCCGGAACCTCGCCTGTCCATTTTCCTGCACATTTTCTGCCTGAGCTGCTGGCTTCCTCCAGCATTTTGTATTTTTGTTCAAGGTTTCAATATCTGCAGTTTCTTGTGTGCCTCCATAAAATGCCTTTCCTATCTGGGAACCTCTCCTGTAGCTAGTTAGTTAGTTTAGTTTATTGGCATGTGTGCCGTGGTACAGTGAAAAGCTTTTGTTGCGTGGTAACCAGTCAGCGGAAAGACAATGCATGATTGTAATCAAGCCATTCACAGTGTACACATACATGATGAAGGGAATAAAGTCCAGTAAAGTCTGATTAAAGATAGTCCGAGGATCTCCAATGAGGTAGATAGTAGGTTAGGACAGCTCTCTAGTTGTTAATAGGATGGTTCAGGTGCCTGATGATAGAGAGCTGGGAAGAAATTGTCTGTGAATCAGTACCACAGCTACTGGAATCTCTGTGGTGCTCTGATTCTTTCTTCCTCCTGCCCTCCTGCCTCCTGATGCCGAATTCTCGCCATTCACCAATTTACTCCCCGAACCACTTTGTTCCTCTCTCTTTCTCCAAGATGCTCCTGAAAACCTACTACACCTGTGATCAAGCTACCTGTCCTAATACCTTGTAGTGTGTCTTAATATCAAATGTTAAATCTACGTTGGGAGACTCTGCAGTGTTACGCCGCTATATATGCAAGTTGCCATTGTTGATGACTGAATGGTGGCAAATATTAGTTAAATACATTTATCTGCATTGTGTGTTTGGTGAAGACTTATCTAAAATTAGTAACATTGTTGCCATGGCAACAGACAGCAGTGATTTCCATTGGACAATACTGCCATAGGGAGCAGAGAGCAAAAAATAGATGGGTGCGTTCCATTTAATTATTCACACATATCTTTCCCAGAACATTACCACCACTTTCCTGTTATACTGTATCTATCCACCTGAATAAGCACAGGATCCCACACGATGTCGCAGCTCCTGCCTCACAGCGCCGGGGACCCAAGTTTTATCCTGACTTTGGGTGCTCTCTGTGTGGAGTTCGCACGTGCTCCCAGTGACTACAAGTGGTTTCCTCCGGGTGCTCTGGTTTCCTCTCACGGGTGTAAGAAGTGGGTGTGAAAGTGGGTTAACATGGAACTAGTGAGAGTGGGCGATCGAGGGCCGGACTGCACTCGGTGGGCTGAAGGGCCTGTTTCCATGCTGTATCTTTCAATTTATCATTCAGGAATACAGCACCTCTGACAGAAGAGCAGCCACTTCTGTGTTGTAATCTACAAAATAGTCTGGATTAACCAGGCAAACGCAAAGTGAACCTTTTACTTTCATGCTAAGAATCAAGATTGTTCCCCACTGCGACAGTGACATGAAGAATCTATCAGCGTCTCGGTGCGATGGGTAAAGATGGGGGATCTAACACATCAAAGCCACCACTCTCATCGTCCTACGGCCTTCGTACAGGCCTCCTTGATCACCACTGCAAGGGGACTATTCTCAGGCCAGCAGCAACAGAAAACACTACGCACAACTGAATGTTGCTTGCATACATTCCCAATGCCTAATGCTGTATTTCTTCCAAACTGCATGATGCTGGTGAAGAATGGCGGTGCCTGGGCAAATCTTTGCAGCGACTCCTGACACATCTGGGATGTGATGTTGAGGCTCTATAAGGCGCTGGTAAGACCGCATTTGGAATATTGTGAGCAATTTTAGGAACCATATCTGAGGAAGGATGTGCTGGCTCTGAAATCTGGGTCCAGAGGAGGTTAGCAAGAATGATCCCAGGAATGCGTAGGTTAACCTATGTGGAGCGTTTGTCGGCACTAGGCCTGTACTCGCTGGAGTTTAGAAGAATGAGGGGGGACCTCATTAAAACATACAGAATAGTGAAAGGCTTGGATAGAGTGGATGTGGAGAGGATGTTTCCACTAGTGGGAGAGTCTAGCACGAGAGGTCATAGCCTCAGAATTAAAGGACGTTATTTAGCAATGTTACAAAATTTTGAGATTTTAAAAATCAAGTCTGCAATTTATCCCATCAGATAAAGCATAGAAAAGAAGTTTGACACCTAATTCACTTTCATATCTGCAGTATTAAGAAAGTTATGGCCATTTTCATACTCGGAAATTAGCATCTTGTTCCCCATTGCCTTTCAATTGACTTAACTCAAAAGCTGTGATCTGGATCAGTTAAAAGCCCATAACTTTCTTAAAAATTAAGAGAACTCAATGAAATTTTCACTTATTATAGATTGAAGCATTCTGAAATAAATATGAAACAATCTTACTTGGATGACCTGAAATTAAAGCATATAATTAGTTAGTTATCTAATTGTAGCTAATTACAAAATTCAATGAGTAGATCTAAACATCTATCCATTTCTTAAGAAAAGATCAACTTTTTTTAAATTGCCTAAGTGTCCAAATAACATTGACACAATAATCCACAATATAACATAATTTTAAAATCTCATTTTCATGAATTTCTGGGCCAAATAGAAGGAATTTAGTGTTTGATTCCTGTAAATTAATGGCCATTTAAATGAACTAGCGAGTGGGTTTTAGTGGAATGCGGTGGATTGGAACGTTGCGGTTAGCGGTGAAGTCGGGAGGAAAAATACTGTTTGTTCATACATTTTTTTGGACCCCATTTCGCAACATGAAAATATTATTAAAGCCTCCCGAAAAACCAACTTTTAATATAAAAATAAACTATTTACCTTTTTTTCTCCCCTACGCAAAATCCTTCTGGTTGTCAGTTTTCACGGCTTTTGAAGGTGATTTTTAAATTACTCTAGTTAACAAATAATTTAGAGTAATTTAAAAATACCTTCATTCATGAAATGTCGGAGCGATTTTTCTTCCGCAACGAAATCGCCCGACATTGATCGATTTGTCCTGTCTGTGGTAAAACGGACCTTTAAGCCCGCCCCCCTCTGAAAGGCGCCAAAGTCGCGCACACGGGGAGCGGCAGAACTGCAGCGCTGCTAAAGGTAAGTTTTGTAACATACCTACGTTATTTTAGGAAGGAGATTAGGAGACATTTCTCTAGTCAGAGTGTGATGAATCTGTGGAATTCTTTGCCACAGAAAGCTTTGGAAGCCAAGTCAATGGATATTTTTAAGGCAGAGATAGATAAATTATTGATTAGTACACGTGTCAGAAGGCGGGAGGATGGGGTTAGGATGGAGAGATAGATCAGCCATGATTGAATGGGGGAGTAGACTTGATGGGCCGAATGGCCTATTCCAATCACTTATGACAACTCGCACTGCCCAAGAAAAATGACTGCAGCTGTTGCTAGGCATTGTGGGGGTGAGCAGGCCGTTGGGGGCACAGGTGGGTGGTTTCAATAACTAATTGGTCATTTGAATACATACTTACATGATAAAGAAGGCATTCTACGGGTAACATTAACATTGTACATTATCGCGTAAGATGTGGGAAGCCTAGTTAAGTGCTCAAAATCTCCAGCTATATTTCTGCTTCATGGAATGAGTTAATTAATCCACTTAGTTAAGGGAAGATGGAACTTAATCCTCCTGCCATTCCCTGCAGCCTCCTAATATTTCTCATTGATACAGTTCCCTAACTCCTCAGTCACAATCCCAAGCACTTCACCTCATCTTCTGACCAGCTGCAGATCCTGCCTTACATCTCTTTTGGACCCCCTCTCCCTGTTCTCCATATCGCTGTCCGTTAAATGCTGATGTAAAATGCTCCTAACCTCCCTCAAGTTCCTGATACTCCTGATTCCTGATACAGTTCCTTCAGCCTCATTTCCTGACGTTTTAGTTGTAGCGATACAACATCGGGCCCACCGAGTCCACGCCGACCAGCGGTCACCCACTCACATGATCTCCATATTATCCCACATTCTTTGAGATGTGGGAAGAAGTCAGAGCACCTGAAGGCAACCCACATGGTCACAGGGAGAACGTGCAAACTCCACTCACACACAATGATGAGATATCAATAAGAACACACATTTCTTGTTTGGAATCCTCCCCTAATCCAAACCCTATTGCAACAACTCTTTATTTCTTAGAAAGATAGTGGAAGGAAGCAGGCCCTTCAGCCCACCAAGTCCACAGCCACTGTCAATGACCCATTCACACTCATCAATGAAACGCGTGGACGAGTGTCACAACAAATACCGTATATATGTATTCTGATTCTGTAATCTAATTACGATTCTTGACATGATTACATTTAGAAGAAAAGAATGCATTTCACCTTGACTAGGCCTCTCAGAGGTCCTGGTTTTAAGACGCAATCAAGAGAACTGAATATATAACCCAGACAGGATTGTGGGAAATGTTACCGATCGAACGAGATATTAAAACTCGGCTCTGTCTTCCTTCCCAGATTAAATAAAACATTCTACCGCCTGATATGAAGGTTCAGTATGGCAGATCTGGCTGATATTATAAATACCACTATAAATAGAGAGGCAAGAAACTAAAGATGTTAGATCTTGAGGTAAACAGTGTTTGAGGATCTCAGCAGGTCAGGCCTATCTGTGGAGGATAGACACATAGATAGAATATAGACAGGATCTGAAGAAGAGTTCTGACCCAAAACGTCACCTATTCTTTTTCTCCAGAGATGCTGCCTGACCTTCTGAGTTACTCCAGCACATTGTGTCTATATTTGGTGTAAACCAGTCTCTGCAGTTCCTTTTTAGACAGTATCTGTAGAGGAAATGGACAGACGATGCTTCAGGTCGCGACACTTCTTCAAGGGAGTTCTACAAAATTAGATAAAGCTTTTATTGGTGTTTTTAAGACTTTGCTGCTCCTTGTTCTTTCCCAAGCAGTAACTCTAATGCAGAAATACTCCATTAACCCCGTGAACCTTGATTCTTCTTTCAACGGCTAAATTCTACTAGTTCCGGAGATCTAAATAGAAAATAGAAAGTGGTGGAAATGCTCAGCAGGTAAAGAAGTATCTGTGCAGAGAGAAATAGGAAAGCATTCTCTCGGTGCTCCGGTTTCCTCCCACATCCCAAAGACGTGCATGTTTGTAGGTTAATTGGCCTCTGTAAATTGTCCCGAGTGTGTAGGCAGTGGATGAGAAAATGGGATAACATGGAACTGGTGTAACGGTTGATTGAAGGTCGGCATGGACTTAGACGGCCGAAGGGCCTGTTTCCATGCTGTATCTTAAACTAAAGTGTGGTGAATCTGGGATTATGCCGGAGTTAGCAGGGGGCTCCTTTACCTGCAACGCTGCCACAAACTAGATGGTGCTGACCAGAGCTACCGAATGTGGGATAACATAGAACTAGTGTGAACAGGTGATCGATGGTCAGCGGGGACTCTGGGCTGAAGGGCCAGTTACCATGCTGTATCTATCAATCAATCAGTCTGAAGAAGGATGCCGACCTAAAACGTCACTTATCCATGTTCTCCAGGGATGCTGTCTGACCTGCTGAGTTACTCCAGCACTTAGTGTCTTTTTTTGTTGTAAACCAGCATCTGCAGTTCTTGGTTTCTACATTCAATCCTTAAAAAATGTTTTCTCTCGAACCTTTGCACTGTTAGTGAAAGATGATCGACTTGAAGACTAGACATTGCTTCTTTCCCCACAAATGCTGCATGACCTGCCAGGCAGGCATATCTACCACTCAATGCTTACTTTCCTGATCTTCCCGTGTCCAGCTTTTAGTTTGAAATATTCACTGCTCTTTGCAGCAGCAGAGCATGGGAGATCTACCCTGAAAGAGATTGCCGGCAAAAAAAACGTTAAACCACAAAAATATTGAACTTGATACGACTGGTAAATTTCAGCAATTTTGCCTCTCTGCTGTGAATTACATTGCTGCAGTAGTTATGTTGCTGGACTGGTAATCTGGAGGCCTGGACTAATGATCCAGAGATATGAGTTCAAATCCCACTGCAGCAGCTCGGGAATGTAAATTCATTTATTTAAATAAAATGACCTTCAGGGAAGGGAACCTACTGTCCTTACCTGTTGATTCACCTCAGCTGGGAAACTCTCAGCTCCCCTCTGAAATAACCTAACAAGCCACTCAATACAAGGGCAATTAGAGCAATTAT
Organism: Raja brachyura; assembly: GCA_963514005.1. Next base: position 11,717,915 of record OY740807.1, on the reverse strand, counting down.
TTTTTTTTCCCCCCTGAAATATACTTTATTAATAATATATAAGGTACATACACTGGGGACATGTCCTTCTCTGCATTCAAAGTGCCATCAACTCAGCACGTTCCCTTACGATGCAACAATGCCACTCATGTCTCCTCCTTAAACCGTGCACCCGTGCAGTGTGCGAGAGATTGCTGCTCCATGTCTGGGAGTCAACAGCACCTTGGACCGCGGTCCTTGCCCGCGAAGATAGACGAATGCTGGAGTAACTCAGCGGGACCGGGCAGCATCTCTGGAGAAATAGGAGTGGAAACATCCTCCACTGTGAAAGTCTAGGAACAGAAGTCATAGCCTCAGAAGTAAAGGATGTTCTTTTAGGAAGGAGATGAGCAGGAATGTATTTGGCCAGAAGGTGGTGAATCTGTGGAATTCATTGCTGTGGAGGCCAAGTCAACGGATATTTTTAAGGCAGAGATAGATAGATTCTTGATTAGTACGGGTGTGAGAGGTTATGGGGAGAAAGCAGGAGAATGGGGTTAGAAAGGAGAGATAGATCAGCCATGATTGAATGGTGGGGGAACTTGATGGGCCGAATGGACTAATTCTGCTCCTATTACTTATGAACGTATGGGACATACAACATCTCTGGAGAGAAGGAATGAGTGATGTTTCGGCTCGAGACCCTTCTGCAGACTGACAGTCAGCGGAGAGGGTCTAGAGATATGGAGGGGGTAAGGTGTGAAAATGACAGATCAAAGCAGACAATGATAAGGAAATGTAGAATGGTTTATTGTTAGCTGAGGGGAAAGGTGACAAGGAGGCATACAATCAGTAAAATTAATCAGAAGAATAGTAAAACTGGTCCGAAACTGCCTGTCCCGCTGAATTACTCCAGCATTTTGTGCCTATCTTTGGTGTAAATCAGCATTTGTAGTTCCTTCCTACACACCTTGCCCAGAAGGTGGAAGTGCCGAGCGTCAGTGTGTTGATGCTGGATATATTCGGTCATAAGAGATAGGAGCAGAATGAGGCCATTCGGCCCATCAAGACTTCTCCGCCATTCAATCATGGCTAATCTATCTCTCCCTCCTAACCCCACTTTCCTGCCTTGTCCCCATAATCCCTGACACCCTACAGTATTCCGATAGTCCGGAATGGGGCCGGCAGCAGCAGCACTCACTCACTCACTGACAGACGTGTCCTTACACCGGCACATCGACAGACCAGAGTGTGTCTTTCACCAAGTCGACGATCTTCCAGAAGTAGATGTTTGTCTCATAATGTATCCCCGGGGAGAGCCTGTAGATCAGAGGATTCTCTGTTGCTCAGGGCAAAGTTCGATGAGGAACATCGAGCATAGAACATAGAGCACTACAGCACAGGAACGGGCCCTTCAGCCCACAATGTCCGTGCCGAACATGATGCCAAGTTAAACTTATCTCATCTGCCGGTACATGATCCATTCCCTGCATATCCAAATGCCTATCTAAAAGCCTCTTCAACCCCACTGTCATATCTGCTGCCACCACCATCCCCGGCATCATGTTCCACATACCCATCACTCTCTGTATAAAAACATGTCTCCCCCCCCCTCACATCGCCTTCAAACTTTGTCCCTCTCATCTTGAAGCTATGCCCTCTACTCTTTAATATTTCCATCCTGGGTAAAAGGTTTCTAACTGTCTTCATATATTCAAAACTTCTGAGTATATAAAAGCTCACAATTTTATATACTTCTATTAGGTCTCTCCTCAACCTCCAATATTCTACAGAAAACAATCCAGGTTTGTCCAATATCTCTTTGTCGGTGATGTCCTCTAATCCAGGCAGCATTTTGTTAAACTTCTCCTGCGCCCTCTCCAAAGCCTCTACATCCCTCCTGTATTCGGGAGATGGGAACTGCACACAATACTCCAAATGCAGCCTAACCATAGAGCTGCATCCTGACTTCCTGACTTACACTCAACGACCTGGTGGGGTGGCACGGTGGCGCAGAGCTAGAGGTTTTGCCTTACAGCACCAGAGACCCGGGTTTGATCCTGACTACCGGTGCTTGTCTGTATGGAGCTTGTATGTTCTCCTTGTGACCAACGTGGGTTTTCTCCGGGATCTCTGGTGTCCTCCCACGCTCCAAAGGCGGACAGGTATGTAGATTGATTGGCTTGGTATCATTGTAAATTGTCCCCAGTATGTGTGAGGTAGTGTTAGTGCATTGGGATCATTTGTTGGCCCAGACTCTGTGGGCTGAAGAGCCTGTTTCCACGCTGTATCTCTCAACCAAACTAAACTAAACTAAAGACACACCATTGCATCCTTTCTCAGAAGATCTGGGCAAGCACAGTACACAAGGAAGGGGGTGATCGGCTCATAAACACAAGAGTCATCATGAGGGGGTGCATGAGACTCTAGTTGTACAGCAAGTATACGATGGAGTGGCCCGTCTCACGGCCAGCCAAACGAGGTCATGCTGCCTGCTGGTGAGTTTTTTTGCAACGAGGAATTCTACCAAATAACTCTGACAGTCTGTCGGGGAACTATTCCACACGATCCCCCATTTCTTTCCCCGGCAGGGCATTTGAGATATTCCACGATGACCCACTACCCGGTGGACTTGTGGTCAAAGGTGGTTTTCAGCAGAAACGTTTCTGCAAAAGACAGGTAGTGTGAATGAAACTGTGTGCAACGTTGAGCCAGGTCCATCCATTGCAGCAGAGAACCTCAGCATGTTGTGGCACTTGGTCGTTGCAGGTTCAGGCTCAACCCACACAATCAGGTTGAGGACTTTGTTGGGCACATTGGTTTCTCTCTTCCCTTGGTGACACGGTCCTCACAACCCAAAGCATCCAATCCATTCTGGATATCCGGATGAAACAGATATGGCCCACACCTATGCCGGGTACAGCAATACCAAGAGCACCTCTACACAAACTCTGCTCTTACAGTAAACCCTCCATCCATGAGACCAATAGACTGAATCCTTGCTGCATAACCCCCATGGAAGGTGTAATCTTTCTTTAGGTAAGGTGACCTGAACTGTACACAATATTCCAGCATGCAGCCTCACCAAGCTCCCTCACAATTACAGTAATCCACTGTTGTCCAAATGCTGTTATAATAAAGGTTAACATGCCAACTGCCCTCCTACTTGTTTGCTGCCTGAATGCTGGCTCGCATGAACTTGTGCATGAGGGCACCTTGTCCCGTTTGAACATGGCGACCATGTCAGTAACAGCCACATCCCATCAATACATTAGAAACAAAAACTGTTGGATCCATATCGCCAGTGTCGAAGCTGTGAATTTGATATATTGTATAGAACTAATTTATTTCACTTTTAACATAAAAGTCTATTTCCTGTAGTCAATCTAAGCCTGAGGGTTATAGGAGAAGAGTAGGCTGGAGAATCTCTACTGCCCCTTTTGCAGTCATCACCATGACTCTGTTCCAGGCACCTGCTGTCAGGGTAGGCAAGGTAGGCACTGCCTACCCTGACTAAAATTATGAAATGGCAATTATTAAATATAAATAGTAAAGGTATGAGCGAATTATGCCTATCTAAGAGATCGATCTCCTAGGTAGGCATAATTCTCCGTGCCTTTACTATTTATATGGTACTGCGCATGTGCAGCATCATACTGCGCATGCACATCAGTCTACTACGCATGCGCAGCGCAAGTTTCTTGGCGGGGTTTTCAACCATGGTTTGTCGTGTACCAATGCTGTGGTAAGTACATTTTGTGATTTTTTTAAAATACCGTATTTCCTGGGGTGTTGGAGTGGGGGGGGTGGGGAAGAGTCCCTTTCACAGCGTTTGGGGAGTCTGGCCCGGGGTAAAGTTGTGGGGAGGGCACGAATGTTATGAATGAGGGGTCGGGAGCATCCACTTGCAACGCTCCTTGCACGGAGGCGTGGAATGCCACCGCTCTGAGGCCGGGGGGGGGGGGGAGAGAGAGAGAAGTAGCTCGGGTGGCCGAGCGGCCGCCGGGCCGGACAGCGGAACCAGCCATCATTGCTCCTTCTGCCGGTCCCCGCTCACACCTGGCAGCTCTCCCTCTAAAAAACTCACTCATGTCCTTAAATTCCAACAGCGCAATTGAGGTTACTCGGCTGTGGGAATTTAAGGATTTGCAGGAAGTCGCTGACATGAGCGAAGTTGGCGAACGGCAGGTGACAGGTGTTCCGACAGAGAGCACTGCCAAAGGTGAGCGGGCCGGCTGAAGGCACTGAAGTGGCGGCCAGTTCTGCTGTCGGGTCCCGGTGGCCACTCCCCGAGCTGCTTCTATCGCAGCTACAATGCGTGGCTTCGCGCCGGAGAGCTGCGGTAGCGGTGAGTGAGTTACTGGCAGTATACCCGACACCCTCCTTCTCAACACTCGTGCCCTCCCCACAACTTTACCCCTGGCACAGACTCTACACAGGCTGTGAAATGAACAGTTCCCCCAATTGGTCTAGGACTAGGAAGCCTTGGGCAATTGAAATGTCACTGCTTTTATTTATTTATTTAACGGGGAGAACAATCTGCGCATGCACGTTTTTTTGTTTTTTTTAAAGCGACTGAGAGCCTACCCTGAGTAATTATTCACTTAGTTCTCTTCACTGTTCTCTTCACTTAGCCATTCCTTATCACCTTTTCTTATCATCTTGAGGGCGGCACAGTGGCTCAGCTGGTAGAAATGCTGCCTCACACTGCCAGAGACTCAGGTTTGATCCTGACCTCGGTTGCTGCCTGTGTGGAGTTTGCAGGTTCTTCCTGTAAATGTGTGGGTTTCCTTCTGGTTCCCTCCCACATCCCAAAGACGTGTGGGTCCATAGGTCAATTGGCCTCTGTAAGTTTCCTTTGTGCGGCACGGTGGCACAGTGGTAGAGTTGCTGCCTCACAGCTCTAGCGATGCAGGTTTGATCCTGATTATGGCTGCTGTCTGTACAGAGTTTGTACGTTCTCCCTGTGACCGCGTGGGTTTTCTCCGGGTGCTCCGGTTTCCTCCTAACATTCCAAGACGTGCAGGTTTGTATAATTGGCTTTAGTGAATTGTCCCTGGTGTGTAGCATAAAACTAGTATACAGATGAACACTGGGCGACGCGGACTCGGTGGGCCAAAGGGCCTGTTTCCATGCTGTATCTCTAAACTGAACTAAACCTGATAGGAGACACTCGAATGCACAATGCACCTTTAATTAGAGTATTGTATCCAATTTTGGTTCTCCATTACAGGAAGGATGGGGAGGCTCTAGAGAGGGTGCAGATGTGTACCAGTATGTTGCCTGGATTACTAGAGATGTAGATATGGTAGACAGTCAGGACCTTTTACCATGGTGGAAATGTCAAGTCTAGAGGGTATAGCTTCAAGGTGAGAGGGGCACAGTTTAAAGTAAATGGTGGCGCAGCGGTAGAGTTGCTGCCTTACAGCACCAGAGACCGGGTTCGATACTGACTACGGCTGTTGTCTGTACCGAGTTTACACATTCCCCATGTGACCAGGTGCTCCGGTTGCCTTGCACATTCCAAAGACATGTAGGTTTGTAGGTTAATTGGCTTCTGTAGATTGTAAATCAGCCCTAGTGTGTAGGATCGTGCTAGTATAGGAGGTGATCGCTGGTCAGTCTGGACTAGTGGGGCAAAGTGCCTGTTTCCGCGCTGTATCCCTGAAGTCTAAAGTAAAAGACTAGGTGTGCAGGACAATTTATTTTTACTCAGAGGATGGAGGGAGCCAGGAACACACTGCCAGGGGTGGTGGTGGAGGCAGTGTGTTACATAGTGGCGTTTAAGAGGCTTTTAGATGGGCACATGGATATGCTGGGAAATGAGGGATGTGGATCACCTACAGGCAGAATGTTTAACTTGGATCATGTTCAGCATGGATGTTGTGGGTCGAAGGGCCTGCTCCCGTGAGGTTCTGTCCGATGTTACGCAGTTAACTCATTATAATGAATGTGGGACATATCTCTCCCTTTAACAAAAAGATGCCTGCACTTCAATAGCATTAGAGCTGCTGCCTTATAGCGCAAGGCACTTAGGTTTGATCCTGACTATGGGTGCTGTCTGTACGGAGTTTGTACATTCTCCCTGTGACCTGCATGGGTTTTCTCCAGGCGTTACCAGCTTCCTCCCACACTCGAAAGATGTGCAGGTTTCTAGGTTAATTGGCTTGGTATCATTGTAAATTGTGCCTGTGAAGGAAAGAACTGCAGATGCTGCTTTAAATCGAAGGTAGACACAAAATGCTGGAGCAACTCAGCGGGACAGGCAGCATCTCTGGGGAGAAGGAATGGGTGGCGCTTCCGGTCGAGACCCTTCTTCAGACAGATACCTTCTCTCCTGGAAATTGTCCCTTGTGTGTAGGGTAGTGTTGGTGTATGGAGATCGCTGGTCGGCATGGACTCGGTGGGACACAGGGCCTGTTTCTGTGTTGTATCACTAACCTAACTTAAACTCTCATAATGAGATGAGCCCCAGGAGCCAGGTAATCTATTCCAGTGACGTTGGGGGAGGGCATGACTGTTTGCGAGACCTCCACTTGGGATCCATGACGTGCAACCGAGACAGCGGGCATGGCCTTAGTTTAACGCCTTGTCTGAAAGTCGCTACTTTGGACAGTCCCACTGGACAGTCCGCCCCGATTTAGTGCTCAAGACTCTGAAGTGGGAATTGGATCCATAATGATTCAGGGATAGGAGTCAAAACAGTGAGTCGAAGCCTCACATAATAAACCTGCAAAGGTACCCCGAAATCTAGCACATTTACCAATTGCAAATCAATTGGAGAGAGCTAATTATTTTTTCAATATATATAATGTAATTGCCATTGCCTCAGTTACTCCCTGTAGATAATGCATTCTATGCACAAAGACATTCTTCCAAACCTTTCTCAATAGCAATTTTAAATTAAAGACCCCCAAGTCACTGATTCCATTACATGAAATAATCTTCCTAACCCACTAGCAGGCTAATTTGCCTGTTGAAGCGCTTCACATCCAGCACTCTCAATCAATCTGCAGGTTGCAATCCCTTTGGGATGCAGCTTTTCCTTGTGTATCCCTTTGGACATCACCCTGGCAACAGAATCACCACCTCCAGAAACAAGCAGAATCAACTGGGTCCTGGGACTGACTGTAGAAGCACTTTCTGTGGAAATTCAATCAAGTGAGAGCAGTAGAGAGATGGACACAGAGCGAGGGAGAGACAGCCACTTTAGTTGGGAGAAAGCACAAATAGAGAAGGACACAGGGAGGAAGGCAGAGGCCAAGAATGAGGGAGGGGGTGGGGTCTGGACATTGAAAGGCCAACCATGATAGTGTGAGGGAGAAACAGAGATGGATCGACAAAATGAGAGGGGGAGACAAGCAGTTACAGAGGGAGAAAGGCAGTTAAACTGACAGACATAGAAGCAGACATAGGGACAACTGGACAAAGAGAGGCAGCCAGATAGTGAGACAGTCAGACAGAGACACAGACAGCCAGATAGTGAGACAGTCAGACAGAGACACAGGCAGCCAGATACTGAGACAGTCAGACAGAGGCACAGGCAGCCAGATAGTGAGACAGTCAGACAGAGACACAGGCAGCCTGATGGTGAGACAGTCAGACAGAGACACAGGCAGCCTGATGGTGAGACAGTCAGACAGAGACACAGGCAGCCTGATGGTGAGACAGTCAGACAGAGACACAGGTAGCCAGATAGTGAGACAGTCAGACAGAGACACAGGCAGCCTGACAGTGAGACAGTCAGACAGAGAGACACAGGCAGCCAGATAGACAGCTGAAAAAAGAAAAGGGGGGGGGGGGTTAAGAGGCAGATTAACAAAGGTTAAGAGAGCCAGAGAGAGTGGCACAGAGACTGAAAGATAAGGACACAGAGGCAGAGGGAAAATGATATGTAGGAGGGGGAATTAATGGAAACCAAATGAAAAAAAATTATAAAATATGCAAAATTGCAGTGCGGAAACCCAAATGGCCCTTCACCCGCTGAGATCAAGATGGAGGTAGCACAGAAAGAGAAAACAATGGTGTTTGTGGAATCACAGAGTTAATTTTGAAACTGTTCTTCTACAAACTCTGAATAAAAACATTCCCCATTGAATAATGCACAACCTGTGGTGCTAATGAAAGTGAGCAATTTTAAAAAGAAAAATAGATGTTCAAGATATTGTTTTAGAAAAAGGAAAACCATTTACCAGGGCTATTACACAGCCATTTAATTGACTTGTTACAACTGACATTTAGACATTACCTGCAGCAGCTGTGCCGACATAGTTTGATAATTTTTATTAATAAAGTCAGGCTGCACTCTTAACCCTTGTAGAAGAGAGATCAGTGGAAACCAAAACAATCGTTAACATGAAGGGAAAATGCACAACGCAGCGTGAATTGATCACACGCCAGTGGCACCTGTATTGATCTCTCGCTAGTTGGGACATGAATTGACCTCACGGCAATGGCACGGTGCAATAGTGTGAGGTCAGTCTGGAATTGCACAGCACCAGGCGTTGCCAGGTGATGATGTCACACCAGGCGTTGCCAGGTGATGATGTCACACCAGGCATTAACACGTGATGATCTCACACCAAGCATTGCAAGGTGGTGACCTCACACCAGGCGTTGCCATGTGGTGATGTCACACTAAGCTTTGCCAAGTGCTGATGTCACACCAGAAGTTGCCGCGTGGTGATGTCACACCTGCCGATGTCACACCAAGCGTTGTCATGTGCTGAAGTCACAGCAGGCGGTCAGGGTGCCCACCATCTATTCCCTCTCTCCTCATGACAACCTGGGCTAGATATTATCCAGCCACGGGGATTTACCATCCCTAATTTACCATCGCTGTTATCTAAGACAATCGCCTTCTTTTAAAATACTGACCTGCTCCAAACTGCCCACGTACCCTTTCTCAAGACACAATCGCCCATGTCCATCCCGTTAGTGAATGGAGACGAGACGTTATTCACCCATGTAGCATGGCTCCACACAAAGATACCTCTTTTATCCCACGTTTTCTCTAGCTGCCCTCCTTTTCCTGATTATACTCATAAGAAATACAGAGTTTGTACATTCTTGCTGTGACCGCATGGGTTTTCTCCACGTGCTCCGGTTTCCACGCACACTCCAAAGACGTAACGTGTCCCAAGTGTGTAGGATAGTAGATAGACAGGGTGATCACTGGTCGGTCTGGACATGGTGGGCCTGTTTCTGTGCGGTATCTCCAAAGTAAAGTCGAAAGAAATTTAATTTAATTTAATATTTAGTTTTAGAGATGCAGCATGAGCACAGAATCATCCTGTGTACACCATCCAACCATCAATCACCCGTCCACATTAGTTCTGTGTTTTCCCACTTCCACATTCACTTCCTCCACACTAGGGACAATTTTACAAGTAGGCAGACAAAAGTGCTGGAGAAACTCAGCGGGTGCAGCAGCATCTATGGAGCGAAGGAAATAGGCAACGTTTCGGGCCGAAACCCTCCTTCAGACCAGTCGGAAGAAGGGTTTCGGCCCGAAACGTTGCCTATTTCCTTCGCTCCATAAATGCTGCCGCACCCGCTGAGTTTCTCCAGCACTTTTTTCTACCTTCGATTTTCCAGCATCTGCAGTTCCTTCTTAAGCAATTTTACAAGTGCCAATTAACCTACAAGCTGACACCTTTTTGGGATGTGGGAGGAAACCAGAGTACCTGAAGGAAACCTGTGAGGTCACAGGGAGGACGTGCAAACTCCGCTGCGTCAGTGCCAGAGACCGAGGTTTGGATCTGGTCACTGGTGCCATCAGAGAGGACTTTGCACGTTCTCTCTGCGACCACATGGATTTCCTCCAGGTACTCTGGTTTCCATCCACTTCCCAAAGACATGTGGGTTTATGGGTTAAATGGCCTCTGTAAATTGTCCCTAGCATATAGGTGACGGGTAGAATTTTGGGTGAATTGATAACAATTTGAAGAGATTAAAATTGGATTAAATTACTGTCAGATTAGTGTAAATGGGTGGTTCATGGCCAGAGTGGCCCAAGGAGCCTTTTTCAATTCTGTATCTATCTATATATCTTATATGTTCATATGAATATAATTTTTACACATCTAACTTGGGTGGCAATAGTTAGGCAATAGCAGCTAGTGGAGCTGCTGCCTCACAGTGCTAGAGAACCGGGTTCGATCCTGACCTCTGGTGTGGAATTCGCATGTTCTTCCTGTGACCATGTGGCTTTCCTCTGGCTGGTCAGCTTTTCCCCCACAAGACGTGTGAATTTATAGGTTAATTGGTCTTTATAAAGAATTGCCCCAAAGGTTTTGGTGTGGATGAGAAAGTGGGATAGCATACAACTAGAGAGAATGGGTTTAGTTTAGTTTAGTTTAGTTTGGAGATACAGCGCGGAAACAGGCCCTTCGGCCTACTGTGTCCGTGCCGACCAGCGATCCCTGCACATTAACACTATCCTATACCCACTAGAGACAATTTTTACATTTACCAAGCCAATTAACCTACATACCTGAACGCCTTTGGAATGTGGGAGGAAACCGAAGATCTCGGAGAAAACCCACGCGGTCACGGGGAGAACGTACAGACAGCACCAGTAGTCAGGATCGAACCCGGGTCTCTGGCGCTGCATTCGCTGTAAGTCAGCAACACTACCGCTGCGCCACCGTGCCGCCGTGATCGATGGTATCGCTTGATTGTCCACCTTTGGTTATTGTCCTTTATCCTGCATCACAGCATCTCATTTCATAAATGATAGAAACAGGAACTACACATGCCAGTTCACAAAAAAGTTACTCCAGCCCTTTGTGTCTTTTTAAAATTCTATAAACGATTTTCTCCTCACTTAATTTAACCTCCAAAATAGCAAGTCTGCGTCTAGTTATCAAACATCAAACAGTGACTTCGCCAAAGTGCAAACAAGTTGACCTGGGAGCATCTTCCCCTCTGCCCTGTCATTGGGGCCAAATTGACCCCAATAAAGACTTGATCTGAAAGACACTGCCAACACAACCACAGATCACAGCTTTCTCCACTTACGATTCAATCTGATCTCTGAGGCCCGGAAGGCAGAACTCCTTCTTCAAAGTCAGAAGGCTGTGGGTTCGAGCCCCATTCCAAGATTTGGATTCAAGATCGAAGCTGACACTCCAATGCAGTACCGAGGGAACGCAACGCCGTTTGAAGCGCCCTCTTTCGAATGAGATATTAAACTGAGTCTCTGTCTGCCCTCTCAGTTTGATTTAAATGATCCCGTGACAATGTTTCAGGAAATAAGCTGGAGTTTTTCCCCTGGTGCCGTGGTCAACATTAGTTCCTCGACTTACATCTTTAAATGAAGAAAAGTTCTTTGCGTGAGAGCTTGCTTCAGGCTTTTCTGCACTGCACAAGTGACAACATTTCAAAAGTACTTTTCTGGCTCTGAAGTGATTTTATAATCTTTAAATCATGAATGATGATATTGAAAGGCAACTCTCTTCTCTTCTTTCTGCTGTTGCCTTTTTAAATCGGGAGGCCACGTATCCGTAGAGAAGGACAACTCAGACTTTTAGAGTCAAGAATGTCAGTTCATCTCATAAGGCAGCAAGTGCAATGTACAATGAGGAACAGACACAATCTCATTTACCAAAGTTATAAGACGCTTGTAGATATTGAAGCAAAGATCAGTTGTTTGCCAAAGAGTCAAGGATATCACACTCAGGGGCATCAAATGAGAGCGTGCACGACCATCAAACCATGCGCTTGTTACAACCTAGAGTGCACTCCCAATGTTGTTTATAACGCGCTGCTCTGATGTGCCATTACATAATGACATTGCATTTCCCATGCCAGCAGTACCTCTGCTCCCTCTGACTGTGAGAGCCAATTTGGTGTCAATTAGCACGGAGTTATGGGCAATTTTGTGCTCTATACTCGCGGCCATTAGGACTTGGATCGAGGAAACCTGAACTATTTTGTATAGGTGCCTTGCCGCTGCCGGGGAATCAAGGGGCTTATTGTACTCTTTCAACAGCGGCTCAATCCTAATTCGTGTTCACGGGCAGAATAACAGAGCTAGAAATGTTACCGCACATATGACGGGAATTGATAGGGTGAATACACAGAGTCTTGTTCATGGCTGAATCCCTGCTTTCTCCCCATACCCCTTGATTCCATTAGTCCTAAGAGCTATCGCAGAGAATTCCACAAATTCACGACTCTCTGCATGAAAACGTTTTTCCTCATCTCAGTCTTAAATGGCCTACTATTTAGTCCTAAATTCCTAAACTGTGACCCCTGGTTCTCGACTCCCCCAACATCGGGAACATTTTTCCTGCATTTAGTCTGTCCAATCCCTTAAGAATTTTATATGTTTCTATAAGATTCCCTCTCATCCTTCTAAATTTCAGTGAATATGAGCCCAGTCAGAATGGAGGGAATGCACTCGATCACCATCGAATGGTTACCACAATCACGGTTAATCTATGGACTTGTGTTGCCTGCAGATCTCGACTCTAAGAGGAAACAGTGAGTTCACCTTGGTTTGATTAATGTCGCAGTGAGCCGTGGCATTTTCACCCGCTGCCACCTGGAACGACCTGAAGGCCAAGTCAATGCTATCAGTGTCTTTGACCTTTACCCAATGAATGGCTAGATCTCTGCCTGTAGAAAGTGACTGCTCCCTGCAACCACTGGAATAGATTGATTAGACGATTGAAAGATACAGCGTAGAAGCAGGCCCTTCGGCCCACCGAGTCTTTGCCGACCATCGATCACCCGTTCACACTAGTTCTATGTTATCCCACTTACACATCCACACTCTACACACTAGAGACAATTTGCCGAGGGCCAATTAACCTACAAAGCTGCCTGTCTTTGGGATGTGGGAGGAACCTGGAGCACCCGGAAGAAACCCACACGGTTACAGGGAGAACGTGCAAACTCCACACAGTGAAACCAGGTCTCTGGCGCTGTGAGGTGGCACCACTATACCGCCCAAGAAACCATGGTTTCCAAATGCTCATATATAATAGATATGATTCTTTTCATCGCAGCCTTTTTGCCCAGCATCCTCATCTTTCACCTCTCCTTTGTGTTAGCTGTGCTGCGATGCGGTTGGGGCAGTGGTAAAGCTGCAGCCTTACAGCGCCAGAAGTTTAGTTTTAGTTTAGTATAGTTTAGAGTAACAGCGCGGAAACAGGCCCTTCAGCCCACCGAGTCCGCGCCGACCAGTGATCCCAGCATGCAGTATTAACACAAGGCTACACACACTAGGGACAATTTGCACTTACACCAAGTATACAAACCCACGCCAATTAGCTTACAAACCTGTACATCTGTGGAGTGTGGGATGAAACCGAAGAACCCGGAGAAAACCCATGTGGTAACGGGGAGAATGTACAAACTCAGCACAGACAGCGCCCGTAGTCGGGATTGAACCCGCGTCTCTGGCGTTGCAAGCACTGTAAGGCAGCAACTCTACCACTCGGGTGCTGTCTGTGTGGAGTTTACACGTTCTCCCTGTGACCGCCTTGGTTTTCTCCCACGTCCCAAAGATATGGGTATTTGTAGGTCAATTGACCTCTGTAAAAATTGTCTCTAGAGATTAGGGGGGTAGATGAGAAAGTGGGAAAACATAGACCTAGTGTGTACAGGTGTCCGATGGTGGGCCCAGTGGGCCAAGGCACTTGTTTCCATGCTGTATCTTCAAACAAAAACCACCACAAAAATCAGTCCGTGTCGGTTCAAATGAGTTAAATTCTGAGGCCAATAGATTTTTGCTGGACACAGTTGGCAAAAACACTTGATGATGAGATGAGGCAGGTGGCTAAAGGTATGGTGCGAATCAGCAGTGGACTCCAAACGACTCAATGGGCCTCTCTCATGACGACACCCGTATCTCCATGTGGCTCAGAAGGTACTTGTCAGAGAAAAGAATGAACCAATTTGTGAAGAAATAAAAATCAATTGGAACATTTTCTCAGGCAGATTTCAAATGGATTATTTTTTAAGTTTAGCAGCCATAGTTCCTGTGTCAATCTATTATTATTTGGGAAGGTTAGAAGGTCTGTCTTTCATTTTTACAGAACCAATCAGCATTGTTCAATCTTCAATGCAAGGAGTAGGCTGGGTTTTAGCATGGAGACGAATTGCTGTTAATTTTGTTTGATAAAGTCGGTTAACACACTGTTAGACTGTGATTATTACTTATTCTGTATCATCTAAGGCAAATCTAATAGTCGTAGTTTAATGATATTGGCATCGAATCCTAAAGGACACATACAAATAATGATCTTGGTTGCCCAGGTTCTAATTAACATATTCAAGCATTGGTTAGAGACCGATCATTGATCATTTCTCTCAATGCATCAATTCCAGTTCCAATATGTTCTTCAGTCCACCTATCACCAAGATGACACCACTCAAATCTTCAGTATGACATGTATCTTGAAGGTTGCATCTTGTACCTGAAAGTACTTTGCACTTTGAAGCAGAGAAAGTCCCTAGTTTTGGCTGCAATTCAGAAAATGAACATGAGTTGCAACTCATCAACCTGCAACTACAGAACGTAGAACATAGAATAGTACAGCACAGGAACAGGTCCTTCGGTCCACAACGTCCGTGCCGAACTCGATGCCAAGGTAAACTAATCTCTCTGCCTGCACGTGATCCATATCCCTCCCTTCCCTTCATATCCACATGCCTATCTAAAAGCCTCTTAAACCCTGTCTCTACCACCACCCTCACTCTCTGTGTAAAAAAATACACTTGCCTACACACAGCTTCTTTAAACTTTGCCCCTCAACTTAAAGCCACGCTCTCTAGTCATTGACATTTTCACCCTGGTTTAAAAAGTTCTGACTGTCTACCTCTGCCTTTCATAATTTTATATATTTTTGTGATATCTCCCCTCAACCTCTGGCATTCAAGTTTGTCCAATCTCTCCTTGTAACTAATACCCCCCCAATCCAAGCAGCATTCTGGTAAACCTCTTCTGCATCCTCTCCAAAGCCTCCACATCCCTTCTATATATTGTTTGTTCGCACTATGCAATCACAAGTTCATAAGTTATATGAGCAGAATTAGGCCATTTGGCCCATCAAGTCTACTCCACCATTCATTCATGGCTGATCTATCTCTCCCTCTCAACCCCATTGTCCTGCCTTCTCCACTTAATCCCTGACACCCGTACTAATCAAGAATCTATCAACTTCTACCATAAAAATATCCATTGACTTGGCCTCCACAGCTTTCTGTGGCAATGAATTCCACAGATTCACCACCCTCTGACTAAGGAAATTCCTGTCAAATTACCCTAATCTTCCGTATTCATGGGAATACATGGCTCATTTACTATATCTTTCCATGATCTGTAGGCTAAATTAGTATGTGGTCTGACAGTCTATTGTCATGATACCTGCCTTGCATTAGTATTCACATCCCATCAGTGCAAGTTGCTCATATATTGGCTAGATGACAAGAGAAGGACATCTCTGGTATGTATGTATATTATAGTACCCTTGTGTAGGAAGGAACTGCAGATGCTGGTTTAAAGCTGGTTTAGAGCAAAGATAGACACAAGAA